>OX438937.1:2430000-3079994 GCA_949316185.1 Pyrausta nigrata
TGTGTGTGACGCGCTTTAGTTACGCGAAGCGAAATAGGTAGTCATCGGTCGTTTGATGCTGCAACGGAAGGTCTTTCCATGTTATTAGATACAACGCTTGCTTGCTTTTAGACAGACTGGCTTGACTGTACATTGACTGTTTATCTGCAATATTTTGTTCTCGTAACAGAAATAATAAAGGCTGGTCAGATGCAGGTAGACCTCACGCTCTTTTTGTAATTTTTTATCAAGTTTCAATTTTGTAATACTGACATGTATAAATATTTTCAGTGTTTGATATTTATGTTACGAGAACGCAACAAAGAATAAAATTATGTTCTATTTAATGTGAATACTCATGTGTGTGATATGAAAAAGTAGCACATAAAAACTTGTACTTTATTTCGTGTGTAAGTGAACTATGCCTTAGGTATCGATAAAAGTGTGTATCATCTTAAATCGCGATCACGATTACCTATTAAGAAGCATTAAGTATGGTTATTCATGGTTAGGAGTCATAATTTATGCTGCATACTTAAGTCCAGTGTTGTGAAATATTTTAATAATTTGTTGTACAATCAAGCCAGGCCTTTCCAAAGTTGTTCCTTCTGCAATTCATAAAGCTATGTTTGTGTAAATATTTTGTCGCCTAAAGATTTTGTACAAATCGGGTGCCATGAACTGAGAGTTCTCTTGTGCCCACATTAGATCAAGCCATACAGTTTGTGTTCGCTTGGACGTATTGCCTATGTTAGAAAATACGGTATTTCTAATAATATTACCTTCAAGTGTTTGGCCGCAAACTATGTCCTACTCTATCCTTTTACTGTAGCAAAGGTCGCAGCAGCCTCAAATGAAACCATGTATTTTTTGGCATCAATTGAACAAAAATGAATTATGAAAATGGTATACTTCCCAGTGCAATTGGTTGAAAAATACACACATTTTAAATATAATTATTCTTTTATTCGATAGAAAAATAATCTAGCACATAGTAGGTACATTGTAACACTACAGAATAGATTGGACGGATTGATATATCACAGGTTAGTTTATACAATTCTAAAAATTAAGTACAATTATTATCATAGTTATGAACGTTTATGAGTTGTTATTGAATTATTGCATGGCACAGGACGCAAAAATAAGTTCATATCATATAAAATGATATTGATTTAGATCTACTCCAAGAATAATATAGATCGATATGTAATTTTATGAACACAACTTTTTAGACTTAAAAAAAACACAGCAGGAATGCCATAAAAGGTAAACGCCACTAACCCAACATCATAAATATATAAATAAATATATACACACACACCCACACAAATTGCACAAAAAAATCACGAGATTCATTCCTCCTTCATCTCTTCTCTTTTACTTAATAAAACAAGTTTTACAAAGACACATGTTGGGCTTTTTAACATCTGGGAGTAAATTTCTGATAGTTTAATAGATTTTGCTCGTTAAACTCCTCAATCTATAAAGTAAGCTATCAGCTTACTCGGAGGCGGGTGGTGATAAACGACGTTATACCTCTAAACGTAGACTTCGGAGCGATCCGGCATGCGGCTTGCGTCAGCCGCATGCTCTGGTGGCCGCGCGGGTATCGGAACTATACGAGTATATGGAATGTGACTCATCACGCGGATAGCGTTCCATACACTCCTGTAGTTTCAAGATAGCCGCGCGGTCACCAAAGCCGCATTGCTCCGAAGTCTATACCTTTACACAAATTACATAATAATACCTACTAAAAATAAATCACTCCTTACGCACGATAAAAAGTAAGTATAAAAATATAACAAAAAGCTCTATTCCTGCTTGAGAATATTCTTAAAATAAAAGTTTCAAAAGTGTAAATATAATTAGTTAAAATGGAAAATCTAAATTAAAAACCTACATACACACTTATTCATTCATTAGAAGACAAAGAGTAGGCAATACATTGTTTAGTTCTATGACTTTAATATTGGTAATAGTAAATTGTATATTTTTTGTAAAAAAATAGGCTTTCAAATCCCTTACTTAGTTTATTATTTTATTTTC
Source organism: Pyrausta nigrata (assembly GCA_949316185.1). Lineage (NCBI taxonomy): Eukaryota > Metazoa > Arthropoda > Insecta > Lepidoptera > Crambidae > Pyrausta > Pyrausta nigrata. The sequence continues at coordinate 2,432,032 of OX438937.1, forward strand.
ATGTAATATAACACACATGCACACACTCTGAGCAATAGCCCGGAATTAAAATAATTATTAGCGTCAATAAATGCTATGCATATTCTATATGTTCATACGTCAAAGCAAATATAATTAAATTATTGGTTTACACCCCAGCCTAGTCGAATTAGTAAATTTTTACGCCGGTCGCACATCTTCGCGCGGTACCGCGGTTGTTATCTTGTTAAAAAAAGTCGCCTGCATGCGGCAGGCTGAATACGATTACTTACATAAGATAGCTATAATACCTTAAAATCATGTATGTATTCTGGCAAAGAGACTTTCTGATTTCTGAATGATTTCAGTCCAATTAATCCTATGATCCCGCGGCCGTATCGCTCGGAGATGTGGGTCTGGCTCATTAGGGCTTCAGTTCCAGCTCATCCCGGGTGAAATTGCAGCCCGAAGGGCATTTTCCACCAAATCGGAGAAGTGACGCGTTTAACACACAGTGGGTATTCCGCTTTAACTCTCTCTCTCGCTTTTATTTCCTATAACTGCCTGTCTGTATAGTATCGCTGTTACACACGAACTCGCGCATGATTGCGGCATTCAGACAGAGATGCAATTGTGAGGAAATCACAGACAGAGCAAGATGCAACATACGCGAAATATTTTTTATTGCGATATTCATTGTGTAGGACAGATGACCGCAGTTACGTTGCCGCGGTGCACCGTGTCCGTGTGCTAAAGTCATTTTGAATAGCTTCTCGCTCGTCTCGTCTCCCCTTTGGTGTTGAACGCCCCTTAAGCACTTATTACACCATCCTTTAAAAATCCTAACTAGGATCCTGTTCAGGATCTTAAATAGGTAGCAAGGAACCAATCGATCCTAAGTAGAATCCTACTTAGGATGTGTAAAAAGCAACAACTGATAAAAGAAGTGTATATTTCAAAACACATGTCGAAAAAAAAAACGATCGGTGCTGGTATAACCAGGTAGGAATTTAAGTAGTGAACTGTAATTTACATCTTCCTATTTCCTTAGTAGGATTAGGCCTGGTTTACTCCGCAAAGTTTAAAGTTACAAGTACCTGCGCGGGTCAACCGGTCGGCGTTTGGTCGTTATGAAAGTCACAAGCCGGCCGCATTGCATGTAAAATCACGACTCAAGCGCGCGTTTCGCGGCGCGTCAGTCGACCCTATCCTATAGTCCGTTTTTCATTGCTTGTCCAACATTGTAAACAATCTTGACATTCCATTTTAATGAAATTATTCAGTTAAAAATAAGATAGACACAAAAATTACATCTTAATATGGTAATTTATCGTTTAATATATGCAGCTTTTTAGAGCTATTAGTATTTGTTTTCACCAGTAATTAGTTTTAATAGTCATAAAAAGATTGTTTACAATGTTTGACACGTAAAGAAAAAGGACTTTTCCTATGCTGTCAGGTGAGATGTGGTTAAACGAGAGAAAGAGAGGCCAATATCTAGGTGTTTATAGCCTGCCGCGAACCGCGATTCCAATTTTTACTTTATTAAGTCACTATTTACTTTGCGGAGTGGTCCTTCTGTACTTGTACTAATTATTCCGTGCTAGGATCCTAGAAATAGGATGGCGTAATAAGTGCTTTACCGTCGACATACGCCGGTGTTCCATGATCACCGTCAGTGCGCGGGCTTATCGTGCAGCCAGGGCCGGAAGATGGGCAGCGTGGAGGGGTAGATGGCGGGCGGCGGGTCGGCGCCGGGCTCGCGGAACGGGTACGTACCGATCAGCACCGGCAGTTGCAGCTTCACCGCCTTCTCCATGCTCTTCGGCTCGATTATGAACTGTGGGCGAGGGGTGGAAGGTTACATTGGTTACAGATAGCCGGTAGTAATATGATGATACGGTTTTGAGAACACTCTAAATTTAAACTAATATTATAAAGAGAAAATATTACACATTTGAACTTCGATTCCGATTCCCATTAGTCGGAACTTCCAATTGATATTATACCTCCGGTTCCGAATTCGCCTCCGACACTTTGAAATCGGAGGTTTTAATCGGAGGTCATTTGGCGCGCGCGCGGCGTCCGCGACGGGTATAAACCTGTTTTCACACTACCTACTCGGCTTATGTTCAATTACACATCAAGTAAACCTGACTCAATTTATCATTGCATTGTCATTGCATCCCTAGGGACGTAATGTTGTATGAAATTTCATTACGCCCCTAGGGAGGCAAAGTGATTTGAATTTCGAATAAGAGTTCGAAGGCATGATCACACTAGCCCGTCCCACACCAAAGAGAACATATTTGAAATTTGAACCTGGCAGCCAAGAATTTTAGCACGAATGGAATGAAAAAAAGCTCGCGCTTTAAAAAAAAAGAAATAAATAAAGAAAAAAACCTATGTATTTTAAGAAATTGCAAACAATGTTTTCGTAAAACTGTCGAGTGACGAAGTTTATGACACCGGAGTCCATTAGATGTAAAGCTGCTGGTATTGGTAATAATAATAATTTACTGCCAGAAAAGTCAAAGGATATATGCTTATAGATACAATAAGGTAATTGTAGTACATTTTTTTATTGCCTCGTAGGAAGTGTGAAAAGCAGAGTATTCTCCTCGGGGATAAAGATGTCTTCGTCTTGGGCGAGCTTAAATCCCTCGCTCCTCTCAGGATTTTACTTTTAACTCCCTCGCTATGCTCGGGAGTAAAAACTAAACTCCCTCGCTGCGCTCGGGAGTTAACTCTCGAATTTTTCGTCACGCTCGAGTTTCAAGATGACGCCCGTGACGTAAGACATCACTTTACCCCCTTGGTGAATAATCTACTATTAAGTATGTGCGCGGAAAGGCGATCCCCTGCTCTTCTTTACTCATTCACTTGTTGTTACGTAACATGTATGGATGATTTGTTTTGTTTTTAACGGACTTTCAAGTAAGTAAAGTTATTTGTTTTTAATTTAGACGATGAAGCCAAAATCAAGTGGTATTTAACTAATTCATTGAAGTTCATAATCTCATATCATTCATCCATTTTATTTCATTAGGAATGCCTTTAACAATCTCCCTTCTGCCATCACCTCCGACTCCGACAAACGAAATTCAAAAACTCCGACTCCGACTCTGGTTCCGATAAAACCACCTCCGTAACATCCCTAATTTAAACAAAACATCAACAATATGTAGATAATAGAGACAATTTAAAGGTCAAAGTAGGATAGCCTAATGTGCGGCTGTGTGTAGGTTCATATTAAATAAATTCGAAAAATACTAGACCGGTTTTAATTTTTTGTGCCCAATCAATCCCCCCCACCGAGTGTCCAGGGAACTAAAATAGACTAACTTACGTCCTTTTATGACAACTCTAATTAGTTCCGTGGATGCTCACGCTCACTACAGCCGTCAGCGCCAAAATGGCGATAGTCAACTGGCTTTATTTTAAGGTTAATTGACAGTATGCAGGCCAGCATACTTGTATTATAGAGGTCAGTGACCGGCTAAGTGCGGCAAAACCAGCTAAAATAACAACTAACTGACCTGCACGTCGTACTGCACGGAGATGAGGTGGCACCCGCGCAGGTTGGTGGGCGGCAGCGGCGGCACATACAGCGGCTCGGCGCGCCACGTGTCGTATTACAACTGACCTGCACGTCGTACTGCACGGAGATGAGGTGACAGCCGCGCAGGTTGGTGGGCGGCAGCGGCGGCACGTACAGCGGCTCGGCGCGCCACGTGTCGTATTACAACTGACCTGCACGTCGTACTGCACGGAGATGAGGTGACAGCCGCGCAGGTTGGTGGGCGGCAGCGGCGGCACGTACAGCGGCTCGGCGCGCCACGTGTCGTATTACAACTGACCTGCACGTCGTACTGCACGGAGATGAGGTGACAGCCGCGCAGGTTGGTGGGCGGCAGCGGCGGCACGTACAGCGGCTCGGCGCGCCACGTGTCGTATTACAACTGACCTGCACGTCGTACTGCACGGAGATGAGGTGACAGCCGCGCAGGTTGGTGGGCGGCAGCGGCGGCACGTACAGCGGCTCGGCGCGCCACGTGTCGTATTACAACTGACCTGCACGTCGTACTGCACGGAGATGAGGTGACAGCCGCGCAGGTTGGTGGGCGGCAGCGGCGGCACGTACAGCGGCTCGGCGCGCCACGTGTCGTATTACAACTGACCTGCACGTCGTACTGCACGGAGATGAGGTGACAGCCGCGCAGGTTGGTGGGCGGCAGCGGCGGCACGTACAGCGGCTCGGCGCGCCACGTGTCGTATTACAACTGACCTGCACGTCGTACTGCACGGAGATGAGGTGACAGCCGCGCAGGTTGGTGGGCGGCAGCGGCGGCACGTACAGCGGCTCGGCGCGCCACGTGTCGTATTACAACTGACCTGCACGTCGTACTGCACGGAGATGAGGTGACAGCCGCGCAGGTTGGTGGGCGGCAGCGGCGGCACGTACAGCGGCTCGGCGCGCCACGTGTCGTATTACAACTGACCTGCACGTCGTACTGCACGGAGATGAGGTGACAGCCGCGCAGGTTGGTGGGCGGCAGCGGCGGCACGTACAGCGGCTCGGCGCGCCACGTGTCGTGGTCGCCGGCGCGCGTCTTGCCGTGCGCGCGCGACGCCAGCTCGCGCACCTCCTTGGCCGCCACTTTGCCGTGCGCTGAATACTGGATCGTCTAGGAAAAAAAACCTCTTGGTCACTCAAAATTAACGCCTGCATTTTTTCCACTACGAAGTTACAAGGGGTCAAAAATGGCCTGAATGGCTTCGAGAGAAGGGAGGTGCGGCCGTACCTTTTTGCGCTTTTGCTCAATACGTAAAGCCCATGTTGGGCGCCACTATTAGTTAAAATCTAATACTGGCGCCCGACGTGGTATGAATAAAATATGTTTATTTTGCAAAAAAATAGCTCCTACAAATTTATGGAGTGACATTTTATTTAGGTATAATTTGTATTATAGTTAGAGCGTGAGGAAAGGTTTTTTGACGAAATTCCTAATCATGTGATGATCAACTCTTAAATGGATTACGGGTAGATGGAACAAGTTAACTAGAACAGAAAAACAGGCAATGGACTTTTTTATCCCACCAAATCTACATAAGAAGGAGAGTTATACAAAATTAAATGTTTTCGTTTCAGCCACATATTAGTATGTTTGTTATATAAAAATTATCTTGAAGACGTACCTCAGTGTGCGCGGCCCTCGTAGCCTTGTTAGTAGTTTTGGAGTTGTTCACGAGGTGCGTGGTAAGCGAGATGCTCTCACGGCACGTACGCGCCGCGGTCCAGCGCCACGCGGCAGGACACCGCGCCGCCGCCCACGCACCCCACGCCTAGACTGTTTGATGCCTCGAACTCTTGTTGGGATAAGAAAACGTACCTCAGTGAGCGCCGCCCGAGTAGCCTTGATAGTAGTCTTGGAGTTGTTTACGAGGTGCGCGGTAAGCGAGATGCTCTCGCCCGGCACGTACGCGCCGCGGTCCAGCGCCACGCGGCAGGACACCGCGCCGCCGCCCACGCACCCCACGCCTAGGCGGTGCTCGATGCTGCACTCGAACTCTTGCTAGGGTAGGGGAGCAACACGAGTTAGAGTCCAATATTAAAGCGAATTATGTCGAAAAGACAGCAATTTTAAGAGTTTTATCACACTTGCACAAGCATAGACACTCGTCGAACTCTACAGTATAGGCACATCACATACAGTACACTTGGCGATATCTACGTAGAATATAGCAGTGCTACCGTAGCCCCATTGTAAAAATTACTAAGTACTAAGGTTCCTTATTATGATTACGAGTAACAGAATGCTTTAATATTTATCACAAATATTAAGCTATAGTTCGACTAGTTCGTGTGCGACCCTCCTGCCAAGTGCCAAACGTGTAGCAGGCGAGGCATGTAGATGTCAGCGGAGACGGGTAGTGTTCCGGGGAATGGGATTTCATATGACAGTCGCGTGCGATTCGTGCTTCCTCGCCCCCCGCACGTCTGGCGGGGCGCAGGAGGGTCGCGCACGAACTTGTCGGTCTATAGACCGACAAGTACCTCCTGTACATTAGATACAAGCAAGTGCAAAATGTCAATAGCGTGCGTTTGGCGTGCTTTTTACGTGGACATTAAGATAAAGCGCTCATCAGTGGCGTGGCAGCGCCATAATCGTCAGTCAGGTTAATGCGGCTAATACGCTACGCAGTTGTTTGAGAATGCTACACTGACAAACTATTGCAAAGCCACTCTAAGAACATTGCTAAATCTGAACCGAACGAAATACTTAAGTTTCTATACATAGGTACTATTGTCTGATTTGTCAGTAAGTTACACAGTACCGATTTTTAAATATGTAGACTTATATTGAAGTCTACTTCTTCATGTAATAAAGATTACATTTTAAATTGCTGCTCAGAAGTTGTATAGTAATTTAATCATACAACTTGTGTACATAATACAGTTTAGCTAGTTTCAAATACACATATTGAAAACAAAATGTCTATTTACAAAGATGTCAATTTCATGGCCATAACCATTTAACACATTCTTCAAGTAACTGGGTGAAATAACATATAACTATGTAACATATAAAAGTCACAGAACAATGGACACTACATACATACACCTACCTCCTAGGATCATAAATATGAGCACACCTTGAAACTTTTTACTCCTACCAGTATTACATTACCACAGTGATTTTAAAATCCATTTATTGAGTTAACTGAATTAATTAAATACATGACTTCATTAAATTGTGGGTCAAAAAATGTAAAATAGTTAAAACACTTACTGCTAACACTGGAGGTTCCATATTTAAGTCAATAGGGTTCATAACAATGAAGACCTGTTGGTTCTTGTGTGTCAAGCCGTTGGGTTCTCTTAGTGCTGCCTTGCAGTAGTACTGCACCCAACCGTGTGTTCCAAGGAAGGTTGAAGGCAGGCCCATGGGCAAACCCAGCTTGAATGGGAAGCTATGAATGCCTGGTGATAGAACTGAGGTTCCATGGCCTAGAAATTATTTATTATTTGATAGAAACAATTATTTTTATAACTTAAGCATTTTGTTTGCAAGTTTTTATAGAATCAGTGAAAAAACAACTAAGGTGAACTGTATAAGGCTTGAAACCTAGACCTAGACAGATTGATCTGATTGGTTCATCTATATTGTATTTGAGACTAGAAATATTATGACAATAGCGAAAGGGTACGTTTTTAGCTCAGAGTAAATAGAAAAATACTGTTTTGCAGTTAAGGTAGTAGGAAAACTTTTTAATGAATATACCTGGTTCTCCAAGCAATCTCATTCTAAAATCAATATAATTTTCTTTATCAAACAGCCTCTCATGACGTCCAGAGCCCACTCTCACTACTCCTTCACCAACTACATGGAAATGTAGACCTGTAAAAATTTGCTCTGTTAGAAGACCATCATTAAAATGGTGGTAGCAAAATAATAATAATTACTCTTAGCACTTTATATGAGACTCACCTAAAACAGGAGTATCATCCTGCAGTTCCATCAAAACTTTGCCAGACAGGAACTGGCCAGGAAAGTAAAGCAATGATGTGTTATCGAACACGATAAGGAATTTCAAAAGTTTCCTCGGCATTTTCGCTGTCGTCCACGCGAACTTGCGACCACTTCACCAACAATTATACATGAATTTACACAGCAACTGGGACTTCCTACAAACAGACACAGCAAATATTTATTTATGCTAATGTGTTGAATAAGTTAACTAAAACAACGCGTGCCACAAGCATGCTTTGTCGTTAACTATTGACCTGACCATTGAAGTTTAATTATTGTCCTAAATTAAACCTTTACAACTATTCCGAATAGATTAGGAAGCCTTGTAATTACGAAAGATACGCCCACGATGACATTATCCTCAAAACTTCTCACGTCGTAGGCAGTGGACGACAAAGTTGAGAAATATGCTAATCGAAGGCCATCAAAATGCCAAGTTAGCTCAAAGTACATACCTCGGACTCTTCAAATATGTTGCTTAAGTTGTTACAGCACGACAATTTCATGAAATCAAACTTCCTTAATCGATATTTGTCGTAATCTATGTAACAAAAAGAGTTAATTATTTTTTACTCAGCAATAAATAAAAAAACTTTGACGATGAGGAAGAAACTTTTTTGGCTGGCTAGCTGTCAGCTGTCAAATCAATCAGCTGTCCGCTGTCACCCAACTTCTTCACGTTCACATAAAAATAATCTCTATCTAAAAGTCTCAATCAAATAAACAACGATCCATCCCTCTGATCCAGCTTTTTTCGGACTTGTAAAAATGTATAACGAAGGATTTTGTTTGATACACACCGATGCATATACGATGCAACTTGAAACGTTGATGGTTGATATTATTGGACATGGATGTATTGCAGTATGATTATTAAAAGTACGTGAACGCGACTTATATCAAGCTTTTTGTTTTCTTTGACAATTTCATTTTATATAAAAAAAAAACAATTCACGTTTTGATTGGCTACATTTCTGATTGTTACAAAAAAATACCAATCACATTCGTTGATTTGATAGATTTGTTCTTTCAACTCAACTAAATGTGGAAATATTGCAAATAAAAACCAGTCTTGCCAGAAGGTTACTTTAGTAACCTTTTAGGTAACTTTTGAACTGCATTGGTTACTTTGAGGTTACACTAATAAAAAGGTTACTTTTAGGTGATTTTTCGGAATTTGTAGATTATTTTATTCTCATTATCACAATTGTTGTACCAAATCAATATTGTACGTAATCACTGTATACTACAACCCGTTATTGTACCTACTTAAATATCTATGGTGCAGTCAGACCTTCAGGTAATACTCAGTAAAAATATTTATAGTATCAATTTACAAATTTTGATTTAGAAATCTTAAATTGTACACTTACGAGTATGTACTTATTAATTTTATTTTTCAGGATCACTAGTTGATTATATAAAATATAAATTTAGGAATTATAACAACTAATAAATAAATTGAAATTCATATTTAGTATGTATCAATATGAACCAAAAAAGATATGTGGGCAAGTGCTCAAATAGTCATCGATGTTTCTGTAGGTCAATACAACTAATATTCTATTCTATCAAAGGACTTGTCCTCTTTTGTATGGAGGCTGGTTTTTTATTCCAAGATATCACCAACCACCAATAACCTATTTTTATTTTTAAGCTACAAAAATACGAAACACTTAACCATAGAAATCAGAATTAAAAATTCTGAGAAAAAATATGTTTTGTAACAGGTATCATCCATTGATCACTTACTTGTATTTCCTGGCTGTATGGCTTTGTACCATTGCCTTTCCACTGGTGGATAAATACATCTAGGTACTACCACAGATTTTATAATAGGTACTACCAAGGATATTATATATGTTCCATAAACGAGGATTGTGCACTTTATAATTGAAAGCAAATCAAAATATATCTTGTAACCCAGATATTAAGTCGTTTTTCCCTATCATTCACTGTACGAGCTAGGCGAGAGGTGCTTAGCGGTAGCGTTTTCTCTTTCAGTAATATCGTGTTTCATCATAGTACAAGCAAATAAGAATTTCGTTATATATGAAACATTGATGAAACGTCATAATATAACCACTATTTAGTTATATGTAATTATATAATACTACCTATAGTAATAGTTTTACTTTTTTGATGACAACACCGAATTTTTAATATGGTGGACATATTTGTGATTAGTGAACGCGTTTTTTGACGAAACTGTTGTTTTCACCCTATTTTGCTTGATATTACTGAGAAAAATGGTAAATGTTTGCTGTGTCAAAGGCTGTAAATGTGAAGTGGGGCCTGGTAGCGGAGTATCTACGCACAGGTATGTAAAATATACTAAAATATTATGCAGGGTGACATTCTTTGTGGTGGTCAAATTACTGTGTGGTTGCCGTTGCAGTACCGGTGGGTAGATCCTTGCTTATAAAATTAAGGAAAATTGAGATCATTGCCTAGTTGATTCTAGGCAATGACCCCAATTTTCTTAGAACCCCGCCTAGAATTAATTTACGAAATATCTAAAATAGCTATGTTTAAATTACAGATTTCCTACAAACTCGGAATTAAGAAGGAAATGGTTGGAAGTTGTGCCTGGAAAAGTAACTAAAACTGCTGTTGTTTGCAGCCAACACTTTAAATCTGATGATTTCACTACAGGTGGCTTATTGAGAAGAAAACTAAAACCAGATGCTATACCGTCTATTTTTCCACTTGTAAGTGACAAATTATTTGCTATCTATTTAAAGCATAAAAGATGTTTTATGTCAAAAAACTATTTTCATAAACTATATATGTACCAAATAGGTAACTCTGGAAAGAATGTAAACAAACCCAAAACTTATTATTTTATTCTAACAGCTTCTTATTTTAACAGCGATTCGTATGTTAGCGGACATTAATGTTAATGTTAGGTGTTTGACAGCAGATGGGGCCAATGTAAACAAAACTACTTTTCAAATTTTGGGTTGTAGTTTTGAATTTCCAGAAATAAAAACTTGGTTCAAACACCCAACTAAGGGCATAAGAATTCATTGTTTATTAGATCCAGTACACATGATTAAACTAGCAAGAAACTTGTTTGCTGAAACTTGTGTGACCTCGGACAAAGGACGTGTAGACTTTAAATTTATGAAATTATTACACGAACTTCAAGAAAAAGAAAGTCTTAAACTGGCGAACAAAATAACAAAAACGCATGTCAATTTTTATGGCAAAAAAATGAATGTCAGATTGGCTGTCCAAGTATTGAGCAGTTCTGTTGCAAATGCTATAGAATTTTTGTCTAGTTCTGGAAATCCTGATTTTCATGGTTCTGAAGCAACTGTTGAATACTTGAGTTACTTAGATCGCATTTTCGATATGTTTAATTGTAAAAATCCTTTTGGCACGGGATATGAATCTCCTTTACGAAGAGAGAATAAGCATTATTGGCTAGATATATTCAAAGACACTCGAGAGTATTTGAGTCACCTAAAAGTTGATGGACAAGACGTATTAACTCATAGACGTAAAATGCCAATTTTAGGTCTTATTGCAGATACTTTTAGTTTTGCTCATCTAGCGGAGGATCTTTTTGAAGAAAACGCCTTGAATTATTTGTTAACATACAAATGCTCTCAAGATCATCTAGAGATGTTTTTTTCCTGTGTGAGAGCAAGGGGAGGTGCAAACGATAACCCGAACGCCCTTAATTTTATGTATATTATGAGAAAACTATTATTCCGAAACAGTGTAAGACCTAGCATTAATGTGAACTGCAGTGACACTGATTTCGAAATTTCGCCAATCTTGGAATTCAGAAGTAATAAAAGGTTGCAAAAATCGGATTTTCAAAGGGGCAATGCAGGCGATGAGGATCAAGATGGAGAAAATCAAGTAAAAACATTGTTGGAACAAGCAGAAGGCATTCATTTGTCATATTACAAAAACAATATTTTGTATTATATATCTGGCTACATTGTTAACAAAATGCTGGATAAAACTACATTGCCGATCTGCTTTGCTAGTAAAGCGGCAACATAAAGATCACAATTACGTCATAGATGTTTGCGAATTTTCATCATTTACTACATTTGTTGATAGAGGCAAGTTGAAGCATGCGTCAAAACTTGTGTATGAAATAGTGAAATTTGCTGGACACTCATCATGGCGTCATTAGAAAAGACATGGGAAAATTTGTACAGAGACAGATTGTTAATTATAATAAATCAACATTTCTATTCAAAGTTAACTCAATTATTCAATCCGTCGCACCCAATTTCTTCGCAGCAGTGTGAAAATAGACATGAAATGGAAATAATTAAGTGTATAGCCAAGAAATACATAGATTTAAGGTTAAGAAGTCATGGCAAAAATAAAACTCTTGAAATTATGGGTTCACGTGTCACTATGAGACAAAAGCTCCGGAAAACTATATTATTTAGTAATGTTTAAATTGTGAATAAAACGTTTCGTTATGTTTTAGTATAGAGTATTTTTATTTTATTGATTAAGTACCCAACTTCCGACCTAATTATTCTCTAATAAACCTTATCTCGAAGAAGATATGATACCTAAATATTTTTTATTTTACATTAATCCCATGTTTTGAAGGCTACTTATAAATTGTTTAAATAAACACTCATCATCATCATCAGCCAATTGACGTCCACTGCTGGGCATAGGCCTCTCCCATGGCTCTCCAAAGCATCCGATCCATTGCTGCCCGCATCCACCGGTTTCCAGCGACCTTAACCAAATCGCCGCTCCACCTTGTGGGGGGCCTGCCCACGCAGCGTAGGCCAGTGCACGGTCGCCAACGAAGAACCTTTCACCCCATCGGCCATCGGCTCTTCTCACTATGTGCCCCACCTAAGTCCACTTCAACCGAGCTATTCTGTGAGCAATGCCTGTTACTCGGGTTCTTCTGCGGATCTCATAGTTTCGAATTCGATCGCGCAGTGAAACTCCTAACATAGCTCGCTCCATCGCTCATTGAGTGATCTTGAGCCTTCTTATGAGGCCCATAGTCAGGGACCAGGTCTCGCTTCCATATGTCATCACTGGCAACACACACTGGTTAAAAACCTTTGTCTTCAGACACTGAGGTATTTTGGAACCAAAAATATGTCGCAGTTTCCCGAACACCGCCCAGCCTAATTGGATTCGACGAGTGATCTCTTTCTCGAAGTTGGACTTACCTAACTGAACTGTTTGTCCTAAGTAAACATATTGGTCGACAACCTCTAGATCAGAGCCTCCAACTTTAATAGGAGTAGGTGCTACATGAGAGTTCACCATTATTTTGGTATTGCCCATGTTCATTTTAAGACTTACTCAATTGGAAGCTCTGTTAAGATCATCAAGCATTTTGCTCAAATCTTCAGCGGTCTCAATGTATTTAAATAAATAATATGAGAAGAAAAATTTCTCTGCGAGCGGAATCTGCCCCCCTACCGGCTATGATGTCGACGGCCGTCGATATCATTTTCAACCTCGATTTTCACGGTAATCTTAAATGATTTTAAAAGAATTTTTTCGGAAACGCCATCGATTATCGATCTCGACGGCGATTATAATGAAAAATTCTTAAAAATCCTTTAAGATTACCGTGAAAATCGAGGTTGAAAATGATATCGACGGCCGTCGACATCATAGCCGGTAGCTCCCCTGAACCTGCGTGTCGCTGGTCTTACCAACTGAGCCATCGTAGTTCATCGGCCCGCTGCGAAATTTCTCCTCTCTTTCAACTTATCTTTTTATTTTACGGATCGTCGCAGCTCGTGGGTTCAAATCCCGCTCGCGGACTAATCTTTCTTCTTATATTATTTATTTAAATTTTTTTTTAGATATGATACTTACCTACTTTTTGTACCGACTACCTAGAAAGCAGAATGTAAACGAAATCCAGGCCGGCGAAATTTTGGTATAGTTAGTAGTTTTATTACTTTTTCAGTCATGTCATTACGGTGACTGCGAAGCCCAGTAACCACCAAGCCTCTATTGAAAAAAGTGAGGCTTGCATTATTGAGTAATACACCACGTTTACTTACCCCTATCAAAGTTTACCTGGATTTTCCCACAGACATGTAATATTATTAACAGGATTTTCCTAACTAAACAACTATTATGGTTACCCTACCAGAAAGAGACAATGCTACCGATAACTCACCTCTCTCTCGGCTCGCTTTTTTTGGCAAGTGCGCAATCCTGTTTATTATTTAAAATCCTTGGGTACTACTGTCAATGGAATGTCAATTTTGCTGGCAATTTTTTTTCATGCGTTAATTGATATAGGCGTAGGTGCGGTTATGTACAGACAAAGAAAAAACATAATTTCAATTTTTCTCTATATCGGAGGCCTTAAAAAATATATTAATTATGCAGAAAGGCTAGTTTTTGTGAACTCTCTCATATAATTTTTAGTTTACTCTGGTTAGAAATATTGATGAATAAAAAACCATTAATGGACAAGTCCTTTTAATACCTTTCCAGTAAAAAATATATGAAAGGTTACTTTTTTTACAAAAAGGTTAAAATTTTTTATATTTCAGGTAATTTCTGATAAGACTAACTGGCAACACTGATAAAAACAGACCTGTGATCGAAGGCGGTTGTGTTGTTGATGTGTTTGTTTGTTTCAATTTGTAAATTATTCATTTTGCATCTAAAACGTGTGGATTATTATAAAGAGTAGATAAGATAAAACTCCATCACAATGCCGAGTGAAATGATAACATTGCAACTTGGTCAATGCGGCAATCAAAGTAAGTTTTAACTTTTAACCTACCTACTCAAGCCTACTCAGGTATTTTATCATTCCTTCTTTTCTTATCGTTTTTAATTTGCAGTTGGCTTTGAATTTTGGAAACAACTGTGCATAGAACATGGTATATCACCTGAGGGCATTCTCGAGGAATTTGCTTCGGCTGGGTCGGATCGCAAAGATGTGTTTTTCTATCAAGCTGATGATGATCATTATATTCCAAGAGCTGTGCTGCTAGACTTGGAACCTCGTGTCATACATACTATAATGAACTCCCCTTATGCTAAGGTATGTGAAGAAATACACATGTGACTCATATTCTTTATAAATGTTTTGCACAGAACAAAGGTTAGAATTTTCTTCTAAGTTTCGTTTTCATTATTATAGCTATACAATCCTGAGAATGTATACTTATCAAAACATGGAGGAGGTGCAGGAAATAACTGGGCATCTGGCTATGCTCAGGGAGAGAAACTGAATGAAGAAGTGTTTGATATTATCAATAGAGAAGCTGATGGCAGTGACAATTTGGAGGTAAGTCAGTAGATATTAATTTAAACCTACATGCCCAACAAATCTGAATTAGTAGGAAAAAAACAACTCTCAGAAAAACACTATGAAAATGTCTCCCATTACTTCCCTAGTACTACTTACTTTCCCTAGCCTGAGTTCTAACTAGTTGATAAAATAATATTTGGTTTAATTTACTTTTTTTGTACCTATACGTTAAAGAGAACTGAAGCTTTCCTGCTGAGGCTTAGAAGCTATTATTAATAAATTAATAAAAATGTTCTGCAGGGTTTTGTGCTGTGCCATTCGATAGCTGGTGGTACCGGTTCAGGCATGGGCTCATACATTCTGGAACATCTCTCGGACAGATTTCCCAAGAAACTGGTGCAGACATACAGTGTCTTCCCTAATTTGGATGAAATAAGGTTAGAAACTATAAAAATTCTACATACTATAAATAAATGAAAAAAATTGCTAATAAAGAAATAAATATCACTTAGGTAAGTGATACATTGAAATGGGTTGTTAGGATGGCAATACACCCATGTAATTTACTTAACATAATTATTAGGTATGTTGAACCCAAATCCAACCTCTATTAGTTATTTATTCCTCATAAGCTGACACTGTCATATTAATGGAGATCAAACATATGCCATGTATTATTTATTTAAAGTTTATTGCACAACAAAAACTTTGTGCAAAAAGTGAGCTTAATTTACAGTAAGTTAGTGGAATTGATCCTAATGTACCATTTGCTTGCAGTGACGTAGTAGTACAACCGTACAACTCTCTGCTAACACTGAAGCGGCTAACAGAGAGTGCAGACTGCGTGATGGTGCTGGACAACACAGCACTGAACCGCATCGCCAGCGACCGGCTGCACATACAGAACCCCTCATTCGCGCAGATCAACACGCTCGTGTCCACGATCATGAGCGCCAGCACTGCCACGCTCAGGTACTGCCACCATGCTGTACTGATACTTATTCAATGAGAGATAAGGGTGGTTTTATAGTTGCGTTTGCGCGCGGATAGACGGAACCAGCTCAACGAAGGGGCGGCTTATCGTTTAATAATAAAGTACACGCGGGCTTTCATATATATACAAATGGACCATGCGTATCATTCGTGCTGGCGTGACTCTAGAACTACACTGGCCGAATTCAATCTTTGTAATTTACCTTTTGGGTGATACATCAGACATAAATAACTACAGACCAATTAGTCTTATTTAACATGTTTACAAAATTTTCATTACCAATATACAGAATAGAATAGAGTATAAATTGGATAATCACCAACCTCTAGAACAAGCTGGTTTTAGACCAAACTTCTCGACTACAGACCACCTGCATACCATTAACCAGGTAATCGAAAGTTCGCCGAATATAATAAACCCCTTTATCTGGCCTTCGTCGACTACTCTAAAGCGTTTGACAGCATAACCCACTCCTCCATCTTTAACGCACTTATTCACCAAGACAAAGACCCAACATACATTCAAAATTGTTTTTTGTTATATAGGATCTGCAATAAGTCGCAAGACTATAAGCAGGTTAGTTCAGTGAATGTGGTTTTTAGGCAAGAAGACCAGCGTCTTGTCTGCCTTCTTTAGATCACATCCCCCTTTTTAGCCATTTCGGCGTAAGAGAAGGATTTAAGAGGTCATTGGCCAGGACATTTGGATGAAGTGAGAGCCTTTTAGCATATTTTTTCTTTTAGTTCTCGATTTCCCCACAGTGGGATTCTGTAGGTCCACATCAGTTTCAGTATGGCGATGTAAACTTGTTGTCGGTAGGCAGGACAGAGTTTCTCCCCATAAGCCAGTATACACTTCGGAACTTTTGGTTGATTACGTCTCGTTTCTTCTTGATGTGGTGAGCCCAGGTGAGCCTTCTGCATAACATACATAAAACTGATTCAAAAAATCTACCAGAATAGTACAGCTAGTTTGAAACTACACAAATCCGGTCCAATATGCAGTGTACAAAAAGGTGTTAAGCAAGGCCTACCCTATCTCCGAAACTACTTACCAGCGTTCTCGAAGAAGTATTCAAAGACCTACCACAATCATGGAAATCAAAAGGCATAAATATAGGATGCGAGAAAAATCTCACAAATCTCAGATTTGCCGACGATATTGTGCTGTTTGCGAGTACTTCTGAAGTAGGACTAAAGTTGGACTCGAAATGAATAGGTCTAAAACAAAAATAATTACTAATAGTGCTAAGCAAGAGGTAGTTATCGGGGTCCGGGAAATGCAATACGTCGATGAATACATCTACTTGGGCTAGCTAGTCTCCTCCGACAACAGGCAAGACAGGGATATCAACCGTCGCGTCGAAAATGCCTGAAAGAGCAACTGGTCCATGAAAGCTTATATGAAAGGAGATCTTCCTTTGTGCCTAAAACGTAAGCTTCTCGACGTTTGCATTCTGCCGGTACTGACCTACGGTGCGCAAACTTGGTCACTGACCAAAAGTCAAAAGTCCAAACTTGGGGTTTGCCAAAGGGCCATGGAACGCAGCGTTTTGGGCATAAAAAGAACAGATCGGATCCGAAAAACCACAATTCGATCACATATTGGCATTATGGATGTTGGTGTAAAGACCGCAAAACTTAAATGGGACTGGACGGGCTACGTTCTTAGGATGTGTCCTGAAAAAATGGTCCAAGATCGCTACTCATTGGCTGCCTACCGATGGACGCCGTCCGAAAGGCAGACCACGAAAGCGATGGCGCGACGATCTTGACCAATATTATAAGGACTGGCAAACCCTTCCGGCAACAGGGACGCGTGGTGTAGTTTGGGGGAGGCCTTTGCCCAGCAGTGGGACACAAACGGCTAACAAAAAAAAAACTTTTATCTGAGTTGAAAGCCCACTTGCACAAGTCTGGATTAGCTAATCCGGAAGATCCAGGCGCAAGTGGGCCCTCAACTGAGTAGGCCTTGAATAAATCCAGATAAGCTAATCCGAACGTGCGCAAGTAGGCCTTAATAGATGTGGTGGGTTAAGTTTCACTGTACATTGTCTCTGAACGGAAATCCTCATAAACATTTAAGATTATTCAAGTGCCAAGCTAGTTTCCTCGCGCTTACACACTTGTTAATGCTTGTGATTAGTTGATGCGCTACCTTTGACAGACTAATCCACTCCACCATTGATGTATTTATTATTGTGCCATGGTAAGGTAAATAATTACATTGGATATACTTGTAGGTACCCATCATACATGAACAACGACCTGATCAGCCTGGTCGCGCCGCTGATCCCGACGCCCCGCCTGCACTTCCTCATGACGGGCTACACGCCGCTCACAGCGGACCACGAACTAAACACTGTACGTAGCTCTACCTTTGAATAGCCTGTAGCCAACCACAGAAGGTACTACTCTAAGTTAAGAGATTCTCATTTTACTACTGTCGATATTAAATATCAAATGGGATCTTAACAAAAACACTGATAGAAAACACATTGATATCAAATTGTTAGACAACAGCAGAGTAAAGGTATAAGTTCGTTGCCGACCACACGTCGCAGCAGCAGACTACGTGTCGACGCGACACTACTGGTTTCTATGTATTTCTAGGAAATACCATTCGTAGCTCGCGACATGAAGCTAGCGACACGTCATCAAGCGGTAGACCACACTGGTGCCCGACCGCAGATCAGTACTCATATTCTTTCTAATTTGTGGATCTGAAGTGTTGCCAACATTTGTCTGACCAATTCATGTATTTTAAATGCGAAAGTGTGTCTGACTGTTAGCTATTCATGTCACGCTTATAACGCTAAACAGATTCACATAAAATTTGGTATTGAGATAGTTTGAGTCCCGAAAAACGACATAAATATGTCATTTTTGTCCCCGAAATCATATTTTATGGGGGTGAAAACTTGTATGGTAAATTCGACATTTGCGCAGACAAAGTCGCGAGAAACCACTCTAGTCATATTATGCACGAAGTTTTTTGTCATTCAATGTCAGCCATCATAGCTGACAGTTATATTTTTCTTCCAATAATATTAGGTTTTGTACCAAAGACTAAAAATTTGCTCACATGCTAGCGTTATGCAACCCTAAATTAAGACTCTGTGGAGTGAGTGGCGCTGCGGTCTGTCAATTGCTGCAGTTGGGTTCGTAATCATGACTGAAGCGACACGACGTCGCTACGTGTCGCGTCGACACGTGGTCTGCTGCTGCGACGTGTACGAACTTATACCTTAAAGCTGAACGCGCACCTATACGCGCCGCACTCGCCGCACGTGCCGCAGACATTGTATCGCAGCACCTACAAGATTATACTGAAATGCTGGTAGTAAATGTGTTACGTTGCATACGGTTTCATTATAGATTTATAAAATGCGATGAATCCGGCGCGTATAGGTGCGCTTTTACCTTTTGAAACTCGTCACCTTTGAGTACCACCATGTTACTATTTGGAGGGAGGATAGTCCATAATGCTTAATTCCTATCATTCAAATACTAATGCTAGCATTACTTTTCAGGCCCCAAAAATCCGAAAAACAACAGTACTAGATGTGATGCAGAGACTGCTCCAGCCAAAGAACATGATGGTCTCGCTCAGTCCCGACAGAACGAACCAGCACTGTTACATATCAATACTGAACATTATACAAGTAAGTACAATTGTTTATACTGCATCCGGCTCGAAGGACCAAAAGTTACAACTCGGTTTTGACATTTTGACGCCGGGCTGGCAAAGATAAGGCACAATTCATTCTGAAATGGAGCAGCAATTGTTAAAGCTTCAAGAAGTTTAAATAAACCCACAGTAATTTGAAGCCAACAAAACTAAAGGACCGCAGAGATCGTGGAGACCTGATTGAGACATACAAGATCCTACATGGTCATTACGACCTTCAAAACTTTGACCAACTATTCACGCGTAACAAAAATGACCATCTAAGAGGCCACCATCTCAGACTCTCAAAGTGTAACCCTTACAAGCATTTTTTGTACAATAGAGTAGTCAAAGCATGGAATGGGCTTCCAGAAGATGTGATCTCTGCCCAAAATATCAATCAATTCAAAAACCGACTTGACCCTCATCTAAACTCGCTTAACCTAATGTGAAGAACTGGATACAGGCGGCTATCAGTTGTCTCAACTGCCTGCCTGATAACTAATAATAATAAACCCACTTAAAATCCACCCAAAATATCAACAATTTTAAGAACATACTTGACGTTCATCTAAACACGCTCATCACATTATGAAAATCTGTTGGCAGTTATTAGTTGTCTTAACTGCCTGCCTGGTGCTCGTCCTTTCATGTCTACTCGGGCGTTTTATTTTTGTGGGCCAATACTCAGCGACTAACAAAGCATTAATAGCCTGAAGTTCACCAACACACGTTTAATTTTTAATCAGCCGATTTAGCATTACTTGACATATTTTATATAGGAATTCTGTCGAATCAACCGACAATCGATGTTTACCGGCTGTTTTATAGTTGGTGAACTCGGGTCTTAGTAGCGTTGTACAGGTCACGTGTGCAGGTGTGTGCTGCCTGATAATACTAGTAATCGGTCCGCAGGGCGAGGTGGACCCGTCGCAAGTGCACAAGTCGCTACAGCGGATCCGCGAGCGCAAGCTGGCGTCGTTCATCCCGTGGGGGCCCGCCTCCATACAGGTGGCGCTGTCGCGACGCTCGCCCTACGTGCACGCCTCGCACAAGGTGTCCGGCCTGCTGCTCGCCAACCACACCAACATATGCTCGGTACGTGGCTTACTCCCCGCATAGGCAAAACGTATCTACGCGCGGAGATCCACCGTAGTGAGCTAATCAAGTTGGGACTCGCGAGCGGTTTCTTGCACCGGTGGCGCGCGTCACTACGTTGCTGGCTGGACGAGCATAAAAAGTACTTGAAAGGTGCGTTAGATTGCGATAGAAGCTTCTTATAGCAATCCACCATAGCGCTAGCTAGCTAGCTATGTTTTGTGAAGGAAGAGAAGTTGACTCTGACGCGGAAGCCCTATCAGATCTAGATGTTGCGATGCAAATACTGGCAAAGCCAGTCTAAAACTCGTAAGACGCGTGAAGATTTATTTTTGAAAAATCTGGATCCACCCACAATTTTGTCTAGACAATTTATCATCTTAACAGTAGAATGACGTCCACGCTGAGCATGGGCCCCCCACGGTTTTCCACAACTACCAATTGCAAATGGACAATACTAGTAACTATTAATAATACATACTTACCACAAACATCAGCTAGATGTATAATAGAGCACTGGTGTGTACCCGTAACTAGGTGTAGTGTGTGTACCCTTAAAAACATGATAAATAGATAACTACCCCTTTATTCATAAAGCTTATCAGACCTCATAATATGGCTTATGTGGTTAGTTGTCCCATTCTGACGAAACAAAATGGCAAACAAAAACGAACTTTAGTGTCAAATTCGCTATAACAGTCATGTTGGAAATTTATGAATAAGACTGTCATTCTTTATTCATCATCCTAGCGTTATCCCGCTTGTGCACTCGCACGCCAGGCCCCAGGGTCCGCTGACCATGATCCAGGATTTGACAGATCAGGTGTTTAGTAGAGCGACTGTCATCTGACCTCCGGCACCCTGTTAAGAGGAACCTGACCAGTTTTGGATCATTGCTACACATTCAGTTACTTGAATGTGCAGGTTTCCTCACGATGTTTTCCCTCACCGTAAGAGCATCGGTTAGTGAAACAACGAATGTATATAACTCAGAAAAAGTAATTGGTACATGGCGGCACGTGCGCTCGAACCCGGCTCCTCCCGCATGAGAGGCAACCCGCTAACCACTGCGCCACCGACGCTTATTACTCTTTCATTCATTATTGCACAAAAAAAACACCATGTTTATTTATTGAATCGCATCCCCAGCTGTTCGACCGGTGCCTGCAGCAGTACGACAAGCTGCGCAAGCGCGAGGCGTTCCTCGAGGTGTTCCGCAAGGAGCCGATGTTCCGCGAGTCGCTCGAGGAGTTCGACGAGTCGCGCGCCGTCGTCGACGACCTCGTGCGGGAGTACCAGGCCGCCGCCACGCCGGAGTACGTGCACTGGAACCCTGGTCAGTGGCTCGACAACTACTCAAAACACTATGTGTTCTGTGTGTAAATTGTTTCGGTCTTAAATTAACTCCGACACAGCTCCGGAGTCAGGAAATTGGTGGTGTTAACATCCTCGTGCCTCGGGAAGCACGTTAAGCTCTTTGTCCTGCCCCTTATCTCGCTACGGTCATATTGAACTGCCGTCTTACCGGAATTGTGGGAGTAAAGGAACACAGAGTGCACCTGTGTTTGCGCACACTTGCACTATAATATCTCCCGCGCAGTTGGCTAATCTCTGTTGAGATAAGCCACTGTAGTCGAAATTCGGCTAGGAGGACATTATTATTATTAAACACACTATTTCCGGGTTTCGACAAGCAAATTTATGAGCCATTGTTATTATTATTATTATTATTAATAACTGTCACAGAGAAAAAAAATAATTTATATGAAATCTTGCTAAAAATTTAAAACCGTTAAATATATTTTTTAATCAAATTACAAAACTTTTTATAATTTTTTTAAAGTTTTTTTTATTCATTTTTTTCTTTAGGTATATATATATCTCTACAAATTTAAGGCCCTTAAACTATCGCTAGTCAAAACCCGGACACACTGTATAGTCCAAAAAGTTCATGCGCTCGCTTCCTGCGTAAAGAAGTGCGAGGAAGCGCCAATCGCACACGAATGCCATAGAAAATTCTCTTCCCCACTGACATCTGGCATGTCGCACGTCTCTGGCGCTCGGCAGGAGGAGGGTCGCTTGTCGGACTATAGCGTGATACATATATAATTGAGTACGACAGTGGCATAGACCTTAAAAATAGTGAATCTTTATTATGACCCGTCTAAGCCAACTTGACAACTGTCAAACTACTTTCGACGACGAAAACAACGAAAATACCTTTTATGTTTTGTCTAATCATTGTCATTGTTGTCTGTTTTTCTTATACATAGATAAGTCTTCTTAGACCTCGGTTTTTACTCGATATTACAAATTATTTTCAATTCATCTAAATTGTTACCATATTGCTTTTTAATTACCTTTAGTAATTTCGTTTTATTCTTCGTCGTAAGTCTTTTGACAGTTGTCTAGTTGGCTTGGTCGAGTAGCAGTATATATAGCCTGACCAGAAATATATGGGACCTGAATTAAGGGCGCTTCGAATGCACTTTATATGACAACACTCGGTATAGTCATACCAGCACTGATTGGCAACTGAACATAAAAACATATTAAAAATATGTAAGTTCATTTTTTATATGTTTTTAAGTTCATCCATGTTCATTTTTTAAGCCCGCTGCCTAATGATAACAGATTTTACGACAAAATAACACGACAGAACACTCGCAAATTGAGTACCTACTTATTAAATTCAGTAACTCTTTGTAATATTGGTTTTGAAGTTTGGACTTAAACACTTTTATTTTTGCAAAACCACTAATGGGTAACAGAAATATTAATCCATTGTTTTTCTAAATGATATTATTTAAAATGTTATCATTATTTTATATAATTTATAGAAAATCTTAAAAAACTACAAACTATTTTAGTTGTTATATCCAAGTAGGGTTAAAATAAAGAAAATAAAGCTCAAACCAAGTATTTATTGTAATCATTTTTCAAAATCATTATTAAAAGATTCTCCGTAGCCATCAGTAGCCAATTTTTACTATACGCACTATATGACGTACCAAAAATTCATGTTGACAACTATATCAGTAATAAATTTAAAGAAACCGTTGTGATCACATAGACTTTCTAGTCGAAAAATTCTACAACACGTGTTAAATCACTTTTCTTTTACGAAAACGAATAGTTCTTGGTATTTTTATCACATAAAAATTGCACTTGGTCGAACATTAGATTACGCGTCCACTTTGACACTAATCACTATGACAATTGATGACATGTCAGTGACGATTTGAGGTTTCTGTTGCCAGTAAAAGAAATTAGTTCCAGTTGTTTTCCGCAATATGGCGAGGTCCCATATATTCCGGGTAAGGCTATACAGTGGACCCCCGGTAGTCCGGCCCCTGTCTCATCCGGCGCCCCCTGTAATCCGACATTGTCTATTATTTATTATTGAATACGTATTCGCTAAGCATGATTGAACAAGTTACAACTTGTACGCACCATCACTATTGTTCTCGACGCATAGGGTATTGTTTTGATTCTGATTGCTTAGTTTTTTGACATACATAATGAAGTATAATTAGTATTTCAGAGTACATATACATATGTACATATGTATATATAATATGTATGTATAAAGAATCTTATCATTGGATCTGTAATTTTTCGGATTACAAGGTACTCTTTTGTGAAAAAATCCGGACTATAGGGGGTCTTAGGCAGTACTCTATAATCCGACGAATTCGATAGTTCGACACTACCCTGCAAAATGTTTGTCGGACTACTGGGGGTCCACTGTATATCACTTAATTGATTGGTTTCAATTACTATCAATACTATTTCTTTGTTCTCTGTTCCCAATATTCAATCTGTCTATTGTTTTACCTCACTGAAGACAGTATCTTTCTTATTTTTCCGTCTCAATTCCGACGATATGTAATTCTGTCTTTGATTGAACTTCTCTCAGACGAAGACATGCTTTTTGCGTTGTAGGGAGCAAACAACTACCTGAGACAGGAATCTATTCCTGATTTATTGTTGAATATTGGGAACGGTAAAACTCGAGTTTTTCACAATCGAGGGTATTTCGTACAAGCACTGACCTCAAAGTATTATTATATAGTATGCTGGACCAAAGATTCTTTACGAAACGACAGAATTTTTTTGTGACTAATCAAAGCGCCCCCACTGAAGTTCCGCGGAACTAAAATAGAGTAATTTGCATATGATTATGAAACGAACTAACAACTCTTATTAGTTCCGTGGACCGTCATCCACACGCTCACTACAGCCGTCAGCGCCAAAATGGCGACAATCGAATAATCACATTTTGTCATTACCAACATTTAATCCAGCGTACTTGTAATATTTGAGATCAGCGCGTACAAGTGTACGACAATACTATTTTAAAGTCAATGTTACTAATAACCGTGGGTTTACATGACCTGTAGCTGTAGGTATTTAGATTCGTCTGTGAAGTGGAAATTCATACAGACATGGCATTATAAACTCTGATTGATTCTCTAATTGCTAATTATTTTTTCATTTCAGATAGCAGTCAAATATAACACCTGATAAAATTTGTAAATATTGGGACTAAGATAATACAAGAAGGAACAGTATTCAAGAAGCGAAGTAGGAATCAGTCGGGCGAGTTCGGAGGGCGCACTCAGTTATTTATTAAGGTTTTGTTTAATTATTTGTGCCATTTTCTGTTAATAATAAATAATCTCATATTGTTACTCAATTTCTTACTCGAATAAAGAATGTAGAGTTGATTTACTCACAGGAAGTTGAAATAAAATAATTTGCATTTTTATCAAGAATTTAATTTATTTATTATAATCGCTAACTCTTAAGACATTCCACCTGTTGTATACACATACATATATCACTTGTGTGAGCATTCACTCTTGTGGTTTGTACATGAAGTCATTGTCATTCCATGCGCTTTCTTATATTTGGACATTCCATATAAAATACATATTCCATAACAAACCTGTGATTACTAACTAAATTGTAAGTGGCAGTCTACTTTTGAATAAATAAAAAGACAAGATTTTAGCAGATACTAAAAAGTTGTTTTATCTCTTACCTAACACAGGATGTATAATTTTTTTTAAAAGCAGTTTGCAAGACAATCTACTTTTAAAATTACATGATTAAAGAAATCTACCAAATCATGATATTTTCTGGATAACTATACATCAATCAATGATAGATGTTATAAGGACAAAAAGTTTTATAAGAAATAGATAGGTCTTTACTTGATTTGACAATCATGTCTTAAATTACATAAAAAAATAAAATTCCCATTACTTCTACTGTTTACATACTAGCTATCATTAAACTAGTTGTAGTGTATTCCTGGTGCCACACTATGAGCAGACCTATCTAGGTAGGAGCCATGTCTATACCACCAACAATTTTATGTACAGGGACCAGAATATTAATGCTGATAATGGTATTTACGAATTATGTATCATGTAATTTATTAATATGTTAAATAGCATTAAACTGGATAGCTTTACCCAAACCATTGTGTTTAAAATTTTCAACTACCTTATGCTACAAGCTATATCTAATTACATGGCATTTTGTGTGGTATGTTTTTCAAATGTGTCATCTTCATAAGGCTGGCAACAGTATGATTATAGGCTAGGCTATGTACAGAAGAGACAATTGAATATTAGCATACATGTTGCAGTATGTGACTGAAAATGTGAGAGGTCATACCACTTCTGATAATTTGGAATCAATTAACAATATGTGACTGGACAACAATACTATTTTTGCTATTTATGGCAAGTATGTGTGCATTTTTTGCAAACACCTACAACCAACAAACATTTAGAATAGTCAGCAACAGAAAGTTTCTTAACTGCACATATTGCAAGTAACATACAATACTCACACCTCAAACATACAACATTACACCTAATTGCTTTATACAATAACAGTTGTTCTTATAAAAGTTTTGACAAATTTCAACATTCATTTCTTATCATGATGAAAAATCAAAGTAAAATAATGTCTCAGTGCCCAAGTGATGTGATGAAAAACTAAACTAACACAAATAAGCTACTAAAATGGTGTAAGATTTATGAAATAAAAAGCAATGCTGTAGTGTGACACATTAGCAAAATGAAGATTGGAATAGTAAGTAACATTTAGTGTTTTTAATTCGTGACATGCCTCACGCCCGTGCCAGGTGGGCGAGGCTAGGAAGTCTGACTTGGAGCCTGGAATTTAG
Organism: Pyrausta nigrata; assembly: GCA_949316185.1. Taxonomy (NCBI): domain Eukaryota; kingdom Metazoa; phylum Arthropoda; class Insecta; order Lepidoptera; family Crambidae; genus Pyrausta; species Pyrausta nigrata. Next base: position 2,458,731 of record OX438937.1, read on the forward strand.
GTTGAATGATGGATGTTTTCCTCACTGGCACAGTCTCTGGGGTGGGGATAGCATCACCAGTCGGCAGCTTGGCAGGGACTGCAGGTGCTTTGAAGGGGGCAGTAAGATTTCCAGGCCTCTGTTTAGCCATTTGGTAATCGCCAGAATCAAAGAATTTTTGCTGAAATCAAATGATATTTACCTTAGTCTAGAGCAATTCATCCAAAATTAGCAAACCTGAAATGGATGTAACAAATCTAATTCACTTACACCTTTAGCCAGTCTTTTCTGCAGGAAGGCAGAATGTCCTCCTGGTCCTCTCCCTCCTAACATTGCATTTGGGAACTTCGCCTTGAGTTTTGCTTCTTCAAGTTTCTCCAATTCTTTAGGCTGCAAATATACAGGGAATTGTTGTAATTTGTAGTAATGTCTGATTTTAAGATAGTTTTTTTAATATTTATAGGATAACTTACATCTTTTGGGGGTTCATTCAGATCTGCTGAATCACTCATTTTCGTGCTGAAAATAATAAGTACAGTAAATAATATTTGCAATGCAATTAACCTGTGAACATTGAGCTCCACACAGGTGTTATGCTATAAAACCACACCCATGTGGAGCTTGATCTTGACAGGTTAATTTAGACTGATCTGGAAAAAATTGGATGGATAAGGTCACAGGAAGTCAATGAAATGGGAGTAGGTATGCAAATAAAACTAAAATCATTTTGATAAATGGCTGAGCTTTGTCTTTACAAGTCATCCAGTTAACATTTTGTTCAAAGTTCATAATGTTAAAGTTTTGAAATTCTACCTTGTGCGTATTGAACACAAAATGATTAAATTAAATGTTTGGTAAAATGCAAATTGTCAAAGGGAAAAATTGAGTATGGTATTCATTTCGGCATGCAAAATAGGTACAGCAGAGTGACTTAATATTACATCGCAGCGTTCAAACTTTCTGTAAACAACAATGTTGGTGACTTGGTGATCCAGATAACTTGAAAAACAGGTAGGTACTTTGGTTGTTTAAAGTACCCCCTGTACACTGAAAGTTTTATAGGGACGAAGCGTATTTTTACGATCGTAACGACAGGATAGAAACGTAATTCAACCACTCATTATACCACAAGACGCGATGATAACGATAAAGTAACAAATTATTGTTTTCTTTCATACAATCATGTGTCGGAAAGTTGTTTACCTTGACTGAAATTGGTAGATTTCTTAGACCGTTGGAAAAATTTAATGATAGTCACTAGCGGATTATTTATAGAATACAATCACTGATCACCGTCGAAATCCATAAATTTACGCACCAACAAATCAAAATCTAAATTATTCGATTATGTCGCGAGTCGTGACTTTCAAGCAAAAATGGCGTTTGGAAAAATGTTGCATGTAATAAAAAATATTTTTTCCTACAGGAGCTCAGCTAATAATCGAGCTCATTATGGCGGCCAAATGACGATAACCATGCCAGGAAAAATGAAAAGAAACCACAAAGTTTTGTTCCTTTTGTTGGTATTACTGCCGTCCAGTCAATGATCTGTCGGTCAACTTGTATTTCGCATTTTTCATAGTTAATCTGTGCATTTTCTACGAATTTGTCTGCATTTTTTAGTGCGCGAGTTTGTCTTGAAATGTTATTGTGGGTTTTGCCCTTATTTTCTTAGTATTTGAGTGGTTTTTAATTACTGAAATGGAAGAAGAATCAAATATAGAAGATAGAGACGGATGTATTCACAGTATACATGTTCGTAATTTCTTTTGCCACGAGAACTTGGAGATAAACTTGAACAGAAATGTAAATTTTATCGTTGGTCGTAATGGTAGTGGTAAAAGTGCAATTTTAACCGCTTTAGTTGTTGGCTTGGGAGGCAGAGCTTCGGCCACAAACCGTGGAAATAACTTAACCTGTAAGTATAAAACTCAGTACTTATCGTGTCCTTGTTACCTACCTATCTATTCTATGGGAAAACGTTTACTCCCCCCAATTAATTTCAATAGATGCTCGTTCAAATTAGTAGTTATTGTAAAACTTGATTATGTATTTATAATCATAACAAATGAAAGTTAACACTTGATATGATTTAATTTATTTTGTATTAATACCTTGTTTTGATGAGTAAATGTGGCTTTGCAAGAAAATCAATGCCTCTTCTCCTACTTTTCTTTTCCACATAAAGTTATTAACAACTATTGTTTCAGCTTTTATAAAAAAAGGAGCAAATTCAGCAACAGTAGAAATAAAAATTAAAAACAACAGCCCACAGGCATACCAGCGTAATGTCTATGGTGATTTCATTACTATTGTCAGGACCATTAATGCTTCAGGAGGTTCCAGCTACAAAGTCAAGTCTGCATCAGGTATTAAAAAATTAGTACCTTACTAATTTGGCTATACTAAGACTATTTTTGGCTTTACATAACATTTCATCTATACTGACAAAATATAGTATCTACCTATTTTATATTAAATAGTTGCTAACTAATGAAACCCATTAATATTTTACTAGGAGAAGTAATATCCACCAAATTTGAAGAGGTCAATTCTATAATCTTGGCCCATGACATACAAGTAGACAACCCTATCTCAGTGCTGAATCAAGATGATGCACGCAGCTTCCACGCTTCAGATGCTAAGAAGAAGTATTCCTTGTTCCGCAAAGCCACAAACTTGCATCAGGCCGAAGATAACTATATGAAAGCTCTTGAGAACTGTAAAAGAGCAAATGCTTTATGGACCAGGAAAAATGATGTAAGTTATTTTAAAACAAAAGGTGAATCAGACCGGCCTCACTCCACAGTTTAGGTATGAAGTTACATGCACAGATCTGACCAGTGGGGTTGTCACACACACCAGCCAAATTGCAAGCTCAATGACTCATGTGCATGTTACATATTACGTTAATCAACCCTATCCAGAAGAGATACTGCAAGGTGAAGGTTATGTGATAGACAGAGAGGCAAATATTTTTTATAATGTAAGTTGATCATGACTATGAGTATTTAACTAAGTATAACAATATCAGGTAAAATGAAACCCAGTCCCTTAATCTTTAAGCCAGTGTAACTTCGAGACACCTGTCTCTTGTTCTATTGTGGGCGTGGCTAAGGTCTTATACCTGCTATAATAAATGAAATACCGTTAGTCTTGAGCATCACTCTGTAGTGAAAACACGTGTTTATTCTAACCTATATTGTGCTGTTTTGAGTTTTATATTAAAAATGACTGAATATTGTTTTCTTTGTGCTAAACTTTTAACTGAAACTGAAGTTGTTACTGTTGAACGTGGTATGAAGACATTAATTAATGCAAGTACTGAAAGAGCTGATGATTTTTTGGAATATCTCAAAAATCAGAAATCTGTGACAATACATGAAAATTGCCGTAAAAATAAACGATCAAATTAAGATCATTTAAAATTAATATGCACAAATATTTGCCATTGTATCATGACTGCTGTTTGACCAAGGTCTTTTTAATCTAAATTACAATCGAGCTGTTTCCAGAATTGAATCTTTAAATTGAAGTGTACTTACTTGGCTGATTCGACGCCGAAAATCTGAGGATTTTCTTCTTTCACTCTCTTCATTTAAAACAAATAGAAAAATATTTAATATAATATATATATATATATATATATATATAATAAAATATAACAACTCTAGATGTATATACGTGGCGTACTCATGCATATTATGACGATAACAACTTTTATAACTTTTTGAATCGTTGTATCTCAGAAATGGTGGCTCGTAAGATAAAAAGTATTGATAAATTTTTTATAGATAATTTTATGATCTACAATGTTGTCTGAGGTACTTTTATGACAAAACTTACCGTTTTGCTTAAAATCGCAAAAAACTCATTTTTTTGACCTTTGACCTTGAATAAATTTTTTTCCTTACACGGGAATGATGGGGAACTTCTAGACATTGTTTATAATTATGTTTTGAACAATTTCACAGAAATTCAGCTCGTTGGGACTTTATGTAACTTCGAATGTCTAAATTGACCAGAGTAATAGCGCATAAAGAAATTAAAACAATAATAAAAAGTAATGATACATTCAATTTAAAAAAAAACAAATAAATAATCAAAGCTAGTGTCAATAAAAAAAAAATAAAAAAATATACAATGAGCTCAATACCAGAGGGCCCAGTGCCAGTTCTTATTGGTTACTGTCACGCGCTCACAATCGACTGAGTGTCATTAAAAAAAAATAGGTTTCGCAAACGTGCCGCACGGGGCGCTGACCAAATTTCCATACAAATTCTTGTCACACGGACGAAGGTGAGAGCATGAAAAAACCCGCACTGATATAGATAGTGCGGTTTTTCACACCTTGATCTAGATTCCTCAATGAACATAAGAGTATAGCATAGGTTTCTTACCATCACTTGGAAAACTGTTGCCATTACACCCATGCATTGACTTTCTTGAAAGTCTTTCAGGTAAACTCCCGCACCTGTACCACTATCCATTTTTGATCCATCCGTATAGCAGATCCGTATAGCTATCCGGTTCCGGCTTAGGTGGGCGTTGTTTCCAGTCTGCCCTTGTGGGGAGGTGGACTTTGTATAGTCTTTGGAAGTAAAATTTTGGACTTGTTTGATCACAGTCCATTTCAAGGATCCTGTTCAAATCCGAATTTCCTTCCTCAACCTCAAATGAATCACACTCTATGATTCGTTTGAGGTTTAGATGCATCCCAAAGCTGGGAGACCTTAAGTCTTTACAGTGCCTTCTTTGCCTCAGTCTCTATCACAATGTGCAGCGGAGGAAGTTCTAGTGCTACTTTCATTGCTGCCGTTGCTTCTAAAAGCCCTCGTTATCACTAGACAAGCAGTTCTTTGTAATTTTTCCAAAGCCTTTCTGCATGTTTATAGCCTTGTCTTTGTCCACCAGACAATGCTGCCAAATGTAATTATAGGTCGCACCATCATTGTGTATATCCATCTTAGAATCCTTGGGTTTAATCCCCATGTTTTACCATAGGCCGCGCGACACATTCCAAAAACTCGTGTTGCTTTATAAATTGTTATGTCAGTGTGCTTGCTCTAATTGAGTTCCTTATCTAGTGTTAGTCCTAGATACTTAACTTGTTTGGACCATTGTAGCTAGGTTTCATATAATGATATCGTCCCCAGCCCTTGGAGTTTTCTCATTTTTGTTAACGGAACCACTGTTGTTTTGCTGGGATTGACCATCAGATGATTGCTTTCGCACCAGTTCTGAAGGATGTCCAGTGCTCTTTGCATTAGTTCCGATACCATCCTCGAAAATTTTCCGTTGACCATTATTACAAGGTCATCTGCATATCCTACTGTGTAGTAACTAAGTCGAATGGCTAATTAAACAATAGGCCTAATCCTTTTGCGCGCGAGTGTACCCATGCGCAAACACGCCCTCTCCACTTTCTTTCAGCGCTCTTTTTACATGACGCGGCCTATTTATGGGTTCCTGTTTTTGCCATTTGGCTACGGAACCCTAAAAACCGGCCAAGTGCAAGTTGGACTCGCGCACAAAGGGTTCCGTACCATTAACTTACAACATTAGACAGTGTAGGTAAATAAAACACGTTTGTATGGGAGTCCCCTTATTATTATTATTTTTTCTTCCGTCTATTTACAATCAGCCAGAAAGCTTTATAGCCTGTCCAAAAATTTATGGGACCTCGTCATATTGCGGAAAACAACAGATACTAATTTCTTTTACTGGCAACAGAAACCACAAATCGTCATTTTCATGTCATTATTTGTCATAATGATTTTTGCCAAAGAGGAAGCGTGATCTAATTTTCGAGTATGTGATATTATTATGTGTTAAAAACTATTCGCTGTCGTTAAGGAAAAGTGGTTTAACATGTGTTTTAGTCATATTCGACAAGGAAATCTGTGTAATCAACATAATTTCCTCCAAATAAGTTACCGCTTTATTGTCATACCACAATTTTTGGTACAGTGTGAACAGGGAGAATTGGCTATTGATGGTAACGGAGAATATTTGAATAACGATTTAAAAAAAACTTGTTTGGAGAGTTTTATTTTCTTTACTTTAACCCTGCTTAGATATTATACTGAAATAGTTCATAGAAGTTTCAAAATTTTCATATACAATATTTGCAATAGTCTAAAAACATTATAAATAATAAATAAATAAATATTGGACAGCATCACATACATTTAATATTATCATTATAAATAATATCATTTACGACAACAGGTAATTTTATACCAACCCGACTGTGGTTTGGCAAAAATAATACCAATTTGATCCAAATTTCAAGGCTAATGTTACAAAGAGCCACTTAATTTAATATGTATTTAATTTGCAAATGTTCTGTCTTGTTCTTGTATCGTAGAATCTGTTATCAGACTTAGAAATGTAACATATAGGTAAATGTAAGTATATTTTTTACATGTTCAGTTGCCAATCTGCACTGGTGTGATTACATCAAGTGTTGTCATATAAAGAGGATTCGTAGCGCCCTTAATTCAGGTCCCATATATTCCTGGTCAGGCTTTAATTAAATGTGTTATGTTCATTATATGTTTTTGGAGATAGAGCACATCCTATGATGCGACATCTCATTTAATAGTGTAGTTCAAATTAAATTGAAGCTAGTCTTGTCCTTTTCAATCGGAATGCATCATTGGCCGTGTTCATGAGCGATCTTGCCAGGTAATTTTTGTGATGTCCCAGTCTTTGTTTATAGGCTTTGCAGGACTTTTCAATTTGTTCCTTAATAGACGGCATTTCCAGATATTCATGGACCTCCGTGTTTCTTATAAACCATGGAACACTGATAATGGTTTTCAGTGCGTTGTTTTGGAAGCGTTAAAGTATTTCGACGTTATTTATTTATTTATTTAAAAGTTGCAAGTGAGCTTACAGAAAATTCCAAAGTGCTCAGATTGCTAATTTTGATACATAAATGTTACAATGCTAGTAGGTAGACTTAAAATTAACATTAGTTAGTAGACAAAAATCTTAATCTATTTACAAAAACACTTAGTGAATTTGAAAAAACGTCGACGTCTTGGACAGTTTGAGAGTGACTAGCCGATCCCCAGAGTTCTATGCCATATGTCCAGATTGGTTTGGATCTTGTTTTCCAGTTTAAGTAGACTGTCTACCTACTATCAACCAGTACATATCTCGGTTTTTTTTTTTGCCTGATCTCTTTTGGTCTTAATATGATCTTTCCATAATAGCTTTTTGTCCAGGTGCATCCCTATATATTTATCTGATGCTTGGTGAGGTAATATTATTCCATCTAGCTTCACTGGTGGGCACTCTCCCCTTTTCAAAGTGAATGTTAAATGTGTAGATTTTGCAGCACTTGCTTTTACTCGCCACTTTTTGAGCCATGTACCAATTTTGTCAAGATGTTTCTGTAGGTTCATAGATGCTGTGTTTGGGTCTTTGTGGCTTGTTAATAGTGCCGTGTCATCAGCATAAGTCGCAATCACAATGTCGTCAGAGTGAGGTAAGTCAGCTGTGTATATTGTATACAGCACTGGGCCCAGCACTGATCCCTGAGGAACTCCAGCTTCTATCTTGCATATAGATGATAAGCTTTCCCAAACTCTAACTTGAAACATGCGGTATTACAGGTAGGATTTTAGGAGCCAGTAGGCAGTGTTTGGTAAGCACAGTTTTAATTTGCATAGGAGGCCCTTAAGCCACACACGATCAAAAGCCTGTTGCACATCCAGGAACACAGCGGAGCAGTATTCCTTTTTTTTTCCAGGGTTTGGCGAATAGTGTAAGCCACTCGATGAATCTCAACAGTGCCATGAGACGCGCGAAATCCAAACTGATGATTTGGCATTATTTTATGTTCTTCTAGAATTGGATGTAGTCTGTGCAAAAGAAGCTTTTCAAACAATTTTAAAATTACTGGAAGCAGGCTTATACTCGTAGTTCTATATGAGCTTACTTCTGTTGGCGGCTTCCCAGGCTTGGCAATCATGTTTATAATTGATATTTTCCATAGCAATGGAAAATACTGCATTGAATTGTATAAGATCGTTAACAGGACTATACCTTTTCTTGGTAGCTGTTTCAATATCTCTGCCGTTATTAGGTCAAATCCCGGTGCCTTCTTAGATTTTAGTCGGAGGATTGTTTTTCTGACTTCTGCCGGTGTTATAAGCTTCAATGGCAGTGATAATTGTTGGTCAGTCATCAGGACCTCATCGATTTCTTCCTCTGAGTGCACAGGATCAGGATCATTGGGTTTAAACGACTCCTTTAGAAAGCTAGCGAATAACTCTGCTTTATCTGACGGCTTTCTCGACCAGTCACCATTTTGTTGTCTTAGTGGCGGTACATGTTGTTTTGGTCTTTTCATAGATTTTGTAATTTTCCAGAGAGAGTAATCGTCAGCTTTATGTGGAGATAGTGTTTTCAGCTTATCTTGAAGGGTTTTGTTTTAGTTTTCCCTTAGCATTTGTTTCAATTCCTTTTGCGCTTTATTAAGTGCCCTTTTGTCCCATTGGTTTCTGCTTGTATGCCACTGACGTCTTAGCTTCCTTTTTTTGCTATCATTTCTTTAATTTCCACTGAAATGTCTTGGATTGTTGGTTTTTATTTTTATTTTTAAAGTAAAATACAACATAATATTATGTAAATATTTTAAGCATCTGCTTGTTGCCATTATACATATCGAGAAAAAAATTACAAAAATTCACGTTTGTTGTATGGGAGTTAAAGATTATTATCATTTTGATTTAAGCATTTATTTTTAAAGTAAATATACAGCTTAAGATTCGGTGAATGTTTCAAGCTTCTACCTGTTGCCGTTATTAACAGCGAGCAAAAACACGTTTGTTGTATGAGAGCCCCCCTTAAATATTTATGTTATTTTGTTTTTAGTATTTGTTGTTACAGCGGCAACAGAAATACATCATCTGTGAATGAGATATAGACTGGTGACAGACAGACGGACAGACAGCCAAGGCTTAGTAATAGGGTCCCTTATTTACCCCTCGGGTACGGAACCGTAAAAATGAACTAGAAAACCGATATCGACCCCAAGGGAACCCTGATCTTGTTGAATATAACTGGCGCTTGTAGTCACTATTTATTTAAATGATTGTTAATTTTGCAAAATGATTTTTCTGTACTTGTAGTTTGTAGGTATTCCGGTGGTATTGGCAAAATTAACTTTCCGAATTGTAGCTAAGTTGCTCTTTATTGATTGCATAATCAACTTACATATAAAAAAATGTTGCTTTAAATGCAATGCAATGGTACATGGCAAAAGCAATATTATTTAGATATTTTACCTTAGACGAATCTCTCATCTTAGATTGCTACATTTAAAAGCAAGTCTGAGAGCAGTTAAATATAAGATCTGAATTAAACAAAGTTTTATATTACTACTGCAAACTGCAAGTTCTTGCGCGACCTTCCAGCGGTCGCCAGAGGTGCGCGGGGCAAGGCACGCGACACGTCAGCGGGTGACGGTAAAACATTTATTACACCATCCTATTTGTAGCTTCCTTACTAGGAAGGTACCATTCTACTTAGGATCTTAACTAGGAAGGTAAGATGGATAGGCAGGCGCTCTTCTCTGACAACGCATTGCCTGTATTTTTGGGTCCAGCCGTTACGCTCGCTTACACTGACCTGCTGGCATTAGTGATACGGAGGGCTACAGTCGAAACTTTGGATATCGTCTTACAGAGTGAGGCCCCACAGACAGTAGGAACCTAAGTAGTAAACTGCGATTACATCTTCCTATTTCCTAAGTAGGATGCTACACAAATAGGATGGTGTTATAAGTGCTTGATGTTGCGAGAACGAGGGTTTTTTTTTGACAATCACGTGTGAGCGGGATGCAAGGAGGATTGCTTACGCACTTGTCGAACTATAAAAGAGTATATATATAGTTCTTTTTAATTACACTTTAGGCCTGCCAAGAATTGGAGAAAGAGTATAAAAAGTGGAAAACCAGGCATGAGCAGCTCCAGTCTCGCGATGAGGTTGAAGCTCAAAAGCAAGCTTTGCAAAATGAGTACTATTGGAGTGAGATCGTCGACTTCGAGCGCAAGGCCGCTCAGGTGCAATCCCAGTACGACATTCAGAAAACTAGAGTGGACAAGCTTGTTGCAAAACTCAGCAAGATGAAGGATAATTGTGGGAACAGCAGTGAGGCTATAGAGTGAGTGCTGTTTTTTAGTTCATATTTCTTATGTTTGGTGATAGTGCACTTATGTTCCTTATACTTATACTTCCCTTATACTTCCTACAATATTTAGTGGCAACCATATCAGACTACACATTGTGATTCTAAAATAGCCCAGTTATTATAATTGTATACAAGATGCCTGGACATTTAGTTGTCTCTACATCTTTGTAAGTAAACTAGCGGTTTCCTTCGACTTTTTCCCACGCAATTTACGACTTGCGCATACAAACGATGCTAGCCTTTTTCCCCGTCTTGGAGGTTGAATTTTAGAAAATCCAGAATAATGTCGTTCACATTTTTTTATTGCTTTAGCTTTCTATTAAATTTTCAAAAAATCTTAGTTCTCACCTATAAAATGTTTGAGTGATGAGCACGAGCATTTGTACCTAAGTCATGGATGAATACACGTATATAAGTATGTCTATCCCTTATCCTAGTCGCCATATCACAAGCTCACGCTCAGTTTGGGGTTAGGTAATTGGTGTGTTTGTTGTAACAATTTATTTATTTGGTCAGTGCATTAAAAACCCAACTGGACGAGAAGGCCCTCGAGAAGACTGCTCTAGAGCAGGAGTTGCGCGCGCTCGAAGCCGAGGCGCGCGAAGTTCAGGTGTCGCACCGCGCCGCGCAGCAGCAGGCCGGCAAACACGCGGAGCTGATCAGCAGGGAGAACAGGAAGGTGGCGGATATCGAGCGGGAGATCAACAATGTCGAGTGAGTTCAATGTGCCTTAAAATGTTGTCGTGCTGCTTTAGTACTTCTTAGTCACTTTGTCATGATTTTATCCCTAAATTATCCCATCATAAATGTGCTGAAACATTTTTTTGTTAATTTGAGGCGAATCCAGTCAAAAGTATTAACTACGCCAAAAATAACTAATTTATTAATTTGAAAAATGTGGAACAATGTTATGAATTATGATGTTATGAATTGAAACCATTATTATTATTATAAGGTATTTTTGACGGTCATAAGCCCGTAAAGTATGAAGGAAAATCTGAAATAAATTCATCAGGCGGCGGACGGCTTGGCCACGCCCACTTGGTTTATTCCTATTGCTACTTTTGCACGTGCGAGAAAAAAATTATTTATTCCTATGTGTACTGCAAAACCAAATTTTCTTAAAACTTATTGAGCTTTATTTATGGGAGTTTCTTGTTTATCTAAAGTAATAAATAGGTACTGTTTCCTTCTTTTATCTCTGTGAATATGGCAAGGATGCAAAATAACATCGTGTATACCGATTACTATTGGGATGCTAGTGCTGCAGCTTAGTGACTGTGTGTAGAGCACCACTGCATTAAACTTAGAATTCTATTTTTTTTAAACAGACGATTCCGGTATGGGCTTACGAGATACGGTTACAACTTACAAGATGAGACCTTCTTCTCTTTTCTCTTTTTTTTAACTTTCGGCTTCATCGCACTGTTTGTCTCACGTCTTATCTCTGTCAAATTCGCCAACGAGAAAGAAAAGGATACAATTTGTTTCTTACGTTTACGCGAATTGTTGAACTCATTAAAACACAATTTTACGGATTACTTCGCGATTTATTTACATTTTATTTTAAACCTGACGTTTCGAACACTTTACAGCGATCGTGGTCACAGGGAGACTAAGGTATTATTTGTCATTACAAAGTTTTAACTACCGTCACTCAATAATATTAATTTACGTTCCTATTTACACAGAAAGAGCTAACCGTGTCTTGAGATCTTGCAGTGCTAGGTGTTGCTTTGGTTTTTGCTAGAATAGGATCCTATGCCGGTGGAACTTTCCAACCATCTTCTCTATTGAAATTTGGATGTTTTCTAATTTCAATGGCTTCACGTAGCATTCGAGGAATAAAACGCCGTTCTTTTGCAAGTATTTTAGGTTGGACAAAACGAATGAAGTGGTTGGGTTTGTCTAAGGCATGTTCACACACTGCAGATTTCATGTTGTGTGCAAAACCACCGAAATTGTATGGGTTGCCAAAAATTCATAAGACTAATATCCCGCTACGTCCCATTGTGAGTCAAATTGATACCCCAACCTACAGATTGGCTCAGCATTTAGCTAAAACATTATCAAAGCTAAGGGGAGAAACAACGGCGTATGTGAAGGATTCCTACCATTTCATCAGCGAAATTAAGAACTTACAATTAGCAGATGATGAAACTATGGTTAGTTTTGATGTACAGTCCCTATTGACAAGCTTACCAGTACAGGACTGCATTGAAATTACTAAAAGGAAGCTGGTTCAACTCGACATGCCAATAGAATATGCGGAACTATTGGAACATTGCCTTACATCTGGCTATTTACTGTGGGATAATGAGTTCTATCTGCAAACCGATGGTGTAGCAATGGGCTATCCGGTATCCCCAGTTGTTGCTGATATATTCATGGAGGATTTTGAGGATCGAGCTCTGAGCACATCACCTATATCACCAAGGTTTTATAAGCGGTATGTAGATGACACTTTCACAATTTTACCCACCAATAGTGTTTCTGCTTTTCTTAATCATCTTAATTCAATACATCCAAAAATTAAATTTACTATGGAAATTGAGGCAGACAGTTAACTAGCTTTCTTAGATATTCTACTAACTAGGAATTCGGATCATACCCTTAGCCATACAGTCTTTAGAAAAGCCACCCATACCGATAAATATCTCAATGGTGCGTCTCACCATCATCCTTCACAGTTAGCTACCGTGGGCAAAACTTTGTTTCAGAGAGCGAGGGGCATCTGTGACGACCGACACCTGGCTGCTGAGCTTCAGCATGTAAGGAAGGTACTACGGGATAACCAGCTTCCAGTACCACGTCGTTGCAGACCCCGTGCCAAGCCTACGACAGTTGAACGCCAACCTGCAGTACTACCATACATGAAGGGAGTCACTGACAAGATTGGGAATATCTTGAAGCGTGCTTCAATCAAAACTTACTTCAAGCCGCAAAAGAAGATTAACCAATTCCTACCACCTGTCAAGTGCAACATACCTCTTCAAGATGCAGGGGTGTACAAGCTGGAGTGTGACTGTGGCCTTTCCTACATCGGGCAAACAAAGCGAAGTATAGGCGTGCGGATAAAAGAACACATAGCTGACGTAAAACATAGACGGAACATGAAATCTGCAGTGTGTGAACATGCCTTAGACAAACCCAACCACTTCATTCGTTTTGTCCAACCTAAAATACTTGCAAAAGAACGGCGTTTTATTCCTCGAATGCTACGTGAAGCCATTGAAATTAGAAAACATCCAAATTTCAATAGAAAAGATGGTTGGAAAGTTCCACCGGCATGGGATCCTATTCTAGCAAAAACCAAAGCAACACCTAGCACTGCAAGACCTCAAGACACGGTTAACTCTTTCTGTGTAAATAGGAACGTAAATTAATATTATTGAGTGACGGTAGTTAAAACTTTGTAATGACAAATAATACCTTAGTCTCCCTGTGACCACGATCGCTGTAAAGTGTTCGAAACGTCAGGTTTAAAATAAAATGTAAATAAATCGCGAAGTAATCCGTAAAATTGTGTTTTAATGAGGATACAATTTTATTTACCCTCTGGTTCCTGAGTCTGCCTAGCCTAAGTGGTTTGACTTAGTTTTATACTTCGTGTGTGATTTACCCTTATGGGTCTACCAGTGTAACAATGACAAATAACAATCTGTAATTTGGCTGCATTTAAGTTAAGGGAATGGGTGTTAGAATCAACACTCATCACGTCGGTATTTTCCTTAGCTCCGGTCACTCTGCGTCCCAACGCGCGCAGCTAGAAGCGAAAGCGAAGCGTGCGGCAGAAGCCTCACAAGCAGCTCGCGCGCGCTATGACACGGCGGAGCTGGACGCGCGGCAGGCGCGCCAGAACCACCAGCACGCGGCCGCCATGCACGAACAAGCCGCCACTGCTGCTCAACGTGCCAGGGACTCGCTCGGTAAGTGTCCCCATAGCTCCGGTCACTCGGCGTCTCAACGCGCGCAGCTCGAAGCGTGCCGCCGAAGCCTCTCAAGCTGTTCGCGCGCACTACGACACGGCGGAGTTAGACGCGCGACAGGCGCGCCAGCACCACCAGCACGCGGCTGCGCAGCACGAACATGCCGCCACTGCTGCTCAACGTGCCAGGGACTCGCTCGGTAAGTGTCCCCATAGCTCCGGTCACTCGGCGTCTCAACGCGCGCAGCTCGAAGCGTGCCGCCGAAGCCTCTCAAGCTGTTCGCGCGCACTACGACACGGCGGAGTTAGACGCGCGACAGGCGCGCCAGCACCACCAGCACGCGGCTGCGCAGCACGAACATGCCGCCACTGCTGCTCAACGTGCGAGAGACTCGCTCGGTTAGTCATCCCCAAAGCTTCACTCACTCAGCGTCTCAGTTGGAAGTGAAAGCCAAGCGTGCAGCTGAGGCTTTGTAAGACTCGCAACCTTACATTAGACTGGCGGTTGCCCATTGCCCATAGCCTTTTAAAACCTCCACACATTATGTACCTACTAGTCGCGGCCAGTAACCGCGAAATGGCTTTAAACCTTACATTGAGCCACTAGTCGCGCTCGCGGCTACTAAACGCGACCTCTAGTAGCGGGCGCAGGCGATTTCTGCAGTTTGTAACAGCGGCCACTCAAACACTCTGTTTACGCCGGTGCTATACAAAATGTATGAAAAAAAATGTGGTAGCGTCTAGTACCTCAATGTGCGCCCGCTCATAAGGAAGCTCAAGGTCACTCAGCAAGCTTTAGAGACGGCTGTGATCAGTGTTTCTTTACGGGATCGAATCCGAAATGAGAATGATTAGTAAGCGCCCGGCCGAAGCTTCGCAAACGGCTCGCGCGCGCTGCCAACAGGGCGGTGCTGGGCGCGCGGCACGAACACGCCGCCACTGCAGCGCAACGCGCGAGAGACTCGCTCGGTAAGTCATCTTGGCTTTGGTCATTCGGCGTCCCAACGCGTGCAGTCAGAAGCGACAACCAAACGTGCGGCCGAGATTTCGCAAGATTTTTTATTTTAGACTGGCTGGCTGCTGCAGCAACCTTTATTATAGACTGACCGTTGACCATAGACTTTATACCACTAAACGCGACCACTAGTGGATTAGAGCCTCCACATATTAAATTGAGCCACTAGACGCTACAACTAAACGCGGCCACTAGCACAGAATAAGCAAGTGCAGAAGTAACGTAAGAATTAACACAATTTGAATATGACTACGTTTTTAGTTGCGAGAATAGGCCCTATGATGTTTGCGTCTACCTTTGTTTACAATGAGGTATTGGACTCCTACTCGATGCTACTTACCTGCTTTTCTATCGAGCTTCTAGTTCAAAGAATTGCTATCATTGAACCTATTTTATAGATTATCTGGAGTGATGGAAGTTAAATTAATTTTGTGACCCGAACATTTCTTCTAAGTTTTGAGTCTATTCCACTATAGTTACCTACTAAATCTCAAACCAATTTAGTTATTAGACCCTAAAACTCAATTTTCTAATCATCTCTCTCCCCACAGTACAACTGAAGCAACAACTCCGCGAGTTAGAGTCGCGCGGCAACGACTCGCTGGCGGTGTACGGCAACAACATGGTGGTGTTGTGCCAACGAGTGAAACAAGCCGTCGCGCGCGGACAGTTCAGCGCGCCGCCTCGCGGTCCCATCGGTGAGCTGCGTACACTTATACCACAGTAGTTAAGCCTCCTCTTTTATAAAGTCCTCCTAGCCGAATTTCGACTACAGCGGCCTGTTTCAACAGAGATTAGGGAGATATATAGCGCGCACAAGTGTTTATTTATTATATACAAGGATGCACTACGCCATACAAAATCAAAGCCCAAACATGGCACATACAATTCACCTTATGAAGCTTCAACTGGCTAAGTTCATACATTGCCGCTTAGGCTTCAGGTATTTAAATTGTCATGTGTAATAACCATCGAGGACATATCCTACTAGAGGCGAAGTAAAAACTATTTTACTCCGAAACTTTATCTGCTCTGACAACCGCAATAGAAGGTGTCAGTTCTGTCAAAACCGTATGTCAAAAACCAATTGATCTGTGTGGTATGTCAACGTGAATACTTGAATTTTTACGAAAAAATGAGATTTGAGAAATAATTAACATAATGTCGTATTGTTCTATACTGTGTTGTAAGAAAAAAAGCAAAACATCGAATTTTAAAACTGATGTGATGTCATTTCATTGGTAAGTAATAGTAATTATGCAATTTTAAAAAGTTCATAAAATTTTCCTATGGCTCAAGATAAATCGGTCAAGCGTACTGACGTTTAACTCATCTTGCTCCCACTAAGTTGTTAGCACATAATGTCATCTCATTCTATTCGTTAACACTCGTTACTAGTGTTGCGCTGAATTGGTTATACGACTTATCGACATTTATGTGCACAGTTTACATTACACAATAATTATTTTAGCACTTTGGCAGCACGGAGGTATAGTGATATAATCGATAACACAAATATTTACACTCGCGCACTAGAATCAATACCTATGCAAAAATGACATTAACCTACCTATACCGAGGAAGGTTTTGTTAGAATTATTGATTTTCTTGCAAATAACAAAACGCTGACACTTGACATGACGTTTGATAGTTTTCTTGGTTTAATGGATTATGAACAATGAGATGCGTAGTGAAAGCAAAGAGTATGGATGTTTGCGTGAGTAAATATATATGTGTATCGATTCTATTACTGTAAGGTGTGTGACGATAATAAAGGTGATGAATGGATGTAATGAGAAGCGAATGAGGAATTGGAGCCTTCAAATAGATAGAAAATCTTTATGGCAAACCATACCAATAAAAGAAATAAGGCAATTTACACAGAAAGATGTATAATGTAGGTGGATTTATTATTAAAACAATCCCTTCCAGACAAAATACCTACCGTATTTACCTACATTCTCATTCACTGAAAAACCTGAAGTGACTAAGTGACTATGAAGTAGATAATGGTATAATTTCGTGTGCGAGTTCGCACTCAGCCTGTTTTTTCAAAAAAAAACCTTGTCCGGGCTTTAAAACTTTGAAAGTGATGCCTCTGTTCTTAGGTAAATAGGTAGATATATATCGGAAAACATGATTTTAAGAAACTTGTTTCCTGTCGTATATAAAGTATGAGCCTTATTCTTAATTTATAGAAATTAGAAAACAATAAACGCATTTTAATAAAAATACTTACTGTATTTAGATTTCAATGTAATTTCTCTGTGCTTGGCTTTTAAATTCATGTTTTTATAATTTAAGCAATTTATTTGCAAGTTATTATGGAAGTTAATTTGTTTTACAAACAAAAGTTTATTTTTTATTATATACTAGCTGACCCGACAGACTTTGTCCTGTTATTTAGGTTTTTTTTTAATTCTCTTTGACTATATCTGTCAATTCTATGTCGAACGCACTGACCTCTATAGTACAAGCACGCTGGACTAAACATTCTCTAAGAAATAACACATAATTTTGTGCCAAATCAAAGCGTCCCCACCGAGTGTACAGGAAACTAAGATAGAGTAACTACCATATGTTTATGTCAAATTAGTTCCGTGGATGGTCACCACACGCTCACTATAGCCGCGTCAGCGCCAAAATTGCGATAATTAAATGGCTTCATTGTTAGGTTGACAGTATGCAGTCCAGCGTATTTGTATTATAGAGGTCAGTGGTCGAACGTCATAAGGTTACATTCAAAATTTTTTAACGTCCAAAGCGCTAAGGTTTGATTAGAAATAATTTTATATGGTGGTTAAGTATTCCTGAATTTAATAATTTTCCGCGCAATTTTCTTATTTTTTTCTTTCATAAGAACCTTCTTCTGACAATAACAAACAACAAAAAAAGAATTAGTGAAATCGGTCCGGCCGTTCACGCGTGATGGCGTGACCAAGGGAAATAGGGATAGATTGATAACAGTTTTGATGATTCATACTTTAAATGGTTAATTTGATGACTAAATTAAATTTCTTAGGAACAAGAATCTGATATTATATTTAGGATATTGCACATTAGTGAAAAGTTTAACCTTGGGTGTAATAAAATATTGTTCCCATTAAAATTAAACAATAACATCGACTATCGATACTAATTTCTTATTGACCATCACTAATACGGTGTTTGACATTCAGTCGGTTCATTCGGAACCTTTCGGATTTGGCGGAATTTTTCTGAAACAAAATTAATAACATTTCTCCTCTAGTAGGATATGTCCTCGATGGTAATAACGCAGTAATGGATGACAACACTACGTCTTATGTCAAATATCATTCACTTGAAGATTCATAAGGCAATAATAAAAAATAAAATAAATAAAAAATAATTTCCTCCTAGCCGAATTTCGACTAAAGCGGCCTGTCTCAACAGAGATTAGCCAACTGCGCGGGAGATATTACAGTGTATAAGTGTGTGCGCAATACACAGGTGCACTCTCTGTTCTTTCACTCTCATAATTCGGTGAGATGGCAGTCTGACATGAATGTAGAGAGGTCAGGCGCAGAACCAACGGCTTAACGTGCTTTCCGAGGCACAGGGGTTTACACCGCCAACTTTCTGACTCCGGAGCTGTGTCTGAGTTATGTCTTGAAAGACAGAAAAACCCAAACACTATCCGCGTCTATGTTCCGTATGCGTCGTTGTCCCGCGGCAACGATCACTGGCGGTGTACGGTAACAACATGATGGTATAGTAGCAGGCCGTCGCGCGCGGACAGTTAAGCGCGCCGCCTCGCGGTCCCATCGGTGAGCAAACTTAACTAAGGCAATGACTGCGCGTCAATGCTCTGAATAACATACTCGTACACTTGGGAAGACAAAAATCAAGCCAGCCTCATATTTTATGCGTTTCATGACTTGGGTAGACTATGGTGATTCTGCCAAAACCACAAAAAAAAATACAACAAGCAACGCCCTTATCAGATGGTAATAAGTTTTTAAGCAAGATTTGTTTTTAATTTAATATAGTTCTCTAGTTTTGCGTTTAGAAACACATTTTGCGATTCTTTTTTTATTCTTAGAATTAGAAGGTTGATAAATTTTAGCCCAGTTACCCAAGTTCGTTTGTTAATGTGTACAGGTGCGTATCTAAAGGTGAAGGACAAGAAGTGGGGCGGTGTCATGGAGCACATCATCGCCGGCTCCATATCCTCCTTCTGCGTCAACACGCCGGAAGACTCGAGAAAGCTTTTCGAGATTATGGGCGAGGTAAGTGGTTCCACAACGGAACTTTTTTCCTTTCCCGTTACTGCAACTCCAGTAGTTTTAATAGGTTTTTTGAATTGAAAAAAACCTATTAATTGATGAATATTCATTTTTTTCAGCCACCGCTAGCCAGTTTAGGTTTAGCAAGCTTTAACTCAATTTAATCTCAAAATATTTGACAAAATGGAATCGTTAGAAGAAGACCGGAATTAAATAGTACTTGCGTTTTATCATCCTGCACCTGCATCCAACGCGATCCTGCGATCTTTGCAAGGTCGTCTGTCCATCATACTAATATAAGTGCTTCGCCTTTTATCAAAGGCAATAGGACTCCATTCTGAAAAAAAATGCCCCAACCGCCGTCAGCTTTTCTCGCTGTGAGCCATGCTGCTCAATGTCACTTGCAGCCTGACGTCAGATATAGGAGTTCGATGACTTAGGGAAATTTTAGAGGCCGTTTGGTTTACGAAGATTACAGGATCAGTGGTCACTTGAGCTTAATGACGTTAAATTTTGTCAAATTTGCTTATGAGGAAAGGTGAATATGCCATTTGTGACATAACACGAACCGTGACTTTATTTGATTGTGTTCGGTTTATTAACAAGAAATAGCTTACACAAATTGCTTACTCCGACACTAAAAAGGAAGATCATTAGCGACATGGTTAACGACTGTCCAAGGTACAAATATTTTATTAATAACAGATTATTGTATTACGAAATATAGGGCTTATGATGGTCATGAAGAAGAGATCCCTTACAGTGGACATCATCAACCGTACAAACTGTTGTCGATTATCCCACTAATATTATAAATGCGAAGGTCTGTGAGTGTGTGAGTGTGTATGTTTGTTACTTCTTCACGCAAATACTACTGAAAAGATTTCGATGAAACTTTACACAAAAGCTTAAACATTGGAATAACACATAGACTATATTTCATAAAGATACGTATTTAAATACCGAAGTTATGACGATAAGTGTTAATGAAGCCGAAAAAAAATCTGTAATTTTCGAACAATTTTCGCGTACGCTGCAAAAATTTTAAGAGTTACACCAAAATAATGTATGGCAGAAATGTTTGCCTCAAATACTTAGTTCTACAGAAAAGTTCGCGAGAGTATATATCTATCTCTTAAGGTTTGCTCCCACTAATATTATAAATGCGAAAGTTTGTGAGTGTGTATGTTTGTTACTTCTTTACGCAAATACTACTGAATAGATTTCGATGAAACTTTACACAAAAGCTTATACATTGGAATAACACATAGACTATATTTCATAAAGATACGTATTTAAATACCGAAGTTATGACGATAAGTGTTAATGAAGCCGGAAAAAAATCTGTAATTTTCGAACTATTTTCGCGTACGCTGCAAAAATTGTAAGAGTTACACCAAAATAATGTATGGCAGAAATGTTTGCCTCAAATAGTTCTACAGAAAAGTTCGCGAGAGTATATATCTATCTCTTAAGGTTTGCTCACTATAACCTTTTTTATGGTAATAATAAATGTTTTACAGTAGTGCATTACTTAACAAGGTAAATTCATAAGAACTGTATTAATATTTGTCCAAATCAATACTTTATTATTTACAAGCATTTAATTTTGATCATAATTGCCGTTTATACCATTCAATTTAAATAATTATCTTAGGAGATCTCATAGTTTGAAAATACCATACGCTTATGACGGCGCCACGCGCGACGCGCTGGCCGGCCCGTGACGAGTGTCGGTGGATTTAATGTGTACAATTTTTTCGTCGTATTGAATTATATTATCACTATAAGTCCACCATCTGCTTAGACTACATAACAAGGGAAATGCATGGACCCGCCCCTGGCAGCATGCTTTACACCGACGATGTTGCATTACTGAGCTGTAAATATAATATTCACGAAACACAGGAGGTTTTTTAGAAATGGGCATGTGAGGAGGACCGCGGCAGACGAGATAAATACATGCCTTAAGGCTTCATCGTTGTGGGCTAAAGTAGAGCGCTTACAGCTGATTACTAACATGAGTGTCCAGCTCTTCAATGATCAGGAGTCTAGACTTTTCGCACAAACGCTTCTCGAGGTCGGCGAAGGTCGCATGCCGACGGATGCTAACGGCCAAATAACCTTTGACAGACTATTTAGCAATGTTGTTAGCTCGGAAGATAACCTTATTAATGAGGTATTTCAGAGTTTACAAGAAAACCTGGCTAACGAGGAGTGGTTGTGCGAAAGAGCTATCATGGCGCCCAAAAACGAATTGGTAGAAAAAAATAATAACAGAATATTAAAGCAAGTTCCAGGTGATGTGAGGACCTACGAGGGTCAAACTGAAAGTTCTTAGAAAATCAAAAACTGATTACATTAGCCAGTTATTAGTTTTATTATATCTTTTCAAAATATTGTCCATTGACGTCAATACACCGCTGCATGCGATGGAACCACTGGGAAAAGCACTTTGCCCACTCGTCCTTAGGGGTCTCTTCAATGGCATCGCGATACGCAGCCACCGCTTCTTCAGCATTCATAAACCGCTTTCCTTTAAGTTTTTCTTTAATTTTTGGAAATAAATAAAAATCACAAGGCGCGAGGTCGGGGCTATACGGCGGGTGACCCAGTAATTCAACGTTTGATGTCGCCAAATAGTCGATCGTTCGCTTGGCGGTGTGCGACGAGGCGTTGTCGTGGTGAAGGAGGATCCTACTGCGAGGTCGTTTCTCTCGAACTTTTTCCAAGACAAGTGGCAAACAATTGGTAGTGTACCATTCTGCAGAAACTGTTTTTTGATCCTCTAACACAATTGTTGCGAAATGACCTATCCTTCCAAAGAACGAGGCCACCATTTTTTTTCCCGCACTTCGATCTCTCTTCACTTTAGTTGGCAACTCCTCGAAAGGAAACACCCACTGAGAAGATTGTCTTTTGGTTTCAGGATCATAACAGTAAATCCAGCTTTCGTCACCTGTTAGTATGTCGAACACAGCATTTGAGTCACCTCCGTTAAATCTTTCAATCATTTTACGGCACCAATCCACACGATGGAGTTTTTGAGCCTTAGTCAAATTATGAGGTATCCACCGGGCGCAAAGCTTCCTGACCGCTAAATGTTCGTGGAGGATTTTGTGCACTTGACTCATACCGATGCCTAAGCTTGTCCGAATCTGCTGATAGGTCACTCTTTTGTCAGTCTCTATCATACGCCGCACAACACAGATGTTATTTTCAGTCGTCGCCGTAGAAGGCCGTCCCTCACGTACATCATCAGTGAGATTAGTGCGACCACGTTTAAACTCATTAAACCAGTTGTAAACAGTCGCACGAGATGGGGCTTCATCGTGAAAGGCCAATCGTAGTCTATCATAACTTTCTTGTTGACTTAAATGACATCGAAAGTCATAAAAAATCATTGCACGAAAATTTTCTCGTGTTAAATTCATTTTGACGTGACACAGACAATTTTCAATTTGCCGCCAAGTCGTAAAACAAATGACAAATGAATGAAATATATACTCAGTAATATTGGCAAAGAGTTCTATTTTCAAATTTTAGAATATTTTTTTTATTATATTGTTTATAAGTGGCCAGTTCTAAGAACTTTCAGTTTGACCCTCGTACGTATCAATAGACACGGTGATGACAACTGACGACGCAACTGTACGAGGGTCAAACTGAAAGTTCTTAGAACTGGCCACTTATAAACAATATAATAAAAAAAATATTCTAAAATTTGAAAATAGAACTCTTTGCCAATATTACTGAGTATATATTTCATTCATTTGTCATTTGTTTTACGACTTGGCGGCAAATTGAAAATTGTCTGTGTCACGTCAAAATGAATTTAACACGAGAAAATTTTCGTGCAATGATTTTTTATGACTTTCGATGTCATTTAAGTCAACAAGAAAGTTATGATAGACTACGATTGGCCTTTCACGATGAAGCCCCATCTCGTGCGACTGTTTACAACTGGTTTAATGAGTTTAAACGTGGTCGCACTAATCTCACTGATGATGTACGTGAGGGACGGCCTTCTACGGCGACGACTGAAAATAACATCTGTGTTGTGCGGCGTATGATAGAGACTGACAAAAGAGTGACCTATCAGCAGATTCGGACAAGCTTAGGCATCGGTATGAGTCAAGTGCACAAAATCCTCCACGAACATTTAGCGGTCAGGAAGCTTTGCGCCCGGTGGATACCTCATAATTTGACTAAGGCTCAAAAACTCCATCGTGTGGATTGGTGCCGTAAAATGATTGAAAGATTTAACGGAGGTGACTCAAATGCTGTGTTCGACATACTAACAGGTGACGAAAGCTGGATTTACTGTTATGATCCTGAAACCAAAAGACAATCTGCTCAGTGGGTGTTTCCTTTCGAGGAGTTGCCAACTAAAGTGAAGAGAGATCGAAGTGCGGGAAAAAAAATGGTGGCCTCGTTCTTTGGAAGGATAGGTCATTTCGCAACAATTGTGTTAGAGGATCAAAAAACAGTTTCTGCAGAATGGTACACTACCAATTGTTTGCCACTTGTCTTGGAAAAAGTTCGAGAGAAACGACCTCGCAGTAGGATCCTCCTTCACCACGACAACGCCTCGTCGCACACCGCCAAGCGAACGATCGACTATTTGGCGACATCAAACGTTGAATTACTGGGTCACCCGCCGTATAGCCCCGACCTCGCGCCTTGTGATTTTTATTTATTTCCAAAAATTAAAGAAAAACTTAAAGGAAAGCGGTTTATGAATGCTGAAGAAGCGGTGGCTGCGTATCGCGATGCCATTGAAGAGACCCCTAAGGACGAGTGGGCAAAGTGCTTTTCCCAGTGGTTCCATCGCATGCAGCGGTGTATTGACGTCAATGGACAATATTTTGAAAAGATATAATAAAACTAATAACTGGCTAATGTTATCAGTTTTTGATTTTCTAAGAACTTTCAGTTTGACCCTCGTATACCCAGTAGAGTTCTTAAATTCCCTCGACCTAACAGGGGTGCCCTCCCACAAGTTGGAACTCAAAGTTGGTGTGCCTGTCATACTGATGCGTAACCTGGACGCACCCAGACTGGGCAACGGCACTAGGTTACGCATCACAGAGCTGAGAAGGCACATCGTCCAGGCCACCATTCTTACTGGAGGGGCCAAAGGAGAGACGGTATTGATACCCAGAATCCCTATAATACTCACAAACTTACCCTTCCAGTTCAAATGCCTACAATTTCCTTTAAAAGTGGATTTCTCTATCACGATAAATAAAAGTCAAGGACAAACTCTAAAAGTAGCCGGCATTCACTTGGGCACCCCCTGCTTCTCCCACGGACAACTGTACGCGGGTTGCTCGCGTGTGTCGAGAGCAAGAAACCTTTTTATTTATGCATATAACAATAAGTCCCGCAATGTTGTTTGCCACGATTTACTTACTTACTTACTTACTGCAGTAAAATGATTTCTAGCTCTCTACGACCCGAGACAAAAAAACAATTACTTAAGACAGTATAATCTACTCTCCCGTTCTGTCACTCATCAATTGATCTTTCAGATGCAATTATTAATATTAAATTGCTTCTAAAAATGTAAATAGTTATAGTTACGCAATTTATTTTCCCTAATAAACCGCGGGTAACACTGCGGGGCACAGCTAGTTGATTAAAAAATCCGACATTTTTCATCGGAAAAGTGACGAGGACATAAAAGAGATACATTACTTACTTAAACTTAATAATAGGTTTATGGCCGGTCCGGCAAGCCGGCCGTAACGTCCAGCAAGTTCCTGCCAAAGCAACACGACGTTCGCCGCAACAAAGTGCGCGCGCCAGGCTTCATTTCTGCACTGGATTCTTTAGACGTGGCCGACCCGGTCATCGCCAACTACCTCATTGATAACATTAGCGTGGAGAGAGTGCTGTTGGTGCCTACACATGGTGAGTTCATTTTATTTCGTCCTAGATAGTTCTAGCCGATAAAGAATAGTGAGTGCATGTCATTCCGTATAATATCTAGCTGAAAAGATTGTTGATTCAATAAAGTGCGCGCGGCAGTCTTCATGTCCTGGTTGCATTCTCTCGTCGTGGCCGATCCGGTCATCGTCAACTACCTCATTAAAACAGCGTTACTAATGTAGCGTTGCTAGGGTGCTGACAGTGTTTACATACGGTAACTGACTACTGATACTGATCGATCAGCGATATCCTGTTTACATTATTTATAACCTTTAGGATAACCTATAGCGAAATACTGTTGGTCAGTAAGTTACCGGTTATTGTAAAATTTTGTATTTAAGTATAAAAGACAGTAATCTCCTTATATTAAAAAAAACTACAGAGAACCAGTGAATAGATTCATTTTTATCTGAGACATTGAGGCTTACGATGAGTAATAAAAGTTTTTTTTTAATTTTGTAGAAAATTTACTATTTAGATATCATTTAAAATTTTATTAAAAGTCATAAAAAGTCATTTATTTATGTATGTAGGCCCACAGGGGGCACTTATACACGTCCCAACATATTATTTTTTAATCCCTACCACTGCTTCGGGACAAATTGTGGGCTAGTGCTGAGAAGAAGCAGCGCAAGAAACTCAGTCACTATTGTCAAAGCCTCTTTTAAAAATAATGTTTAAATACAGAAATTGTACTAGTGCGAGCTGGTCCACACGTTTACATCATTCAAATAATCGTCTACTTTATAATAACCTTTTGTCATTAGGGTATCCTTAATAAATGATTTGAATTTGTTAATTGGTAATTCTACAATACGAGGGTCAAACTGAAAGTTCTTAGAAAATCAAAAACTGATTACATTAGCCAGTTATTAGTTTTATTATATCTTTTCAAAATATTGTCCATTGACGTCAATACACCGCTGCATGCGATGGAACCACTGGGAAAAGCACTTTGCCCACTCGTCCTTAGGGGTCTCTTCAATGGCATCGCGATACGCAGCCACCGCTTCTTCAGCATTCATAAACCGCTTTCCTTTAAGTTTTTCTTTAATTTTTGGAAATAAATAAAAATCACAAGGCGCGAGGTCGGGGCTATACGGCGGGTGACCCAGTAATTCAACGTTTGATGTCGCCAAATAGTCGATCGTTCGCTTGGCGGTGTGCGACGAGGCGTTGTCGTGGTGAAGGAGGATCCTACTGCGAGGTCGTTTCTCTCGAACTTTTTCCAAGACAAGTGGCAAACAATTGGTAGTGTACCATTCTGCAGAAACTGTTTTTTGATCCTCTAACACAATTGTTGCGAAATGACCTATCCTTCCAAAGAACGAGGCCACCATTTTTTTTCCCGCACTTCGATCTCTCTTCACTTTAGTTGGCAACTCCTCGAAAGGAAACACCCACTGAGCAGATTGTCTTTTGGTTTCAGGATCATAACAGTAAATCCAGCTTTCGTCACCTGTTAGTATGTCGAACACAGCATTTGAGTCACCTCCGTTAAATCTTTCAATCATTTTACGGCACCAATCCACACGATGGAGTTTTTGAGCCTTAGTCAAATTATGAGGTATCCACCGGGCGCAAAGCTTCCTGACCGCTAAATGTTCGTGGAGGATTTTGTGCACTTGACTCATACCGATGCCTAAGCTTGTCCGAATCTGCTGATAGGTCACTCTTTTGTCAGTCTCTATCATACGCCGCACAACACAGATGTTATTTTCAGCCGTCGCCGTAGAAGGCCGTCCCTCACGTACATCATCAGTGAGATTAGTGCGACCACGTTTAAACTCATTAAACCAGTTGTAAACAGTCGCACGAGATGGGGCTTCATCGTGAAAGGCCAATCGTAGTCTATCATAACTTTCTTGTTGACTTAAATGACATCGAAAGTCATAAAAAATCATTGCACGAAAATGTTCTCGTGTTAAATTCATTTTGACGTGACACAGACAATTTTCAATTTGCCGCCAAGTCGTAAAACAAATGACAAATGAATGAAATATATACTCAGTAATATTGGCAAAGAGTTCTATTTTCAAATTTTAGAATATTTTTTTTATTATATTGTTTATAAGTGGCCAGTTCTAAGAACTTTCAGTTTGACCCTCGTATTTTTCGGTAATTTGTTAAAGTAATTGACACATTTTCCCATGAAAGAATGACCAACTTTTTGAAGCCTGAATTGTGGAATAGCAAGCTTATTTTTATTTCTGGTGTTAAAATTATGCGTATCACTTTTCTTTGTAAATAAATGCAAGTTTTTACGCACATACATAATATTTTCATAAATATATTGAGAGGCTACTGTTAATATCCTTATTTCTTTAAAAAATTATTTCAATGAATCTTGAGGTTTGAGGTTATAAATAGCACGTACGGCCCTTTTTTGTAGTACAAAAATTGATTCTATATCAGCAGCTGAGCCCCATAGTAAAATACCGTACGACATCAAGCTGTGAAAATAACTAAAATAGACTAGTCTGGCCGTTTCAACATCAGTCAAGCGCCGTATCTTTTTTACAGCAAAAGCAGCTGAACTAAGTCTTCCTGACAAGGCCACGATATGAGGACCCCATTGTAGTTTTGAATCTAAAGTAATTCCTAAAAATGTTGTTGAATTTATAGTATTTAGCAGTTTGTCTTTTATCAAAACATCTGTTGAGGCCTGTCTGACATTAGGCATCGTAAACTTAACACATTTAGTCTTATTCCCGTTAAACAAAAGGTTGTTAACGGTAAACCAATGCAATACTTGTGAAAGAGTATTATTTACATCGTCAAAAGTATCGTTCCCTCTGGGAATTTTGAATATAAGTGAAGTATCATCAGCAAATAATACTATATTACTAATATTGTTTTACAAAAAGCCTAAGGGCTACTACGCCTCTCGTTATATCTTTAAGGTAGTCAAGTTTTGGTAAATACTAAATATGCATTCTGATCTCAGAACAGACAAACCATTAGAAATCGTTTGTGGTCGTGATCCGCGTATCTCAAATGCGATGAGCTTAGCGCATGTGATGTTTCCGGCCCCTTTCACGCGCTTTAGTCGCCGACAGTTTGGCAGGAAGCTGACGCCTTCAAATATTGACGAACATCTTGAAAAATGCTGAATTGTACAGAAAAGAAACAGTAAAATAACAAAGTTATCAAAAAGAGGAGTAACATACCATAATTAAGTAATTTATCACGTTATTTTAAAAGGAATTTGAAAATTTGCACTTGATTACAATCGGTTAAAATTACAATCTAAAACCAATCCACCACAAAGGTGATAAGGTCTAAACTTCATTTGTACCGTTACCTAATTCCGTATTAACTCCACACGCTACTTATTTAGGGATGCGATGTTTTAACGTGCGCACGTAAAAATATCGATAAGTTTATTTTTAACCGAAATTTGAACTATTTTCAAACTACTAACTACTTTAAACATAATTCACGGATAACTTTACTGCTAGGTACCTAATTAATTATCAAAGGATTCGCGACGTCATCAGGTAAAAATGTTGATTATAAATTGTGAAATTATTCTTTAAAAAGTTAAATTATGATGAACTTAATGCCGTTATAAGAAAAAACCGGCCAAGTGCGAATCGGCCTCACGCATTAAGGGTTTCGTATCGTCGTTATCTCTTCGTCTTAGTCACTTTAGAGAATTTAAAGATTTTGTATTTAGTACAAAATTATTCAACAAACAAGTTCTACGAATATACTGCTAAATAACTAAAGTTATCTTAATCGCTATAATTTTCATGTAAAGCTTATGAAATGCACTATCATCATGTTTTTTTTTAAATTTTTAGGACGCTCTACTGGACCATAAATCCGAAATTGTATTCCATCACTTTGTCGTAAATGGTTTGCATACACTTACAAAATACCAGCTTTCTAGTACTACCGTTAGTACTAGAAAGCTAGTATTTTGTGGTCTCTTAGCAAAACCTGGGACTGACACATACAGACGGACATGACAAAACTATAACCCCGTTATTACAAAAACTTAGTACCAGGATTAAACCAGGTCTAAGCTATTAGCTAGCCCATTAGAAAAGCGTTTCTCTATTTGGTTATGTCAGGAATGTGTCATTCATTCCTCATTTTGTCGGTTAATATTTAGACCTAATTTAAACCTAGTCTAATTTTTTTGTAATAACACCGTAAGGGTTCCCTAAAAAGCGAAGATTTAAAAAGTCAAAAATAATAGGACACGATACGGTTGGGCGTTATAATGTCGCGTCGGGGCTTCTTTGTTGCGTTCGGGGTTTTAAAAAAATATATAATATTTTTTTTAAATCGCCAGAACCGACTTTTTTATATTGCACTTTACTTATCAAGCCCTTTTATTTGAAACCAATATTGAAGGAGTTGTGAAAAAAATGCAATTCGTCATTTTGTGGTGGCGGCCGTTGCGGCTTCTTTGAAGTTAATAATATCGTATAGTATTTTACTAGACAAGCCTTTTAATTTGATACCCATATTGTGGAAGTTGTAAAAAAATATTTGATTCGCTGTTTTTTGATTTTGATTAAACATAGTTAAAACACTCCCGAAGATCATAATATTTTAAACAAAAAAAAAACATCGAAATCGGTTCATCCGTTCGAGAACTACGATGCTACAAACAGATAGACACGTCAAACTTACGAGTATAACACATGCTCTTGTTTTTGCGTCGGGGTTTAACAATACTTATTTATACTCACACTAGCAATTTCTTCGTCCGTGCGTCTATAATCCTAGTTTTTTTTGACAATCGAGGCGGAGACCAATCTTAGTCATAAAAAAGTGTATGTCATTTTTGAATAAAATCTCGTGTAACTAACACGGGCACGACTTTGTTTTATATAACTTAAAAATAAGTAAGTAGAATCTACATTTATTTCGTATTCCTTTCTCCGCGCAAATGTTGAATTCTCACAATATGTTTGCGCCCCGTAAACCTAGGTTTTTTCTGATAATCGAAACTGAAACTAAGCATCGGTGGCGCAGTGGCTAGCGGGTTGCCTCTCATGCGGGAGGCACCAGTTCGATCCCACATGCCACCAATGACTTTTTCTAAGTTATCTACATTAGTTGTTTCACTAACCGATGCTCTTACGGTGAGGGAAAACATCGTGAGGAAACCTGCACATTCAGGCGACTGCATGTGTAACCATGATCCAAAACTGGTCAGGTTTCCCTGATAACAGGGTCACGGAGGTCAAATGGCAGTCGCTCCACTGTAATTACCTGATCTGCCACATCCTGGATCATGGTCAGCGGACCCTGGGCCCTCGCGTGCGAGTGCACAACCGGGATAACGCTAGGAGGATGACGATGAATCGAGGCGGAGACTGATCTTTAAAATCAAAATCATTGCAAAAGTTTCAGTTTAATTTAAAATATAACTCGTGTAACGAACATTACTTCGTTTTATAAACATAAAGATAAAATTAAGTGGGCATACATTTTATTTCCGGGACAAAATTTGATATCTAGCTAGATCGATACTTTTGTTCAGCTTATCGTGTACACCCCATCCTTAATTTTGACAGGAAACTTCTCTAGTTTGTGTCTACATCTGGCGTTGGTTGGCAAAACTATTTGATACTCAAAAGCAAGGAAAAGGAGCGGCAGCTACAATTAAGGACCTTAATGCATCGTAATAGGGAAATCCTGTCTAAAAAGAGACATCTAGTAGGAAGTAGAATAACAAAATATAAAAGCATATTAGA
Organism: Pyrausta nigrata; assembly: GCA_949316185.1. Taxonomy (NCBI): domain Eukaryota; kingdom Metazoa; phylum Arthropoda; class Insecta; order Lepidoptera; family Crambidae; genus Pyrausta; species Pyrausta nigrata. The sequence continues at coordinate 2,489,758 of OX438937.1, forward strand.
ATCAGGAAAGCACAACTTAGGATCTTATTGGCTTAGTGATAAAGATGGGACTCATTTAATCGAATTTGTGTTTTAAGCTCTTTCGTAATCGCTAAAAATTACCAATCAAAACTCAATAAATTCAAATAATATTCGATGTTTAGTTATGTGGAACAAACAATGTGACATACATATTAACCTGCACCTCGTGACCGCAGAGGACGCGGTCCGACTGTCGGACACGGCGGAGAACGTGCCGGAGAACTGCGCGCGCGTCGTCACGCTCGACTGCAGCGACTACTACCCCGCGCCCAACTACCGCTGCTACGGCGGCGTCGCGCGCGCCACGCGGTACCTGCAGGTCAGCACCGCCGAGAGGAAGAGGTAAGAAGAATACACCAAATTATGCTGGTGTTTAATATTTTTTTGACGACAACTTCCATAATTTATAGGGAAAACCAAATTGAAGAACATGTATAATCCAGTCTGTACATTGATTTATTATATATAAGGATGCACTACGCCTAGCGATGGGCAAGGGAAAGAAAAAAATGGGATGGAAAAGAAAAATACGGGAAAGTATGGGAAAAAACGGAAAGATTCGGAAATATTCCAATTCGGCGGGAAAATACTCAAAAGTGGACTTAAATTAATAAAATGCGAGAATTTAGCTACTGTAACAATGGTTTTATGCCTGTAGCGCACCCTTACATAAAACCATAACAGCGGGACCACGCTAGTTTTGCCTGTTTGTCAGTTTTATTACACCAAACGTAAACTGCATGTTGTAATGCTTAGATTTATCTGAGTCTTTTTTTCTTTGAGATTCGACGATCCTGTAGTATAATTCCTATTACTGTGCCCACGATGTCGATGATGTTGTGCCCAACAATCAACGCTACTAAAGTAAAAGCAGAAGTTCGGGCCGCCTCTGGGCTTGAAGTTAGCACTTAGAACATTCTGAGTTGCTGGATGCACCAGGCTGGATTACGAGCACAGAGGTCTTGGCGAGCGCCTCTCAACGTCAACGACAGAGATTGGCGTAGGCTAGGCTTCGGCAGAATGAAGAAGATGAAGAAGAAAACATTTAGCAAAACTGTCTTTTCGTTGACGAATCGCGAATCAGTAGTCATCCAGATAACTGACGTGTCCATGTCTCGAGAAGACCAGGAGACTGTGAAAGGCAAAGAACTGCCACAGGAACAGTTCAGCAAGGCGGGAAATCGGTGTCCTTTTGAGGGTGGTATTATGATTGGAGCTGGAACACCTTTGATCCCGTATCGAGGCTTCATGACAGCAGGCATGTATAAAGCAGTTGCTATTGATGGAATTGTCAGACCATTCCGAGTTAACCATGGGCACTAATTTGTACTGGTCGATGATAATCCAGATCCAGCTTTATTAGGGCTCTATGTATACCTTTGCTGACGACACGTCGTTGTTGTTCTTTGGGTACTCCTGAGACGAAGCCTTGACCAACGCTCAGGAGGGCTTCAATAGGGTTGCTAATTGGTTAAGGCATAATGTATTAACCCTCAACGTTGCTAAGACGAAATATGTTCCATTTGCCATGAGGTCAAATTATCTACCATCCTCGACTTATGGTGTTATAGCCCATAATTGTGGTCAATCCCATCCAAACGAGTGTCTTTGCCCAGAGTTGCAACGGTCTGAATGCACTAAATACCTGGGAGTGTTAATAGATAACACACTTAGCTTTAAACCCCACATTGAGTTACTTGCAGTCAGAATGCGCAAACTCATCTTTGTGTTTAAATCCCTTAAGAATGTCGCTAATCGTAGGGTTATTAAGACGGTTTATTTCGCTCTGAGTCACTCTCTACTAGAATATTGTATTTCTGTTTGGGGTGGTGCAGATAAGACGCACCTCTTAACTGTGGAAAGGGCGCAACGAGCTCTACTCAAGATCGCAGCTGGGCTTCCCTTTCTTTACCCCACTGTGGAACCTGCACAAGGACTGGGATGTGCTTACTGCAAGGCAAACTTTCTTCCTCAGGGCTGTCTTGAAAAAGCACTCAATTAAAATATCACCCTGAGCTGATGAGAGGCAAAAGGCGAACTGGCTCAGTTTGCCCAAAAATCACTCTGCGAACTTCTTTCTCGCACAATTTTTTCTGTTTCCTAGGTCCTTACCTTTATAATAAATTAAACGAACATTTTGCTATGTACCCTCTAAATGTAAGAAAGTTGTCACCAACTACCTGAAGTCTTTGAACTATGACGAAACCGAACAGATTTTATGCCCCTTGGAATGATGTTGTAGGTCAGTTCCACTTTGCTGTCGATACTTGTGAAGTTAAAATTTTTAACCTAACATCACATCACTATTTTCTGGCTTCGTTCTCATACACACGGCTCTCCCGGCAGGACATGCACTCTCTCTCTCACACACACACACAAACACACACTCACACACACTATACTTAAACAACACGTAACGATACATTTCACCTTAACTTCATCTTACTTTACTCTACAAAGTTACTCGTTTTGTGACTCGTAGTTTTTAATTTAGCACTAGTATAATGTTTTACTTTAGTCTCGGCCTTCATTTGTCCTATATATTCATTGGTCATTACATAAGAAATTGAATTGTAAAGAACTGCGAGGGTGGCCTGGTTGACCTGTAGAACAGGTACTATTCCGTTGATAGCTCACTTATCACACTCGGGACTTTAATGGATGACGACACTACGTCATTATGTCAAATATCATTCACTTGAAGATTCATAAGCCAATAATACAAACAAAGAAGTAATGGAGTAGATTGTTTGTTAATGTTTTGTATGAAATTAAGTAACTGATGAAAGTCATGATTTATATTTTATTTACTACTTCTCATAAAATTTGGTATATTATGTATATGAGTATACGAGTATTTTTAATGAAGACACTTTCATAATATTTCTATTTTTTACATTTCTACTATACAGGTCCAAGCTTGTCATACTACAACCAATTATATATTGACACAATTCACCAATTCTGGGTAGGCAAATGATCAAGTCTATACAGCCACGTCTTCAGTATTTTTAATTGTATAATTTTTCATTATTTTCTTCAGTATTATTTTTCTTATACACTCTACACAACTACACTAACACTACACCACAAACTAACCTAACCTAACTCATTGAAATGCTGGGATGGTTCACATTTCAATGCTCGACTATGACACAAACGGTAATGTACAAAATTGGTTTAGAGGCAAAATATTCTATAGGTACTATATTACACACCAACAACATGTTGCACAGATTTATAAGAAGCATAAGGCTACTGCCACAGGTAATAATTTAGTTAATAAATGAGTGTAATAGTAATTTCATTTCATTTCGCTCACAAAAATTAATCGATTGTGTCATCCGGTGGGACTCGAACTCACGTCTCTTCGCTATCCGGGCGATCTTACCAACTGAACTACGATAATAATTTTGAGTGTAATAGTATTATAATCCGATTACTAAATTATTCTATTGAAAATGTATCTTATGCTTTGAACAATACGTTATTATTTCTCTGCAGCTATTTCTATTGTTAGCACGGTTTGAAAGACAAGAGTTCCAGCAGAAATTACTATTCATTAAACACTTTTTTTAGTCTTTATTTTACTGCTGACTGTACTAAAACTAAAACCGTTTTTTAGTCTTGGTACTCGTTATACCTAACTAATACATTCGATTTTACCGATGGCTAAGATATATGACAGTTAAACACCAAACAAGTGAAATACAACATAAAAATATAATACATAGGCTGGGTGCCCCGAAAGCTAGCCTAATTGCAGCCTTCTTGCATCTACATCCCCTTACGTGTAGTGTAATTCCTACATATCAGATTCAGAAAAAATATACGAACACAAAACACAATATTTTCCCTTCTTAAACTCATCGTCCCGGTTTGTTGCGATAAATTTTGTTCGTTTTCTCTACAAACATAATTTTGTGGAAACCAAAAAACTTAGTATTTTGTTTAACAAAAAAAAAACACTGGCGAATCCATCCTTAAAATTGACTTTGTTCCGACGACGTCACGTATTTTGTTTCATTTTAGCTTTGGGTGTGAAAGTGATAGAAGATTGGCAATGTTTTACGTAAATTAATTAGAAAATAAAATATTAAAGCAGGTTTCACCGATGAAACGTCATTCTATATTTTTTACGATTCATTGAGCTGTGATTTTTGGAATTTTTGACGACACACTTCGGCACGTTCATTGTTTGACGGACCACGCGTCATTAGATACTTAATCGGTCTAAAATGGCGATCCGACCGATTAGAGCATGTGCCATAGCTGTCAGTGTGATGAGATATCCCTATATATAATAAATCAATGAGTCTGTAGGTATTTTTGTTCTACAAAAGGTGGAGAAAAAGCAATTTTGACATAATTTTGTTCAGGTATGAGGGCCTAATAAAAATCCAAGTTTTTGACCTTGGGGGGGAAAAGGCCCCAGCAGTAGTGATGTACAAGACTTGAGGCTTCGAGTCCTATTTTTGAAGCCTCGAGGCGGAATGGCAATTTAAGGCTCAGTGAGCTCGGTAGGCTTGGTGCCCCGAGCTTAGCCAAGCTGCGAGCTCTCTGAGCCATGCCTCGAGGCTTTAAAAGAGCTCGAGCCTTCAAAAGAGCTCGAACCGTCAAAAGAACTCGAGTCTTCAAAAGAGCTTGAGCCTCCAAAAGAGCCGTAAAACAAGGTCAAGTCCTAAAATGAACGCAGTCCTTCAATAAAAGCTCAAGATTATGTTGATGACTTTAATATCTCCGTACCGAAGCAATAATGCGCGGTCGCAGTGCGGTGCCCATGAGCATCGCTGCTTTTGGGGATATGTTTGACAATTTATATTTCATACAATTGTTGTTTTTTTTTATTAAATTCTAGCTTAACATCATGTAACTAAATCATTTAAAAATAGTGCGCTAAAAATGCTTCGAGATCGATCGAATGCTCAAAAGGCCTTGAGCCTTCAAAAGAACTCGAGCCTTCATAAGATCTCGAGCCGTCAAAAGAGCTCGAGTCTTCAAAAGAGCTCGAGCCTTCAAAAAGGGCTCAAGCCTTTAAAGAAGCTCGAGCTCTGAAAAAGACTCCCGAGTCGTCGGGCGCCATACAAACGAGGCGAGCCCTGTAAACGAAACCGAACTCTAGGCAAAAGGGCTCGGACGCCTCGAGCCTTGTACATCACTACCCAGCAGCCATCTTGAATTGAAAGTGCCTATGAAAAGTAGAAAGACAAAGACAAAATTACTTACATTCTTTGCATACATGTTTTTGGTAAGTCTTATAAGTAAAAAGTTACAACTGGCAGAGTCTTTTTTACCTTACCATGAAATTTATATATTTTTTGAATCACTTAACATTGTTAAGCCAATGCTTAATTAGTCAGAGTGAAATACAAATATTTCACTCTGACTCATCTTTAAAATTCTTACACAGGCAATTGCAAGCCGAGGTACAGGAGGCCGAATCTCGTCTAGTAGAGCTAGAAAACAAAGCCGAGGAGTTGGCCCAGGAGGCGCGCCAGGCGAGGGAGAACGAGCGCGCCACTAGCAGGAATCTTCAAGCGCTTGTGGGTGAACGGCACGAGAAGGAAGAAGCGGCTAGGAACGCTGCAGCCGCTTTGGAGCAGCAACATACACCGCACCACGCTGTTTTGGTGAGTGTGGTGTACGCTTAGTCAGAAAATATCTGTATTTTTAACCTTAATAGTTTTTTGATATTTATTGGTTTGTTTTAACTGAAACCAAATTATACATCTTACCTTCAAAGTATTTGTAGCCTTTTAAAGAGTCTTATGTATGTACAGTCGACCAAATTGAATCATGACCCACTTTGCCGATTATTCCTTTGTATTCATAAATGTAGTAAGGTTTTCTTCGCTGTCATGCATGTTGCACATAGTACGTTTTAAATATGAATCAAAATGCGTCATTACGGGTCAGAGATCTATGTAAGTTTAACCTTTATTATCACTGCACTAGACATGTTTTAGATAAACCAGTCTTTATATGAATTTAAAATAAGTCCATAATCCAAACTCTTTTCACTACGAAGAAAAATGTATTATAATAAAAAAAATAAAAAACGTAATATGTCAAGTATACCTAGTAAGTCTGAAATTTTATAAAAATCTAAGTCAATATTTACAAACAAGTCGTATAATGGCCAATTTGGCAGAACAAAGAGCTAAGAATAAGTTGGAACACAGTCAGAACCTGTATAAGACGGCATGCTAAAGAGGGTGCCGTCGAAGACAGACGCTGACATAATCATAGCGTTCGTTGAATCACGAACCAACAGAGAACAGAAATGCAACACTATTACGAATAACATTTACAGACGAGAAATCATTTCACTCTTCTCAACATGGCTTAACTTCGTGGCGTTACGATAACACGCGATACACAGAAGATCATGTAGTGCCCAACCAATTATCCGGCTGAATTTCAGCTAACTTGTGTGCCTAGATGGATGCCGGAAGTGTCGGAGAACTTGTTCAAATTTCTCCTCGTCATAACGCTACAAACTATGTCAATTTATTGGAAGAATCAATGTTACCGACTTTGTCAGTTTACTTGCGTGAAGAAGTGCCAGTATTCTCCTTTGTTCATGATAACTGTCCAGTGCATACTGCCAGAATTGTCTCGAATTGGTTTACCCAGCATAAAGAATTCGCTCTTATTCCATGGCCGTCTAGGTTTGGATTTGGGAAGTGACATTTGTAGTCGTCTAATCGGGTCACTTTTCACTTTACCAATTTAATGCCACTTGTTAAATATATACCTAAAATAAATATTATATTCTTCAACTAAGTATACTGTTTTATTTCATCATGGCTAACACAAGTTCCAGTGGAACTTTTATAAAGAAACTGGTTCCCGATACAGACTCGGCGCCCGGCTGTGCCGCATCCCGAATATCAACCTACCTACCTGTGTGTTGCATTGCAAACCTTACCTAAGTTCTCGCCGATTTTCATACAAACTTATTCGTACAGATAGCGATCATAGCCTTGTCAGTAACTGTCAGTGTCTAATAAAATGATAACAGGTTCGTTTCTAGGAAATGTATGTTCAAGCGAATTTCAACCTACTTGTATAGAATGACAGTAGAAAAATAACCATAAGGTGGGTCATGATTCAATTTGGTCGACTGTACTATGACTGCGGTACCTCACGAATGCGCCCCTCATCATCTCACCCTCATCCCCCATTTAATCCCCATAATAGATTTATATATGTACGCTCGAGTAATATTCTACTCATTGAATTTTGTGAGTATCTCACATATGTGAATTGTATGTAATTCTTGTGGGAAATAAATAATCTTTGAACCTATTTATATCGCGACAAAAAATTTAAAACTCTCCATACCAAATTTCATCTAAATTTGTCCAGCGGTTTAAGGAGCAGCCAAACAGACATACTTTCGCCTTTATAATATGAGTATAGATAGTAATATTATGCCAATAGTTAATATACTCGTAGTTACACAGTTCTCGCCTCCTGTGCCCCACCAGAATTGGGGAGAGGGAGAAAGCGCCAATCGCACGTGACTATCATAGGGAATTCCCTTTCCCGCAACCCCGGCCGTCTACGCTGACATTTAGCATGCCTCGGCCTCCGCACGTCTAGCGCTCCTAAGGTCGCGCATGGGCTTGTTTTATTTGGAATAAAACAAGCTTTGATTATATGCTCTTGACTCTTAGATTAAACCAGACGTGGCGCAGACAGAGTCGACGGTGGAGCTAGCTCACCCAGAAAGTTTTGACACTCCCACTCATCGACGGAACACAGCGAACTGCTTTGCGCCGGGCTCCGCTGAGAGGGAGGTAGCTACCAAGCGGCACCTAACGTAGCCTACCGCCCCGCTGCTTAGGGTCGTTCAGCCGCCATCACAAACTGAAGGTAGATCTTTTACCAACCCACAGGGCTTATCGGACTATAGTGATTACATCTCTATTTTGACAGGTGGATGAACTAAACATCTCTAAAGAAAAGCTTCGGACCCTGGAAGAACAGTCGTCCGCGCACTCGGCAAATGCGCAACAGCTGCGAAGCAAGCTGGACCAGCTTGACGCAGACATAAGGATAGTCAAGAACAAGCTGTCTGAAGTGTCCGCCTTATGCAGGAGTCTTAGCGTGAGTTTATATTGGAATATTTCCCAGATATTATCAATAATCATGCTAAGTTTTTTTTACCATTTCAGGTAGGTACTTTTCAACTAAACAATAAATCGAAAATCAAACGCTGGTTATAAGAAAACACCAAAGTGATAATTTAGTTTAATTCTATAAGACGTCATTGATTTTGCTGTAATTACTTGTGACCAAGTTTGAAATTGCATAATAGCAGTTTCCGATTTTTGATGTATTGATTAAATAAATAGTCATTCATGCCAAGTTAATTCTACCAAATCCCTAATACTGACAGCCTTCCATCCACAGGAAGAGATAGAGCAGGAGCAGATGAAGCTGTCTCAAGGCGCGTCGGAGAGGCAGGCGCTCCAGCACAAGCTACGCGAGGAACAGCGCGCGCTTGGCGAGGTCGAGGCGGCGTTGCAACAGAAGAAGTCGCACGTTGACAAGCTCATCGCCGATGCAAGGACCCTGTGCGAGCGCATCGACAACCCGAGGTAAGTGACAGTCGATAGGAATAAGAAAAATAAAACTATTTTGCTTTAAATTCCGGTCAGAGACGCTGGCGCAGGCACCAAACCACACCAACCGTAACCGCGTTGAGTATTAGTTCAGGCAAATCTAAAATGCACCGCCCGCCCTCCCTAAATACACATGCAGTAAAGCTAATACAATAACCAACACCAACTTGCAAAAAACCTCGACGCGTTCCGCCACTCTACGCGGTATCCTCATGAGATGTTGTCGCCTCGGCTGAGCACGGACGACTAGGTATAATAGGTACCATCCACAGCAGGAGATGGAGCTTTCACAAGAGAGATGGAGACGGCGCTATTATAGCTGAAGAAAAGCTCATCGCCGACGCAAGGGCCCTGTGCGAGCGCATCGAAAACCCGAGGTGAGTGACTGTCGGTAGGTACCACCATCCACACCACGGGATGGAGCTGTCGCTATGCAGCTGGAGGCGGCGCTATTATAGCAGAAGAAGGCGCACTTGGACAAGCTCATCGCCAATGCAAGGGCCCTGTGTAAGCGCATCGACAAGGTGGTTGACCTGACAGTCGATAGGTACCATCTACAGCAGGAGATAGAGCGCGAGCAGATGAAGTCGAGCTGCTGTCTCAAGGCGCGTGATGCACCAGAAGGCGCAGTCCTAGGAAGGGGGGACGGGTCGATTGATAACATAGACAAAATGACAAAGGCCAGAAACTGTGTTAAACGGGGCACGGGCGCACGTCGCTTAAGCACGCGCGTGGCGGCAGCGGTCCCCGTCACGGAGACCCGACTTACGCAGTGTTCAGCCATTTCCATTTTAATAGTGTGCATGTACAGTCGTATCAATGGAGAACTTAACATAACATTACCTAGAAAAACGACGACTAGTCAGCCCTTTCATTGAATCTAGGTTGCTATGCGGGGAATTTGTTGTAAAGTTTAGTAAATTTAGGGATAATGAAAATTTATTTTATAAGTATTTTAAATTTTCGGTTCAAGCCTATGACGAATTATTTTCAAAACTGGAACCGTATTTGAAAGTCAACAATCTCAAAGCAAGAGCTATATCAGTCATATCAACAATGGAGAGGCTAGCAATAACAATGCGGTAAGTAAGAAAAAATAAAATTTTGTTAAAATCTTTATTTTTGCTTATACTACATAATTAAATTATATTTTACTTATTATTTCTTCTTTAGCCTGTACTTCTATAATCACTTTTTAGTATCTAAAGTCTTTTTGTGAGTGCGTGCGGCCCGTAACACCTAACGTCATTAACTGAACTAGACTTGTGTAACTCCTGAGTGAATGACAAAAACGATATATATCTTTTCAAAGAAGTTAATTACTCACTAACTCCCTTGCATCTCAAACATATCTTTATATCTTTTGATATACAACTCCTTTTCGAGCGACTGAACTAAATGAACTCAACTACAGGACTGAGTTAGACGGTGTTACTGCTCGCTGGTATGTGAAAGAGAGAGTGACATAGGATAGCAAGCAAATAAATCACTCATTCGTCGATGATTCGCATCATGAGTTAAAAGAGCCGAAGAAGATATAAAAGAGTAATATATATCAGAAGCTCACAATGATATGAATCACTTTTTTCTTTTCATTGATATATTTTGCGCATCGCTAAACTGAACTAGCTCGCGCGTGCACCTGTTACAGAGTACGAGTATATACAGAGGCAAAGCGTCTTACAAACACCCGAATTTATTGCGCTACTACAAGCATGCGGAGGCATGAATACGTGACCACTGGCCGCTTGTATGAACACGGCATATGACAGCTAGCCAGTGGACAATTTTAGGGTTAGCGCGCGTACGTTGTCAATTTTTTATTATACATAATTCGTTAATAATATGGTGGCTTATTAAATTTAATGTGATGAATAATACAGGAGACCTAAAATAACATATTGTTTACTATTCCAAGGATTGTTATAGGTAGGTAAGCAAATATTTGATTTTGTTTTCGTACCTATGATACTTTTTATACGGGAAAAGAGGGAAGAAAGAAAATAGCTAAACTGTCAATATGGACCGTTAGATAAGACAACCTTCAAAATTGTGCTTACCGTTTTCGAGGAATAATGTTAAAAAAAATTTTTCATAATTCATCATACATTAAATTTTTGGTTAGCTGTTACATTTTATGATTGATTTGAGGTTTTTTTAATAAGCACAGAAAATAAGTAGGTATGTAGGTAATAATTAGGTATAATAAAGGATTGAAAATAGCTTTGATACAATATAAAGCTTTTTCGAGGGTTAAGTATTTTATTTTAGACCTGTCAAATTTAATCTCCTATAAAGAATTGTTTTATTTAAACTCCTTATTGAGCAATCTTCAGTAGGTCCTTATTGATTCGCTAGATGGAGCTAGGTGTCCTAACTTTTTGTGAAAACTCTACCAAAACAGTTACCTATTTTGAACGCTCTTAGGAAGCTTTGCCTCTGTACCATTTACCTACTTCTGTGCCCCTGTCGGCGGGCCGCCTGGCCGCGACGGTCTCCCGCGCGGCTTCCCGCGACGTGGCACTTTTGTATGAAGCCGCGAGGGTGCCCGATTCACGCGGTTTCGGGTAATTGCCTAGTCAATTATTTGAATGATGAAATTATGTGGACCAGCACCAGTTTCGCACCAGCACAATTTCTGTATCTAAACAATCTTTTTGAAGTAGGCTTTGACAGTAGTGACTAAGTTTCTTCCGCTACTTTTGCTAAGTCGAAGCACTCGCCCACAATTGGTTCCGGAGCAGTAGTAGAGCCTGTAATTATGTTGGTGTATAAGTGCCTCATGCATAAATAAATGTCGTTTATGACACTAGGTAGCCCTAATACAAGAAGATAGACTGATGATCTGGGATTTTCTTATCCAGAGATTAAGGACGTCCTAAGGCTAAACAATATTGCAAGAAGAACAATTCCAAAGGCATTTTCAATGTCTACAAATAAATTAGACAATAATCGTGATTCTAAGACACCAAGAAATTCTAAAATTATGATCTAATCTCTAACTAAGGCATTAAGTCCGCCAGTTGTACAATTTTTTCTACACTAATATTATGAAGTGGAAAGATTTGATTGTTTGTTTTTTTGTATTGAATAGGCTCCAGAACTACTGAACTTTTCGATTCAAATGAAATTTGATACAGAGATAGTTTGAGACGCTGGGAAGTACTTTTTGTTGGGATATAAAATCATCAGGAGGGTGAAATGGGGAATGAAAGTTTGTATGAAAAATCCGACTTTTGGCGCGGCGAAGTGTTATGCAATAAAGTTAAATATGCTCATTTTTTAATTATCTTAAAGACAGAAACATATTTGTATTTAGTTTTAAAGATACAGACGCCTCTTAGGTCGAGCCATTATAAGCTATATAATTCAAGGCTCATTTTATTTGAACAGGGATTTATCAATCGTGACGAACGAGCTGAAGAAGACGCAACTGAAGTTAAGCGCCATCCGCAGCGACGGGCTGACCAAGGCGCAGGTCGCGGAGAAGCTGCTCGACGTCGAGCGCAAGTACCGCCGCACGAAGCGCGAGTTCGAGGTGCTGAAGGATCTCGTCGACAAGGTGAGTTGCCGTTTGCGTTATTAGCCGAGATCGGAGTAGGAAGATTGATTTGATGTACTTTGACAGTACTGGAATAATATGGATATGCCTTGTTTTGAAGAATCGGTAACTTAATATTCCGGTTTATATCACCTAAAATTACTTGGTTGGACACTTTACACAACCTTGTTCTTTATATTTTGACGAATACCATTTAAGTCCATACTTACGTAATACCGGAGGCATTCATAGTCCATATAAATATCATTGTTTTTTAGTCCATATTAATATCAATCTACTTCAGTACTTTTGCGGCTTGTCACTTAGGGCGGACCACGTTGGCGCCTGGGGGCAGGAGCCGAGACAGCGGCTCTTAAGAAACACTCGAAATACAGCGAGTTAAAAAAAGGATACCATTTTGTTCCCATTGCTTTTGAAACTTCAGGCTGTTGGGGATCAGAAGCAAAGAGTTTTGTTGCAGAGGTAGGTCGCCGCCTTAGACTTAGGACCAATGATCCTCAGTCGGGGTCCTTCCTGGTTCAGAGGATAGCCGTAGCCATTCAGCGAGGGAATGCTGCGAGTGTTATGGGCACTTTTCCTCCGGGGTTGACATTGTTTTAATTTATTTGTTTTTTATTTATTATTAATTCCATTTAATTGTAAATTATATTCATTTTAATCTTAGGATATGTGACTATATTTCATGTAATATTAAGTCCATTAGATTATTCAATAAATATGTTACAAATTTTAACATCACCCTCAATTAGTTTTTGGTAAAAATACTCAATCAATCTACCTACTCCGATCTCTGGTTATTAGTTTCCTACATTTCTTAGGGTTAGGCTCAATTCACAATGTAATGGCAGTGGCCGGCAGCAACGCGGCGAACATTAATAAATATTTAAAGACTAGCTGTTGCCCGCGACTTCGTACGCGTGGACTCGATGATACAAAATATTTTATACTCCTGTCGCCATCCAGCTATCATGATCTCTTAGTCTACCATGTCGTAAGGAGAGGAGAGGAATGAAAAATCAAGGTCAACTTTTTGAAATTTTCTTACCAGAGGAGGATGGCGAGGTGATAGTAACCTTTCAAATAATTGACAGGCAGTTTTATGCGTTTGTAAAAAATATAGGTAACTTTAGTATTAGTGTTCAGAAAAAAGTCAGACTTAAACCATAGCGCAATAGATGAATGCGGTTTAGCATTTATTTATTGTGTCCCTAGCCTACTCAAAGGTCGGTTTGTAAGTCACTACTATCGTAAAGTTATTATTATAATTGGAATCTTTCGTATCCCACTGCAGGGCAAAGGCCTCCCAACCCTTTCTCTTATAACGTAAGGTAAGTAAGACTATTCTTACACTCGTAGTTCAATTTCCGTTAGTTAGTGATAAGTAGTATACAAAAAGGGCCAATTCACTTAGATCTTTTATGAATATTAAGTAATTTAACAAAATTTCGACAAACTGTGGTTCTCTGGTGAAAGTATGCACAAACTACTTAGCGTTAAGGTCAGCACCTTCAAATTATGACTCCGAAATGTAAACACTTAAACACCTAAATTAATGCTAATTTGCTACAGCAAATACATGCTATATGCTACATGCTATATAAAATCTGAAGGATTATCTCGATTTCTCGAGGTTTCCGCCACCAGATCGTAAATTGGAGACAGTAGGATTACCTTTCGAGTTTGAAAATCAGTTTGAAGTAATTCAGCATATTAATTGCTCCAGACCTTCAATTTGTGTAAGTCAATAGAAAATGCTCATCACGCTGAACAATGTTCCCAACGGCGCTCTATTCATATCTCTTATAGTTGAGCTGAGCTGCTAGGGTTCTATATCAGTTGCTCCAGACCTTCAATTTGTGTAGGTAAATAGAAAATGCTCATCGCGCTGAACAATGTTCCCGTAAACGCTCTAATCATATCTCTTATAGTTGAGCTGAGCTGCTAGGGTTCTAGATCAGTTGGTCCAGACCTTCAATTTGTGTGCGTCAATAGAAAATGCTCATCACGCTGAACAATGTTCCTTAAGGCGCTCTATTTATATCTCTTATAGTTGAGCCGAACTGCTAGGGTTCTATGTCAGTTACTCCAGACCTTCAATTTGTGTACGCCAATAGAAAGTGCTCATCACGCTGAACAATGTTCCCTAAGGCCTTCTATTTATATCTCTTATAGTTGAGCTGAGCTGCTAGGTTTCTATATTAGTTGCTCAAGACCTTCAATTTGTGTACGTCAATAGAAAATGCTTATCACACTCCACAATGTTCCTTAAGGCGCTCTATTCATATCTCTCATAGTTGAGCTGAACTGCAAAGGTTCTGTATCAGTTGCTCCAGATCTTCAATTTGTGTACGTCAATAGAAAGTGCTCATCACGCTGAACAATTTTCCCTAAGGCACTCTATTCATATCTCTTATAGTTGAGATGAGCTTCTAGAGTTCCATATTAGTTGCTCCAGACCTTCAATTTGTGTGCGTCAATAGAAAATGCTCATCACGCTAAATAACTTTTCTTAAGGCGCTGCTTTTATATCTCTCTTAGTTTAAGTGTACTGCTAAGGTTACACGTCAGGTACTCCGATCTTCAAAATAAGTTATAGCCTAGTATTTGCCTAGACTTAATAGCTACACAATAAAAAAAGATTCATTTAAATCCGTTCAGTAGTTCCGGAGATTAGCGTGTACAAACAGACATACAGACAAAAAAAATAAAAATTGTAGATTCCTATTCTGTTACTATTTTAACATCACCCTCAATTAGTTTTTGGTAAAAATACTGAATGTACAGACGCATCGGTTTTACAGTTTTATTATATGTATAGATATAAATATTTAAAAATATTTATAGATTAAATGTCAAAGCATTATAATTATTTTTATAACTTAAGCAATTATTTTGCAAGTTTTTACGAAATCAAATTGAACTTCGCTCACAAAAATTAATCGACTGTGTCATTCGGTGGGACTCGAACCCACGTCCCTTCGCTATCAGGGCGAGTGCTCTTACCAACTAAGCTACGGAGGACGTTAGTCAGCCGACGAATTTTTGTAAGTGCTTGCTACGCCAGTGAGCCGGCGTTCGATTTCATCAATACTTGGGGAATGTACCCGCATGTATCCGATGGAAATATTTTTACAAATATTTAACCATCAGTTAAGATGAAATCAGCTTAACTTATAATTATTTTTATAACTTGAGCAATTATTTAGCAAGTTTTTATGAAATCAAATTGAATTTCGCTCACAAAAATTAATCGACTGTGTCATCCGGTGGGATTCGAACCCACGTCCGTTCCCTATCTGGGCGAGTGCTCTTACCAACTAAGCTACGAAGGACGTTAGCTGACGAATTTTTGTAAGTGCTTGCTACGCCAGTGAGCCGGCTAACGAGTGACTAACGTCCTCCGTAGCTTAGTTGGTAAGAGCACTCGCCCGGATAGCGAAGGGACGTGGGTTCGAGTCCCACCGGATGACACAGTCGATTAATTTTTGTGAGCGAAATTCAATTTGATTTTGTCAAAGCATTATAAACTTTAAATGCAAAGTCATAATATATGATATAGTAAAAAGAGCCATCACAGTGTCATTTGACTCTGCTGTAGCAAAGGGGGTCCGACTTACCCGATTTCTCGATCATGTTTGTATGGAGCTGAGTCCTGTATATTTGTACAATCAGCTTTCATATACAATCTCTGTTTTTTTTTGCTACGGTTCCGTTGCAAACAAAGAACCCATTAAGTTTCGCCGTGTACTTAATAATTCATCCAAACAAATCCTATTTTCTTGCAGATACATAATGCAACTACCCAACATTTGGAATACTGTCACCGACTGCAGAAACACATCGCTAGGAGAGTCCAGATTTCTTTTCAGTGTATTCTGACTTGCCGGAAATATTCCGTAAGTATAATAACATTAACAAGTAATATAAAGTTACTTAAAAACTTGACTGTATAATCTAACAACGTAATCATTCTTAATCTTGTTAAAATATACTTCGTATTAATCTCCAGTATAAGGTGTATTAAGTAGCTCAGGAGCAGGATGTTTCAAATGCGAAACGCATCCACCTCGTATAGGACCGTTATTTTACAGACGACAGCACATCAAACTTAAAGGCATGCGCAGACGACGAACAACAGTGGACTTTCAGTCCGCAGCAAGATTTAAATTTTAACGCAATAAGGTTAAACCATCGAGGACATATCCTACTAGAGGCGAAGTAAAAACTGTTATAACTATATCCGAAACTTTCTCTTCACAGATATGTGCTGACAACCGCAATAGGTTTTCAGTTCTGTCAAAACCGTATGTTAAAAAATTAATTGATCTGTGTGGTATGTCAACGTAAATACTTGAATTGTTACGAAAAAATGAGATTGAGAAATATAATTAACATAATGTCGTATTTTCCTGTACTGTGTTGTGAGAAAAAAAGCAAAACATTGAATTTTAAAACGGATGTGATTTCATTTCATTGGTAAGTAATAGTAATTATGCAATTTTGAAAAGTTCAATATATTTTCCTACGGCTCAAGATAAATCGGTCAAGCGTACTGTACGGCAAGCACAAAGCTTTAAAGTATTCGTAACGTAACCGTATCGAGTCTACTATACGATTACGTAGTAAAACGTTAGTAGGCAGCATGAAGCATTCTCGTGGTAGTGTAGTAAGCTCGATACGATTACGCAAGTGACGTCATACTAACGTAAATATGGCTGTTCCTGCGAATGAACTAACTCAGCGTAGTGAATGAATGATACGTTCAAAAACGCGTTAAAGCGGTTTCTTTCATTCGAATTATTGAAATATATTAAGATATTCGAGTGAAATAATAACGAAAAAAAGAGAAAACAATAAAGAAAGAAAATTTCAATATATTAGTAATAAGGTAAGTAAATGTAAAAATTGGTGCATTAAATTTTAAAATATATATTTTTCTAATTGTTTGATTTCCGAACGGTCTACCAGACTGAAAACATAGTTTAATGCTTTAGTAAGCAAATTCAAAAGTTGTCTTTGTTTTCGGTAGCTTTGTTACACAAAGAATTATTACAATTCTATTTAAAATGATGAGGTCAAGTCATTTGCAGTACGTAACAATGGTAGAGTTTATAAAAAGGTCATTAATTATTAGTGGACTAACAAGTGCATCGGTCACTTCTCGTACATATTTACTGACTGTAGTTTGACCTATATATTTTGCCATTCCAACATTCCATTTTTTAATAGAATCCTAGGTTTTAGTGGCGTATACAGATAGTGCACAAAGACCCGTAAAAAACCGGCCAAGTGCGCGTTGGACTCGCGCACGAAGCGTTTCTTACCATTATTTATACAACATAAAACACTATTTGTATTTATGACCATTTTTCGTTTTAAACACGACAAAAAAACACGTTTGTATGCGAACATCCAATTAATCGAAAACCAATCAATTTTACTTTAATTTAATTGTTTATTTTTTAAGTGAATACACAACTAAGATTCTGTGAAATGTGAATATTTGAAGTGTCTACCTTTTGCCATTATTAATTTTGAGCAAAAAACACATTTATTTATATTCATGGGGGGCTCCCATACATAATTTTTTTTTGCATTTTTTGCTCGATAATAATAACTGCAACAGGTAGACACGTGAAATATTAAGTTGTATATTCAATTTAAAAATAATTAATTTAATTACAATAAAAATATTCAAAGGGGGCTCCCATCCATCCTCGTGTCGTTTTGCCGTTTTAGAATCTAAAAAAGGTCATCATATAGTGTCTAATGCTATATAGACAATATTACGGAACCCGTAGTGTGCGAGTCCGACTCGTACTTAGCCTTAAAACACTGAAATTTTCCCTAAAAATAATTTCGAAATCACGACGCAAGTTTTCTTACCGGCAAATCTTCCGTGACAAAACATTCGTAAGTTCACGATAGCCAGCTATCGTCACTCACGAATCTATGCGTCAAAAAAAGGTTCGTGCTCGCAAAATGTAAACACCATACGATACTGTTTGAGAGTTTAGGCAGTGGATTACACGTGGAGGGCGACAATGATAGGTGGAAAATTAGTCAGGTCTGAGCACTTATAGCTAGGTACTTGCCACATCTCGCTTGCAGGGTTTAGGTATCACTTCACAGGCCACAATCACTCGAAATGTCTGTAAGGAATTTCACAGGACACACACGCGGCGAAAGCGCTCTGGTCAGTCTAGTACATGTGTCATAGGGAACGTCTCGATGTCGACTCGACCTTCGGGGTTCTCACGGTACGTTTTAAACAAATAAAAATAAGGCAGGCATGCGTGCGAGTGTGCGCGGCGCAGTATAAATAGGGAACACAAACAAATCAAATATTGTAGTAAACAGATACCTTTACCGCACGATTACGTTACTACACACACGTAAGGCATTCGTGCTACCGAATTTAGTTCTTTTTACGTCCAATAGAGGCGCTGTCAGATTCTCATACAAGTTGCTTACGTTTACTATACGAATACTTTTTCGCAAGCTTTTCGTGCTCGAGGTACTGACGTTGAGGTATCATCTTGCTCCCACTAAGTGGGTAGCACATAATGTCATCTCATTCTATTCGTTAGCACTCGTTACTAGTGTTGCGCTGAATTGGTTATACGACTTATCGACATTTTTATACTATAATAGTTATTTTAGTACTTAGGCAGCACGGAGGTATAGAATATATATAATATATATAATCGTATAAACACAAATATTTACACTCGCGCACTCGAATCAATACCACGGTATATAGATATACAGTATTTTATCTTCATACTAGAGCACCCGTATCGACACATACAGGCATACACGTCAGTTACACGGCCCGTTGAGCAAACTTGGGCAGACAAACCCACGAAGTGACACGCGGGGCGCGAGCCGGTTCGCTGTCAAAGACGGACTTTCAAAATGCAGGTAGATATTATTGAACAAAGTAGGTTATAAGAAACATGTATAAAATCATCCTTATTTCGGACTAGCGGTCCCCCGCGACTTCGTTCGCGTAAATTTAGGATTTCCTGTGGGCATTGTTAGGAGCGGAGTATTTTTTAAAACTGTGATATCTTTTAAGATAAGAATCAAAACGCGTGTGAATAATATGAACATATTAATTATAAGGGTCCCCCGCGACTTCGTCCGTGCTTTTTGGTTTAACTGCTTCCCCGTTGATTTCTAGGTAGGTATCATGCATTTTATAGCTCATACAAAGCGTTCACCGAGAAATAAGCTATCTAACACAAAATATATTGTTTTCAAATCGGCTCAGCAGTTCCTGTGATTAGCATGTTTAAACAATAAAAATAATTCCTCCGTTTTTCCAGTTATAATGTGAAATATGGTGCACCCACCCTAACCTCGTTATAATATTAGTATAGAAAAAATAGAAGTCCCCGAGGACTATTCATGTGCACCCATTACAATTTTTCTGCATGTCTTATAGGTATGACTGGGGGAGAATACTTTTAGCATTGAGTCCACCTTTTGTAAACTGTTCTAAGTGCAATAAAGTTTTTAAATAAAAAAATAAATCTATTGACGATATAGCAAAAGGCCAACTTTGCTGCCGTCCTAACTTCGATACAATATTATATTACTCGTGATATTTTTTAATGGTATGTCCGATTTGAATAACTCAAAAAGTAATATGCAGGTACTGATATAGCCTTGAATATGACGTGATTTATTTGGATAAGGATTAATACCGACATACTGAAACTGTGGCTTTCTTTTTGCCGCCGCAAAAATTTCATATTTTTACCTAAAAAAGGAGTTATTGTGACTTAACTGTTATAGTTAGACATATGTTATCGCGGACATTATTGTAGATAATGATGTCCTCTACAAAACTGTAGAACATTACTTTGCTCTATTGTTAATAGTTTTCGCAGAGTTCGCAATTTAATGATTTTCCTTTTACACCTTTGGTTACATAATCGAAGTTTTCATACGGAACCCTAACTTTTTTGATAATGTAATATAGCCTATGTCCATCGCAGATAATACAGGATCCTAATGGTGAAAGAATTTTTAAAATTGGTTCAGTAGTTTCGGAGCCTATTCGTTGCAAATAAACAAACAAACAAATCTTTCCTCTTTATAATATTAGTTTAAATGTCAGCTGTCAAAACTGAAACTGCCATATCTCGGTAACTACCCACCCAAGACTACTGGTGTGTAGGGACAAATCGTAGGGCTCGACGAGATCTTCATTTCGGATGACAGCTGTCAAAAATGAAACGGCAATATCTCGGAAACTATCCAGCCAAGACTACTGGTGTGCAGGGACAAATCGTAGAGCTCGACGAGATCTTCATTTCGGATGACAGCTGTCAAAATTGAAACGGCAATATCTCAGAAACTATCCACACAAGACTACTGATGTGTAGGGACAAATTTTAGGGCTCGTAGAGATCTTCATTTCGGATGACAGCTGTCAAATTCAAACAAAACGTTTTCTAGCATTTAAAATGATAATAATATTAGAAAACAATTTTTTAGGTTAGGGTTATCATAATGTATATCTTTTGTTTGTAATTAGTTAGAGAAATACGGTATTTCTGAATTTTTATTTGAAAAGATGACGACGTAACAAGGTTATAGCGACCTGTGGTTGAGCTGTCACACGTAACTTTAGGATTCGGCCCGACTGTAGACGAGAATGTGCTTGACTCTGAGGCGAACTAAATTACACCATATCGTTGCCGACATTGAGTAGAATTTCAACAAATTTAATTGCAAAGTCAAACTTCTGTACGGAGTACTAGTACTAATTCTGTGCTTAGGTGTAATAAAATATTGTTCCCATTAAATTAAACAATAACATCGACTATCGATACTAATTTCTTATTGACCATCACTAATACGGTGTTTGACATTGAGTCGGTTCTTTCGAAATCTTTCGGATTTGGCGGAATTTTTCTGGAACAAAATTAATGACATTTCCCCTCTAGAAGGATATGTCCTCGATGGTTTGAACTTAGTTCGCGTTTACCAAGAAAAGTACAAACGCCATTTTGTCGCGGACTAAAATTCATCCGTGTTATGTCGTCTGCGCAGGGCCCGTACTTGTATTGTCAATCGGGAAACTGTCCGACTTTAGGATGTCTAAAACTCTTACCATGCGCGTTCAAAAGGTGACAGTTTTACAGGATGTAAGAACGTGATGGGGCTATAAATTCACAATGTGTATTTCGTATGATTTATTCAGGTTAACACAAATTGCACTGCTGCGGGACTGCTTATTTTCGGGGTCACAGTACGAATTAAGGAAACTATCCTGTTTTTGAGATTGCATTGTTTTTGACGGCCTAGACCAAATGTCTAGGCCTTACACGGACGGACCACTAGGAGGTAGGTAGATCCTACCTCATAGTGGTCCACCCGTATGTGATGGCGTGATCCATCCTAACAGCGGTGTTAGGCTCCTTTAGGTGTCGCCTGGACCATCCTCTCACCAGAGCCCGGCGCCAAGCAGCTTGCTGTGTTCCGTCGGTGAGTGGGAGTGCCAGAACCTTCTGGGTGAGCTCGCTTCATCTGTCTACGCCACGTCTGGTTTAGTGCAGAGTCAAGAGAAAACCCATTCCAAAATCTCCAATTAGCTGCTATACTGATTAACCTTGTATGTGTGTACACAGTGCCCCAAAAGGTCCCTGCTGAAAATCAGTATTGGAACATGCCTCGCGCTGTCACGATTAATGCTGAGCAGGGACCTTTTTGGCACATAATTGGTCTTTAATAAGTTTTATTTTTTTATTAATTTTTATTTGCGTGCCAAATAAATGATTGAATTTGAATTAACATCTGCATATACAGGGCAGCTTGATAATCGACAACGTGCGCGGTACTCTAGAGATCAAGGCGACGGGCCGCGAGGAGGCCAAGAAGCGGCACGCGTCGAGCACGTCGTCGCTGTCGGGAGGCGAGCGCTCCTACTCCACCGTCGCCTTCATCATGGCGCTGTGGGAGTGCGTCGAGCTGCCGTTCTACTTTATGGACGAGTTCGACGTGTTCATGGTAGGTTTAGTGCGACGTTTTGTTTATACTATAGATCAGAGATTCCCAAACTTATTTCGTCTAACGCCCACTTTGAAAATCAGTTAATTAGTAGCGCTTTTTTTCACCTAATTAGCATATTATTAGTCTCACTTGGAGTTTAATTAAACCTATATTCTAAAAGAGACTTTTCTTACCAGAAAGAGCAATAATAATGCAACTTTACAATATTAAATCACATTCAACCCCCATTCTTTTCTGGGCCCCTTATCGCCCCCACTCCCTAGGCCTCTAGCCTCCATAATGCCCGGATTTATCGATTTGAAGGAGTTTAGGTATTCAAATTTTATAGTATAATTATGAAGTGCTTGAATTTTCCCTACATTTAACGAACATTGTCCCTATATATAAACTACGTCACCTCCAGGACAACGTGAACCGTAGGATCGTAATGGACTTGCTGATCAGCCACGCGCTGAAGAACACGAGCCGGCAGTTCGTGTTCCTGACGCCGCAGGACGCGTCCGCCGTGGTGGCGGGGCCGCAGATCAGCATACACGTGTAAGTTACGCTTACGCGCCTAAACCTACATGTGGTATTAGGCTTGCACGTGGCTTTAAGTATTGCCATTTAGTAAAATAAAAAAAAACGTCGTAATCATAGTTTGGGAGATAGTGACACATATATTTTTTCTTAATTCAAAACAATTCAATTGCCTTACTAATATTAAAAACCAGAAAGTAACTCTGTCGTGATTGTAGTAACGAACCGCTGAAACAATTTAGTACTTACTTCGACACTCCGGGAAGGACACTGTCCTTATCCTTGTGGGATATATCAAAGATATAGACTTAACCTAGATATATCCCGGAAATCATCCCCTGGGGATGAAATCTTCTTTATGCGTGCGAACTCAAGGGCAATCGCGAATGTCGTATCAATTTCTAAAACGCATTTTGTTTTGTTTTACAGAATGGCTGATCCACGGCCGTAGTGCATCGATGAGTATGTACAAGTGATTTTATTTTTATACGATCAATTTAGTGATTACAACACTAATAAGTGAAGTTGCCTTTTGTTACCTCAATTAGGTATTTAAATTGTCAGCGGTGTATAACACCCCGTTATTTTGTAATCACCGAATCTTACAAAGATTTTATACATATTAAGGGTATGAATAAATATACTTTAATTTTGTAAACTTGTTTTATTTTTCATTACTTAGAAAATAGAAATACAATCAATCAACACCATATTTTATTTAATACTATAACCTCGAAACATTCACACATCGAAACTGACGCACAAAATGTGATCAATGCATATTATTGCACAAGTGACAAATTAAAATACGACTGAACAAATTGGTTTATGGCTTCCGGTCGAGCTGTCTGAGATCACATACTTACATCTTATTCGGGTATACAATTGAAAATTCTACTACATTACCTTTTATATTAGCTCAAATTTTATGTAAAATAACTTAAATCTAAAGCGCTTAAGTTTACAGTTAATGAATATAGTTACATACATTTTTAATTATTTGCATATAAAGTAGTTCTAAAAGTCTTATTTATAAGGCGAAAGTTTGCCTTAAAAGTTAAGCGTAATCGTTGGCCCTAATTCTATGAAAGTCTACTCTTAAGGCTTCAGCACACCAAACGCAGGTCAGAAGCGGAGCAGATCAGTAGCAGCGCAACCCAGAGGCAGTTTTAAAGCAGTTGCAACCCGCGTTCAGTATGATATTCCACAGCTGACAACAGCTTTCGACGCGCTGTGATGCACCGCGAACAACGCGCTGTTCCATGCCATGCTAACATGGCCGCCATAGTTATACAAAGGCGTGGGGCCGCGCTTAAAAATTGCCATGCGCCGCGCTGCGACTGCTGGCGATAAACATGGCGGCGGGACCGGACAGAAGTAGCGCAGAGCAGTAAGAGCGCGGGCCCGCGGGCAAATTTTCAATCTGCGCTGCTAATGACCTGCGTTTGGTGTGGTGAAGCCTTTAGAAACGCAAGACCTAGCTTTAGTGTTTTACTTTAATAACGAACATTTGACAAAGTTGGATTTAACCCGGTGGATGATTTCTAACTATACTTACAAAAAAATATGTACTCAGAAGAGGCTGATTACAACACTTCACTTTTAAAAAATACAGATATAGCATAGCCTGTTTCTATCACAAACTTCGGTTTATGGATAAAAATAAATGAATGGGGTAACTAAATAATATTTTTTCTAGATAACAAGCTATCTAATTACGAAGGCCCTAACTTTTATTTTATTTTCTATAAAGATTTAACAATTTTTGATTAGAGATTTTTTGCAAATAAATTAAAGCAAGCATAAATATTTTGAGAGTGCATGAAAATGTTTTAGCCTTGAGTTCACCAACAAATATGTATTTTTTGATCGGCCGGTTTAGCATTATTTGACATAAATTGTATGGGAATTCTAATTAATTAACCGTCAATCAAGGTTACGGACTGTTTAAAACTTGGTGAACTCGGGTCTTAAATGAACATGTGCATGAACATGTATTTGTTTCATAGACAACAAGTTTTCCAATGAATTGGATTCTCTCTGCCGCCTCTTACAATACAACACAAATAAATTAGGTTTACATAACTTTGCGTTTATATTTTTTGCATTGAATTGCATGTCAGTCATATTGGCTGCTAGTTACCCAAGTAAGGGATTGAAAGTGGCTGCAGGGAACCATGCCCATAAAATAATCTTTGATTATTATGTGAGAAAATGTATCAAAATACACCTTTGACAAAGATAAAACATAATATAATCTTTTTTACATCATGAAATAAGGATTCTCTCCATTTCAGATTTACCGTTTTTCCCATTTTGAAATTAGCTAGCAATTTAAGATTTTCACCTAGGTCTTTGGTTAAAACGATGCTAATTATATAAACGGCATTTTGTTATTTTTCTACAACATTTATAAGATATTTTTATGCATTTTTCTAACTTTCATTAATCAGTCTCGCGAACAATGTGTTCATTTAGTTAGCGTGATAAATTAAGTATTAATTTATATTTACAGAGTTAGCAACGAAAAAATAGAAATCCCTAAACCCTTATAAACACTACTAGAATATCATAGATAGGTTGATAGAAATGAATAATTCTTGTTAAATTAATTCAGATAAACTCAAATTGATTTCTACAACTTGCTAACGCAAGTAAAATTATAGTTACTTAAAGTTATAAAAGGTTTTTTGTTTGATGGTTTTATAAGATAGACAGTACACTTGGATGATAGAGTTTTAGACTTACATAGATTAAAATGACAATTTGTTATTTTTAGTTTCAAGTAATGTTTCTTAAAAGTTGATACATCCACGTTTAGATAGTAATATACACTCATTGATTGGGGAGATTAATAGTGCAATGCATTCATACTTTTATTTACAAAAAGAGATAAAAAATATGCGAAGAATTAAATTGGAAAAGTTTAATGGTGAAAATTAGAATTCACACGACACTGCACATACACTAGCGGGAAGCGTACAAAATTATTACAAACATGTGGAATGTAATCAACACTTGGCAATTATGCCATTTTCTAGACAGAACTATAATATTTTGTTTATAACTAAACGCCAAACCAATCTAACAAGGAATGCCACACCGAATAGCATGGCACCCTTAGTTAAGTATTAGGAACAATCAATAATGTTGATGTAATTTGAATTGACATTGATAACGGTTACTATCATTTATTCAGGATTTTTTCAGTCATAACAATTTTTGTAAAAATTCTCCACCTACAGATTGTTCAAGTGTTATTTTGCATTCCTATTAACAATTAATAAATATAGTTGACATGAGCGAAAGCTATGAATAAATTAATATTCGTACCGACTAGAATAATAAAACTGAGAGACTTTGGAAAGGATTTCAGACTAGACCTGTGTCGATCGATCATTTCTCGCAACCCGGGTCGATCCTGACCCATTCGTGCGGTGGTCGGGTTTTAATGATCGTTTGGGTGTCGATTCATTTGTTCTTAAGTATTGAGGACGGCTCAATACCGATAGCCCCTAAGTATGGGTTGTCGCAAAGAGGGTGCTGGAATTTTTAGCGGTAGGTATTTATTTTGTAAAAAAAAAAATCTGTGAAAAATCTATGTTTTTCATATACAATTTCTGGTGTTTTTAAAAAGTTGTGGTCTACGGGGGGACGCAAAATGTCAATGCGCTAGCAAACACCGTTTTTCGAGATAAGCCATTAATGATTTCATTCTATTGCCGTATAATTGATCGATGATTGTCGCGCGCGAGACCGAGAGTCTTTACTCTTGATCTCGATCGGCGCGCGAGCGACCCGATGAAACAACCTTTGATCGGGTCGATAATATACGGAACTGAGATAACACGTATATATGTAATGTAAACGAAAAAAGGAATTACATATCAGACAGACTTCAATTTAGTTTGTATCACCCATGGAGCTACGGTAACTGTCGAGTCAAAAATGATCGAATCCTTTGGACATCTGCGATTCGATCGCCCTTCCACATCATGTGATCAAATCAAAATGATCCGATTGACACAGGTCTATTTCAGACATCCTTTAATATAAAATGCACTGTAAATTTTTAAAAGTCCATTTTCTACCCATATTTATGTACAGTTAGTGCCATGCATGAATTCGCAGTTAGATAAATTAGTTTGTGAATAAGCAACACTCACACGCGTCAAAAAGTTAATAGGAAATCACATTAGTTATTTATGGGTAGATTGCTGGAAATGATAATACAACACATAATGTATGGTTTTTGTGATGTAGTCCATACAAAACTCATAATTTTGCTCAAGTCTCTAGTAATAATTATAATATGTCATTATTTCGACACCAGCAGGCAGGGTTGTATGAGTATTAAATGCTTGCCGATACCAGCTCAAGACAGTACTGGCACTTATTCTGAAGCTGTGGTACGCAAAGATTGGCGGTTCGTTCGTGGTCCATCTACAATACTTAAACAATCACGCAGGTATGTATACATGACATGTTTGAAACAAGTATTTTAACGTTTGTACCGACTATCGTCATGAAGTGAAGAGTAATCAAAGATAGTCATGCAAATGTATATCTCAGTTTTTCTTGGCAAACAATCTTTTCATGACTTTTAAAAATAATACAGGTGAAAAAATATATAAAAAGTTGTAAGTATTGAATAATAAATTAACCATAGTGAGTTGTTATTTGTGTCTTATTTATTTAAATGCATAATTTCCTTAAAAAGTAATGTCAAGATTGTTTAAAATTTTTGCCAAACTGTAAAGAAAAACGGTCTTTATTAATAATCTGATTCAAAGTGGACAATTTTCTTGTTTCTCAAAATAAACAATTGGTGGTATATTTTATTCGAGTTCAATCGTTCTAAAGATTTCATAAATGCATAATCAATAGAATTATGCAACTGTTACTACATGCATTTTACAAAATACCTTCGTTGGATTGTCAACATAAAATGAGGTAAGTATATTATCCAGTTAAACTTCTTACAACGAGAACTGTAATCATACAGTGATAACAACAACAAGGAATAAAAACACACATAAGCACAGTAGAGGTGAAATGCAGTAGGATCACTGCCTACTAACACTACTAGCGTCCGAGACTGGGCTAAGAAAATTACCAATAAGAAGGCTGGTAATTTAGAATGGCATTGTCGAAAACAAAATGTTTGTTTTTATCACAGAAAACTTAATAGTACAAGTACAGAATCACTTCGGCACAATAAAGTGAAATTCAGATCGTAGAGCGCCAATCGTCTAGCGTTATATTCACCTACATCAGTCAGTCACACTTTTCCGGCCAAGTTAGGGCAATGTGGTTATCCCTACCGGGCCGCACATCAAGACTTTTGGCCACATGTTTTGCTGCGGGCTGCAAAAATACAGGCCTCGGGCAGAGATAGTTGCCTCCCTTTTCACATTGAGTGGGGACGAACCATGCAACGCGGAATGCGGGCGTTATTCATTTACTCATAGCCTCATATCTACACTGCGGAGTGAGCTAGGCATTTTATCAAATGTACGGTCGGCAGCACGTCAGGTTACCCATGTAAACTACAAAAACAGGTTTTAATACGTAAGCAATAGAGGCGAGCTCAAGGTCAAAGTGGGTAGTCCTCCGTGTGTACGTGTTACTATTATATTCGGCCTTAAATGTAAAATTACCAACTTTTTAAGTCTATGGCGAGTTTACCATGTCTATAAAAAAATGCGTTTCTCCCAACCTCGGTCCTGTAGGAGTGTACCCAGTGTCATTCACCTGTACTATGCCACAGTGCACCAGCCTCATTCCACTTCTGTGTAGAGTATGTCTGTGTCCAGATGCCTGGTGGAGGGGGTCTTCGTGGTGGGAGTCTTGGGGCTTTTCTGGTCGGACTGCGGCGGCGTGGGCGGGTAGATGTGAGAGTTGTCTTGTGACGTTGACGGGCCTGTGTCAGTTTGAGGCGTGCCTTGTTCAAGTAAATGCTGGTACACTTTGTCCTGTTGGAAAAGGATCATGTTTAAGATTGGATGTTGATCGGAATTCACGTAAAATTAGTCTAAATTAAGTTAAATCCTATTATTTGGTCATAGTTTAAGAGTTATTGAAAAAAGTTGAGGACATAGCATACTTTATCTGTAAGTAACATCTAATGATTCTGTAATCGCCATCGAACTCAATGGCGAGTAGTGCCGTAACTAGTGTGGAGTTGACTATGCCCAGGCACAGAATAAGTACTAGTACTCCGCACCGAAGTTTGACTTCGCAATGAAATTCAAGGAAATATCTACTCAATATCGTCAAGTATATAGTGTAAATTTAGTTCGCCACATAGTTAAGTTTTTCGTTTAAACACCTGCAAAAATACGTTGCAAGATAATTTCATTCTTATAACTTTGCAATATGATTCATAATACACTAAACCTATTCAGTGACGTACCATCATGCCACGCGATAGGGTTTACTGCTACGAGAAGCTACTAACGCAATCTAGCGCATCTTTCTAGCACTTTATTCATGCTCGTTCAGCCAGAGCGCGTAGTGTGTCCAGATTTCGACTGGCGATAATTTATTAGATCATCAAATGTTACCGACAAAAAACTCCCATGTTGGGGGATTAACTCCCCCCCTCTTAAAATGGCAGCCATTTTAATTATTTAAGAAAAATGCTCTTTCTATGGATCTGGAGTTCCTAAAAATTATGAAAATAATTATTTTGAAAGGTAACGCTATGGCCTATCAAGTGAAATAAAGATCAATTCAAAATTATTACCCGTCATAGAGGAATAGACTTTTTTTAAAATAAATCTCGCCAAAAAATTTTAAACGCGTAAAGAGTTTTTTAAACGTACAAAACTAAACATTTTTTTAAATTAATTTATTCTCATTTTTTTTTATTAGGACTGTCTTTAAAATTTGGTAAATAAAAGGCCCTTAAAATATCGCTAGTCAAAACCCGGACACCCTGTATATCTCACGAGTTCGCAGCCACCTCCGAGTTGAGATTGGATAAGATTCTTCATCAACAATACAACATCGCCGGTAGCAATTCGAGCATCGCGAGGAAACCTGCACACCAGTGGTCGCTTGTTGACTAGCTTGCGAAGGGCGCAAATCGAAGAAGATTGTCATAAAAATTTTAATAATTTTAATTTTATTGAATTTTACTACTACTGCGGGGTGACGACTCACAAACATGTCGAGCGAGACGTTGTGGCTCTGTATGCGGTGGCTCTCGTCGCGGTTGAGGTCGGGACAGATGAGGTCGAGGCCGGCGGCGCGCTGCAGGAACTCGCCTACTACTACTACTACTGCGGGGTGACGACTCACAAACATGTCGAGCGAGACGTTGTGGCTCTGTATGCGGTGGCTCTCGTCGCGGTTGAGGTCGGGACAGATGAGGTCGAGGCCGGCGGCGCGCTGCAGGAACTCGCCTACTACTACTACTACTGCGGGGTGACGACTCACAAACATGTCGAGCGAGACGTTGTGGCTCTGTATGCGGTGGCTCTCGTCGCGGTTGAGGTCGGGACAGATGAGGTCGAGGCCGGCGGCGCGCTGCAGGAACTCGCCTACTACTACTACTGCGGGGTGACGACTCACAAACATGTCGAGCGAGACGTTGTGGCTCTGTATGCGGTGGCTCTCGTCGCGGTTGAGGTCGGGACAGATGAGGTCGAGGCCGGCGGCGCGCTGCAGGAACTCGCCTACTACTACTACTACTGCGGGGTGACGACTCACAAACATGTCGAGCGAGACGTTGTGGCTCTGTATGCGGTGGCTCTCGTCGCGGTTGAGGTCGGGACAGATGAGGTCGAGGCCGGCGGCGCGCTGCAGGAACTCGCCTACTACTACTACTACTGCGGGGTGACGACTCACAAACATGTCGAGCGAGACGTTGTGGCTCTGTATGCGGTGGCTCTCGTCGCGGTTGAGGTCGGGACAGATGAGGTCGAGGCCGGCGGCGCGCTGCAGGAACTCGCCTACTACTACTACTACTGCGGGGTGACGACTCACAAACATGTCGAGCGAGACGTTGTGGCTCTGTATGCGGTGGCTCTCGTCGCGGTTGAGGTCGGGACAGATGAGGTCGAGGCCGGCGGCGCGCTGCAGGAACTCGCCTACTACTACTACTACTGCGGGGTGACGACTCACAAACATGTCGAGCGAGACGTTGTGGCTCTGTATGCGGTGGCTCTCGTCGCGGTTGAGGTCGGGACAGATGAGGTCGAGGCCGGCGGCGCGCTGCAGGAACTCGCCTACTACTACTACTGCGGGGTGACGACTCACAAACATGTCGAGCGAGACGTTGTGGCTCTGTATGCGGTGGCTCTCGTCGCGGTTGAGGTCGGGACAGATGAGGTCGAGGCCGGCGGCGCGCTGCAGGAACTCGCCTACTACTACTACTGCGGGGTGACGACTCACAAACATGTCGAGCGAGACGTTGTGGCTCTGTATGCGGTGGCTCTCGTCGCGGTTGAGGTCGGGACAGATGAGGTCGAGGCCGGCGGCGCGCTGCAGGAACTCGCCTACTACTACTACTGCGGGGTGACGACTCACAAACATGTCGAGCGAGACGTTGTGGCTCTGTATGCGGTGGCTCTCGTCGCGGTTGAGGTCGGGACAGATGAGGTCGAGGCCGGCGGCGCGCTGCAGGAACTCGCCTACTACTACTACTACTGCGGGGTGACGACTCACAAACATGTCGAGCGAGACGTTGTGGCTCTGTATGCGGTGGCTCTCGTCGCGGTTGAGGTCGGGACAGATGAGGTCGAGGCCGGCGGCGCGCTGCAGGAACTCGCCTACTACTACTACTGCGGGGTGACGACTCACAAACATGTCGAGCGAGACGTTGTGGCTCTGTATGCGGTGGCTCTCGTCGCGGTTGAGGTCGGGACAGATGAGGTCGAGGCCGGCGGCGCGCTGCAGGAACTCGCCTACTACTACTACTACTGCGGGGTGACGACTCACAAACATGTCGAGCGAGACGTTGTGGCTCTGTATGCGGTGGCTCTCGTCGCGGTTGAGGTCGGGACAGATGAGGTCGAGGCCGGCGGCGCGCTGCAGGAACTCGCCTACTACTACTACTACTGCGGGGTGACGACTCACAAACATGTCGAGCGAGACGTTGTGGCTCTGTATGCGGTGGCTCTCGTCGCGGTTGAGGTCGGGACAGATGAGGTCGAGGCCGGCGGCGCGCTGCAGGAACTCGCCTACTACTACTACTACTGCGGGGTGACGACTCACAAACATGTCGAGCGAGACGTTGTGGCTCTGTATGCGGTGGCTCTCGTCGCGGTTGAGGTCGGGACAGATGAGGTCGAGGCCGGCGGCGCGCTGCAGGAACTCGCCTACTACTACTACTACTGCGGGGTGACGACTCACAAACATGTCGAGCGAGACGTTGTGGCTCTGTATGCGGTGGCTCTCGTCGCGGTTGAGGTCGGGACAGATGAGGTCGAGGCCGGCGGCGCGCTGCAGGAACTCGCCTACTACTACTACTACTGCGGGGTGACGACTCACAAACATGTCGAGCGAGACGTTGTGGCTCTGTATGCGGTGGCTCTCGTCGCGGTTGAGGTCGGGACAGATGAGGTCGAGGCCGGCGGCGCGCTGCAGGAACTCGCCTACTACTACTACTACTGCGGGGTGACGACTCACAAACATGTCGAGCGAGACGTTGTGGCTCTGTATGCGGTGGCTCTCGTCGCGGTTGAGGTCGGGACAGATGAGGTCGAGGCCGGCGGCGCGCTGCAGGAACTCGCCTACTACTACTACTGCGGGGTGACGACTCACAAACATGTCGAGCGAGACGTTGTGGCTCTGTATGCGGTGGCTCTCGTCGCGGTTGAGGTCGGGACAGATGAGGTCGAGGCCGGCGGCGCGCTGCAGGAACTCGCCTACTACTACTACTACTGCGGGGTGACGACTCACAAACATGTCGAGCGAGACGTTGTGGCTCTGTATGCGGTGGCTCTCGTCGCGGTTGAGGTCGGGACAGATGAGGTCGAGGCCGGCGGCGCGCTGCAGGAACTCCCCGTCGCCGCCGCGCACGACGCACACGGCGCCCTCCGCGCGCACGGCCCGCACGAACGGCTCCAGCCACCGGTAGCACGGCGCGATCGCCTCCCAGTTGTAGCCTGCGGGGGAATAACAAATTAACCCACTGAATGCCGAAACGTGCAACGCAAAAAATCTATTGTGATGCGGTTAAGGCTCCGCGCAGATGCCGGTGGCTGTCGTGCGCCACGTCCTTTTGTCCCGCGCAAACGAAGGTGGCAGCCACAATTGATACTCGTCTGCTAGATCATTTATTATTATTAGTTATCAGGCAGACAGTTGAGACAACTGATAGCTGCCTGTATCCAGTTTTTCATATTAAGTTAAGCGAGTTTAGATGAGCGTCAGGTAGGTTTTTGAATTGATTGATATTTTGGGCAGAGACCACATCTTCCGGAAGCCCATTCCATGCTTTGACTACTCTATTGCTCAAAAAGTGCTTGTGCTGGTTACACTTTCAGATGTCGGTAGAAAGTCTGGGATGGTGGCCTCTAAGATGGATTTGACAGATGTTTTGTCAAAATGGCGAGTGGCCGCCACCGGTTTCACGTGTGCGGCGACTTAATACAAATAACGTAAACAGCATGTCGCTAGCCACCGGTGACTGTGGCCGGTGGCCCATCTGCACGGATCGTTGAGGTCATAATGTAACTTAATTAACCATCTTTTTGCCTGTATAAGTATATTGGCTGCTGTTATATTATGAAGTGAATAAATGAATATGAATAGCAAAACACGTGTGAATAAACCGAGACCAATCATGTATAATATTGTAACACTATTGAAAGTTCGATTCGAAAGTTATCGATGAGTTCGTATTATCCTCGACTCTCGGTATGGTTACGATGACTTAAGCGCCACTCTTTTTGGCATTTGTTCTTGTTAAATAAGATGTAATGTATTGCAGATTTAGCAGTCATTTATTTAAACATGACATAGTGGTCGAAATAAGGTCATAAACCGCGATTAAAAGACACTATACGAGAAAGGTTGACGTCGACGTGCAGCACGGCCAGGTCGATTAGCTGACCGCAGATCGCGAACTCGAGACTTAATCTTTTTGACTAATTTTATTTTTTCCGGCATTTGCAGTTATTAGGAAGTTACCAGTAGGAATATTTTCGAAGGAATTTTACAAGTCCATTTCACAGACCACACAACCTAAAGACCACGCATTGCGGGGGACTTACATTCGCCTAGGTTATGCAGTATCACTGCATAACAGCCGGCCCCGCCCCCTTTCGTTTCTCATTCCGCTACCGAGTCTCAAAGTAACGACATTGACCTTGCTCCCGAAAAAAAATAAAAATAAGCGGTAATAATGCCGTATTGTTCAGTGAAATGGTGTGAAAAGTGTAGTACAACATCTAGTCTCACGAAAGATGACATTACATTTCAACGGTAAGTAATTATTCCTATCAAATTAATTGAAATACTCCAATATCAAAAATGAAATAAAATGTTTTATTTCAAAGAGCACGCGTTGATGTCTTTTTTTTGCTATCCCTTTCTCGCAAGTTTAGTTCAAATGATGTTGTCTCAATTTGTCAATTAGCTAGGAGTAAAATAGTGTCGAGACACATACTAGTAAACTTAAAATTCAAAATATCGACAAATCCTAAACAAAACAAGTGATAAGTGGGTATCAAAATTTCAGTTATTTCATATATATTTTAATAAAGTGACTTTACATAAGAGCACTTACGATGAATTGAAATAAGTGTAAAGTGCTTCAACAAACAAACTTTAACTAATAAAACAAACAACTTAACTAAACTTTTTAAAATAAATATATCAAACTCACATTGCGTACGATTGCCATTTTTTTTCACACTTAGTTTTCGTACACTTAACAAAATGATGTTGAGTGAGATAGGTAACTTGTTTTACTAAAACCGCTAAATTATGAAAAGTAGCTAAATAACGTGAGATCTCCGGCGATTGACCTTTGCCCACTCCAGTTTTTTTTTTTAAATTGCTGTTTATCGGTGTCGGTTGTACGTGTGTTTTTAAATGAATTATTTTAAAGCTCCTAAATATTTTCTTACTTTTTTTTAAACTAAGGTATCGATATCAAGATATGTCTTGCCCATCACTAGTGAGCTATCACTGCCATTGTCAAACTTGACGTCTCCTTGTACTAGCCAATCGGAACGAGCAGACCTCTCCCCGCACCCCACCAACTTTTGGCGATTTTGTTTTCGTATTAGAGTTGATAAAAGCGTGGTCTTTAGGTTGTGTGGTCTGTGGTCCATTTATATGACGAAGGTAATCAATTGAAATCAAATAAGAAATCTATGCGAGCGAGGGCTGTGCTCTTTGGCTACGGAGCTCCATATGCAAAGCGTTAACGAATAAACACAAAACCTCTTAGGTAGTTCACTTAAACATGTTTAATTTTATAACAGCCGTTTTACTAATATTTGACATATTTTGCATGGAAATTATCCATACTAATATTATAAATGCGAAAGTGTGTCCGTCTGTCTGTCTGTTAGCTCTTGACGCTTAAACCACTGAACCGATTGAGATGAAATTTGGTATGGAGACAGTTCGAGACCCTGCAAAGGAGGAGGAGTTTAAATGGAAAATCCAACTCTTGCGGGCGAAGTCGCGGGGAACCACTAGTTTATTATACATAGTCAGGTCACAAGTTCTGTCACACAGTAAAAACTTTTGAATTTAGAATGCTGGCCTCAAAAAAGTTTATTGAATTCGATTTTTTCATGAAAATAAAAATGTGTACTTTTTAGAATTTTTCTCATTCTTAAATATGGAGTGGACACTTAAAGAAGACCGTGTCGCGGTTATTGCGTTCCATCGTTGCGGTTACGCGCCAATTCAGATTTTCGACTTACTGAAAAATTTTAATATAACCAAAAGATTTGTTTATCGTACCATAAAACGATACAATGAAGACTCTAGTGTAGATGACAGGTCAAGAAGTGGTCGCCCTCGCTCTGTTAGGACTCCAGCAGTGATAAAAGCTGTGAATTCAAAGAAATCCCATATGTAAGCAGAAACTGTTGGCCCTTCAGATGGGGTTAAGCAGGACCACGGCAAAGAGGGTGTTAAAATGAAGACTTAGGGCTTAGGGCATATCGAAGAAAAACAGGACATCGTTTGGACGCTCGTTTGATGGGCCTGAGACTGAAGAGATACCGCGCTTTGTTGAAGCGGTACGCGGGAAAAAAGCATCGGGAAATTCTTTCATCGGATGAAAAAAAAAAAAACGCGTGTCCAACGAGGTCATTTTCCATCCTCGCTCATGGTTTGGTTGGGAGTCTCTTATTGGGGCTTAACTGGGGTACATTTTTGTGAGAAAGGCGTAAAAACGAATGCAGTTGTGTATCAAAATACAGTCCTCAAGAACCTTGTGGAACCTGATTCTCATACCATGTATAATAACAGGCACTGGGTATTCCAAAAAGATTCTGCGCCAGCTCATAGAGCGAAAAGCACACAAGACTGGCTGGCGGCGCGTGAAATCGACTTCATCCGGCACGAAGACTGGCCCTCCTCCAGTCCTGATTTGAGTCCGTTAGATTACAAGATATGGTAACATTTGGAGGAAAAGGCCTGCTCAAAGCCTCATCCTGATTTGGAGTCACTCAAGGCATCCTTGATTAAGGAAGCCGCCGATATTGACATGGACCTCGTTCGTGCTGCGATAGACGACTGGCCACGCAGATTGAAGGCCTGTATTCAAAATCGCGGGGGTCATTTTGTATAAACTTTATTACCATATGAATCTATATTTTATAAAATTCATTTTGCTATATAAATGGTTACATAAATAATAAACATGTCTAAATTATTTCATATTACACATGTGACAGAACTTATGACCTGACTATGTATATAAGGATGCACAACGCCATACAAAATCAAAGCCCAAACATGGCACATATTATAATTCACCTTATGAAGCTTCAACTGGCCAAGTTCATACATTGCCGCTTAGGCTTCAGCTATTTAAATTGTCATGTATAATTACGCAGCAATGGATGACGACACTACGTCATATGTCAAATATCATTCATTTGAAGATTCATAAGCCAATAATACGAACAAAGAAGTAATGGAATAGATTGTTTGTTCATGTTTTGTATGAAATTAAGTAAGTAATGAAAGTCATGATTTATATTTTGTTTACTACTTCTCATAAAATTTGATATATTATGTATATGAGTATTTTTTTTTATGAAGACACTTTCATAATAATTATATTTTTTACATTTCTACTATACAGGTCCAAACTTGTCATACTACAACTAATAATATATTGACACAATTCACCAATTCTGGGTAGTCAAAAGATCAGGTCTACACAGCCATGTCTTCAGTATTTTTAATTGTATATTTTTTATAATTTTCTTCAGTATTATTTTTCTTATACAACTACACTAACACTAAACTACAAACTAACCTAACCTAACTCATTGAAATGCTGGGATGGTTCACATTTCAATGCTCGACAATGACACAAACGGTAATGTACAAAATTGGTTTAGAGGCAAAATATTCTATAGGTACTATAGTACACACCAACAACATGTTCCACAGATTTATAAGGAGCATAAGGCTACTGCCACAGGTATTAATTTAGTTAATTAATGAGTGTAACAGTATTATAATCGGATTACTACATTATTTTATTGAAAATGTATCTTATGCTTTGAACATTACGTTATTATTTCTCTGCAGCTGTTTTAATTGTTAGCACGGTTTGAAAGACAAGAGTTTCAGCAGAAATGACTATTTATTAAACACTTTTTTGTCTTCATTTTAGCTACAGTTATTTATTATAGTGTGATGTTATGAAAATACTTTGATTTACTGCTAAGGTAGCTAGTAGGTTCTCTACTAAACAGTTGTTTAACTTAATTTAAAAATGATGTGAATAAGGTAACCTAGTTAAGTACAGTCGGAAGTACGTCAAGGTATACATTTGAACTACAAAAACAGCTTTTATCATGAAGGGAATAGAAGCGGTATCAAGGTCAACACGTGTAGTCTGACTTGCGGTGTGTAAGTACACTCGACTCACGTAAGACTACCCCACTTTTACTTCAAGACCACCCCTATTAACTAAAGCTGTTTTTATAGCTCACATGTAACCTGACGTTCTGCTGACTGTAAAAAAATAAAAAACAGTTTCTTTAGTCTAGGTACTCGTTATACCACATTTGATTTTACCGATGGCTAAGATATATGACAGTTAAACACCAAGCAAGAGAAATACAACATAAAAATATAATACATAGGCTGGGTGCCCCGAATACCAGCCTTATTGCAGCCTTTTTGCATCTACATCCCTTTACGTGTAGTGTAATACCTACATATCAGATTCAGAAAAAATATACGAACACACAACACTATCTTTTCCCTTCTTATAAAACTTATCGTCCTGGTTTATTGCGATGTGAAAATTTTTGTTCATTTTCTTTACAAACACAATTTTGTGGAAACCTAAAAACTCAATTATTTTGTTTAACAAAAAAAAATATTGGCGACTCCATCCTTAAAATTGACTTTGTTCCGATGACGTCACGTATTTTTTTTTTCATTTTAGCTTTGGGTGTGAAAGTTATAGAAGATTGGCAATGTTTTACGTAAATTAATTAGAAAATAAAATATTAAAGCAGGTTTCAAGTGTTATTTCGGTTCCAAACCTTATCAATAATATTTACCTACCTATGAAACGTCATTCCATATATTTACGATTCATTGAGCTGTGATTTTTGCAATTTTTGACGACACATTTCGGCATGTTCAAGGCTTCGGCAGACCAAACGCAGGGCAGTAGCAGCGCTGTTTGAATGCGGGCCCGCGCAAGTTGTAATACAAGAAACTCTTTGAAGTGTGTCACACCAAATTTGAACGCGGACCCGCGCTCCAACCGCTCCACGCCGCGCCGCACTGCAACTGCCGGACGACAAACCAGGCGGCGCGGGAGCGGGACAGAAGCGGCGCGAGCGCGGGCCCGCGCCATATTAGCATGGCTCACCGGAGGCAGGGCGGTAGCAGTGCAGCGCAGCGCGTTGAAAGCGGTTGACGAATTTTGTATTTTTTTACAACCGCATGATGGATTCTAATGAAAAACTAATCGAATTGGTACGTGTTAATTAATGTTTATATGATTTTAAAGATAAACAATATAGAAACACACAACATACAAGCTACGATAGTGGGAGAAAATTGCACTGAAACTAAATATGACATGTAAGTAAAACCGCGTTCCAACTGCTTTGAAACTGCCGCTGCCTTCAGTGTGCCTACTACCGCGCTGCAACTGACCCGCACTGCTTCTGATCCGCGTTTGGTCTGCCGAAGCCTTCATTGTTTGACGGACCACGCGTCATTAGATACTTAATCGGTCTAAAATGGCGATCCGACCGATTAGAGCATGTGCCATAGCTGTAGCTGTCAGTGTGATGAGATATCCATAAATATAATAAATCAATGGGTGTGCTTTTTAAGAACTTCTTAGGACCAGGTCAGCAGTAGTGCCTAGTTTGTACTGTAGCTCCATATTGTGCATGCGCACCTGGACATTTTGCGCGGGCTCAAACTAAACGAAAAACTAACTCCCTAGTGAGCGTAGAGTGCCTTTACCCCAAGACACTAAGTCCCTAGAGCCTTAGCCCCGCCTAGCAATAGATACTTAGATATAATAACGCTTTTGTGATAGGATAGCTGCATTCAGGTTAGGGTAGCAGCGTTAGGACGTTAGGTAGGTGGCGTGGACCCGCTGCTAGTCTAGCAGACTTACCCTCGTTGTGACTAAGGGTGTCTTGGTGGCAGCAGAAGTTAATGAGAACCGTGATGATTCTCGCTGTGATATCTTATTTCCGAACTTGACTGCCACGTTGGTCAGCACGCTGGGTACCATCCACGAGGTCCCGGGTTCGGATTCCAGGTCGGGCCGAGAGTGGATTTTTCTGTCTTGAAATTACTCAGACACAGCTCCGGAGTCAGGATGTTGGTGGTGTTAACACCCCCGTACCTCGGAAAGCACGTTAAGCCGTTGGTCCTGCGCCTGATCACCCCGGTCATGTCGGACTGCCGTTTCACCGAATTATGACAGTGAAGGATTAGAGATTACACCTGTGTACCAATACTATAGTATCTCTCGCGCAGTTGGCTAATCTCTGTTGAGACAGGCAACTGTAGCCGAAATTCAGCTAGGAGGACATTATTATTATTTGTGAACTCACCCGACACCCTGATAGCCAGCTCTTTGTTGAAGGAATGCGCGATAGCAGCGGCCGCGACGGCGCTGTACGAGAACAGGTTGACGTCGACGTGCAGCACGGCCAGGTCGATGAGCTGGCCGCAGATCACGAACTCCAGCGACGAGTACTGCGGGAACACGAACGTGTAGCCGCGTAGTGCGTTCGCGCCCACCTCGCTCTCGCTTAGTAGTCTGAAAGGAAATATATTATGTTGAATTTGTATCTATCACAGATAAACTTTCGCATTAAGACACAACTGTCCGTTGTTGTTGTGCGTTGTCGCTGCCCAGATTTTGCCAATTTTAAATAAATGAAAAACATATTTTCATAGTTTTCGTCCTTGTGTACTGGGAAAAAAATAAATAGATAAATCTCTCCGAAATTTTAGCACCAGCAAACATATGAAACAATACATGCAAAATTAGACCAAATGTCAGAAGGATTTCCTATCGAACCAAAATCCTCTAAAAACACATAGTTATGACTATGTTTGTAGTACTTGTAGTATGTCTCAGGAACGCACTGAATGCCGGTCGCTTGTAGCTGATCACTTTGGAAATCAACGTGGGAGGCCTATGTTCAGCAGTGGACGTCCTGCGGCTGATAATGATGATGTAGTTTTTGTTCATAAATTTTACATGGGCTTAGAATTTTTCGGCAGACTTGCCTTTTCAATAGCAGACTGTCGTGTTTATGCTTGGGGCCATTACCTCTAGACATAAGGCATATCATGCCATGATACAACCTCGGGCTAATATGGCCATAGAAACATAAAGGATAGCTTAGAACTAGTTACTTAATTCAAAACCTAGCAATTGCTCTATTGGATTCCTTACCGCATTTTCCTTCAAAAGGTACTAAATCCGGTAACACACCTGCGTTTCGCACTCCGCCCTTCACTCGCCAGCTGCATATACACATTCAGCCAGCTGTTGATCGTGATGGGCGTGATGCTCCACGACAGTTTTCGCAGGATGAGCAGCTCCTCCGTGAGAATCTCCTCCGATGTGCACGCGCCGTCTGTGACGTACGCGAACTCACCGATCTTCGGTGGGTATACCTCTTCCACTTTTGCTGCTATGAAGAGACACGTTATACCTGAAAGAGAGTGCCTGTGTAGTCACTCGCGAAGAATGAGGCTGCGTTTCCACGACCTTTTGATTTTCAATTAGCTCAAAGTAAAAATAATCTTGGAAAGCATTAGTACTATTCGTTGTTAGTGGCGCGACCGTTGTGATTAAAATATAACTTTTAGTTTTTTTTGACTGGGTTACACATTCAGTCGCCTGATAGTCAGGTTCCCCTCTTGACAGACTCGCGGAGGTCAGATGGCATTCGCTCTACTGTAATTACCTGATCTGCCAAATCCTGGATCATGGTCAGCGAACCATAGGCACGCGAGAGCGTGCGAGTGCACAACCGGGATAACGCAAGGATGATGATAAAGATGAGTTTTTTTTGACTGAACTAAGTTGCTTAAAATAGCTCTGTGCCATCTTTTAATAAAAAAAAATCTACTATGTATAATGGCCGCTAATGAAATAGGTATTATAACATAGTTATTCTAATAAGGCGAACTCGTAAAACATATTTTTAAGATATAAAACACCGCACCGAGCGTATACAGCGGATGTAGGTAGTCCTAATAACAGCCCAAGTTCTCCGAACAGAACCAAGAACGATAGGCGGTAATAGAAAATGCGTTATCGTTTGAATGTGCAATTCGCGTCGCTGATAATATTCTTAGGTGAGCTTGCTACTTCCGAGCGATAAGTATAAGAACCTTAAACAGTTTTTAATCTAGCTATAAAGCTTGTAGAAGTTTAGTTTTCTTGCAACAAAGTTTTTAACTAAAAGAGTAATTTTCATACAAATACGTTTACTTCACAGATTTACTAAAGAAAAAGTTATTATCTTACGGTTATAACGTTTAAGTCAATCGATTGGATAAATGTTCATCTTTCAAAGTTTTTTAATCGCCCACAAAAATTACTCCATTACCTTAAAAAACAATAAAGAGTAACTATATCTGTGCGATCGCGAGTGTTATACGTAAGGTGAAAAGTGAGTTATTCCATTGCTTTTTTGAGGAGATGGATAAGGTTCTGTTTCTTACTGGATAGCTTTATTTAGAAATAAACATTTACCCCATCTATTGACGCAAACATGTTTACAGTCGTACAAGTACTTTTATAATTTGGGACCCTGTGTAGTAAGCATGTTTGTATGAAAATTACTTAATGAGCCGATTTTTCTGGCGCCAAGTGTATCTTGTTAAACCCTAAAGAGTTTCTGATGATTATCGTTTTGTATAAATATTTTTGAATAAAACTAACTTAGGACTTTGGTGGAC
This sequence comes from Pyrausta nigrata, assembly GCA_949316185.1. NCBI lineage: Eukaryota > Metazoa > Arthropoda > Insecta > Lepidoptera > Crambidae > Pyrausta > Pyrausta nigrata. The sequence goes on from OX438937.1 coordinate 2,532,145, forward strand.
ACAATGTCAGTTTGTGGTCAACTTATCTTTATGGCGATGGCGAATACAGTAAATTGATGATAAAAATATTTATTTAAATGGCATACATTAAAGCTTCGAGTTATTACTCGTTCTTATTATTAATTAAACAGTAATAATGTGTGTCAATACGTTTTGTCACATATTTGTAAGCGAAGAGATTCCAAAAATGTAGCGTGCCTAATTATTACGCATTGAACAACTCTAGATGGTCTCTTATGTTTATAGGCAGATATTTGACCGCAATATCACCTGATGGTAAGCGACGATGCGACCGAGGATGGGCCATGTCTGGCTGAAACAGTAACAGCCTATTCGCTATTTTCTGGAAACTATCCAGATCATAATGTTTTGGGAAATATTTCAGCTGGCGACAAATTCCTCTCTCTCGCCGTACGTAAGAGTCTAGAGAAACGTATATCTAAATCGTTATACATAATAATTAATCCGCGGCTGCCGCTGCTAGGCAGGGGGTAGTTTGTGACTTATCTGATCATTGTTCAATAATTAGATCTCACTTACCTATTAGCTGCAGCCGCCCTTTGTGTACATCTTCCGTGTTTGACAGATACCGGTCTACATAGTCCACCGTGAGGTGGAACGTCTCTCTGTGCAGTTTGTACACCTCGCACACCTGGGACAAAGACATTCTTTCTTTTATCATACGTGCGCAGAACAGCCGTAAATATTATACTCTGTGGTACAGCGGTCAGAACAAAAAACAAAATAGATAAATTGTTTCAACAATTGCATAATTTTGGACCAAATTGACACGAATTAGGCGACAGGCTGTGCTATAGCTTACGATAACGGATAGACAAATATACTTATATACTTCTATAAAAATTCATAATATACTTTTATAAAAATCCATAACGTAAGTACAAAACGCTCGTGTTCGTCACACAAACATTTGCCACTTGCCGGTTTCGAAATCTCTGGATACCTATAAATGGTTTCATACGCAGACTTTGGCATCAAGCAGCGTCGTTGTTAGTTAGTTATCGATGTCTACTGTACTCACTACCGAAGGGTTCATTCTAAACATATTTTGCTATGATGCACATTGAACCAAACATGTTACAAGATTATTTTAAATCAAAAATATGTGATTGAAAGACACAAGAACCTGCAGTTCAGGAGATCATCTTTACACACATGAGAACACTCGATTTAATAGAATTTAACACGGATATAAATTAACTGCGACAAAGCTGGCTAATGATAGCAATGACAATACCAATTTATGTTGAGAAAAGAAGACAGACGCTAGGTCATTGTGAAGTGCAAATGGAATTCTTATTCTTGGCTGTTAGTTCCGCGTCGTTATCAAACCCGAGGCTTCGGGGTCGACGTCACAATACAATTGCAATCCGTATTTATTATTACTCTGGCTATTTTTAAATGTAACAAATATACGTTTTTGCTATAGATATGGAATAAGATTTTGATATCTGAGATCAGGCTTCTAATTATCAACAAACAGAACCAAGACTTCAGCTCGGCGGAGAAGGAAAGAAGTGACTAAAATTAATATCATCTGTTCTGCATACTCTCACTTGGTACTTTCGTTAATAACTTTCTTTTCTTTTGCACCGCCTGTATCTTATCTGTGTTTGACCTATGGTTGACTGGTAGAGAATGCTTCTGGCATTAAGTCCGCCATTTGTATTTTTTTTTTTGTGCAGAAAAGTATAAATCATCCCATTTTTTTCTAGGCTGGCTTTGCAGGTAGTGTAGTTATAGGAACTCTTCTACCATTTGGTATTAGTTATGGCTGTGAAACATTGGGAAAATATAAGAACCGAAACTAGACCGGCATGCACTTAGGTAATAAACCCATTACAAAGTATGAATTCCTGACACCTAGTGTTAAATGTGAAGGTAAAACATAATCAGGCACAAAAGGCTGGAAGATAAGCTAGAGTAAACCGAGAACATATTTTACTCGTACACCCGTTGAGTTACGAGCTTGGTGTCTTCCTTCGCGTACTTATTTCAATTTGTGGCATATCTAGGACAATACTCATGTGTCACGTCCACAGAAAATAGTAGAATCTATCTCTTGGTCTTGTTGACTTAAACAGATGGAGGGTTAGGGCAGTTACACTATTTTGAATGTTATTGCAAAGGTGAGTTTATTAGTCTAACTTTTTAAAGGTAAGAAGTTTAGTAAGTAGGTACAGTCGGCAGCACGTCAGTTTACCCATACGAAAACAACTTTTATAAAATAGGAATAGAGGCGTTCTCAAGATAAAGTGGGGTAGTCTAACATGCGGCCGTGTGTGTGTACATTATCATCATAGGGTGATTTATAAATCCCATTTAATCTGCAGTTTATTTTTTAAATAAATTGTTTTAACAAACACACCAATTACCTAGCCCCTAACTAAGCGTAAGCTTGTGCTGTGGTGACTAGGATAACGGATAGACATACTTATATACATTTATAAACATCCATGACTTAGGTACAAATGCTCGTGCTCATCACACAAACATTGCGGATTCGAACCCGCAACCGCTGGTTTAGAAGTCCGGGGCGCGAACCATTACACCAAGACGGTCGTCGGCATCGCAGTGAGGACATGGCTTTACAGAGTTGGCCATATCAGCGCTTGCTTAATGGTCGCAGGCGCCACTGCAGTATTTATGCACTTTTAGTACTATTCAGCCCGTATTGTCGACGTTATGCAACCGATAAAGTTTAGTTTTTAATTTATTTCTGTTAATGTAAATGAACTTTTTGATGGTCACAAAGGTACCAAAATAAGTTCTTCATCAGATTATTGTGATGATGACGTATAAATGGTAAAATCTAAAGTTTAATGTCTAATAGTGCAAAAAATACAGATCATAGCATAGCTTATTAAAAAAGGTGTGAAAGGTTTCTTGAGAAATTCGTGAACTTGTCTATACTATGTATATTGGTAGTCGTGTTCTTTATTTTGGTGTCCGTGAATATTGTGATCATTAGTTGGAGAGAAGACGCACGACACGACTGACTAAGCAGTAATGATTTAAACTACTCTATTTTAACTTACTATGCGCTATGTTAGATAATTAACTAAGAGTGCTTCATTCTGCAATTTGATCTATTTTCAGTGTAACTTCTAAATGAAATAGGAATTTAGGATCATGACTGTTTTTTTAAAACCCTCTAGATTCCAAGAGATTCGAGTTTGTTTCACAAAGTTGCAGGCTTTGGATATCTAAATAATTTCCTTGACACCACCAGAACCATACAGCCCATGGTCGAAAAAGATCATATTCGCATTTATATAATTCGATTCATAACTTCATCTCGATTTGTAAGATGGATGGATAAAGTATCTGGTACGCACTTGGCCTTGATTTTGATATATTTTAGTCTAAGAGCCGAGCCATTGTGTGTGACGTAATTTTAGTGTCTGGGTTTCCAGAATCCAAAACTATTTCGTAGATAGGGCCAGCCTCAAAATCATGTGAATAGGAAAATGTACGTGTTACATAGCCAATAAAGCATTTATTTAAATAAATGCTTTATTGGCTTTTCGCGTATGGATTTAGGTATTAAATGGAACAAATCAGGCGTTTTTAGACAGTGTACGAACAACGAGGCTCTCAAACCACGATCACAGTTTACTAAGAAGTTTTTGTAGTTGAACAAAAAGTAGCCTTTATCCTTCTAGCACTGCCAAATGATAACGGTAATGTAGTAATGTTTCTCATCACCGCTCGGTTTTAACTCACTAAAAGAGTTATTATTTTATCCATAAGACAATATATTTGTCTCTGAAGCTACTTTATTTTAGAATACATAGTTCCTACATAGTTTTCATTCCAGCTCCGGCAGTTAAGCCTTTGACTGCCACGGAACTAGACACAATAGAATTATATTGTTTGGGGGTCATCGGTGACCACCATGGCGCTCAATGATTCTGAATCTGAATGATTCCATTTTGATTCATTTTGTAGCTAATAAGACCAAGTCGTAATCACGATAACGTCTTTCATCAAAAAAAAGTTTATCATAGGAAATAGGTTTTACGTAATTTTTAAAAGTATTCAATTACTAAATAAGAAGTCGTCAACATATAATAGTCATTTACTAATAAGCTTCCAATTCAACTGAACAGCATCTGGCAAACACTTTTGATTACGAAAAAACAGTTCGTGAATTCGCAAACCGCAAGACCTAAAAAAACCTGAAAAGCTAAAACAGTAGACATTACGCAGTCGCCCGGGTTCGAGTCAGGTCGTGAATAGTTATCAGAATGTATTCAAATCAATAAAGCACTGAGGCCCGAAGAGGGTACGAAACATGGAGGCGTGAATAAAAATCGCTAGCACTAAACGACGTCCTAAAAATAACGGTCACTTAAGCCAAGCAGACTCTTTACCTAAACACACAGAACTTTACTTGCGACTACGCGAGATATCGCTAAGAATTTATCAAGTATTACCTACTAACATATTTATTACTCCAGACGTCATCACATCTATTTCATAATAGAATACCTACATTAAATTGCAGAGCTCACATTTAACTCATTGACCTCTTAATTTTAAGCAATGCATAGCACAAACTTGTGGACCATTTGAATATAGTAATTTTTGCAATAGGCAGTAACATAGCATTGTTGCCACCCTATGTTAATGTTTTCAATTTAACAAAAATTTCAGTCAGTAAGTAATAACATAAGGAGTATGTATTAAACCATCAATTACATAGCTAGTAAGGACAGTGCAGATCCAAACACGTTGGTTCTGGAGAGGTCATTGAACACTGTAAAAAAGAGGTCACTGAACCTTCTCTTACGTCATTTCTACATGTAAAAACATTATATACGAAAAAATGCTGTGTCTGCAAATTCTAGAGAAAAGTAATAAGATAGTAATAATGCTATTATAACAAAAAAATGACACTTACCTTTACCAAGGACTCTTCAAGAGCAGCATGGAAGAAATTTTTACAAGAAAATTTATTTAAAAGAAAACAATAGATCATTATACATGCATTGGTATTAAAGGGAGTAGAGGTTCACTTATCACCAAATTAAAACATAGTATGAGAACTTTGATTACTAGATTCAGTATCCTAATCTTTGAATAGCTTGAAGACACACAATAACATTGCATCTTCAATTATAGTTATTTTTGGTTACATACCTCATTTAACCAGTCCAGAAGTATGGCCCTCATGCGTGGTTGCAGGCTGGGGTGCTTGTCAAACATGTTTGGGTTCTTCTTGGCCTTAGACCTGGCATCACACTCGCACATGCCATTCCACACATCTGAGGGGTCTGCCCAGGACAACCCAGGCAGGGGGCATTTCCGTTTTGGCAAGGGACAGTCTGATTTAATAGAACTAGATCCGAAGGGTGGCTGGTGTATTTCATTTCTGATAAACAAGGCAAACAGATAAATTATTCACTCGAAAAGAATTCATGGTGATTGTAAAAGAGGAGGAGGAAAACATTGGAAAAGAGTAATGCTATACTTATAGGTTTTAAAGGTCATATTCAGAGCATGTGTAGGACTTACCTGGGCCTTTTATTTGAGTGAGGAGTAGACTCTCCTCTTGCAACATTCTCTAATGCACTCAACACACAATTAGGCAATTCAGGTATACTTTGTGGGCTTAACAAACTGTCTGCATTAAATTCCAAGTCAGTATACACACTCCTAGGCTGTTCTAGGTTACTGTACCCTTCATCATCACTAGAGCATGATGAGGATTCCACAACAACATTGTGCGCTGGTTGGTCAAATAGTTCATCTTCTAGTTTTTGTGAGATTTTCACTGGAGGCATATTCTCTACCTACAATACAAAACAATGGTTTAGGAGATAATAATTTTAAGCAGCTTACACTAAACTAACAAAAAACAAACCTCATCGTCACAGGAGTTCCTTTTGCGTTTTAAGCTCATACGTCTCTCATTGTCTTCACTGGAAGAACTGCAAATAATTTGTGACAAGACTATGTAAACAAGAACTTATCAAGGTCGTCTAGTAAACGTGTGTGAGGTATCAGCTGGTTACATACCCAGTTTGTGCCATTGTAGGTAGTACACGTTTGCTGGCACTCTATCTCTTGTGCCTAAAACACAACATTCATTAGGTTTTAGAGGTCATAGTATCATGAAATTACTATAGAATAAGGATTATTGACCTAAAATTACCGCATGTCGTATTCACATTGCGAATAGGGTTATGTCACTTGACAACGATATTAAGAGCACAAATTCACATTTTTTCAACAACTACGGTTTCCTAATATAATGATAGATACTTGAGGCATTCCTAAGTTCAAAATATTATGATAAATTATTGGTAAAATGACTTCGGCAATATCGCAAACCTTCAGCGTGCCCCCTGCTGATTGGCGGGAGATTTTTTTCACGAGCACTTTTAGACACATATAAGGTGTAAAATCTTATTTTTAACGCACTCTATGTTCACTACAATAGCTAAAGTATCAAATAATTACATAAAAATGCAACTTTAGGCTAATCAGCTGTCTAAAAAAATGCCACGAATCCGTCACAATCGCGCGCGAAATCCTCCGTCAGCGCCATTAGACACGTCGATAGCTTGGGTTTCTCGCCCCATCCACTTTTGGATATTGACAAAAATAGCACATAGATGACATGACACATTCAGAGAACTAATTTAAAATTGAAATTGAGCACTAAGAAACGATTTTCAGGCTGATTCAGGGACCTAACCGTTGATCATATAATTGGCTTGGCTTATCACCCCCCTAAGCTTTATAACCTAAATTTATTGTAAAGAATGATGAAAATATCGGAATATTGTTAAAAAGAAGATTAATCACATCTTTTTTATCAAAAATAATGAACCCAATCATACCTGGTCATTCAAAAAATAGGTAAAAATCCTCGAAACAAAATTTCCTTGAGCACTAGATATGAAGACGTGAATTGAACCACAAATTAAGCTATTTATACTATATTTTTAGGACACACACTTTTAGCAACACTAATAATATATAATGAAATTACACTTATGATAATTATTTCAATTCACAACTAATTTTTCAGCTTTTCACGGCTGGATAACGCCCGGCTTTCCGCGCGAAAATGTCGCGGTAAAACTTCGGTGCTCAGCAAGTGGACTATTGGCTAACTTCAGCGTTATTTTCTACTGAAATCAAATGTCATTTCTCATAATGTTTCTATTCACGCAGAAAGGGTTCTACTTCAATTATTACCATTTTTATTTAATAAAAGGTGATTATTAGCATTTTGCTTTTTAATAAACGAAAGCATTTATATTTAAAAAAAAAATTAACATAAATGATGATTAAAATATTTATGATGGTTTAACATACACTGAAAAAGAATAAACAACAATAATATTCTGTTTTTTATTTTTAAATAAGTTCTATGCAATTTGTAAGCTTATTATTGTATTGTAGGATCAATAATTTTAATTTCATAAAGTATTAATTTATTAGTATTCCGTAAAAAGGAGTTTTTCAGGGTTTGCATCTTTAGCTTTTGATTGGCCAATTTTTAACGGCAGCGCCATATTGATGGCGTTGGTAGCCAAAATTATACTTGTTATGTTGGTCTAACTGAATTCGCCAACTTCAAGTCATACTACAGCTGGGCGCCAGCTGATAGAAAATTGAGCGAGAAAAGTCAATAAAGGTGCGCTATTTCTTTATCGATAACGAATAATATGGTAAAATAAACAGGTGTCTGCTGTCTGACCCGTTTACTGTAAAACGAGATGGCTGCACAAAATATTGCGGTGAAATTGTGCGGAGTGCTCCAGGCACAGACGGAGGAAGGTTGGTCTATTCTATTTTGAATTATGTATAATTAAGACTTGTTATAACAACAACCATATTTTACGTTTGACAACCTTATTTTCAGAAGTAACTGCTCAAGAATGGCGTTTATTAGGACAGGAGCAAGATGGATCTCAAATGTTGACTTGGGTTTCTAAAGATAACCAAAATGAGAAAGAAGTATTTAACATCGGCGTCTACACATACAAAACCAAGTCATTGACTACTCTGCATACGTTCGACGAAAGACTGAATATAATTCAGGCTTCGGTGAATGCCACTCGAAGTTTGCTGGCGTATGTGGTTAAATTACTGCCTGATGATGACAATGAAATAAAGGAGCCTTTATATTGTCCGTTCTTGATTTGCCTCTTGAATAAAAAAGACAAGGTGCCTGTAGAGGTCGAGGGGAGCTCCACAAAACAGATAATGGTCCAGTATGTTTATGGAAAAAGCAATAAATACAGTCCAGGCATTAGGAATGATAGATTCCTGTTATTCAAACATCTTGAATGTGGGTCTAAATTAAATTAATCATAATTAATTTTATATATTCACTAATATAACAGCAGACAATACATATAGGCAAAATAAATAAATAAATAAAAGATGCTTAACCACTTGAGGATCATAAGACCACCGGCGCGGTCGCATAATAATTGATTATCTATTGTGTCTGGAAATTTGATCTCTGAATGGTTGATATCAGCCTAAACTACTAAAATTCCCCCCTTTCTAGGTATTAAGATTTACCGGACACCAATGTTTCTGAATGAATGTGATGATGGAACAGAGAAGTGGGGTTTTGATGGCATTTACCCAGAACCTGAGACCATTGTCAAAGTATTCTCATGGGCACAGTGGGATTGTGTCAATCAGGTAAGGCATAAGTATATTTTTTAAGAGACACCCCCTTTACTAGGTACTGCTTGTACCACCATCACTTAAAGTATGACGTGTCAATTTTTCAACCTACTAGTAAGTTACTAGTAAGTAGGTTGTAAAATTTCTGAGTACACAGCACAGTAATCCTTATAAGTTGATATTTTATTTAAAAAAAAGATTAGAATAGGTGTAAGTATAGGTAACGATGGAAAGAGATTCTTCAGTGCTCAAGACTGGTTTTTTGTCATGAAGCCATGCATGGTGATGCAGTATATCATTAATATTTGCAGGTGCTGTACTACATTCACTATCGGCAACCATCCCAGAGCTTTGCTGAGGGTGAAGAAGTGAAGTCACCATCAGAGATGACTCCGACATTGTCAGCTTTGCAGTTCCATTCTGACCTGCCGCATGAGACTGTTGTATGTATGACGTTGTTATTTGCCAGTGAATGCATATAACTACGGAAGTAGTCTCTCCATACTAATTATGCAATAATAAGCAACACCTATTGTCACACAAATATTAGGTGCACACATAGAAGTCTAGTATTAACACAGTTAGGTATAAGTCTGTAATGAAGAATTTCATTACATTTTAGGTCGATATTGAATTGTGTTTCGATAGCCACGCCCTTTTGTATTTATTTCAATTACCAGTTCACTTGTGAACTGGTGGAACTTTTTTGATGGCTCAGACAAACGACTGCTGGCGAACGCCGAGCGCGATCGTGTGGCACACAGCTGTACTCGACGATGTTCTTCTCAATTCGCCTGCGACACGGCAGTGTTTTGCTATGCCAGCGTTTGATTGACGCCGTCCGCAAATGTCGAATTTCCCATATATAGTTCCACCTTCCCTTTTTAGACTAATGTTCATTTTTCAAAAATCCTGAAATACTTTATTGCTAAATCGATTTAGCTTTAAAACTGACGGAGTTTCATAGTAAATTAACCTCCCCTCCCCTTTTGCTCTCTTATGGGGTAAATTTTCGAAAATCTTTTCTGTCTAAGTGCTAATCCCAGTAGTTTGGGCTATGTGTGAGTTGATTTGTCAGTCAGTCATTAAGTCAGTTTTCCTTTTTATAAATATTAGATTACCAATAACCTGGCTTTCCCACAATAATCAACAACTCAATAACTTTTAAAATAAGAACCTGATTGGTTTATCACAAGTCTTTTTTTAGCTGAACATTCCACTCAGCCTGCCCCACGTGCCCAGTTCGAGCGAGGGGGCAGCGTGCGGCGCATACGAAGATGATCCTGTGCCCCTGAGGGTGCACGATTGCAGCCTGGACCTGCAGATACTGTGCGACCAGAGGGGGGTCCTGTGTATCTGCCACCACTATCTTTACAAGGTAAACAAAACATGAAACATTCAACAAGTCGAATAACTGCAGGACTTTTTCAGTCACTTTTTTAGGGCAGGTGCTTTCATAATAATATAACAAATTTTATTTAATGGACTGAACGTTTTGCCATGAATACTCGTAAATATATAAAAAAACAAGTAACTGAATTGCTTACTGTTTGTAAAAAAAATATATACATATTATGCCTTACTTGTATTAGTATAAGTACATACACACACACACACAAAAAAGATTATTCGTTTTCTAAACTAAATACAGACTACGAGAAAAGGTTATAAAGAACAGAGATACTGCAATGAAGTTTCTGTTACATTTTGGGTTTATTAACTAATCAGGCGGCTGGTGTAAACTGGATGCAAGTGGCAACAGAAAGACAGGGGTACAAGGGGTTGAGGAGGCCTATGTCCGAAGACGAACGCATCAAAGGCTGTGATGGATGGATGGGTTGTTCTCAGCAGAGGAGCACCGCCTGAATTCTTGATGCGAGCTGAAAAGAAGACTTCGCATCGATACAAATTTAAATTTAAAGCTTTTTCATATATTATGAAATGTAATTCTAACTGGAATGTTCATAAAAAACCATTATCAGGTCGGTTTCCGAACATAACTAGTTTAAAAAAATAAGGGGCGCTGTTGTGGCTGCCGCGCTTCTGTGGTCTTCCGCGATGTTTGCGCTAGCGGGTATAGAGGTAGATGTGTTTGAAGCAATAGCCAAAGTGTACCGTGGCATTACCTACTGCACAGAGTGCGCAGAAGCAGCATCCTGAAAGAGATAACCGATAGTGAGGATTGTCCACTAATCAGAAGTACATATGATAAGCAAAAAAATCCATACTAATATTATAAATGCGAAAGTGTGTCTGTCTGTCTGTTAGCTTTTGACGCTTAAACCACTAAACCGATTGAGATGAAATTTGGTATGGAGATAGTTCGACACCCTGGAAAGGACATAGGCTACATTTTGTCGCGATATAAAAAAATTAAGAGGGTAACATGGGGGATGAAAGTTTATATGGAAAATCCAACTCTTGCGGGTGGAGTCGCGGGGAACCACTAGTAAGTATCATAAAGCCTATACTATTCTTAGCCTATACCTTCTGATACTTACCTGCACATTATGGATCATGATGTCCGTAATAAATTACTTTTATTTTTTTATTATTATTATTCATTAATTTCGACATAATAATAAAATAAATAAATTGTTTCAACAAACACACCAATTACCTAGCCCCAAACTAAGTGTAAGCTTGTGCTATGGTGACTAGGATAACAGATAGAAATACTTAAATACATATAAACATCCATGACTTAGGTACAAATGCTCGTGCTCATACAAATAAATTACATTCATAAATTAAATTAGGTTAAAATTAATTCAATTAATTAAAACAAGGAGTTATAGTTAATACAAGGAGACCATTCTTTCTTAGCCCCTAGATGACTCCACGACATCGTTAGTGCTGGAAGACAGCGCTGATCTGAAGGACTCTGGCGTAAACTTCGCGTACTCGATCACGTTGCTTCAGCATGGCTGCGTGGTACACAGCGTTGTCCCCGACCTGCCCTGGGCTAAGGCCAAGTCGCTGCGCCCGTCGTACACTCTTTACGCTGGTGAGTGAATGAATGAACGAATTACATCGTTATGCTGGAAGACAGCGCTGATCTCAAGGACATTGACGTGAATACTCCATTACTCCATCACGGCTGCGTAGTACACAGCGTCGCCCCCGACCTGTCCTAGGCTAAGCCCAAGTCGCTGCGGCCGTCGTAGGAACACGATTTTCGCGGGTGAGTTAATAAATTAATGAATGACATTGTTTATGCTGAAAGACAGCACCGATCTGAAGGCCTCAGCTGGAAACCGCGTACTCCATCACGTGCGAGAGGGCGAGGCATGCTAGATGTGAGCAGGGACGAATGGTGTTGCGGGGAATGGGATTTTTTTGACAGCCACGTGGGATTGGCGTTTTCTCGCCCCACGAACTTTTTTGACTATAACGAACGAATTACCTGTGCTTATATTAACAGTTGTATTAACATGAAGCTTAATGTATGATAGCCACATTGTTCCTAAAGCCTTGTTAGTTGATACCTACTAAGACCTTTGACGACGATATACTATCCTTTTTCACAGATAACCACCTCCTAGTCAATATTCCGATGCTGTTCACCCATCTGATCGACATCAGCTTGTACCACGAGCCCTGCTGCCACATCGTTCTGCCTCTAGAAGAGACTGAGGATGGGCCAAGCCTTGCTCCTCTCTTGGGTTGGGGACCCCACGCTATGGTAGACCTAAAGACTTTAGACGTGGTCACAATGGCGGTGCAGGAGAAAGAGTTGGCGGCTACCTTCAAGAGTGGCACCGTCATTGAGAATAAGCTGGCGATTATGCATTATTTGATACTTCATGAGGGCAACTTGGATTTGGCTGAGGAGGTTAGTGTAATTTCTTTAAACGGTCTCGGTTGCAACAATTTATGTTTTTCAAACGTTTATTGTCCCATTCTAATGCATTAGTCAGCAACGTTTTTTTATTTAAAGAAAAGCTGTAACGAAGCTTTTCTATAACTTTTACGGTGTTATTACAAAAAAAATTGACCAGGATTAAAATAGGTCTAAATATTAGCCGACAACAGAGGAATGAATGACACATTTGTGATATAACCTAATAGAGAAACGCTTTTTTAATTGGCTAGCTAATAATTATTTTTATAACTTAAGCAATTATTTTGCAAGTTTTTACGAAATCAAATTGAATTTCGCTCACAAAAATTAATCGACTGTGTCAACCGGTGGGACTCGAACCCACGTCCTTTCGCTATCTGGGCGAGAAGAGCACTGTAAGAGGATGTCCTGAATCTCCTGTTGTAACATATTAAAATATTCAACGTTGGCTCTTCTGGAAACCATGTGATAAAATAAATAAATTATTTGGATTTGTAATAATCATGTTTTTATTAAAAATCTTCATCGTCTGGAATATTTCGTATGAAATTCTGACGAAAGAGCCCCAGATATCTCCTTCTCTTCATCATTTCTTCTATATTTTCCCTTCATTTAGAAAGAAATAGGGAACATAAACCTAAAACGCTACGTGGAGGGCTATCGTATAATTTGAGTTTAATTTCCGAAACACTTTACGTCAAAAAACGATCTATCGTCTGTCAGTTGTTGTTTCGTGGTAGCATTTTCGATACAAAACGTCAAACAACGAACTTCGTCTCCGATAGCGGACGCGAAGCGTTTCGTAGTAAGCAAAATGAACAAGTAAACATAATTTTCGAAAAAAACAAAACACCCGACTGCAAAAAATTGTATATTTTTGAAATGGACTTTTTACTGGCTTTCATTTGATACCCATATTGCTATGGTATGGAAAAAATCAATCCCCCCTCCCCCCTTTATTTCCATTTGTAGGCGCCATTTTTAAAATTTATATAGCCTTTGTCACTCTCACAATTTTTACAAATTCAACGACACCTCATATGTCAAAAACGTTCCAGTCGTTTGGGCTGTAGGGCGTGCCAAACAATTATACATACAAACATACATACATACATACATACTCTCGAAAAACATAACCCTCCTTCCGCAGTCGGGTAAAAACGATTATCGTTTTGTCGGATTTCGTTTTTCGTAGTAGACATCCTGGCGCGGGCTGGAGAGTCACGCACAAAGTTGACGGACTAAGTCAACAAATAATTGACAATCAAACTTGTTTCCAGCTTATATCGTGGATGTGCGTGAACCAGCGCGACGGGCTCGGCGCGTTCGAGCGTATCATGCAGGAGTACCTCGTGGGCACCACTTTTGCTTTGACCCGCCGGTCGCTGCCTACCTCCGCACTCGCTCTGATGCGGATGCTGCCTTTCACGCTGCACGCCAAGTTTGCTGATGTCAAGGTAAGATAATTCGTACTCTTACGAGTCTTGATTGTCGATCTACTTTATACAAAATCGCCTTCTGGGAAGGCTTGAGGTAGTTAGAGTTAAAAAGGACATACGCACAATGGCCCAATCAAGAGGCTAAGTGCGGAAAACACCTCAGCCAAACTAACTAACGGCACAAATTTGCTTCGGATATTACTTGAATTAATATAAAAATATTTAAAAAGCTCCTGGGAAGACATCGATGGATTGTATAAAACAATATACAGTGTGTCCGAGTTTTGACCGGCGATAATTTATGGTGAGCCATTAATTCATCAATTAATGTTATCGATGAAAAACCCCTATGTATAGTTCCCTCTCCCCCTCTTGATCTGTCATTTTAATTATTTAAAAAAATACTATGATCTGTAGGTCCTAATAGTATGAAAAAATATTCACTTATATTACCTTCCAAATGAATCTTTCCTCAATTGCCTATAAAGTGAAACAAATCAATTCAAATTCTTTAAATTGACATAGAAAAAGTTGAATTTATTCTGTAAAGAATAACTACTTGGCCTACTGCTGTTGTAATACAGCTCGGGTAGATGTCGCTGACGTCACGCAATGACGTATTCAAAAGAGACCAAATATTTCACACGGCTGGATAGACTGCACAGTAGCTCAGTTGGTAAGAGCGTGTGGCTCGGTTAGCCAAAGGACGTGGGTTCAAATCCTACCTGTGTGCGAATTTTTAATTTCTTATTTTAACTTATATTGGTGACTAATAAAAATTGCACACTTAGATCTAGATTACTTGCATGTGTTTAATTGTAATTAACAGTAATATCCATTGCTGGTAAAGTGACAATAATAATCGACAATCTTATCATCCCAGGTGGGAAGCACCCTAGTGTCAGTCAGCCAAGAGAAGCTCTGGAGCGGGTCGGCCGTAGTGCTAGCTCCGAGACAGCGCGTGCTACAGTTCGCCGAAGACGTGTGGACGCGCGTGTGGGGCGCGCTACACGCCACTCCGCCGCCGCGCCTCGCGCACGCGCAGGTCGTCGACAAGCTGCGCGTCAGCCTGCACTGCTACCAGGTGAGTCGGTGTGTAGTGTACCTACCTGTACCTACACAGGTCGCAAGGACGTGTGGATGCGCGTGTGGGGCGCCATACACGCCACTCCGCCACACACCGCGTGCGTCTCACGTTCCATATTATAACTGCAGGGTTTGCGGCTGCTTTACCAACTATTCCAACCTCCAAATTGAATAGATACATATATCGCAACGTACTCGTGCGTATGAGTACAAGCTCCGGGAAAGGGCACTTGCGTTTTACCCCAAATGTGAAGGCATATACTATTAACTCTGGAACAGGTGGCCGTGACTCTACAAGCTTATGCTATGTTTTTAGTAGACCTGCCGGATTCCATCACTGGCAATACCATCATTCACCATTCTAGAGTTCGGCGTGAAGTAGTTTTAACTAGAAGACTGGAAGTCTTCTAGTTATCCCTTTACTTTAAGCAACTGTCGTCTGTTGCAGCCGGAAGCGGTATCTCGTTGCAGCACACCCCTATCCCCGACCGGCGGTGGTACAGCACTAGCTCTAGGCGCGGGCCCGACCCGCCGCGCGTCTACCGCGGGGACGGATCTATTGCCTTTCTTCGAGCTCGACGTGTGTACTGCCAGCAAGCAGGAGCACGTCATCGCCGCGGTAAGTGTTTTTTTTTAATCGGAATGGGTTTGCTCTTGGCTCTACACTAACGTGGCGTAGACAGATTTGACGATGGAGCGAACTCACTTAGTAGGTTCTGGCACTCCCCCTTACCGTCGGAACATAGCAAGCTGCTTGGCGCTGGGCTCTGGTGGGAAGGTGTAAGCTACATTGCGGCACCTAACGAAGCCTACCACTGCTTATATTACAGCTCAGGGGTCTTTAATTACTGTTATTTGGGGTCCGTTTTATAAAATTATATGAATGACCCGGTCTGTTCCCTTTTCCCTTTCTGAAGACAATCATTATTTACATGGTTATTAAAAAATTACAAATTGCAATTTATTACTGTAATACGGGTTCGCATAAGATAGATTGGAGGTCCGCCAATTCCCAACCCTGAAATAGGTCTTTGCATGCGACCAAAAGCGATTTGGCAGCCTATAGTCCGACAAGTGCGTGCGCGACCTTCCTACAGAGCGAAAGACGTTCGGGTGGCATGGCGTGCTAGATGTTACGGGATGTGATGTCGTTTAGGGAATTTTCTATTCCAGTCGCATACGAGTGGCGCTTCCTAGCACGTCGCAGGAGGGTTGCGCACTAACTTGTCGGACTATAGGCTAGGGCCTAGGGGCCGCTCCAAGATCTCGTTTGTGATTTTATCTGCCTGTAATATTTGTAGTTCTAAATTCAAGTCGTTCTAAAAGAAAATCCGCGTTTTTCGTACGAAGCTGAGAAGTGAGGAGACGTCAGAAAAGTGGAGATTGGGTGAAGAGCAGCTTGCACGCGGTGGCCACGCGCTATCATACCTTATGTGTCTAGACATAGTCGCTATAGTCTGAGCCTCTATAAGATCTGTTGGTGGTATTCAATAGAATTTGCGCGAGGTGAGCTTGCACCTGATGAGGTTGAGTGCGGGGCGGAGAGCGGCGTGCATGCGATGGCCACGCGCTATCAGTATCTTATCTGCCTAGACATAGAGGCCCTGGCACAGAATATGTACTAGTAACTACGTACAGACGCTTGACTTTGCAATGGTATTTAAAAATATGTCTACTCAATGTCATTAACGATATGGTTAAGTTTGCCTCAGGGTCAAGCACAGTTTCGTTCAGACACCTACAGAAAATCCATTGAATATAATTTTATTCTAATAACTCTGGAATATAATTAATTATACACAAAATCTATTCAGTGACGTCCTATCATGCAGCGCTAGCACATCTTTCTAGCACTTTATTCATGCTGGTCCAGCCAGCAACAACGTAGTGTCGCGCGCCGCCGGTGAATTAAACGCGCGCGCTGGTCACTGCTCGCTCGCGAGTCCCAACTTGATTAGCCCACCACGGTGGGTAGCCACGAGCTATTAGTACCTTATGTACCCCGACATAGAGGCTATAGCACACAATAACTACTAGTAAATACGTACAGACGCTGGAATTTGCAATGGTATTCAAAAAAATGACTACTCAATGTCGTCAACGATATTGTGTCATTTAGTTCGCCTCAGGGTCAAGCATAGTTTCGTTAAGACACCTACAGAAATTCATTGTTGCAAGATATTTTCATTCTTTTAACTCTGGAATCTACTACCGCCATCTAGCGCACCTTACGTCCAGCCAATGATGTAGAGCCGTGCGCTGCCGGTGAATAAAACGCGCGCACCTGTCACTGCTCGCTCGCAAGTCCCAACTTGATTAGCCCTCCGCGGTGGGTTGCCGCGCGTAGGAACGTGCTACCTATGTGGGGAGTTAGACTGGCCTGAGTATAGTCTGAGCCTCCATAAGATCGGTTGGTGTTATTCAATCATAAGGGGGGAAGGGTTTTCTAGTACTCGCCACGCTTGGCAGGCGGGTTGGTTGGCGAAGGGCGCAGCTTCTTGTTCCTGTGACGCTACTGCCCGTCACAGTCTGAATTTGAGCTGCCATTGGTTAGATGGTTATACCGCCATCGGTCGGTCGCCACAGCCTCGTCTGTTCATAGCAGGACGCACCACGTGAAGATGAGGTTGGCTAGGAGCTCTAGGGTTTATGTCAAACTCCCTTACATCCTAGGTTCTTGATTGGATCCCATTTGATAAAAAGCATAGCGTAGGGCGTTCACCGGCAAGATGGACAGACGACCTAATAAAGGTCGCGGGAACGCACTGGATGCATGTAGCTTGTAACAGATCACTTTGGAAATCTATGGGGAAGGCCTATGTTCAGCAGTGGACGTCTTGAGGCTGATAATGATGATGTTGGTAGTATTCAATAGAACTTGCGCGAGGTGAGCGTGCACCTGATACGGGGTGGGTCGCCGCGCGTAGGCACGTTTTTGCTACCTATACACGGGGACTTAGACAGGCCTGACTAAAGATCTGTTGGTGGTATTCGATAGAACTTGCGCGAGGTGAGCGTGCACCTGATGCGGTCGAGCGCGGGCGGCGCGGAGAGCGGCGTGCACGCGGTGGCCACGCGCTGGGCGGCGGCGCAGCTGGACGCGTCGCGGGCGCTGTGCCGCGCGCTGTGTCGCGCGATAGCCGCGGCGCCCGCACACAACCAGCAGAGAGGATTCACCTTCATGTACAGTCTTGGATAGGGGTCGGCAACGTGTCACAGTCAATGATAGTGTTTTCAGCTTAGGACAAAAAATGCCACAAAAGAGCGCTTTCACACATTTGGGTGACTAGCAGCGCGACTAGCGCTTCAGACGCGCTGCTGATAAATTTATACTATAAGCGGACCCTCTTCTGGGCCCTCGCGTGCAAGTGTACAACCGGGATAACGCTCGACTCGACTCGACTCAACTCGACTTTCTAATTTCTAGCATTTTAATTGGCTGGGGGGCGTGGCCAGGCCGGCGGACAACGATGACTCACTATTTTCTTGCCGCGAACGGACTGTAGGAGGATGATGATATAACGGTAGAGCATCGGCCGCGCGGCAGTGGCGCCGCTACTTTAGCGCGGTTGTTTTTATAATGTAAAGGCATCCTTTCTGCCGCGATACTGACGCCCTAACGTGAAAGCGGTCTAAGAGCATCAATAAAAACAAATTAATATAAGTCAATACACAACCTGTACATATCTCCTTATTTTTTTGGCTCTACTAGCACTACAAGACAAAATATTAATCTGGGAAGTGTTGAAACAAGCTCAATCATCTATCACTCACTGGGTGCCCTAATATAAAAATTAGAGATGCGCCGAGTAGCACTTTTGCCGAGTAACGAGTACCGAGTATTAATCGGTTCAATTTTTTTTCAGTCAAATTCCTGTTTCGGGTTCGTAAACAAGTACTAACAGGTTAGGGCAGTCATCCAGAGAACTATGTACTTATTAAGAAGTAATATAGGTAATATGCTATTTTTAGAATCAGTAAAAAAATTGACATTTCAGAGAGTACAAGCACAGATTACGTAAGTACTAGCAGCAGTGAAAAAAACGAATTGGAACGATTACGACACAATATTCTTATGGATGGGATTGCTTTGAAGAATTAATTAGCTTACATCACCGAGCCATTAGGGCGCGATGAGCCTAAAAGACCCATTGTTAGACCGATATTTAAATTTTTTTTTTCATAACCGCTCATCCACCTACTCATCCATTATCATACTTGAGATTTTCAAAGATTCCTCAGTCCATCAGTCTGAAAACTTTTGATACAAGTAATACAACGAAAACATTGATCTTTCGTTGTCCTTGCCGAGTCTAATAGCGACGAATCGGACAAGAAGTGTTATCGGATAGTTCTTTACATTCTAATGTTACGTTACGTTTTTTCAACTTTCTGAGAAATATAGAAGTACGCTTTAATGTACCAAAAAAATGACTACTCAATGTCGTCAACGATATTGTGTCATTTAGTTCGCCTCAGGGTCAAGCATAGTTTCGTTAAGACACCTACAGAAATTCATTGTTGCAAGATATTTTCATTCTTTTAACTCTGGAATCTACTACCGCCATCTAGCGCACCTTACGTCCAGCCAATGATGTAGAGCCGTGCGCTGCCGGTGAATAAAACGCGCGCACCTGTCACTGCTCGCTCGCAAGTCCCAACTTGATTAGCCCTCCGCGGTGGGTTGCCGCGCGTAGGAACGTGCTACCTATGTGGGGAGTTAGACTGGCCTGAGTATAGTCTGAGCCTCCATAAGATCGGTTGGTGTTATTCAATCATAAGGGGGGAAGGGTTTTCTAGTACTCGCCACGCTTGGCAGGCGGGTTGGTTGGCGAAGGGCGCAGCTTCTTGTTCCTGTGACGCTACTGCCCGTCACAGTCTGAATTTGAGCTGCCATTGGTTAGATGGTTATACCGCCATCGGTCGGTCGCCACAGCCTCGTCTGTTCATAGCAGGACGCACCACGTGAAGATGAGGTTGGCTAGGAGCTCTAGGGTTTATGTCAAACTCCCTTACATCCTAGGTTCTTGATTGGATCCCATTTGATAAAAAGCATAGCGTAGGGCGTTCACCGGCAAGATGGACAGACGACCTAATAAAGGTCGCGGGAACGCACTGGATGCATGTAGCTTGTAACAGATCACTTTGGAAATCTATGGGGAAGGCCTATGTTCAGCAGTGGACGTCTTGAGGCTGATAATGATGATGTTGGTAGTATTCAATAGAACTTGCGCGAGGTGAGCGTGCACCTGATACGGGGTGGGTCGCCGCGCGTAGGCACGTTTTTGCTACCTATACACGGGGACTTAGACAGGCCTGACTAAAGATCTGTTGGTGGTATTCGATAGAACTTGCGCGAGGTGAGCGTGCACCTGATGCGGTCGAGCGCGGGCGGCGCGGAGAGCGGCGTGCACGCGGTGGCCACGCGCTGGGCGGCGGCGCAGCTGGACGCGTCGCGGGCGCTGTGCCGCGCGCTGTGTCGCGCGATAGCCGCGGCGCCCGCACACAACCAGCAGAGAGGATTCACCTTCATGTACAGTCTTGGATAGGGGTCGGCAACGTGTCACAGTCAATGATAGTGTTTTCAGCTTAGGACAAAAAATGCCACAAAAGAGCGCTTTCACACATTTGGGTGACTAGCAGCGCGACTAGCGCTTCAGACGCGCTGCTGATAAATTTATACTATAAGCGGACCCTCTTCTGGGCCCTCGCGTGCAAGTGTACAACCGGGATAACGCTCGACTCGACTCGACTCAACTCGACTTTCTAATTTCTAGCATTTTAATTGGCTGGGGGGCGTGGCCAGGCCGGCGGACAACGATGACTCACTATTTTCTTGCCGCGAACGGACTGTAGGAGGATGATGATATAACGGTAGAGCATCGGCCGCGCGGCAGTGGCGCCGCTACTTTAGCGCGGTTGTTTTTATAATGTAAAGGCATCCTTTCTGCCGCGATACTGACGCCCTAACGTGAAAGCGGTCTAAGAGCATCAATAAAAACAAATTAATATAAGTCAATACACAACCTGTACATATCTCCTTATTTTTTTGGCTCTACTAGCACTACAAGACAAAATATTAATCTGGGAAGTGTTGAAACAAGCTCAATCATCTATCACTCACTGGGTGCCCTAATATAAAAATTAGAGATGCGCCGAGTAGCACTTTTGCCGAGTAACGAGTACCGAGTATTAATCGGTTCAATTTTTTTTCAGTCAAATTCCTGTTTCGGGTTCGTAAACAAGTACTAACAGGTTAGGGCAGTCATCCAGAGAACTATGTACTTATTAAGAAGTAATATAGGTAATATGCTATTTTTAGAATCAGTAAAAAAATTGACATTTCAGAGAGTACAAGCACAGATTACGTAAGTACTAGCAGCAGTGAAAAAAACGAATTGGAACGATTACGACACAATATTCTTATGGATGGGATTGCTTTGAAGAATTAATTAGCTTACATCACCGAGCCATTAGGGCGCGATGAGCCTAAAAGACCCATTGTTAGACCGATATTTAAATTTTTTTTTTCATAACCGCTCATCCACCTACTCATCCATTATCATACTTGAGATTTTCAAAGATTCCTCAGTCCATCAGTCTGAAAACTTTTGATACAAGTAATACAACGAAAACATTGATCTTTCGTTGTCCTTGCCGAGTCTAATAGCGACGAATCGGACAAGAAGTGTTATCGGATAGTTCTTTACATTCTAATGTTACGTTACGTTTTTTCAACTTTCTGAGAAATATAGAAGTACGCTTTAATGTACCAAATACTATTCTCAATTTAATCTTAACGTTGCTGACCCCTAGTCCACATTTCAGTTTCTAGGCTATGTGTGTTGGCTTCGTATTTGTGCCGTGGTTTTTATTTTTGGATTTTGGTTTTAGCTGGCGGTGTTACTTTGCTAAGGGTTTTAGTTGTGTATGGTTTATTTGCAGGTTTTTGTCTTGTGTGGTTTTTTGTTTTGGTTTATTTACACGCACTTTTTTGTATTATGTTACACACTCAGGTGTCAGAGGTGTTGTTTTTAGCTTTCCAATTTTACTTATATTTTAAGGTCTTTTTAGCACAGATGAACATTACATCATTATTGTCACCAATTTATGGTTTAAGTAAATCCATCATTTTACATTTAGCACTATTCCTTGGATGGTTGACTAGTCTAAGCACTATTCATTTGGGCTCATAAATGGTCGACACTCACATTCTCTTCCACTTAACACAGATCGAATCACAGCACAGCTTATAGTTCGGAAACTAGTTTAAAATTACTTTTTGATAATATTACCTAATTTTATTACGAGTATAATCTGGTTTTATTTTTGAGGTTCGTCTTAAAAAACTTTTAGAGAAACTCTTCCCTAAAAAATATAGGAGAAAAAATTATTCATCAATCATTAAAATAAATAATAATCAAAGATAACAAATTAAAGCCTCGCGTACGCCACATAATCGCAGTTTCTCATTCTTGATGCACAACCATCCCTTTTTTAGCGATGAGATGGAGCCGAGCCACGCGTTCATAGTGTTCAAGGTGTTGGAGCAATACTACCTCGCCGCGGACTCCATCGCGTACCCCCTGCCGCAGGGGTTCAGCAGTTTCTTCACCTACTTGGGGTACCGCACGCTGCCGTTCCACGCGTTCGTCGTGTACGTGCACCGGAACGTGTTCGAGCTACAGATCGATGTGATGAAGGCTATTATTGCTTGTAAGTATTCTGCGGTTTACGACGTGTGTTTACGTTTGCTGTAGATTCTAGTAGCACCTGCCGCAGGGGTCCAGTAGTTTCTTCACCAACTTGGAGTTCTACGAGTTCATCATCTAGTGCACGCTTGTGAGTACTTTACAGTATGACTGTGACTTAGACGTGTAAGTCCTATCCGTAAATCAATGTGACCAGGGTACTGATGGGGTTACCGCGGTTTTGCAATGCTAGAAGTACGAGGGTCAAACTGAAAGTTCTTAGAAAATCAAAAACTGATTACATTAGCCAGTTATTAGTTTTATTATATCTTTTCAAAATATTGTCCATTGACGTCAATACACCGCTGCATGCGATGGAACCACTGGGAAAAGCACTTTGCCCACTCGTCCTTAGGGGTCTCTTCAATGGCATCGCGATACGCAGCCACCGCTTCTTCAGCATTCATAAACCGCTTTCCTTTAAGTTTTTCTTTAATTTTTGGAAATAAATCAAAATCACAAGGCGCGAGGTCGGGGCTATACGGCGGGTGACCCAGTAATTCAACGTTTGATGTCGCCAAATAGTCGATCGTTCGCTTGGCGGTGTGCGACGAGGCGTTGTCGTGGTGAAGGAGGATCCTACTGCGAGGTCGTTTCTCTCGAACTTTTTCCAAGACAAGTGGCAAACAATTGGTAGTGTACCATTCTGCAGAAACTGTTTTTTGATCCTCTAACACAATTGTTGCGAAATGACCTATCCTTCCAAAGAACGAGGCCACCATTTTTTTTCCCGCACTTCGATCTCTCTTCACTTTAGTTGGCAACTCCTCGAAAGGAAACACCCACTGAGCAGATTGTCTTTTGGTTTCAGGATCATAACAGTAAATCCAGCTTTCGTCACCTGTTAGTATGTCGAACACAGCATTTGAGTCACCTCCGTTAAATCTTTCAATCATTTTACGGCACCAATCCACACGATGGAGTTTTTGAGCCTTAGTCAAATTATGAGGTATCCACCGGGCGCAAAGCTTCCTGACCGCTAAATGTTCGTGGAGGATTTTGTGCACTTGACTCATACCGATGCCTAAGCTTGTCCGAATCTGCTGATAGGTCACTCTTTTGTCAGTCTCTATCATACGCCGCACAACACAGATGTTATTTTCAGTCGTCGCCGTAGAAGGCCGTCCCTCACGTACATCATCAGTGAGATTAGTGCGACCACGTTTAAACTCATTAAACCAGTTGTAAACAGTCGCACGAGATGGGGCTTCATCGTGAAAGGCCAATCGTAGTCTATCATAACTTTCTTGTTGACTTAAATGACATCGAAAGTCATAAAAAATCATTGCACGAAAATTTTCTCGTGTTAAATTCATTTTGACGTGACACAGACAATTTTCAATTTGCCGCCAAGTCGTAAAACAAATGACAAATGAATGAAATATATACTCAGTAATATTGGCAAAGAGTTCTATTTTCAAATTTTAGAATATTTTTTTTATTATATTGTTTATAAGTGGCCAGTTCTAAGAACTTTCAGTTTGACCCTCGTAGTTCGCTGAGGTGCAAACAGATCATTTCTATCCCATTATCAGGAAGAGGAGCACATCGCTGCTTGTACGGTTCCGAAACAGTATTCTGAGCGCATTGACTGAGCGGTAGGATTCGCTGATAGTTACATAAGTTGATCACAGTCAACGTTTTACGTAGGTAGTTGTGTAATGTGGAGCATACGACCTCCGTGGTTTAGTGACTCACAGACAACCTCCGTAGCTTAGTGACTCACTTATCGGTTTTCAAGGTGTCAACATCAGAGGTCCCGGGGTCGATCCCCAGTCGGGTCAATAGAGAAATCCATATTTTCTATATTGTCACGGGTTTCGGTGTTAAGATACCACCGTTGTCTCTGATTATCATAACAAGCGCAGCTACTTACTTTCAGATCAGAGCAAGTATGTGATGTTGTCCAAACTTTATACTGATACCACACCCTTTCACAGCCAAACACGACGACAACAAAACGACAGTGAACAACAAGCTCCGTCTCATTCAGCTCGTGGGCGAGGGCCGCGCTCGCCGCGCGCTGGCCGCGTGGCCGCACCGAGCGGCGCTAGTGCTGCGCGCGCGCGACCACGCCGCCACCTTACTCAGTGGCGGCGGCGCCGGACCCTCCCACGAGCAGGCGCGCCACCGGCCCGTGCACACCGGTTAGTACTGCGACACAATCTCATCTAGCTTTACTTCAACGAGTTCCTACGCAACCCTCCTGCGGTAGCCAGAGATGCGGCAGGCTAGATGCCAGCGGAGACGGACGGTGTTGCGGGGAAGATTTCTTATTACAGTCGCGTGCGATTGGCGCTTCCTCGCCCCCTCCACGTCTTGCGGGGGCGCAGGACGGTCTTGTCAGACTATAACGAGCACGTGACCGTCGCATTAACAGGCGCGCCACGAGCCCGTAGTACTGCATCGTAGTCTTACAAACTGCCTCATTTGACGCACATGAAGGGGCGATTCCGGTCAGTGTCCCTACTCATCTGACTAGCTAGCCACACACAACAAAACCAACAACGGTCTTTATATAGATCCCTGGCATGGGGCACTCCCATGGTTAGAAGTGCTTCAGGAGACTCAATTCCATTTAAACCTATATACCTTTTCAGTTCTTTCAGTAAGATAGGAATGATATAGGCTTAATGCTGTATACTTTATGGAGACGCCATGATGTCAGAGAATTTAAAAATTTTTACACCAGCTGCACAATCGAGGGCTTTACGAGATCTTAAAACACTTTAATAACCATGCTTACTATCACAGGCATTAAACACAATATGATGTTTCAAGAAAGCGAAATGTATGACGTGTATAGGTATATTTTCAATTCAATTGATTGAAACAAGATATTTTTCCCTACAGGAATAGCAGCGTTGCCGTCCGGCGAGCGCTTGTCGCCACTTGACACATTCCTGGACCTCTTGACAGCTAAAGCTAGTCTCAACGAGCTCGATTTCAATTTGATCATCGAGGCGACACTGGCGTCTGTGCAACAGGAGACTGCTGCGTAGTTTATACATGGTACAGTAACATTGCCAGTCAGCCAGGCTCTTAAAATTACATTGTTCTGTATGAGGTCAGCATAGCACGTCAAGGCACGCCACAGTTGAACTACAAAAACAGTTTGTATTACGTAGGAAATAGAGGCTGTGTCAAGCTCTACATTTTGTGTAGTCTGACTTGCTGTATGTTCTTAAGTACCTATCTTATAAGCCAAATGGTTCTCTTGTTTAAAGACGTTAGTGACATTCAGGGACTGAGCCAGTTTTGAAGGGCCTTCTCTGTATTGTATCTCCACTCTTGCCATATCTTAAATACAAAACATTTTCAGTACAATTTTGTTCAAGGTCATCTCAACCAAAAAGTTAAGTACAAGTGTAGTATTATTGTGTACTCTAAATAAGTTTTAGAGTAATGTAAATTTAAAAAACTAGAAGACTAGCAAAGTAATATCGATATACCATAGTTTAAGTTAGCCATGACTTTACCATACATTATGTGATTGTTGTGCGTGTGGTGATGTTTCAAACATTCCATTTGTGTATTTATTTTCATATTGATTAAGAAGACCTGATTATGTATGACATGAAACCAAAGAAAGCACAAATATTTGTTTCTTCTATTGGATGTTAACACAAGGTGCATGTGAAGCTGTTACATTTAAATCAGCAATCAAAACTCAGCTGATCTTATACACATAAAATTATAAATGTATTATGTGTTATGTGATTTACATAACATTGTTAAATCACTCTGTAGGTACTTTTATCATTTCAGTGCAATACTTCTGATAGTGCAATAATTTTAAAGGTTATTATTTTTTAAGAAATAAAAATTCATAAATTACAGTTGTTAGTTTTATTATTTAAATAACAGAAACACCTACTGTCATTAAAGAAATACATTAATTGTAAAACGGATTATATGTGACCCAGTGAGCTCTTTTCTGCTCCTGATCATTCTTGTGAGAAGTAAATAAAGATTTGTATACTTCACTAGACTGTGGGTCCTTTGCTATACTGTAAGCTTTCTTAGTCTTTTTATATGATGGATCCTCTATAAGCTCTGTAGGATGTGCCCTCTTACTGGATCCAAAGTGTCCCCTTGCTTGCTTGTTGGGGTTGAACTTAGGTAAAGATAAAGGTATTGTATCAATTATTTCCTTTTTAGTAGCCTGACTTGTTCCCGCTTCTGGTTCTTCTTTTATTTCCTTCTCACTCTTTATACCTGTGCCTGAAGTGGAAGGCATATCAGATATTGAGGGGGTGGCAGATGTGGATGGTTCAACTTTGATGTCAACTTTTTCAGTTTTGTCTGCCTTTGATTTCTTGCTGCTCTTGCGGTTGGCAACCCTCACTGCCATCTTTTCTCTATGTTTCTCAATGTCCTCATCAGTTCCATTCAGAACTACAATGTCACTGTCAGTGAAGGGTTGTTGACACTGAAAATTAATTATACAATTAGTCATCAAAGCCCAGTCTTTAAAAAAATACATCGGCTACTTACATGATTCTAAAAAATCCTTACCATATGACAGATATTCTGCTTGACCTCCTTCAAGGCCCGCTCAGCCAGTACACAACCACAGTTCCACAAGAAGACAAATCGGAATTTGCCAGTCATCTCAAGGCCACTGATGGGGCAGATGTATGGGGCACTACCTTCACCCACAGCACCTTCAGTGTGTTCTGTTGCAACATATGCTGGGTTCTTTACTAGTTTTAAGTCTTTTATGTCCTGAAATTTAAAATATAATTACTTACTGGATGTTCGTTTTTAGTGCGTAAGGTGGTGATCCCATGGAACAGATAAAAAAAATGAGCAAAGCAACAATTTTATACAATGGACTGGAATGTGTCAATAAATTCAGCTTACCTTGAGATTTTTGATGTGATTGATAGACTCTGGTTTTGTTTCTTTGTCCAATAACGCTTCCAGTACAGAGCTTTTGCTGTAAAGTCTTCCAAGACCACAAGCAACTATTGGCTCCTGTAGCGGTTGCTGCGACAGCGCACAGTTGCGCCACTTGAACGTACGCTCCGCATCTTTGTCTTTCTGCATTAAAAACATGTACCATGATGAGAATGCTTTTGAGATGTAAAAAAACACAATAGACTAAGTGAAATGTGGGATAATTACTCACTTGCTCAGGCTTCTTTTTCAATCGTACCAGCTCATCTCGACGTGGTATAGTACCACCATCGCAACCCATTATTAAGGTAAATTAAGATATTATTAATCTAATACTATACGAACACAGTAACTGAACTAGCTTAGAACACTGAAAATACTGAAATCCACACAAACAAAATCAATCGTGATTGTTATGGATGCGTGCGTTCGTCACGTACCTACGTCATTCACTAATCACTAATGTCTCCTTCTTCTTTTTTGTTCTGATTGGCAATCCATGCCTATCTTCAGTTTTATCAACCGTGGATGACTTCTGCCATTTTCCAGTAATTTTGGGAGATTACAGTGTAATAGGAGAGGTTGGAAGTGCAAGCGATGATCTGCGGGTTTTAGGACGAAGGAGAATAAGAGTACATATATATAATACTATAGTTTTATGTTATGATATTTAAGGAAGTTAATTAAAGAATAAATATATTTTTAATTACATAAACTTAAAACAGAGGAAAGGTTATACGGGAAAGGAGCTTTGTTTTTAACTAAAATATTATTAAGTAGTAAGGAGATGTAAATGGGACAGTTAAGTAAAATGTGTTTGATGTTACCTTCTTCTAAACCACATTCACAAATCGAGGAGTCCAAAATATGTATTTTTGCGAGATGGGCGGGAGATGAACAGTGACCAAAGCGTAAACGGGATAAAGTAGAAGAAACAGTTTTCTCGATTCTCAATTTAGAAAACCATGGTTTTAATAAAACTCTTGGTTGAAATTCATGGTAGAATTTTCCTTTTTGTTGGGAAGAAGCCTCCCAATCCTGGCTCCAATCTTGCAACATTATTATACCAGGTACCGTCAGAAGGTCTTGGCAATAGACGCTTTTGCAACTATCATTTCCTTGTCGTGCAGCTAATTTTGCCAAATCATCCGCTAGTTCATTACCCTGGATACCAGAGTGTCCGGGAATCCAGGCTAACTTGACACTAATATTCAAGTCTTTGCATTCTCTCAATTGACTTTTAACTAACAATGAAAAAGGGTGGAAGAAATTGTTTTGAAAGGGATTGGCTAAAAGAGATTGCAAAAAAACTAAGCGAGTCTGAAAATATAAAAGATTTGCTAATTTTATTTTTGATAATATAGGCGATGCATTCAAGGATGGCCAAACCTTCACCACTATAGTTGGAAACAATACAGGGATATTTGAAAAGTTTAAAGAATCCAGAGGAGAGTCGAAGGAAAGCAGATCCAACGGAGTTTAAAGAGTTAAAATCAAATGGATAGTTTGGTTGAGCAGTTTTTGACGCATCAGTGAAGAAAATTTCATAGTCGGGGGCATTTTGTCGTAAATAACATTGAAGTTTATGATTGGGATTATTTGTGTGCTTATCGATACCCAAAGAAAGAAGTATGTCCGGTTGAAATAAAAAATCACTGAAATCGAAATGAAACAGTGGATGGCAAGGAAAATTAAAAACATCAGAATTACATTGGGTAAGTTTACGATAGCTGCAAATAAGATGCGGGACAGGCTTATTTAGTAAAAAGCTATTTTTATTAGTCATGAAATTGTGAAGTGAGCGAAGTTTAAAAAGAATAGGATGGTTACCAAACTGAGCCGCTTTAAATAAAAATCTATCAGAGAGATATTGACGACGCAAGTGCAAAGGAGGATCACCACCTTCTACTTGCAAAGCATTCACTGGGGTACTTCTCATAGCACCTATAATGATTCTTAAGCTTCGAGATTGTACCAAGTCAAGTTTTTTAAGGGCTGTCTTACAAACTAAGTTATTTGTGGAACAACCATAATCTGGTAAACTTCTGACTATAGCATTATAAACCAATTTTAAAGTAAAGGGATGAGCACCCCACCAAACACCTGCGAGAGCTCTTAACACGTTTAACCTCTTTTCACATTTATCAATAGTGTAATTGATATGAGCTTGACCATTGCATTTACTGTAAACTTTCGTCCTAAAAATAGTATCTCGTTTGCAATGGGTAGTCGAATATTATTTATACTAACATGAATATCAGGAACGGATCTTTTTCTAGAGAAAATGACTATAGTACTTTTTGAAACTGAAATAGATAAATTATGACTTATGACTGTTTGAATGATCTTTCACTGTGGTTGTCACCACAGTGAAATATCATTCAAACAGTTTTCTAACGCGGATGCGGCAGTGAAAATACAATAATGGACTGAGTAAATCAAAATATCGTCAGCATATTGAAGGATAGAGCAAGAGGGGGGAATTATATTTTCAAGATCCCTGGTGTAGACGTCATATAGAAGTGGACTGAGAACTGATCCTTGCGGAACACCTTTCCATACATAGCGCATAGTATTACTATTCAAACCAGAAACTCTTAATGAAATAGATCGTTCGGTAAAAAGATTGAAAATGAAAATTGATATTTTTGATGGAATATTAAGCATGTCTAATTTCTGTTTTAGGATTGTAATTTCTAAATTATCATACGCTGCTTCAACGTCTAAGAAGGCCGCTGTGATTGATTTGTTTTCCGAAAACGCTAAGAGGATGTCTGTAGAGAAAATACTAAGATTATCCATGGTGCTTTTACCTTTTCTGAAGCCAAACTGAGATTGGCCTAACAGGTTATTTCGCTCCAAGAACCATTCCAATCTATTTTTTACTAAATGCTCAGCGATTTTTGAAAAAACCGAAGCCAAAGCTATGGGACGGTATGATGACGATTCTGAAGGATTTTTTGTCGGTTTAAGAATGGGAATTATGATATGATGTTTCCAAGAACGAGGTATTGCACCAGAATCTATAACTAGATTTATAATATCTAACAAGAATGATATGGAAACTGGGGTGAGATGAGAAATGAATGAATATGGAATGCCGTCTGGACCTGGACTTGAATCCTTTACGCGATTTAAAACGAACTCTAACTCTTTAAATGAAAATGGAGAATTAAAGTGGCCATTGGTTGAATTAGTAATTTGATTATGGTCAATAATAGGAAATTGTGAAATATTTATATATCGGTACACTCAGAATCCCACCAGGGAGGAGATGGAATCTTACTGTTGGCAACATTTTTACATCTAAAGACCGAATCAGCTGATGATTGAATAGCCGAAACAAAGCTGTCAAACTAATCATAATTAAGGTTATCTCTGGTAACTTTTGGGAACAGTTTTTTTTACTTTAGCCTCGACTATGAGACTAAAAGAAGCCCAGTCACAATCATTAAGGTTATATTTAAGCAAAGGAGGAACAGGGTCTACTGAACGAGAATTTTTGGGCAAAGAAATAACGATGGGATAGTGGTCGCTACCAAAAGAAGTCGGGCAGCATTTCCATAATAGGCCTGGAAACAGGGAAGCAGAACATAGCGAAATATCCACCAAACTCAATGATTGATCAGGATAAGGTCTCCTTGAACCATCGTTAAGAACGCACAGGTTTAGGTCATCAATAATATCTACAAGATCATTACCAATCTGGTCGTTGCCAGGGGCGCCCCAAAGGGGATGGTGGGCGTTGAAATCACCCAAGATTAATACTGGAGGAGGAAGTGATCGAATGCAATTCTTTAATATAGGGATGACAGAAGAATCTTTACAAGATATGTAAACGGATAAAATTGAAAGGTCCCCAATTTTAGCTGCCACAGCATTAAAGTGGCTGTGAGAAAACGGCGGTAATGTTAATGACGTGAATATGAAGTTTTTTTTAATGAGTAAGGCAGCTCCACCGTACCCATCATCTCTGTCATGTCTTAAAACTGTATAGCCACGAAATCTGAAATTGCTACTTGGCTTAAGCCAGGTTTCAGATATAGCAAGTGCAAAAGGTTGATGTTGATTGACTAAGGCGATTAGTTCTGTTGATTTAGACGAAAGGCTTTTACAATTCCACTGAATTATTTGATCCATTTTTGAGAAGATTGTAAATAGAGACAGACAGGTTGTTAATTAGGGAAATGGCCATGGTGTACGGTAAAGCAGAGTTAACAATAGTATTGATTAAAGAAGACAAAAGGTTATTTAAGTCACTAGGAGATATGGAGTCAAAAACCCACAGCCATTTTGAGGTTCGAGGATCTGGTTAATAAGAGCATTGTGTGCAACCTCGTCATACCCAGCAGGACTAGAAGAATTTACAGTTTTGTTTTTTTTATTTATAAAAACGGTTTCTTTGTATGATGTAGATGACCTCTGTTCTTTTTCAGGAACTAAAGATTTAGTAGGACTAGATGCTATTTCAGAATAAGATTTTTTATGTAATGGAAAGTTTTTTGCAGCCTCTTGATAGGAAACAGAGTGATGAGACATGAAATGCTTAATATTTTTCTGGCGAATAAACTCTGGACAGGATTGGTCAGTAGCTTGATGTAGATTATTACAATTAATGCACCTAAACTCAGACTCATGACAACTTGAACCAGGGTGACTTTCTGTACACTTGAAGCATCTAGGCAAGCTCCTACATTGCATCAGGGTGTGCCCAAAGCGGCAACAGTTATAACATTGAATGGTGGGAAATACATATTGTTCAACAGGCAATGAAGAGAAAAATGAGAAGACTCTACTCGGTAAGGATTGGCCATCAAAAGTTAACACTACTGTTTGTGTGGGTTGCCATGTCACACCTTCAAAGTTAGTGGTTTTTCTGCTTAGATGTCTGGAACGAATGATAGGCTCAAAGCCATCAGGAACTCTTAAATTTTCTATGATATCCTCATGGGACCATTCAGTAGGAACCCCCTTCACTATGCCCATTTTTGAAATATTGAATGATGGAATTAACATAGTATACTCTTTCAGGATAGTTTCGTTGGACAAGAAAGAGTTAGCTGCCCCTGCAGTTTTGAAACAGACGGAAAGTCTGTTGCGACCAATGCGCTTGATGCCATCCTCAATAATGTTTTTAAGACCATTTCTAAATAAGAAATTTCCAAATTTTATGGGGTGAAGAGTGGAGCCAGCATTTGAGGAGGTTTCTTTTAAACTGACATGGACTATAAGGGCCAGAATCAGACTCAGCATATTTACTGCGAAATATGGATGGATTTGTTGGTGCATTATTTTGGTTGGTTAGTGGAGAAGCCTTATTAGAAATCTGCTTCAATACATCATCTGGGATGTGCATTTTTGGAGTGGGAGATTTACTTTTAAGTATTAGAAGCTAAGTGCTGTTTCTTCTTTGTTTTATTTCTCCTATCTGACACTAATTTAAACGTTTCGTACTCCGCCTGTTGCGTAGAAATAAAGCTATCTGCTTCAAGTAAGGTAAGTAGAGGATTAGTAGTGGCTGGAGGAGGGTCAGGATCAGGGTCCGGCTCCGTCTCCATGTTAATGCCGCTCACTGCTATGAACAATTTGTGCAAAAACTTACCGAAATACTTGTATATACAATATTTTACACTAAATACACTAATTAGTTACAGAAATGTACAATTAAAATAATATTAAACAATAAATTATAAAAAGTTATAAATATGTCGTCCGCCCTTTTCAACTTCCCGCCAAAAAAAAAACATCACTAATGTCATTCATTCCTTTAGGCATACTCTATAATTTGTGGTCATTACCAAACCAATGTCAAAGGACTTGTCCATTAGTGGTTTTTTATTCGTCAATATTTCTAACCAGAATAAACTAAATATTATATTAAAGAATTCACAAAAACTAGCCTTTCTGCATAATTAATATAATTTTTAAGGCCTCCGATTTAGAGAAAAATTAAAATTAATTTTTCTGTTTAAGATGTTTCTGTGTAAGATACCATCAAATTTTTCTCTTTGTCTGTACAGAAACCGCACCTTCGCCTATATCAATTAACGCATGAAAAAAAATTGACAGCAAAATTGACATTCCATTGACAGTAGTACCTATTATATCATCTGTGGTAGTACCTAGTACAACCTAGTAGTATTTATCCACCAGTGGAAAGGCAATGGTTCATAGCCATACAGCCAGGAAATACAAGTAAGTGAACAATGGATGATGCCTGTTACAAACATATTTTTTCTCAAAAATGGAGGCGTTTAAAATTCTGATTTCTATGGTTACGTGTTTCATATTTTTGTAGCTTAAAGATAAATATAGGTTTATTAGTGGTTGGTGATATCTTAGAATAAAAAACCAGCCTCCATACAAAAAGAGGACAAGTCCTTTGACAATGTTTTTTTTTAAATATTCCCACCAATACCCCTACCATCGAAACAAAGCATCTTAACCAGGCAAGTTTC
The DNA here is from genome assembly GCA_949316185.1 of Pyrausta nigrata. Lineage (NCBI taxonomy): Eukaryota > Metazoa > Arthropoda > Insecta > Lepidoptera > Crambidae > Pyrausta > Pyrausta nigrata. Next base: position 2,566,307 of record OX438937.1, read on the forward strand.
ATTAATTCGTACATGACACTGTGTGATGACATCGGAATTAGCTGGCCGGAGCGTAGCAGTTTGTGTTAACCTGTCACCAATCAAATAAAATGAAATAGATATATGTGAATAAATCATAAAGTTAATATTCCTAACGGAATAGAGGAACAAACACGAGCTGTCAAACGAAACGGAAATAGAATGACATTTGTGTGTGTAAAATTGTTCATGAATGTGTGTCAGTGATGTATGTCATATCGCTTTTTACATTAGTATCGATATCGATAAAATTAAGAAACATTAATAGAAGGTATTAATAAAAACAAAAATACGATAGGATGGGATTTTTCATGGCTGAAAATATGCTTCTGGAGTGAAGTAAAACATTTAAGAAAAACTCAGAAGATACGGTTGTTCCAAAAATAATAAGTGAAATGAAAAATATGATATGAAAAATGTTGTTGTTTAAATCTTTTATTTAAAAAACAAACTTATAGAGATGCAACATAGTGCATTTAGATTAGACACAAACTTCTTTTCCCTTGGCGTCAAATCTAGTTGGAAAGAGGTCGATGGTGTGGACTGCTGCAATAGCGGCGATGTCTATCTAGACTGCGATAACGATGATTTACATGTGAATGCCTCTGGTATATATCTTTGTAAACATAGGACGAAACTGTGCGTCTAGGTTTTATCTTGACCTGTGAAAAAGAAATATAGAACATATGATCTAGTCCTAAACTAAGCAAACCATAGAATATCTAGACATAAACATAAGTAGACATTGCTATCCAATGAAAATGAAACATCAGCAGAAGACTACTATTATTTTTATTTTGCTCGTGGCGTCTTTAAATATGTTTGTTCGAAGTGCTTACTGCACTTGAATTTTAAATACTTGAATTTTTGTTGGGAACCCAGATTGGACGATTTATAAATTTTAGGCATGTATTTTTTATCCAAGTTATTCGGAAATCTTAATGATACATTTATTACTAATGTTAGTAACTATTCTAACAGGTAAAAAATGCATGTATCGGCTAAGTATTTTAAATAGTAATTACATTCTCAGCTGATTCATATCTAAACGCCATATAGGTACTTGAACAACAGTAATACATATTATTCGTCTATTACGTGCGCGTGATAGACAGTGGAAACGAAATATCGATAACTTGATACAGCCCTAGTGTAAAACGAAAATTATTTCTTTACATAAAATATTCGTAAATTCTGCATTATGTCTATTGGATCCTTGCTTCTTACATTAATAAATGTTTAAAGAAAAGAATTATCACACTAAGCACTTGAAATTCGATACGCATTGGCAAAAAAAACCTAAATGGTGTCCATTAGATACAATTTACCAGTAAAATGATCATTTTTCGGGGTTATTTCGCCGTGTTGTACAACCATTAATTACTGAACTGATTGCTGACAATTCAAAGGATAGGTTGTAGGCCGATACTACGAGCCCAATACGGTAAGCTTGCGCCTTGAATAGTGATGGGCAGTGGATAAATATTCAAAGAGTAAATACTCGGATATTTATCCAAAATGGATAAATACTCGTTTTTATCCATTTTTATCGGATATTTACTCGAAATGGCGGATAAAAAAAACTAATTGGGCCTGGGCCCTACTTTACCAAGCGCGAAAGGTGCGATACCTGTCATTTAAGTTTTTAACCTATTTCAAAAAGGAAGGAACTTCTATGTTCCACCATATGTAATTTTTTTCTTTTTGTTTTATCTACGTTCACAGAGTTCTTCGTTTGTTGTGGACTTATTTTAATAATTTATTGTTTTTTTTCATTTAAAGAGCATACTTTTGAGTTGAAGTTATCTCAGTGTCACCAAGTCAGGATCTAATTCTGAAACCCAGAGAAAATAAATGTTCGCGCTTGCTCTGTTTGCGCCTTTTTAAACATTCTAGTGTACCGAGACTGCCTGTTGATTTAGTTTTCAGCATGCTGGCTTCTATCCATGAGGCCCCGGGTTCAAACCCCGGTTCGAGCCGATTTCTGGGTTTTACTGTTTTAAAATTACTCAGAAACAGCTCGAAGTCAGGAAATTGGTTATCCATCCCATCTCATCGAACTATGAGAGTGAAGGATCAGATAACTGCACTTATGAATTGTGCACACACTTGAACACTATAATATCTCCAGCGCAGTTGGCTAATCTCTGTTGATTTGTTACCGTATTTGAAATTCGGCTATATAGCAGAATATAATTATTATTTTTAGTTTTAGTGTACTAACAGGTTTGAAAGGTAGTTCCTTTGACGAAAGACAAAAACCTTATTAAAAAACTAGATCTATGTCACTTCTGAGCCACCAACTGTTTTCAGGGGTCATTGCGAATTGTCTCGTACGATTTTATGATGCCTTCCAACCTCCTGAACCAGTTGGCTTTTGAAAAGGCTTCAGTACAATAGACCATATCCATACGCTAAGGAAAATTATACAGAAGTTCGAGGAGTACAATATGCCTCTATGGTTAGCATTTGTGGATTATTAGAAGGCCTTTGATTCGATCGAAACGTGGGCGGTGCTACAGTCTCTTCAGAGGTGTCACATTGACTATAGGTATATCGAGGTGTTAGGGTAGGTATATGTACAACAATGCCACCACGTCGGTCCGTAAACAGGAGCAGAGCTCGAAGGCCATTCCACTGCGGAGAGGACAGGGAGACGAATATCTTTGAAACTGTTTACAGCGACATTAGAAGACGCCTTCAAGCTTCCAGAATAGTTTTGGATCAACGTCAACGGCAAATACATCACATACCTCCGGCTTGCCACGCTGGAGGAGCTTGGAACTATGCTCGAAGACCTCAACCGAAGTGGGTCTTACAATGAACATGGTCAAGACGAATGTAATGTCTAGCTCAGAGTGGTACCCATTCTAGTATCTATTGAGAAGTCAACTCTCAAAGTTGTTGACAAGTACGTCTACCTGAGACAAGTAGTTACTTGCATTGGTACGTTGTGGTCCTACTAGGTAGTAGTTGGATGTGGTCCAACTAGGTAGTAGTTGAACCATTAGGTAGGTCCAACTTCGAGAAAAGAGGTCTGTCGAAGAATCCGATTTGGCTTGGCAGCGTTTGGGAATCATTATGGGTCTCATAAGAAAGCTTAAGTCCATGCAATGGCGAGGGCTATGCTCGGTGTTTCTCTACGAAATTGAATCAGAAATGAGGAAATATGTAGAAGAAATAAGGTAAAGCACATAGCCCTGTGAATCAGTAAGCTCAAGTGGCAATGGACAGGGCACATAGCGCGAAGAACTGATAGCCGTTGGAGCAGAAAAGTTCTAGATTGGATATCCTTTGATCAAAGGCGCAGCGTAGGACGGACTTCCTACGGCAAGATGTACAGACGACCTTGTAAAGATTGCAGGATCACTTGAATGCAGGCCGCTTGCAATCGGCCGTTGTGGAAAACCTTGGGGTTGTCCTATGTTCAAAAGTGGACACCCTACGGTAGCATCAACATGATTCTCAGTCGAAACCGAAACCTTGGTCATTTAATAATAAAGATCGATTATTTTTGTTTATTATAGCTAATTATATGGAAATAGCTGTTGCCCGCAACTTCGTCCGCGTGGACTCGATGATACAAAATATTTTATACTCCCATCGTGCCATCCAGCTATCATGATATCTTAGTCTACCATGTCGTATGGAGAAGAGAGGAATGAAAAATCGAGGTTAATAGGCACTCTTTTTAAATAGGTTAGGGCTCATTTACACGGGATCCATCATTGACGATTCGTCAAAATACAGGATAACGTCATGACGGATGGTCGTTCACATAGCATGCGGAATCGTGTTTTTTCACGATTTGTTAAAATATCCGAATTGAATTTAGGTACAGTATGTACTATTATATACAGCGGCCACTCATTATTGGGTATATGTAACTCATTGAAAACACAAATGGCGCGTTTTAAAATACTACTAATGCTATCTATTGTCAACATTTAGAACTAAAAAATATTTTGTCCGTCTTAATTTATTCGTTCCATTAGGTAAGTACTGATAGGTTCAAACTAATACATTTACATTCTCCATCATCCCTTATTTTATCCCCATGGGGGTTGAATTTATCAAAATCCTATTTAAGCGGACGTCTTCATCATAGTTGTTCCAATCTTTAATTTCAGTTCAAGCAGTCGAAAATCTAAAAGATTTATACAAACTTTCATCCCCTATTTTACCCCCTTAAGGGAGGAATTTATCAAAATGCTTTCTTAGGGGATGACTACGTCATAGTAGCTTTATGCATGCAAAGTCTCAGCCCGATCGGTTTAAAATTGACAAAGTTTCATACAAACTTTCATTTCCTATTTTATCCCCTTGGGGGCAAAATTGATCAAAATCCTTTCTTAGCGGATGCCTACGTCATAACATCTACCTGCATGCCAAATTTCAGCCCGATCCGTCTAGTGGTTTGGGCTGTGCGTTGATAGATCACTATGTAAGTCAGTCAGCCACCTTTGAGTTATATTTATTATATATTATTTAGATTCAAAAACTCTTTAGCACTTGTTTTGGTTTAAACTACCAACTTACTATTATAATAATCATAAATTTGCGTGTTATAGCAAAAAACATGTTTATAAAATATTTATCCGTCTTTTTGGATAAATACTCGAGTAAAAATGGATATTTATGAGTATTTATCCATTTTGAGTATTTAACCGGATAAAAACCCATCACTAGCCTTGAACCTCTATATAAAGAAGTTAACAATGTTTACAAAAGAAAGGCTGAGTATTTATTAATTTCTTTGCAACAATAAGGCAGCTGCCAGCTATTAGATTACGCGGTATTCAGTCAGGCTTACTGGTAAATCTATATGATAAGATAGCTTAAAAAAGTATGGTGTCAAATTGACGTTCTTTGTCTGCTGTACTGAGCGATGTCAAATGTCAAAAAATTGTCAACAAATCCACATTGACTGATATTTACCTACCTTTTCAGAAACTGATCAGAAAGTTGCATTCTTTTTGCAGATATTGCTATTAAATTCGTAGAACACGATTTTTAAAAGACTCCTGCCCTAGACGAGGAGATGGATCGAGTCCCAGAAAACGGATCCGATTGTGGCACAAGAGACAGTATATCTGACTCCGAAAATGTGGTAACGAAGAAGAAAATCAGAAAAAAAGGCATTATTTATTTGTCTACTATTCCTCCCTACATGAATGTTGCGAAAGTTCGTGAGATATTTGGTCAGTTTGGGGACGTAGGAAGGATTTATCTGCAACCAAGTGCCAGTACGTATTTTTAGGTTATGTTATTATAAACATTGACTTTTATCAAATTGTGTGAATCTATTGAGGTTAAATTATTATTTCAGAGCCAGGAGAGAAGCGCAAGCGTGTTCCTAACCAGTTTACAGAAGGTTGGGTGGAATTTCAAAAGAAGAAAGTAGCTAAAGAGGTTGCATCAAAGCTGAACAATACAAAAATTGGCTCAAGGAAAAAGTCCCGGTACTATGACATGATATGGAACATCAAATACATACCAAGATTCAAGTGGATTCATTTGAGCGAGAGGCTGGCATATGAAAGAGCTGCGTACAAACAGAGATTGAGAGCAGAAATCTCTCAAGCTAAGAAGGAGGCTCACAACTTGCAGACTAATGTTGAGAAGAGCAAGAAAATGAAAAAAAGAAAAGCTGTTGAAGCAGAATAGGCTTATTAATTGTATAGTTTTATAATTTCAAAAAATTAAGTGTAAAACTTTTATTTTTAAATCATTTCTTTAGGTAGTTTGGTAATTTGAGTCTAGCATTCTCTCCCAGGTAGTTTGAAAAATAAGTAGGTAATTTCTGGTCAAGCTGCTGATGATTTATTTTGAATTAGCTGGTCTATTAACAGGCTGACAGCAATACAATAATGAGTAATCCTTTTATCTGTGAAATTACTTCTCACTAAAATTCACTCTGCCACTTATAATTTCTTCAACCCTCATTCTCTGATGGGAGTTCAGTGGGTCTGGTGTCAACTTTTGTATGTAGCGCCGAGGAGGTATCTTGTGTGACAGGATGCCTTGGGAGAACTCGCGGTGCACTCTCACACCATCAAGTGCATTTGGCTGGAGTTTCTCAAAGCTATGCAGCTCCTTCATGAACTGTTTGCGTTGTGCAACACTGGCCCAGTGGTAGCGGTGCCGGCAAACGACACGGCTGAAAATAGTTGGTTTTCAGCATTTTTGCTAGTTTCAGATACAAATTATAATGATGTCACATGCTCATTTACTAATTAGTATCAATAGGCAGTAATAGGTAATTTGTCTATATGAAAGTTTCTGCTTCTAATAACTTTTCACTAGACAAGGATTTATTATACTTATAAGATAAATGATAACTAAGTAAATGATGATGTAATACAACAAGTGCTTACTAGGCCAGTGCCAATTTTGAATATGAAGGATAGATGCTGACATCCGATCTGGATAGCTCTGGAAACCCTGGGTAGATGGGTATCCTTCGTTTTTTTTCCTCTGGAGATGGTACAGCCATCTTTGTGGTTTACTTTTCAGTATCTTGTTGCAACTATGGCAAATGCCATTCAATACATCAACACACAGCCATTTTGTTTCCATGGTAACATGAACAATTTTTAATAACAGGCTACAGATGATGACAAAATGTCTATAAAGTTCTTATCTGCTAAAAGTTTGCATAGTATGTATTATAGTAGAACTGAGTATCTGAGGGGAAGGCATAGGAGAATACTTATATTCAAATAAAAAGCACAGCCTTAAATTAACAGTTTATTCATACAGTTTTAATATTAAAAATCTACATCCAGAGCCAGCCATCCCACATGTTCCATTAGTGACAGATATTATTGCGTGAAGTCTTCGTGACTATTATTTACATAAGTTGCTAAAAGCTCAGGAGGATGCAGAGACAGCAGCGATCCTGCTTTTGCAGACACAGTCATTGAACTCATTCACTAGCACTGAACAGGAGAGTGACTTGTTGGGATTTGAACTGTAGCACTCAAGAACCTGAAAATGGTATATTAAATTAATATAAATAACTTCCCGGGCAGTCTGTTGCTTGTTGTTGGCCACATTGACACAAGTGAGTACAAGGAGAGCATGCTAAGTTAGCTTCTGCACTTCCAATGACCAGTTTTAGAGGTACAGTGATAACAGTTTATTTGATAGCCACAGAAAATTTATAAATCACAAATCCAGAATAACTCTAAGAAAGCACAAAATTTTTCTGTCCTATTAGAGACTATTTAAATGGATGTTTGCTAATTAAGTAAATTTTAATGATAAAAACTATGCAAATAAAACAGATTTATTACCTTGGCCTTCTCTTCCTGACAAGGAGGCAATTTAGTGGCTACTTTATCAGACTTTGTTAGCTCAAATAGCTCATTAGCCTCCTTTAATGTCTTTTGGTATTCCAGAAGCATGCCTGAGTTAATTTTTTCATGTGCTCGTTTTAAATTTTCAATACGACGGGCCCAGTATGCTTCCTCGGCAGCGTAATCGTTTTGTCGCCTTTGGTCGTACGAGGATGGTGGAGCGTACTGGGGTGGCGGCTGCGGCTGTTCGGCTTGCTGAAGAATGCAAAAAAATACGTGATAACAGTATTCTGTCAAGTATGAAGTAATTTTCGTAGAAACGAAGAGGAACTAACCTAAAATATACAAGAGCCAAATCATTGATTGGTCATGCAAAATCCGACTTTAAGGGGACATGTAATTTAGGATTATACTACCAAACATTTTATTGATGTCAAGTTATGTTACTTTTTTATTTACTATCTATAAGCAGCTGACATTGAGCTAAAATTATGTAATGAAACAATCATATTTACTTTCGCGGACAATTGGGACTGTATCCGATCTAGCGCTTCTTGAGACACTTGTATGGCATTTTCATTATCCACTGTAACTTTTCGAGTGCTTTGGGAGCCGCCCATGTTTATAAAAATGTGTTATTCAAATAATATTATCGGCTAAGCACCTCAAAAATTCATTTTTTGACATTTCCATAAACCTTGTGTGTGACGAAATCTGTCATTGACGTATGTATGTCACTACTCTTTACTTTATGGCTGCACGTTTTTTCTTATGTTGGCAGACATTCGCGTCGCGTACCAGTGATAAATACTAGCTCTATATTCTACCGTAATGGTTTATTGATTCACCAATAGATGGCGCTAGTAGTCTTGAGTCTTTAAATCTTTTGATAATGTAGGTAAATTATTTTTATTTACCGGGTCGCATGCCATTATTTTCGTTGAATAATAAATCAATGTCGTTAATAGTACATGAAGCGAAGCCGCCAGTGCAGCGACATAGCACAGTAACAAAGAAGCAATACTGCAAGATATGCTTGCCGCAATAGCATTCTTCGTTCTTCCTTTTTGATTGCATGCCCTTTTTTTAAGCTAATCTAGATTTGTTCTAGGCCTATTAATTATCTGAGTTGAAAGCCCACTTGCACAATTGACAACATTTTATTTTTATAAACGTACTAAAATTCAAAAACCATTTCGAGATTTGGTGATGCTTAACACGTTAAAAACATTTTAATAATTTTTTACGCTATTAATTCAGATATATTTGAAAAAAAAAAAAAATGATAGGTGCTATGATACTGGCATTATAAGGGGATATGCCTTTGCTTCGTTATCTGGTCTGACTTAAACAGTATTTTACCATACATGCAAGCTAGCTGTCATTTTGAAATTGACATTTGACACTGACACTATGATGAGTGAGAGAAGAGATAATCGTAGTGTTGTTCTTTATAAGCGAAGTTCATCTAGTCATCGATAGTTTTAGTATAGCACATTTAGGATTGCTAATAATACACATGCATTTAAATGGTTATCTAGTTTGGTGACGAAATCATAAAAAATCCTTTAATCATATTATTGATGTTTCAATAGATTTTAGAAACCATAAACATTTAAGTAAAAAATCTTTTGATTAATCAAACACAACTTTACAAACAAAAGCTTACGTTGCTTTTGTTAGTAAAGTTGTGTTTGACTAATCAAAAGATTTTTTATCTGCTTCTTTATTTATATATTTATTGTATTGTATTGATTTTTTATGATAAAAGTGTTTAGTAAGATTGTGTTTGGATAAACATACTCACTAAGATTATTTTGTATTGAAATTTATTATTATTTTTATTTATTATTATTTTTTCTAAAGTAAGTATTTTGGCTGAGCCTACATCGGATACAGCTAAACTTGTGTGTAAGATGGTATCGGCGATTTTTCAGTGACTGTTTCTCCTCTTCTTGTTCAACATAGTCTAAGAGAGTAATTTAACTAGTTATAAGGTATGATGGGACTGACATACGTTTGTAAAAGTCCCTAAATATTAATAAATAAATAGAATAAAAAAAAGATTATTTATCAACTTCTTCATTTAGACTTTTGTATTTTGATACACGTGCTTAGTAAAGTTGTGTTTGGATAAACATACTCACTAAGATTATTTATCTACTTCTTCATTTAGACGTATTGAATTTTGATATACGTGCTTACTGTTGATATCGATATCTTACTGCTACAAGATACAACACTATAGAAGTCAGTTATTTTTTTAAATTTAGAATATGGTAAAGGTATCAAGTCGTCACATCCTTACTCTTGTACTTACGCTCTTTTAGAATTGAGAGCTTTTAAAGAATTTAATTCAAGGTGGAATAAATTGAAAGAAATGAAATAGAAAAAATACGTATGTCTTCTTTTTTGATGTACTATCTATGTAGGGAAAAATAATAAAAATGTGCATGTAATTTTTTTAAATCTTGTCAATTCTGGATTAGCTATTTTGGACAGTTTCAACTCAGATAATAGGCCAAGAACAAATCTAGATTAGCCAATCCAGATGTGCGCAAGTGGGCCTAAGAATAATAATGTCCCACCCGCCCGAATCACAAGGTACGAAACACTTCGACACCAATTTGCCATTAGTTTTCATGTGTTATTTAATTTCCACATTTAAGGCTTTCGAATTAAGAGCGCAGGAGTTTATGCATCTGCGGCGGCGGCTGTGTGTGCACTAAGTAGAATAATAAGCCTTACGGCTTTGGGTTTAGAGGTGTTCGTGGGTTGCTGGTGGGGAGAACAAAAACTGACCACAATTGGGTTTAGCATATCCGGTCGGGTCGGTCGGCCGCTATCATCCCGCGCCCGCGCACTTTCTTCTGTCTGATCGGCGCACGATCCGGCTCAACAGTGTAGAAAAGTATGCGAGATTCCTTAAAACTTATTTTTAGTAAAGTATTTTTCCTAGCACCTAATTGCTATTTATTTTATTACAGAATAAATGGTTTTACAGAGCCTACGACAGCGTAGAACGGCACGAAACTACATATAGAATTCATATTAAAAGAAAGGTTTTCAAAAGAGTCTTGAGCTATGTAGTTTGTAGATACTAGACTCGTTTAGAAGAATTGAAGAAAAGCCTCTACCTACACTTCTACAAGCTTCTACCCTTTAGAAAACTATTACAGTACGTGTAAGTGTAATAACAGTGTATTACATTCGTGTAAGATTAAATAAAGTCAAGTTGGGTTACTTGACTTAAAAACACCGTTTATATTCCTTGGGGATGTTCTGATTTAGGTGATTTTTATCTTTATTTGTACTCATGACCTACTGGAAGCCCGCTGATCCTTAAAATTTTGATTGAGGACCTATAACGGAATAAAAAATAGAATCAAACTAAAGTAGTTTAAAACCGAGTTGTCGATTCAGATTTTCTTTTATGCACTTACTCCTTTTTTAAATGTTAGCACATAATATTCAACAGTAGTATTTTTACTTTGTTACAGAGGTTCAAACGCCCAAACTGTAGGTACACATCGGCACTTACAACTGGTAGCTAGTACAATATTTTTGTTGCCTTCCACCCAACCAACAAAGCGCTTCGAGACAAGATACAGACAATCAAGCAAGCGTTGAAATCAGAAAGTTAATTTGCCAGAATACATGCATGATTTTAAGGCTTTGAAGTTAAAAGAAACAACATCAAGAACATCATACATAAAGTGCACCACGAGCCGAATCGCGTTCGGTCCAGTGAAGCAGGCTTCGCCCCTTACAGCCGCACTCGATACCGCCAAATTGAACTCAACCAAATGGAACTTGATATCGGCATCCGAAGAGTTTTTAATTACGACTCGAAATATAGCCGCGGTGTCGTCTTGGCGCCTATTATGATAAATTGGGTATCATATTTAAAACCGGTAATATTTTGTTACGAATAATTTTGAAGTTTTTGGTTGGGAAGTGTGGCAACGATATTTTTAGAAATGATCCGATCTCATTTCAAGCCATGGCGTTTTACTCACAAATGTAGAATGAGCGAGCAACGAAATGGACCACCCCACGTATCTACATAGTCTGTTGAGAAAGTAGCCTATTTTGTGCATACTAAGATTGAAAAATATACCCTCCACATTTTACGTAGAGTTCTCCGGGATGGCAAAGCCGCCAGTGTCCTCCTTACTCGCGTAATTGTCGGGTAGTTGTAAAATTAATACAGGATAATTTCCCGCGTCCCGGAGACGTCGGCGTGACAAGCGCAGCGCAGACGCAGCGTAATTACGATTTATGCTGCAGCCTGGATCAGAGGCCCCACTCCTGTTGACGATGTCCGTATTTTCGAGTCTAGTCATATCGATCGCACGTGTTGTCATACTGTCGTGAGTGAAAGGGACGGCTACATTTGAAAATACGGACATCGTCAACCGGAGTAAGGCCTCTGATACCCTACTCTGTAAGAATATATCCGTAGTTTCGACCCTAGCTAGCCGTCCTTGTCACACATGCCTGTCATACAGTGCGAACGAGCGCGATGTCTATACCCGAAAATACTTACTTTACAGTCGGGCCTCAGGTCTTTCTTGATGATTTTGAGAGCACGGCGTGAGTAATGCGATCTGCGGGTAGATTGCAAATATTTGCAACCTATTCTTGGTGATGTCAAGGGTCTAGGATAGAATTACAAGCCGGTCAAATGCTTTCTTGATTTGCCATGAACGCTACATTGGCGTAGCTTTGTGTATTCAAACGGTCGAGTATAATAATATGAAGTGATACGCCTACGTAGGTTCTTATGAATAATAAATGAGATTGCGAATAATTTTCTGATATTTTGATTTGTTGATTTTGATATCATTTAGGTAAGTGTAACATACCTATCTATACACGCTGTTTTAATGGTTGTTTTCCCGCAGCAAAATTAGTGCCGTCTATGCTGAATTGCTTCGAGCATAGCTTCTTTTGCTTTAAACATTGATTTCCTGCGGCAAGCAGTACCCAAATACGTCAATTCTCGTAAAAGAAACTATTTTTTCTCAAGTTTTCGAGTTGATGATTTTTTTTTTGATTACTTTGAGATCAAAAATATTTTTATTTTAAAAAATATCTCGCATGATTCGATAGTACTACTGAAGGTAAATCGTTCTGCTGCGGGAAAACAACCACTATAATTTCAGCGTGTATAATATCAAAATTATATTATCACAAGGAAAGATTCTTCCAGTCATCTCACGTTAGTGTTTATTTAGTAAGCATTGATTTATGTTTTCTGAAAATCTTAAACAGTACCTACCTATACCTCACGTATCGGAGTATTCAACATACCTTTTTTAAATTATTTTGCCAGGCAAGTTGGTCCAGCTGTCTGTATCAAAAATCACTGACTTTAATAAAATGCATTTATCTTATTGTGCGTCCGACTGACATGGAATAACAATCGATTTTCTACCTGCTGGCCCCGGGCTGTCAGTGGCCGAGTGTTCTCACCCTCTATTCTAAAGGACTAATTTTTTAAATCTCATCCCATGCATCAAAAATGTACTTTGGAATGACGCCCCAAGGTGCATTTTACTGTTCTGACGAGCTTATTATTTTTATTTGTCCAAAAATAACCAGTCATCGGACCGCTTTTAAGCACAGGTGCTCCCAATAAAAAAAGCCCAAAAGGACCTCTGATCCTGTCAATTAATGGATTATGTACAATAGGAAGCGGTGGTGCCATGCATGTGGCAACGTCTCGTATCACTGAAGCTGTGAAGATCTTTTCATTTTTTTGCAATCGGGCTATAGAAGCTGACTTTTTCATAAGATTGATAGGGTATTTATTGCGCTAAATAAATTGTAAGACTAACGTCAATCAGTGAATATTGCAAAATACTAGAGAAATAAATCACAAAGCAATTTACACAAAGTATGTAAGTACGTATAATATGTACATGTGTTATGATTTGTAATAACAGTTATCATCATTTGGCAATAAGTTTTTAGCAATAAAGAGTAGAGGACATATTGTCTTTTGTAGGATAGATTTGTATCATTAGTACTATGGATTTGTATCAAAGTCAAAGTAGATAATAAATTATTATCATCATCATCAGCTTGTGGTAGTTCACTGCTCTCCCCAGGCGTGTTTTCTACCCGATCTTTTTTCTATGTGCATTCTGTTGCTGACTATCAACCGTAGTACGTAATACACAAATATACCTCTATAAATGTCTCACTTGTACCTACCTTCTTAAACGGAAATAATAAATTGTACTTAAGCCGTTTTAAGGTTGTTAAAGCGCGCCGAAACACGAGCGGAGAAATTAAAACTTTTACAATTATTGTTTGTGTACCTACAGAGAAATCTGAGATTGACTTTGTTTTGTTTTTGGTTCGCTTTTTTGTGTACATTGATTCTGGCCTAATAAGGTATGGATTCAATATCAGAGGCAGTGAAATGTGAACGTTTATTTATAAAAATATTTATTTTCTTATTCGAGTATTGAAACTTACACTAATGAATAACATTCACGCATTATTCTTTTTGTAGGTATAGAAGATAAAGTGCTGTGTAATATTATAGATTAATTAATATTTTTCTTAGTCTAGGGCGGGGTTCTATAAGAGTCTATGTTTTACGTCAGCTATGTGTTCGGTAAACATCTTTTGACGGTTAATTTGACGGAACTCCCATACAAAATATGTCAAATAATGCTAATTAAAAAAATATACATTCGGGGCGTTCGGGAACTTCAGGCTTTGATTTTTTCCTTCATAGCAATATGGGTGTTAATAGAAAACCGAAAAAAAACAAAAATATTATAATTTTTGCAGTTTTGTTTTTTCAATAATTATGTTTTTTTATTTGTTAAAGTGCAACTTGTTGAAGTTAACTTTAAAAGTCCTTAAAAATACAAATATTTGTGTCTTCTGTCGACGTCGACAGAATAAAGTCGCTTTTAAAAGAAAACCACTACAAATCGATTCAATCGATCTCTGGTCCCTGAGTTACTTTGTTCTTATGTAAATCAGTTGGTTGGCGGCGGTTTCCCAGGTTCCCTTACTTATCAAGTCACGACGTCATTATTTTTAGGGAGTTGACACTGATTTTGTGATTGGTTAGAAGTGAAGGTCGGGTCACAACAGCCAATTAGCATTTTAAAACAGTTTGACAGGTTCATATTTTGATGATTCATAATGACTCAAATTCGATATGAAAAGAGTTAATTAAGACTGCTTTTGTTGTGTTTCATATCTTTCAAGATGGTAGTAGATTAATGAATGCGTTATCTAGACAGGTTAACATCGCAGTTCATAAGCTTTTAACGAACATATACTCGTAGGTACTTTATTGGAAATGCTCTCAGATTCACAATAAAAAATAATTATATACCCATTAAAACACAATTTTACGGATTAATTCGCGATTTATTTACATTTTATTTAAAACCTGACGTTTCGAACACTTTACAACGTTCGTGGTCACAGGGAGACTTAAGGTAAGGTAAGAAACAAATATGTATATAATTTCTATTGCAAGACTTCAGTTGATCCCATATGTACCTCAAACATTCTGGAAGAAGATGCCTGAAAAACAATGAAATAAAAAAGACTAGCATTTTAAAATTCAAGGTTGGATCAATCCGCGGATGCGAGTTAGACTATCCAATAAGAAATACTGAAAATATAATTTCTCAAAGTTCAATTTACAACTCGAAAATTCCACCATGTTTGTAGTTGTACTCTAGTAATTGCGTACGTTGTTACACTTGCATCCATACTTGGTTGTCACCTGGATTCGCTCGTGTTTTCTCGTGGAATAAATTAGAACGTAACGCTTGGGAACGAGGGCACAGTCACGACCGTCTGCACCAGCCCTTATCCACACTACACACGCCAGCAACTGAGTTACGTAAAGCGATAAATAATTTCAAATGTAAAGGCATGTGCACACATATCTATCCCACTATAGTGTACTAGTATAAATATGATATACATAAAGACGACCGTCTTGGTGTAGTCGTTCGCGCACCGGACTTCTAAACCAGGCGGTTGCGGGTTCGAATCCCGCAAGAGGCAAATGTTTGTGTGATAAGCACGAGCTTTTGTACCTAAGTCATGGATGTTTATATGTATTTAAGTATTTCTATCCGTTATCCTAGTCACCATAGCACAAGCCCACGCTTAGTTTGGGGCTAGGTAATTAGTGTGTTTGTTGAAACAATTTATTATTATTATAAATACAAATCAGTCGTCTCGGCTATGCACCGCGAAGTCACCACCAACTGGTAAAGGTGGTGGGGCGCTCGTGTCAGTTGTTGACTGAGAGGCGCGGAGTAAAGTCGTGGTTTCATGGCTAGCAGGCCGATAATTTAGTTAAGTATTAGATCTAGTGTTCAGTGACGATGATATGATACGAGGACACTACGACGACCGTCTTGTGTCGACGACCGTCTTGGCGTAGTCGTTCGCGCACCGGACTTCTAAACCAGGCGGTTGCGGGTTCGAATCCCGCATGGGGCAAATGTTTGTGTGATGAGCACGAGCATTTGTACCTAAGTCATGGATGTTTATATGTATTTAAGTATTTCTATCCGTTATCCCAGTCACCATAGCAAAAGCTCACGCTTAGTTTGGGGCTAGGTAATTGGTGTGTTTGTTGAAACAATTTATTTATTTACTTATTTACTACACTCACTAATAATAATTATACCACTGGTCAACAGTTAAATGATTATGAGACATAATTTGAAATGTATGTTCGCCGCGACTTCGCCCGCAAGAGTTGGATTTTCCATATAAACTTTCATCCCCCATTTCACCCCTTTAATATTTTTAGAACGTGACGAAATGTATGCCTATGTCCTTTCCAGGATCTCGAACTGTCTTCATACCAAATTTGATCTCAATCGGTTCAGTGGTTTAAGCGTCAAGAGGTAACAGGCAGACAGACAGACACACTTTCGCATTTATAATATTAATATGGATTACATGCCACTTTTCTGACATTAAATCCAAATTAGCCGTCACATATGTTTTTATGTGTTATAGCGTGTTATTACTTAATTATTATAACGGCCTTGTTAATTTAAAGGTCTAAATAAACAAAATTCTAACAACAGTAATAGGTAGGTGTTAGACATATCTACATAGGTTGGTGTGTGCCTTCCTTCTGTATCATAACATGTGTACCTACATAAAAAAAATTCAGGAATTTCGCAAGCTTATCGGTTAATACTAGTAAAACACTCATATTGGCTTTGTATAAGAAACCAGTTATTAGAAAAGCTATTTTTATTATATTAAAGGTATTAGATGTCGAAATCTAAACCTCAAAGTAAATGCAACTTATATCATCGGATTCAAGGGCGGACATTCTAAGGTAGCCTACCTAGGTTTACCAACCCAAATAAAACAAACTGTATTTTTGCTTACAAATAAAAACGATTTGATTAAAGATTTTCCTTCAAAAAGTACAATAAAATAAAGCTTAAGGACGAAATCACGATCGTTTAGCGTGGCCGAAAAATCAAGCAAGCGTTGCGCGAGCGCAGGTAGCGCGTTGATGTCTATTGTATGCGGCTGCGGGAGCGTTAGTTCAGTGACGATTCCACCGTTTTGTATCCGTTGACCAGATAGAATATTTGCGTACAACTATTTGTATGTTTTAATTATTTTAATACATGTGATCCACAGTTTGTCTATAAAAAAATGTATCTAAATTAGAATAGAATATTTTTCTTCTAATTATTTATTTGGCACAGGAAAAAACATAGGGAAATAAAAATATAGACATTCAATAATCGAATGCAGTGCCAAAAAAACTCAAACTAATTACATATTCCCTAAAACACAATTTTACGGATTACTTCGAGATTTATTTACAGTAAAATTGTATTTTAATAAGTTCGAATATTCGCGTAAACGTAAGAAACAAATATAAATATTCACTAATTCAATATTCTTTTGTATTACAGAAATTGAAAAAAAATAAACAAACACTTCTTATTTGGAACTTATTGATCAAAGTCGTTTCTCCTTTTTTATTGTGATTTTTTTTAAATATAAAATCTAGTGTAATCTGTTTTTATTTTGCGTAGTAAAAAGCATTTTCCTAAAAACTTACTCCTAATGATCCATTTATCATGTTGTGCGAAAGATTCAAAAGTAATTGCCATGTAGTAAAATTTATTGGTGTAGTTTATTGGCGAGAATGACATCATAGCCTTGAACTTATGGTTAATTAAAGTGTAAATTAAAATTAATCATCATTGGAATATTCTAAATTCCGATTGAATATATTACTATGACGCCAGCCCACGAACTTAGGCCATAGGCTAAGCTGTTGTTTCTCAAACTATTGATAGTTTGATCCCCGTGTTCGTAAAATAAACAGTTTGTCAGTAGAACAACGGGTAGACCTTACGTTATTTGATAGGAGCTGAACATTTCTCTGCTCGTATGTCCCCAACACGGGTAAGAAACAACACATTACTATGGAGATTGGATCGTAGTAACTTTGGCAGGTATAAGGTAACAAGGGTTTTATAACAGTAGTGTAGTACGTTGGAGTAAAGATCAGTTTTTTATCTCTTCTTCATATGTCTTTACCATGAGTATGATGATGAATATCTAAAGAAAAGAAATACTGCTTTGTGGCTTACGACGATCCCTATATTTGTCTCACCTTTTATTCTAAAGTTTAGAATCTAAACTACTCCCATTAATGATTTTGAAAATACAAAATTGATTTAGAACAAGATTTGAAACATTTGCACCGGAATAAAACTTTTCCCAAAAAATTACCTTAGTACTTACTACGTATTACGGAATTGTTATACATAATAATAATAGCTAGTTGACAGAGTCAGAAGGAGCCACGATCCTCAGCAGTCAGGAAAATAACCAGAGAGAGAGAGAGACGTAGGTACTTATCCACAACATTGGCATGTGAATAGATATTTTATATTGGACCGAACAGGCTAATATTTACAACAATTTAGTACGGTTCATCATCATCATATCTGCCTATTTCAGTCCACTGCTGGACATAGGCCTCTCCAAGACGGCGCCAACTTTCACAGTCTTCCGCTTCTCGCATCCAGCCACCACTGGCCACTTTCCTCAGGTCATCGGTCCACCTAGCAGGGAGGCGTCCAACACTACGTTTCCCGAGACGTGGTCTCCATTCGAGAACCTACCTACTCCAACGCCCGTAGCGTTCGAGTAGGAAGGTTCTCGAAGGTTCTCGGTCGTACGTACGTCAGCAACGTAATTTAGTACATTACATATTGCGTCTCTTTCTAATTTAAAACCTACTTAACAAAGAAAGAAATATACTAATACTTATAGCGGGCTGCGACTTATACATTGAGAACCGCTGAGCTAGAATGTATTCAGGTCCGATCTAGCGTGCCTGCGGGGTTGTTGACCTGGCAGCACGACTCGCGATTTGCCACACTCATCCGCCGCTCATAATATATCAAAAGTTATTGAATAAAAGATTCGTTGACCTCGCCGACCCCGCGGGTAGTAGGCGGGCTAGACAAAACAAATGCGGTAATTTTTCTCATCTTTCTGTAACTGGTACCTTACCAGGTCCATTTTTGTTATATAAAAACCATTATAGTAGCCATTTGTAGAAACAGTAAGTAAATAGGTATAGGTAGGTAATAACAGTAAGGAATAAACTACCTACCTGATAGATACGCGAAGAATCATAATAACAGGATAGAGGTATTATGTATGTAAAAAAGTAACGTTTCAGAAGATAGGTATTGTTACAATCTTCCTTGAATCGCATCAATCGGTAATTTAATTCAAGTAACAAGTACTTTCCGAAAAACAGATATGGCGTATTTACTTAAAAAGAATAAAATAGAAAAATAAATAAAATAGTTTCGTATTCCTAATACCACACCGGATTGCTGTCTGTCTGAATATTTGTAATTGTTTTTACGCTTTTGACAGTTTCTGCTAGATATCATAAAATCGGAAAGCCAGTAACTAAACGTGTCCCACGACTTACAAGCTACAAGTTTTATCTCTAAGTTAGTTCCCGTTCTTTGTCAAAGCCGTGGCACGTCGAGGGCCAGGCCGTGCCTCGAGGGCCTCTTGAGGGCCTCCACAAACACTCTCATTACTGGACGGTGACGATGCACTTCTGCACACAAACACTGACTCAACTCTTGGTTGAAAATCTAACTGATGTGTTTGTTAGACAAAACTTGTCTCGTCTTGTTGAATGCCAGTTTGAAGATTCGAGTCTGTGCTGGTACAAATAAGCAAACCGCTGGTTATTACAATACCTACTGATACAATTTTTTTTTTTAAAATTAACTTTTTCTTACAAACTCAAAATAAAGGATCCGTTCTGCCCATGCAATTTAATTTTAAAGTAGATTTTTATTAAATATTATTTATTTTAAATTCGCATCAAGAACGACGAAATGCAGTATACGATATATTTTTCTGTCTGTGTCATTGAGTAGATAACTCAATGGTCTGTGTTTAACGCTTCGTTTAATCGATTTTTTTTATTGGCACCTATCTGTCATTAATTCTGAACTATAGCCCTCTCAGATTTATACAAGTTTTATAGCAGTGGCATATTAATTACTAGTAAGGGGGTAGTTGTATAAAGTAGGTCATTATTTCCATTACGGTATCATCTTAGCGATTGCCCAGCATTGAGAAATTCAGACAAGTAAGATTTGAATTTAAATCTTGTCTAGACCAAGATCAAAGAAGAAACCTTCTTAATAAACGAGCTAGCAAACTTTCTAATCCGTACTCCAGACGTATAATTCCAGACATATAAATCTGAGTTTGCGCCGATTTTCTCTCGCCTACAAATCTCGTTACTGACTCGTGCCAGTGTACAGTCGGCAGCACGACAGGTTACCCATTTGAACTACGAAAACAGCGCTTACTACGTAGGGAATAGAGCCGGTCTCAAGGTCAAAGTGGGGTAGCCTGACGTGCGGCCGTATGTACAAACAAATTGGTATAGAGTAAGATAACTGGTCATTTATTATAAATTGCCAGCATTCTTTGTCAGAATTACGAAAAGAAAGCAAATAATTAAGTAATTGGTACACAACTCATGAGATCAAAACCGATGTAGTTAGACTCTGATAAACTGAATTTGTAAATAGTAAGAATAAATAAGTTATAGAGAAACTCTCACTAACTTATTTATAAACTTAGCGAAACCGTAGAACAGTAGAATTGATATTCTACTGTTCTACGGTCTTACGAAATTAAGTAAAAAATATTTGGTTGCAGGCACTGCTTTGAGTTGTGACATGTACGTCTGTGCTGAAATGTGCAAGTGCATTAGAATAGAGAATTTTGCTTAAGCTTTCATACTGATGGGAAGCAGCGTACTAATCCAAGGTAAACTGTGCTCTCGACGTGGTAAAGGGCATCCCGATGCGCTTATACCCTACCTACTGAACTTAACGATGCACTTTCAAACATTTTAGTACAGTCAGATGCAGAATTAAATCTTTGATTATTACTATAAACCTTTTCTAAAAATGAATTATTACACGAAAATATGTCAGTAAAAGCTCCTTTGGCAAAACCTTACACTGAGAATTTTTAAAAATATTTTTTTATTTACTAAGAAATGTGCACGACGAGCGATCATAATGGTAAAAGGTAATAATGTTAATATTAAGGTTTAAATCAGCATAATGTTTCCATTACCATATAATCTATTCAATTTTTGTTGTATGTGGCGGTAAAACCTTTATGCTGGCTCTATCCGCGGTCTGCCTTCCTAAAGAACCTTCCTAAACTTTACCAAATTATAAACCAAAAAATAGCTAGATTTTATCAAAATCTGATACTTACACATTCATTTATTTTAATAAATAAAACCACAAACTAATATGCATAAAGCCTTCGTACGGTGAGATAAAGTTTTATTACCAAACTTCATGAAACTGAAAAAGTTTCACACGTAAATAATTTTCTTAACCAAAATGGCGCCCGGTGAAATCTGCTTAGCGAAATTAATCTCTCGTTGTCCGACAGTAGACCATTAAACAGACGATATTTGTACCGACGTTTCTACATAACGCTTTATTTGCTTCGGATTAATCCTTCCGTGGTTTCGCGGCGGTTAAAAAACGACCGATCGTCGCTACATCGGCTTTTTTACAACGCTTAAAACTTTTTGCCATTTAAAAGTCAACCTTATTTCTACTGGATTTAGGTGGGACAAGATTCTTGGGTAGGAGCAAATGTGGTTGGTTGTGGTAGTAACATGTAGCGGGTAGGCGCGGGGCGGGGCGTTGGAATGCGGTCTTCTGAGATACCCCATAGGCTATATGCGTGTATTGATATCTGTATAAGCTTTTATATCGTGTAGGTGCTGGGTGATTCGGCAAACTTTGGAGTAAAGAAATTGGCAATAATCTGACAGAATTTGTTCAAGTTCCGAAAACGATGCTGTTCTAAGTCGTACGTAAGACACAATTGAATGCTTTTGTTCAAATAAAAACAGTATTTATTTGTAAAACTTTGGTAAGAAAAATACAAGGTGTTGTTAAGTATTACTATGTTCGGCCGTTCTGTTCCGAATTGATTATTAATTTCCATTAGCTAAGAGACACAAGACATAATGCTAAGAGACATTCCATTAGCTAAGAGACACAATAAGTTATGTACATAATGCAAGTGTATGTGTATGTGCATATGTTAGGAAGTTATTAGACTACCCGGTATTCAGACAGTCTTACTAAGACTCAGCGTAGTGTAATAGGAGTTAGCCTGTTAGTCTGTCTGCCCCGTCTCGCTCTTTCACAGTATGAAAGAGCGAGATGGGAGATAAACTGTCTCAGTAAGACTGGCTGAATACCGTGTAGTCTGATAACCCCATAAGAGTGATATGTATAATCCGTGAGCTCTACATGGACGTAAGCGTTCCTTGCTGCCGTTGGGGATTTGTAAGGATTAGTGTTGGCAGTTTTACTCGTATGTTAATAAAGTTTAATTTTGAAGTTGATGTAAAAAATCTGATTAGTAAAAGTCAAAGTCTCACCAATAATAAATTAGAATAGATACTAAATAGATGCCCTCGACATGGCTAAGAAGGATCAGGCGGTAGTTACTGTGCTCGGTTGAAAAAAACTTACTGAGCCTGATTCTATCTTAAGTGTGCACAATGAGTAACTATAAGTATTTTTTTATATTTTAATATTACTTTCAAGAATATTATCTGTTTTACGCTTTAAAATGTCTCAAATTATCTCTTTAAAATTAATCTGCGGTAAACGTGCTGGTGTCAAATAAACTAAGACTACGCTATAATCATTCATTGTAAGAAGCTACGATTTGTCATTCTCTTATATCTCCATTTATACTAATATTATAAAGAGGAAAGATTTGTTTGTTTGTTTGTTTATTTGCATCGATTCGAATAGGCTCTGAAACTACTGGACCGAATCAAATGAAATTTGGCAGAGAGATAGTTTGAGACACTGGAAAGGACATAGGCTACTTTTTGTCGCGATATAAAATCATCAGGGGGGTGAAATGGAGGATAAAAAATTGTATGGAAAATCCGACTTTTGGCGCGGGCGAAGTCGAGAGGAACTGCTAGTTAACAATAAAAAATAAGCTTAGTTACAAGTCCCCAGTGTTGGCAGTCGCTCCTTTCACATAAAGAGCGCAAGACCACTCGCGGCTCCAGCGGCCAGCACTCGTTTTTTGGGCAGGGGTCAGTGACCCGCTTAAACAATCGAGACGCGATTCATTTATATCACTTATCGCCAGAATAGGCCCCTCGCTAGCATGGCGGCATCTACCTGGCGAATATGCTGAGAGCCTGAGCGATTGTTCCAAAAAACTAAACTTGACTAGCTTATGTACGGAACATTGAGTTAATAATCATGGTAAGGAAAGCTTAAAATAAATTATGAATTATTTGGTGTCCTACCTAGGTACATTGCATGTTGACTGAGCCAAGCTAAGCTCGCATGGTGTATCGAAAAAAATGGCGCATCGTGAACATTGTTGAAGAAAGTAAAACAAAGTTAGAATAGAAAACGCTTTACTAGTTACTCGGCAGTAATCAAGATTATCCCGAAAAGAGTTTTTTTTTTCTATAATAGAGTTAGTCAGCTTTTAATTACTAAAATTTTAAAATTGACTAATTTCTTCTGTCTGTGAATACATAATTATAACTGTCTTTTTTGCTTAAGTAAATTAAAGAGTTGATATAGAAACAAAGTAACTTCAATTACCTACTAGCAAAAAGTTACAAATTTCTCATGGCTTGTAAGTTGAACAAACCTGCCAGTTCTTACCACGTGTAGACCGGCAGCCCAAGATACATCATAATTGTGTCCAACGGTACTCTTAAAATAAATTGTTCATTTGCAACAACCAGTTTGCTTCATGTGAAGAATCCACGGCGAATCACCCATTACAGAGCTACAAGCGAGCGCGGCCAATGTCAATATTGTCGTTTGTTCAAATGCAATGTTGGCAAAAGAAAGTCAAATATGTAATCATCTAATTTACGTAATCATTATTTGGTAATCAGAATAGAGTTGTCACAGTTATTACCAAATGTTACGAAATTGAAAAAAAGTTTTTGTAAAAAAGTAGCAAGATGAGTCAAGAGATTATATCTCGATATTTAAAAAAAAGGACTAAAGATAGATTGTTTTGTCTATTCTGACGTCAGTTCAGTCAGCTTGAAAGCCATTTTGAAAACCGTAGACTTAGGCAGCAGGCTTGCAGATGCTGCACGAAGAGTTATTTTTACTTATTAGATAACATCATTTGTTGGGTACTTGGGTCCAATCTACTCTTCTATACAATTGTTATAATGTAACTATCTCAACAGCGATTAGCCATCTGCGCGGGACATATTATAGTGCACAAGTGTGTGCGCAATACACAGGTGCACTCTCTGTTCCTTCACTCTCATAATTCGGTGAGACGGCAGTCCGACATGACCGTAGAGAGATCAGGCGCAGGACCAACGGCTTAGCGTGCTTTCCGAGGCACGGGGGTATTAACACCACCAACTTCCTGACTCCGGAGCTGTTTCTGAGTAATTTCAAGACAGAAAAACTCAAACACCCTCGGCCCGACCAGGGATTCGAACCCGGGACCTCGTGGATAGTACCCAGCGGGTATATTTAATCATTAAAGTTCAATCGTCACCTATGTCTTCTGTAAATGTTGTTCGCAATACTTTTAATCAAAATAACGAAATTATTTTTTAATTTAACCAACCAAACTACAGTTTGGTTTACTGATAACCAAATCTAGTGTGCATATTTGGTTAAACCGTCTTCCAGTACGAGGGTAGTAATGTATTCCTCTCGTCGTTGGACGTCGGGCAGCTAGCTCGTGACTGCGCCTGCGCCGGTATAGTCACGCGCACGCCATCCGACTGATACGAGATCAGCTATTTACTTAACCACATCACAGAATAAGTAAGTACTGGTATTCCGTACAGAAGTTTGATTTTGCAATGAAATTGAAGTAATATCTACTCAATGTCGTCAACCATATGGTGTAATTTAGTTCGCCTCAGAGTAAAGCACATTTTCGTTCAGACACCTACATAAATCCATTGCAACATCAGTGACATACTATCATGTGACGCGATAGGGTTGATTGCTACAAGAAGCTACTAACGCCATCCAGCGCACCTTTCTAGCACTTTATTCATGCTCGTCCAGCCAGCAACGAAGTGCTACGCGCCGCCGGTTATTAAAACACGCGAGCGTGTCGCTGCTCGCTCGCGACATCCAAAGTTGATTAGTGCACCACGGTGGATCGCAGCGCGTAAGTACGTTTTTGCTACCTACATGGGGAGTTACACAGGCCTGACCACAGAATAAATACTTGACGTAAAGTAGTATGAATTATTCTACACTAGCGGTTCCCCGCGACTGGGTTCGCGAAAATGTCGGATTTATCAAGCAAACTTCATCACCACTTGACAACCTTAATGACTTTTATATGGCGACAAAAAGTAGCCTATGTTATTTCTAGGATTTCAAAGCATCTCTATAGCAAATTTCATCTAAATAGGTTTTGCGGTTTAAGCATGAGAAGGTAACAGATCAAAGTACACTTACGCATTTATCATATTACTGATGTTATGACAATGCTGATACTTATGGATTTCTTGGCTATACAAATATAGAGCTTAGGTACTATGTGGTGACTGGTGACTGAGTTTCTTATGAGGTGATTCCGAACAACTTTACACACGTTTTAATTAACGAACCTTCACCTTATTTCACTCTAACTTTTGAAGTTAAATAAGAAGCAAGGCTATAGTCGCAATTGGTACGCACTTTGCTTTTATCTTATGAATGAAGGAAGCGATCACCTAGTATTATTCTATTTTATGTAACTTTGTATAATT
Source organism: Pyrausta nigrata (assembly GCA_949316185.1). Lineage (NCBI taxonomy): Eukaryota > Metazoa > Arthropoda > Insecta > Lepidoptera > Crambidae > Pyrausta > Pyrausta nigrata. The sequence goes on from OX438937.1 coordinate 2,592,008, forward strand.
TCATGATGCGTAATCTATTAATGAAGTGAATATGCTGGCAGCATCTCTCTGTATCGCGCGATTTATCTTTAGTGTTCATTAACCAACTATTGCCCAACTCCGGAGAGGCCATATAAAGTTTTCAACTACCTTTGAAATCACTTGCCCCATCTCTAGATGTAATTAAAAGTTCGATTGCCATTATAGGTAGCGCAACTCCGCCGCTTCCGATCTAACTAAGACCCGTATTGCCAAACGGTACTTGACATAAATTGTGTTTCAATTTTCATACACCAAAATGATAGTTTAGTACACAGAGCTGAGTACCTACACAAAGTTTGGTTGACGCCTTTTTAAGACTCTCGTGATCGCTTACTTGGTACGAGTATTTTTTTTCCATTACAGGATTGACCAGAGCTCTTTCTCAATCGAATAGCAGCATAGACATATGCTTAAAAGGTGGAATTCCTGCAAGCTTTTTTGGGGCGAAAACGCTACGTCATACACTTACGTGAGTTATTTGTTGATTGCGGTCAGGAGCAGGCACATTTATGCTTCCAGTAAAAACGAGGGAGATTCCTCATTACTGACATCAATCACTTGATGTGTCAGTCGAGCTATGAACTAGGAATTAATACTACTTTCAATAAAAGCTATAGGGTAACACCAGGATTGACGCCCTAGTGGTATAGATGCCCCTATTGTTATAACTCTAGGTTTGCAAATACATAGCGTGTAACTTTATTTATCTATCGAGACTTTCTAACTGCCACCAAATGAATCGTGTCTCATGTCTTTGTGCGATTGCATGGGACGGCTTGGTGCGATCAAAGTTTTTTCGGGACAGATGGCCTACTTATTGGGTTTTGGCAATATTCCACTGTGACTTCAATAAAAACTCTTGCTAGAATTCTTTAAAGAACGAAATTTATTCAATTTAACACAATAAGACAAGTTCTAGGATTGACAAGACAACAGCGCCACCAGTGTTGAAAAACGAAAACGAATGTCGGTGCATTTACAGAGACACTAACTAAAAACATTTACGAAGACATCTTATAAATTTATATTTATCCAACACTATTTCTCAGTGGGTCGTCTATCCCTAACGTTATACTGGATGACTTTTTTTACCGTCAGGAAAATAATTGTGTGAGATAGGTAAATGATATAGGTGACGATGGCGTCATCACTTAAAAAAAAAGAGAAGAATGAATGAATCCGCCCGAATTTCGGTCACAAATTCGGGCGGATTCATTGATGTTTAGCGCGTTCGGAGTAGGGTATGCGTTTGAGTTTTGGTCAGTTTCGTATTTTTAATATTATTTTTCCAAAATGCTTTTTTACATGTTATAATAGTCAAAATTAACTAAGAATTAGATGGTTAGGTGCGTAGTAATTTACAAAAAATTAATTCTTTTTTTTTAACTGATGATGCCACCGTCACCTATACATTTACCTATCTCACACAATTATTTTCCTGACGGTAATAAAAGTCATCCAGTATATATGGATTTGGCAATTATCCCCTACATATATGGGATAGATGTCTCAAAATTTAGAGGTGCGCAATAATCGCGAATATTCTTTAAATGTCAAAGGTATTATTTTTTTCCTTTCATAAATTCATAGATACTTAAGTACTTGCCAGTTTTCCAAATAAAAGAATGAAATATCTGTACAAGAAGATATAACATATTTTCAAAAAGTGTGACATCTAACCCGGTTTTACCCTACTTATTTGTGGGGATGTTATTTTAAGTTTGTAATCCAATAAACTCGTTGAATAAATAGATACTGATAATATTAATGTTATCAATCTCTCATTACGTTGAATAAACTAGGCACAAAATTAAGTCACGTTCTAAAATAAGGGTCCTAGAGTGCGTGACAAATGCAATCGGATTTAAGAGGCTAGTCGAATGGCTGAAAACACAAGCCCATTGTTCGCAACTGCCGTGGCGCATTGGATTTCCTACGAAAGATAGTTAAAGTGGTCTGTGGTATGTTTCCTTGTAACTTAAAACAAAAACACCTATCTGAACGCTGTGGTAGGAAGTTTGAATTACGCGACGCGTAGTTATGGACTAGAGTGGTGGTTCTCCGTAATTTCGTTCATCTATTAAGGGTTATTTCATTAGAAAAGTGATACGTTCTTTTCAAAATTCTAATCTGCTATCTCTACCCTCATACTCATCAAAGGATAAATTAAATTTTAATATAAAACGTAGCTAAAAAGATAAGAGCGACATTCGCTATTGAATGAATAGTATTGTGTGTGCTTTGTCTCGTTTCTAATCAAACTAATCTTGAGTACTGAATGGTGTCTAGGTTTTTAAAATTTAAGTTATTAAAAAACTCAAAAAAAAAACACAGTTAAAACGTAGGTATTCATACACGGTCGCACGTCAGACTTCTTCACTTTGTCCTTGAGACCGCCTCTATTCCCTACTTAATATAAGGTTTCGTAGTTAAAATAACCTAACGCGCTGCCGACTGTATATTAGACCATCCATAAATCTATCCATGATATATTAATAATAATATTTTGAAATATTGAGTTTCCAAAGCACTCGTTTGTTTTTAATAAAAACGCTCAGTGCTCAGTTTCATTTGCAACATCTATACTATAATATTATAAAGAGGAAAGATTTGTTTGTTTGTTTATTTGCATCGAATAGGCTTCGAAACTACTGGACCGAATCAAATGAAATTTGGCACCGAAATAGTTTGAGACACTGGGAAGGACATAGGCTACTTTTTGTCGCGATATAAAATCATCAGGGGGGTGAAATGGAGGATGAAAATTTGTATGGAAAATCCGACTTTTGACGCGGGCGAAGTCGCGGGGAACTGCTAGTTATATTATAAATGTCTCAAATATACAGTAAGGTTGAAAACGCCAGTAAAATTCCTAAATATTAATGAAAATTTCTAGACGACAACGAATAATATCGCCCACGAAGACATTTCACTTCTGTTAAGACTTATGTAGGGTTGCCACTGAAACCCTAGTTTGTAATTTTAGTAATAGAAACCTAGTCACATTTACATTTTGGTTATGTTGATTGTTGGTCAAGGACCTTTTTTTAAGTTCTATACTAATGGACTCATTTTTTTATTTTAGTTGGCACCATTTGCTAGATTTTATTTATTTTTCATGTGTCAACCCTGTAGCCCACACATTGCCAGTTTGTGTAAACTGTTCACACTCACTTTTTGTCTATATCTATCTGGCTTTTTGCCAGCAGTCTATTTACGCCCTTAGTCCCAACGTTTAAGATTTAAAATTTATATTTATGTAAAGTGTATCGAAATTAAACTGTTTGGTGCAATGATGGGGCATTTCTCGTGGATGGAAGGCAAATAGACTTTCGGTTTTGTTGACATTTGTTCCTTTTGGCTTATTAGCCGGGTATTGTAATTGCAGGTGTTAATAAGATATCGCCTACTGGGTTTTAATCGTCTCTATGAGATCTTGAGCACGATCGTTAAACTTTTTGAAAATGTACACAACATTTGTACCTGGAAGGAGACTTAATCTGAGGGCAATCAATAGAAGCGATATTGAAAGTCGTGCTATAGAAGCTTACTTTTAAATCGAATATAAATTTTCTGTATAACCTATACCCGGCCCGGCGAACCTTAATCCCTATGACAGTTCATGTTAGTGATGGGTCGTGTCGATGAAACTTAACTTTTTTAACCGACTTTAAAAAAGGAGGAGGTTATCAATTCGACTGTATGTTTTTTTTATTTTTTTTTTGTGTCGAGTCGAGATCTGATGATGGGATCTTGGTAACAATAAAAATATATAATTACTTCAAGAAATATATAATTACTGCAAGAAATCTATTAACTCTTACCGCTGAAACGATGATGTGATTTTCTACGAAAAATAAAGACTATTGAGAACTGGGACAATGTGGTTTACCTGGACAAAACGTGGCTCAACGCCAATTACACAGTCTCCAAAATATGGACAGACGACACAGCAAAATCCTGTACCAAAGCGCCAGAAGGCAAGGGTCAGCGTTTGATTATCTGCCACGCTGGTACAGTCAAAGGTTTTGCGCCTAATTGCTTGTGGGCCTTCAAATCAGTTAAAACGACCGATGATCACGAAGTGATGATGGATAATTTAAATGAGCCCCACCATATTTTGATGGACAACGCCCCATACCATTCCGTCCAAGTGAATAAAGCACTACCAGCAACAATAATAAAGGGTAAATCCTATAGTCCGTGCCATTTAAACTTGCACAAAAGGTTATTGATCCCACCTGTACCAAAAAATGCTCAAACTTTATGACACGTGTCGCTCATCGTATAAAATAGCGATAATCCCGACCCATCGCTGATTTCATAATACCACGGCCCGTCTGAGAACGAGACAACTCTAAAACATCAAAATTTAAGTAATAGTTTCGCAATTTTGTAAATAAAACACAGATTTAGTTATTAAAATAAATATTCTTTTAATTAACGTATTGAAAGTCTTTAAGCAGTTACTTGGTTTTAATTTAAAAACTCGGTTAATTGACATTAATTTTACCACAAATATAAACACAATAATTAGAAATAACATTTTTTCCATAAAGAATTAACAGTAGTTGACGATTCATAGATATTTATCATTGTATAATTTTGACTCCGAAAATGATAAATTATGACTTATTGCACTTAACCGTTAATGGTTTGAGAGGTCAAGGGTGCTATACCTGTACGCTATTTTGTAATGATTGATTTTTTTAATTTACGAATTTCGGAAGTGTTCACGTGTTATTATCAGTCGTTATTTTTTGATAAGTTTCTGTTATTGTTCTTTGTTACGTTTGTGTTTGTTTTATTTTGTTGCTGTTTTCTCCATTCTTTACTTATTATAAGTGAAGATGGAACCTGAGAAGAATAAAAAGAGGTGTAAAAGAATCCTCGAACCGCAAGCAGGTTAGTTTGTATAATTTACCTCTACAATATGTTTTGCTATCATCGTAGGTAATTCCATTTGAACACAAGTTTGAACGATGTTTTTAAGTATAAAGTGATCGTTAGAGCTTTTACACACGAACAGCAGTTTGCTGTCGACGTATGTAACTGCAGCCGACGTTAGAAGTCGGCGGCTAGTTGTCGACATGCCGTCGACGCATTGGCGGCTGCCGCCGGCTGATGTTGACAGCTAGCCGCGTCTGTCATTTGACCGTCGAATGCAGTAAGTCCAGGAGCTAGGACGTGCACAAAATGAGCCTAATAGAAGAATTAGGCTCATTTTGTCAAGTGCAATAATATATTAAAATTGCATAGTGAATGCTTATCACTTAAAAACAATAATTAATCGTATTAGCAAGCTTCATCTTTCGATTGTTAAATACTTGCAATAGTATTTCTTTCGAGTGTTGAGGGTGTAATCCCAATAACATTGATGAAAGCAACGCGGCATTACAGCGTTAAGAAGCACTTGAAAATTTCGACAGGCTCTGCCAACGCCAGGGTGGCCGAGAGGTTAGGCAATCGCCCGGCATGCGAGGAACGCGGGTTCGATTCCCGCCTCTGGCGGTCATTTTTTCAAGTGCAATAATATATTACTAATAGAAGAAATTGCGAAAAGCGAGTCGTTGCTCCGCTGAAATACTTTTTTACGTGAAGGTATCTCGGCGAGATAGTAAGTTTTTAAAAATGGTCGTCAGCTCATCAAAGACGTCTTAGGCGACTTACACAGCTAACTATGCATTGTCATTCAAGTTAAACCTGTATACGAAATTTCAGCTCATCGGCTTAAGATACCTGCTTTAAAATTGAGCTGCAATAAGTATTTGTGACATATAACCCGACTGGGTACAACACCTTGTCTTGGGTGTTGAAGAATAGGAGGAATGCACCGCGTAAGGCATAAGTTAGCTTCAAGCTAATTACTGTAACTTCAAGCTTACGCAGCGTAAACACAATTCCAATTTGATTTGAAGTTATCCTTCTCCTAGACAGGCAAACCAATGCTGTTGAAGCATATCTTACCAAAATGTAACTCGTCAAAGTTTACCTATCGATGCTTCAGACTCAAAACATTCAATTTCAATAATTATAATCGAGGGCTCCTAGGAAACCCCTTTTCTTCACAGTCGTATACATAAAATGTCGGCTGTCCCTCAGCATATTGCTTGTTTTGTAATGCAGTAGCCAAATGTTTGTAATACATGTCAATTTTTCGGGTCAAGGTCGTCTCGTACCAATAAACGTTTGTTTCCACAGACTTCTATCGCTACGCCTTGTATTTTGGTTCGCCGCGATCCCGTATTGGCGTGCAGTGGTACAGGGGTGTCAATGACCTTTTGTGCAAGTTTAAATGGCACAGACTATAGAGTGGTTTCAACGCAATGGTGTGGCAACTAACATTCAAATGTTCAAAAAAGAATTGGTCAGACTGTTGAACCTGCAGAAACAGCAAACAAAGCGGACATATTTTTTGGATGAAATGGCAAAATCCAAAGGTCACGCAGTGATTGGGCTACCGCCCTACCACTGCCAATATAATGCTTTAAAACTTTGTTTTGATGATTGGGATCGAGACGTGCGATACGACAGCATTGTAGATGAGCCGTTTTTGATAAACGTAGGCGACAGCAGCTGCAGTTCAGATTCCGAGTTCGTGATACAAACCCTAATGTCATTATCAGATTCAGATTAAGATATATAAATAAATGATCGCTAAACAGCTTTTGTTTTATTTGGTTTTGCTACAGTTAATTTTTAATTCTCTTGGGTATACAATCGTGAGTGCATGTTTGCCGCGCTCCGTTCTATTTAATAGAGAATTTACTAATACTTAAGTATGAAAAAGCAATGACACTCATAATTTATCACTTATTATGCCACACATGAAAACTGATACTAATAAAATCTAATCTTAAATAAAACAAAACCTGGTGTCCCCAGAAGTATTTTATAAATTTGAATGAAATAAAAACAATTTCATGCAACTTTTTAACATTCAGCTCAGCACCTATAACTTAAATGATTATAAATCATGTACACTCGTTTCCATTATCGACATTTGTTTATCGATATTTTGTTTTTTTTGTTTATTTCGTTCGGAAGATATCGACTAGTGCGGACTAGTCGATATCATCCGAACGAAGTAACTTTTGCAGGACGTAAACGTAAAGTCTGATTGAGATAATTTCTGGTAAATGTTAAGAATTATTATAATTCCGACGGAATATCATTGTAATGGCATATATCTACCTTACCTTAATAAATGGCATTTTTAGAAGCCTCCAATTCAATTCTAATGTAACGGTGACGCCACTACAATGTTGTGTCGTAGGACACAACTGTCAATGTCATAGGGATCAAGGTTCGCCGGGCCGAGTATATATCACTTTATTTAAAAGCGTTTGTAAAAAAAAGTACATAAAGCCTAATATAGAAACTCCTGCTTTTTGAAGTCGGTTAAAAAGATACTTCTACTTATTTAAGTGGCAACCATAGTTTTACATAGGTACGAGTACTTACAAAATAACATGTTAAAACAGAATAATGAAACGTTTCTAAAGCTTGGTATCTAGATAGTTAGCTAAGACTTTTAAATTATGTCTGAAATAACGGTTATTCTTTATCATTTTAATTTGTACTTCCTCAAATTTTGTAAATTTTTAACACTTTTGCTAATTGTTTTGATTGTTTTTTTTTATTTGAATAATAATTTAGGTTTATTTAATAAAAGAAAAGAAAAACAAAGACATGCATGAAATAAAAATAAATAAACTTAAAACCTACTTAATCAAAATTAAACCCGTGTCCTTTAGGCAAGGAGGCGAGGATGCTGGCTGCGTTACCGCGTTGGATGGCTATACTTATCCTTTGAGCGAGGAACGAGCCAGCTTTACTATTTGCCAAAACAGAATTTAATTTAGGTGCAATTTTTCCAAAAAGTAATTTAGCGGATGGTCCCCACGGTCCAAAAGTTTCGACGCCAAACGGCGCAAACACATAATCACAAGTGATGCATACTTGCGACGTTTGGCGTTTTCAGCTAACTCCGCTGCCGCTCCAGCTTTTAAGGCTGACTCCCTGAGATGACATGGGGCCAAAGTATCAACGCAAGTTGCGTCCCAAACTAAGGCCCGACCCCGCTCCCAGGGAATGAGCGTAAGGCCATCGGGTCTCTTGCCATCATCACGGACCAAACCACGTGGTTCCAACGTGGAAGGAACATTGATGCTGGCAAGAGCTCTCCTGATGGTGTCATTAAGAGTAGCGTGGCGGGCGAGACGCCCAGCACTTTGCTGGCAACAAAGACAGTGGAGACCATATTTGTCGACCTCCTTGCCACAAGGACACGTAAAAACTTCTCAAATAGGGGTACCAAGGCGTAGACCCACACACACCCGGAATGACTCACTATCAAAAAGGGTGCCCAGATTTTTTGATGGTAAAGCATGGCCTGAATCTTTGCAGGAAACTGCCAAGAGCCTAGCACGATAACAATCACTGACAGAATTTTGAAGTAAAGAATTAAAGGTCTCTCTCGCAAGAGGGACATCCCAGAGTTTTTGTTGATGACGTTCCTTTGGGATGTCTGCACTAGGACAGAGACCTTGCCAAAACTCCTGCGCCTCTCTCACCTCAGAGAGCTGGCGAGAATGTTTTAAAATTCTTCCAGCTAAAACGGAAGTGCTGTGGAGAGAGGAGAGAAAGGCGGGAAGGGCAACACTAGAAATTTGACGAATTCTGACGCCACCGAAACGAATAGGAAGCGAAGCCTGAACCCAAGAAACATTGTCAAAATGCAAATTTAGAATTTTTTCCAAGCAATTTCTAAGGGTGGTATCAAACATTTTTAAGTAATCCGTTTTTTTCCAGATTGGACTAGCACGAAAGTAATAAGTAAATTTAGGCACAAAAAGACAAGATTTTAGGATTGTATAAGCAATGTGAGAATTTAGATGTTCCAATCTGGGGGCTAAAAGGGTGAAATCATTCATTTTTTTGTCAAGAAAAGGTTCGATGCCGGTATCCAGAAGAGGGGCACATAGAAGGCAAAGCGACTCAGAATTTAGAATTTTAATGTTTGGAGCAAGGGAGTTAAATTTATCAATGATATCCTGACGGAAACCAGAGGGAACATGGTCATTAATAAATAGTTCACATTTCGAAAGGTTGAGTTCTAGGCCTATTTTCTTGAAGCTGTCTATAATCCGAACGAGGTCCTGAAAAACAGTATCTGCTTTGCCACCGAGAGAGCTATCATCCAGATACCAGGCATTGAATTTAGAATTTAAGGATGAAATGACAGGGTAGATGCCTAAACTAAAAAGGGCTGGACCTAAAGGATCACCTTGCTGAACGCCGACTGCAGAAATAATCGAATGTTCATTTGATTGGTGGTATCAATATAAAAGTTTATATAAAATACAGAACTGCTTATAGAGATGTTTGTTGAAGAAACTAAACCTATCGATGTAAGTTTGTGTTGTGACTGATTGAATGATTCTTGCTTAATTTGTAGTTGGCTTGGCCAAAGCTCTTCCGTTGGTATTCTACAATCTGTATATCCCATATGTGGTTGATAATTATATTTAGCGGATTAATTAATTATGATTGCATTCAATGTAGGTATTTCCTTACATACAAAATTTATATACATACAAAACTGCGGTTATTATTATTTATTGACGGATATTTCGTAATTTATATTTGAAAAATTTATATTTCAATAACTAAATCATTACTCGAAAAATATTTAGCTCCATGTCATGTGTTATTTAATTGAAAACGTTTAACTTAAGGAATTCACGTTAACTGCTGAAGCTGAGACAACACTTATCTCTATAGGCTTATCCATTCAATGTTAAGTTTTATTGAAATTCTGTTCAATCATCGATATTGTAGTACCTCTCTACAGCAAGCCGCATAAGTACTTGCTCGCACAATGTACTATAAAGTAACCTCAGCAAATGTGTTATTACAGTAAATCTGTCGGGGAATATACGAGGATATTTATTTAAACGGCCAGCCGGTATGTATCTAGTTTGCATACCATCTTAGAAGAGGTCGGTACTTTGTTTGAGAACCCTATACACGAGCGTCTAGACATTTAAGTCATAAAGATTTGTTTTTCAAACGCAGACTTTCGTTGCTTGGAGAAAGCTTTATTTTATTCTTCAACACTAAATTAAAGATAATAATTGCGACACTAGTGAAATGTCATTGCTATACTTTATTTATTACCATTATATTTATTTTCTCATTTTATACTGTATTTACAACATGTTTGCATAAAGAATCCCACTAGTTGATTTATAGAAGTACCTCTCTCGGTGTCCATTCTTCATTTTGATTGTCATCTAAACATCTCGTTGTAACTTGTAAACTTGACAGGCTTGTCTCTTGTCTCATTTGTCGATATTTCAGCACAGTATTATAAAATCAGTGGACATTCTACAGCGTGTACCTATACAATCAATAGAGTTCAATACAATGTACACTTACCAACACTTATTGAAAAAGTTAAAATCAATTAAAATTGAAATCTAATCTGTTCGAAATACAGCAGTTATTTTTTTGTCGGACTTATCGCTTTGCAGAAGATGCGGGCGTTGTTGCAAGACTTACAAGCGCAGCCGCCACGGAAACAAAGATGACAATTGGTTGATAATTTAAAATTTTGGTGCAAGTTGATGTGTGCTGCTGACTGTACAAAGTATAAGTTCATTGAACAGTGTCGATAATGTTAGTCTGACTATACAGATATTTGTTCAAACAGCCGGGTTGTCGCTTTGCGTATCGTCTTGAGAATGCAATGTAAGTAAGAGACCTCAGATTTTAGGACTTGGTTGACATTTTTCAGAAGATTTCATGCCATCGGTAAGGTAAAATGCAATTCATTGTCATATAAGTCATTGGTTAGGAATTTAAACCAATCAAGTTTTGGAATAAGTGACACTTTCTGTGACGATGACAAAGCAAAATATAGGTACCTACGCCTACAAGCTTTAAAGTTTGTCATGCTATACATTCTTATCAAATTGCATTACAAATTAACGTATTTATTTTATATTTATTTACGCAGTCAGAAATTGACTGTTTGGAATAAATGAGGGGTACTATCAACTCGTGATTGCTGCAATCAGAATACTTTAGAATATGGAAATGGGATTCGATAAACGGGTGTCGATACCGGAGTGTCGTCGACGATTTTTCCTCTATGTCGTTATCACGTGCTCCGATATATTTGCCTATTTACGATTGCGTTTTGCAATTATAAGCTAGTAATCGCAAGACTGTCTCTAAGTCTGCTTTTGGTTAAACAATACGCCTATTTTGGATTTAAATTTTCTTTTCGAGTCTTTGTTTTGATCGGTGTTGTTCAAATCTTCCATCAATCAAATGTTTGTGGCAAAGACTTGCTGATTTGCTTTGGGACGTTAATTTATCAACTAGCTTTACAACAACAAATATACAATTATGAACTTTAATGTTATGCTGCTATAATGAAAGTGTCTATAATGTTAAGTATTTGATATTTTTGCTAAGTACAAACTAAAGTTTAAGGGATTACTATCAAAGCGATTAGTTGCAATTTCCTTACTTAATACAACCCGCCATAGCGCACTTCACTCTAAACACTATCTGTTACGTGTCACGTCTATCCCTAGCCCACTTTTCACGTGGAAACTTAAGTCAACCGAGTTATTTGCGAGTGCCATTTGCGTTTGAAACGGTTCAGCTTTTTCACGTATAGAAACGATAACGTGATTTATGCACGCCATCTTATAAAGTATACCTAATCTAACGACTGACCATTAATGGGAGTGGTAATATGTAAACCTTATGCAACACATACTAACATTACTCCTAAAGTCGCTGAATCACCACGTTCCTTAAAATAGAAGTAAGTATTTACCTATATTGTATTTCCAGATGTACTGTATAATAAATTTTAAATAAAAATATTTTGAGATCATAATCTTTTTCTACGTACTAAACTACGTATGACTTCTTTTAAATGTTTTCTGGAAAATTTCGCTACTAATCATATATTCCATAATGTACTTCTGTTATTTGTTATACTGTGCAATTAAGAGTTATCTATCTCTTACTTCCATAACTAAACATAAAACGAGAACTGACTTAATGTTTGATTAGTTTCAAATTTTGCACCTTACCATTTTTTTTTCTTTTAAAGTTTAGGTGAGCAGAAAGGATTTTTGGAAATCCGCCCCTTAAGGGGGTAAGAATGGGTGGAAGGGGGGTAAGTTTGTATGAAACTCGGTCAGTTTGTCTAGCTACAAAATACGAATGACGTACTCGTATTTCAGGACTTTTGATAATTCTACCCTGTTTGAAAAGGGGTTTAAGTTGTATGAAAATTTGACATTGCGCGGACGCAGTCTCAGAAATTGGCAAGTGAAATTATAAGATAATATCTATTGCATTTAAATAGATTATTGTTAATTTATCAAAATTGATAAAAGCTACAACAATTTTGGTTGTGAATAGCTTGTGCGATGAAAATAGCACGTAATAAGTCCCTTTCCAATCTCCCCGCAACACAATGCTTATTCTCACTAAAAGCAATAACAAAAAGTTCCTTCGATGTAGCGTACTGCGGATTCAAAACCGATAGTATCTTGCGTAAAGCGCAGTCTGCAGGACCCCTACTCTGACGGCATTGTCTTTATTGACATCTGTAGCCAACGCGTTTCCTCGTATTATATACTCTCATATTATGATCTCTCTATGGTCATGTCGGACTGCCGTCTCACTGAATTATGACAGTGAAGGAACAGTGAGTGCACCTGTGTATTGCGCACACACTTGTGCACTATAATATCTCCCACGCAGTAGGCTAATCTCTCTTGAGATAGGCCGCTGTAGTCGGAATTCGGCTAGGAGGACATTATTATTATTAATAAAAAAATACCTGTCAGTACGCATGTATCTAAAACATGCTAAACATAAACATTTTCACATTATCAACGATAAAATCAGCCGAAACTTATGTTGTTCAACGCCATCTAGCGGATTTTTAAGTACTGATTTTTGACACTAGGAAAATCCCTCATTTCATTCGAATATCCGAACATTGCATCGTCTAACATAGTAGGACCTGCTATGAAGCCATAGCAAATAGCCGCGCTAATACCAATCCGCGTTCATGCAATTACCTCGTTAGGTCGAGATGTGGTCAACCAACGAGCCCTATTTAGTACCAGTAAGTTAGTGGACACCTCGCTTGATTAGTTATCTTGTTTTGAACGGAATTACTCGTGTTTCGAACGAATAGGAGCATTTCACATGGCGTTTGATTTACTTCAAGTGTCATGTAGATTCTGGAATGGCAGCTCCAGTAACTTATGTTGTTGGTTCTCTTTGCTTGCTGATTATTATAAGTATAAAACTAACAACTAAGTAGTTGATAGTAAACGTAGTGAAGTTGTTTAAGTTACCAACACCTTTATACTAATTTGGAATAGTTTTAAGTATTGTAATAGTTAGTTATGGTTTCTTGCGGTATGCCAATAAAGGCTTTAAAACTAACGTCAGGAAAGCAATGACAGTTTTCAAAAATGATGCAAATATGTTAATTCATTTTTCATTGCTTTAAAATCGCAATCGTAACCGCCATAGCTTTCAAGTTATGCAGTAGGTGGTGCAATGTAGACTTTATGCGTAGAATGACGGTTCTAGACTATGTATTTATTTAGTAATTTAAAGCTGCTTTGGTACACTTTGCTGAGTCGTTTTAGTAGACATTTTCTTAGTAATTTTATTAACAAGTTTCGACATTTCTTTGATGATCCCCATAGTTAGCCCGGCTCAATGCTTGATTTCAAGGGATACTTAACTACAGACTTCATGTAGATTCTAGAATGACAGAGAGTAGTTTGTGTAATTTGGAGTCGCTAATATTATTTTCTTTGCCATCTCGTTTAGAAATGATTTTATAATGTGGTAGACTGGAGATGTTTATTCTGAAAGGGTACCATCGGTAATTCGAGTGAGCACCGGTCACTCAAACGCAAATTGGCCACTGTTGGTGCTTGGTTAATTAGCAAGTCAGCGATTAAATAACATTGCAGCTGTGATTTAGGATAAAATAGCTGCACAAAATGTATATAAGTAGTAGGTATATCTAAAGAAAAGGTTATAAAAATATTAATATTTCTTAAAAAAAAATTTTCCTCTATGACGGTTAATAATTTTGAATTTATCTTTATGTCACTTGATAGGCCATAGGGTTACCTTCCAAAAGAATCATTTTCGTTACTTTTAGGACCTCCATCTACATTTTATTCTAACATAGCTAGAATGCTAATTGTACACTAGTAGAACGCATATGTGTGTACACTAGAAATATATATTTTTCGGCAAAATTGCTATTTCTACTTTGAGGCCTTAGTGTCACTGCGGATGACTAAGCTCTTATTTTAGAGTGTAGCTATCACGCTCGTTTGCGCTATCGTCTTGGTATGAGAGACAGGGAAAATACGGACATCGTCATCCGGAGTAAGACCTCTGTTATTGAACTGCGATAAGACTCTTGCCTTGCACCATTATCTGCTGGTTTCTCATGGCGATGCTTTATGTACAATTTGCTTCGATAGTTTGTGTTCTCTGTTTTCAATGTTAGGGTTGTGCCTGAAGATCTTTAATTTTTTAAGCTTTTTCTCATTATGTTTTCTTATAATATAAGAAAAAACCTTTAGACACTCATTTATTTTTCGTAAACAATCTTTCCGTTTCCGTTCTCTACATCTTGAAATCTGGGCTTGATCACAGAATACTAGTACTTCGTACAGAAGTATGACTTAGCAATTGTATTCAAAGAAATGTCTACTCAATGTCGTCAAAAATATGGCGTAATTTAGTTCGCCTCAGAGTCAAGCATATTTTCGTGTAGACACCTACAAAAATCCATTGCAAGATAATTTTATACATATTGCTCTGGAATATGATTCATAATACACTAAACCTATTCAGTGACGTAATATCACGCGACGCGATAGGGTTGACTGTTACGAGAAGCTTCTAACGCCATCTAGCGCCTCTTTCTAGTACTTTATTCATTCTCGTCCAGCCAGCAACGTAGCCGCGCGGCCGCCGGTGAATAAAACGCGCGAGCGTGTCATTGACCGGTAGCGACACGCAACTTGTTTTAGCCCCTAAGTAGGGGCGCCGCGCGTAGGTACGTTTTTGCTACTTACGCGGGGAGATACACAGGCCTGGCTTGATCTTAATTATAAGACTCATCATCAAGTTAGTAACAAATGAAAGCTCTTATATTTTTACTTTAATTTATTTTTATTTATTCTCGCATTACAACACCCGAAGTATTTAGGTACTTTTAACGAAGGATGCTTGCTGCCGCTTGTCAAAATAGATGCTTCACTTGGTTTAATGGTTGTCATCAAGTACTTTTTTCCACTCTCACCCCCTATAATATGCTTTGACATTGCTATAACTTTGATATTGCTATTATGAACTTATTTTTTGAAGTAGTACATAATTATTATTATATTAAAAAAGATATGTCTATTTATTAAAAACACTAGTAACTAAACTATAAATTGTACTGTACTTATTTTTTTACATAAAAAAGCAGAGAACGCGACACTGACTTGTACCAATGCGCGGTGTCAGCTGGTCGTCCTCGGAACTTCCGAAACACGACTCCCTGCGGCCAGACGCAATGTCAAAATCATTAGTAGTAAGGGGGTTAGATACTTGTTGCATTGTGTTTTTGGTGCCAGTTTAGGTGGACAGCCCTAACCATAGTTGGATGTTTGTTCAGCGGAGGCTTGTCGTTAAGTTCCGTTCAGCGTGTACCAGGTTACACAGAGTAACATTGTCGGTCTGTACGCTCGTACTCGTTGCTAGCTTGTTATTAGATGAAACTGGTGGGTTTTTCAACAGAACCAGTGTTTATGGAACAGCTTGGGTAGATTACTACCCAAGCTGTTCCATAAACAATAAAATATCATTTGGATACTAATAAAATATTGAATAAATGGAAGTTTAGTTTTAGCCTAATCTAGTTTCACATTAGGGTATGATTATTATGCTTTACTGCTGCGCTCAGTGACGTCTATCAAATTTAATCTATAATTATGCCTCGTACTGTCACTTTCTTTGTCAATTAAATAGAAAAGGACTTAATGAGGGATTGACTTTAATTGACGCCTCTGTACTCAGAGTTCAGGTTCAGGCAGTTATTAGCCAGACTGTGCAATGTCAGACACCTGTAGCGGCTCAGAAAGTTTGAGGCCCGATGATAAAGTACGTATTTTAGACTGCAATTGTCCCGGTATTACAGCGTGAACGAGTTACGAGCGTGATGGCATAGTCTTAAAAATACGGACATCGATACCGAGTAGGACCCTTGGGGGCCAGTGTTAAGTCTATAGCCCACATGAAAAGGATAGAAAGAAGACCTAAGGTGAACTGTGTTATCAATCACGACTGTTCACATTCAAATATTTGTACTTTACTTGGTTGGAATATACTAAATATTCCACGCTTACTAATAATCCTCTCGAAAATGACTATATACATACATAAAATTTTACGCAAGCTGTAAATTGAAACTAGTTAAGATTGATCATCCTTTCATACTTTTACATAGGAATGTGTAGAGCCACAAAGGTAATTTTAGTCTTAACGAATTAAAGCAAACACTAAAACTAGTTGCTACTCGTCTGCAAAGGCAATCTGAAATAAAAGTGGAACATTTTCAAGACAATCAACTATCACAAACTAGCGAGGACAAACCTAATTGTTAGAATTCAACTCGATTACTGTTCTCAGAAATTATACAGAGCCAACGAATTACGAAGTTAATGAAGTCTAAAGTACGAGACGGTGAGAGGAATGTTCGTAATGGAATTGTGTCCACTCACTGGCAGCAAATACGCTTGTCTAGTCGAGAAATTGCACTGTGCGTTATCGCATGAAGCAGAAATACTAACGATGTTCGATCAGTGTTGTGCTTGGGGTGGGACATTTGCCTGGCCTGAAATAAATAACCGTGATCTTTATTTGGGACACCTACACCCATATTTACAAACTCTCCGAAAGTTTCCGTGTCGGAACGTTCCTGTATTCGAATGTCAAAACTTTCTTTCCGAAAGGATTCGAAAACCTTCACAAACGCTGTCGGTGGAATTCGATATGATTTGACATTCGAATTCGAAAAGGATCCGACACGGAAACTTTCCGAGTGTTTGTGAATCAGGGTGCTGGGCTCTTAGACAAGATTTTTTTTACAGCGAACTTCCCTTTCGCCAAAGAAATGTCAAAATATGTATGCTAAAGTCACGTGGTGTTTTGATGGCTTATGTCAGTTTCATACCTTTGGTTAGCAATGGCGAACTTCCCTTTAGAATAGATGGCATTTTGTCTACGGGCCCTGCTTAGTGTTTATTACACCGAACATAGAGAACATTTGCCTGGCCTGAAAAGAAGTACAGTGTTCTCAATATGGACACCTGAGTGTTTGCTACACCAAACAAAGAGACGAGTCTAAGGAATATAAATAGAGTCGATGATAGGAAAACTGAAGAAATACCGACAAAGAATCCCCCATTATAACAAAATTGGCTGATATATCATGTTGAATATACCCAATGTTATTATGGGACTTGCTCTTGAAAAAAATATTTTATTTTTAAAATGATTATGTAGTTTATAAATGTGCAGGTACAAAGAAAAGGAAATGTGTAGGTATAATATATAACTTTAGAATAAAAAGACTTCTGTGAACAGATTGTACAGGGTCCAGGGAACATATTATTTACTGATCATCTTTCACAATAGATTGTCCCATATTATTTTAATTTTAAACTTTTCTGGGACAAAGTTTTGATGTGGGACAAAAACCAACAACACTAGCAAGTAATTTCACGATGGTCTTTAAATAATTGTCGTGGTTTACGACGGTGAGTGCGGTACCAATTCTCACATCATCGTGAGCAGCGGGCGTCATGAGTTGTTGCTACCGAGGGAGCTAATCACTTGAATTTTAATCTCTCTCAAAGTTTATTTAAATTACAGAATAGCTCTCTTAATGGCCGAGAATACCCGCTTCATTAACGAAATGGAACGTTCTTATGAAAATTAGTATCCAAATGATAGGTAACTACAGCATTGTAGAGCTATAAACTGATTGGTTTCCAGACAGTTGTTAAATATTAATGTTGTGTTTAATGTAATGATCAATTAATTAATGAGTGATTGAATATTACGCTCATTGGTGGTTATTCGCAAGCATCAGTAAAGTCAGTGAAATAAGGTAAAATCTAGTGATAGCAATCCAAAGCCAGTTTGATAGAAGAGGTCGCTTGATGCTCAATGTATGATCGAATATGACTGTAAAATTTTGTCAATATTAACACGGCGGTTTTATGAGTACCTAGCAGCCAAGTGTGTCGTCTTGTCAATATGTACAGTTTTCTGGAAGATTCGGTATAACTAAGCTGTATACTTACACATATTTTTAAATTGTTTTCCGTTTTTTAACTTGAGTTTTTCATCATTTGCGTCATTTAACGACTTCAATTAACCTCTTTTCGATGCAGCGACGACCGTACAGCGTCGGTGTACGTGCGCGTGCGTTTGCGAATCTCAAAAATTTTAACGGTTTAGCTGAATTTTAAAAATCGATCTGCAATTTTCATTGGACGCTACAACTGTATTAATTGACAACTCTAACTGTATCACCAGGAAGGACTCTATAAGCAAAAATCGCCATGTTATTGAAGTACACCATAATGAATAAGCTTTAATTCAGTTACATGATTTTGTTACATGAGTAATTTGCTTACAGCGAACAATGGAATACTAATCTGTGAAAGCAATTTTCCACACGGCCTACTCAGTTTACGTGCGAGTATCTACTTAGGTTAATTTTAATTTGTAATTATTTCGCCTAATTTTATAATGTATTTTGCGTAATTAGCTGTCTGAAAGCAGGTTTTAATCTCATTTAGTTTATTTGTGTTAATACATCAAATATTATAAAAATCTTGTTGCTATTTCCAAACAAACAAAAAACTTTAGCTTGCGATTAGGTCTACTTGCAGCGATGACGACTATCATGGAGGCTGATTGTACGTTTTTTTTTTTATCTAGGGTCTTGCATTGTTACTCGCTTATCAGAAGTTTGCGTGTTTGACAACCATCACCTCTTTTTGGATTGGACAAATAAAAAAAACTGTCCAGGTGACCAGTGCAAAGTTATCAAGCTATGACGGCGGCTGGTTTGGACCGGTTCTGCCTGACCGGTCTGTTTTTTCGCAACCCGCTCCTTCCTGGCTCGGCGTTCCCACACGGGTTTTCGATGCAGCATATAGCTACATATAGTCCAGCATGATGCGTCAAAGCTAAGGAAAGTCACTAGTATTTTGGGAAAAGGTATTTTCTGCCGTTATTATATTTTTTTTGAGAAGCAGTTGTTACATTTTTTATTTATTTTATTTTATTTAACAGTTTTCGGGAATCTTACAGCTAGGAATTGAATATTTAATACAGTAGAAGAGTAAGTTTATTTACAAGTTTCCACTTATAGTTAATGTTTTAGTAATTATGAAACATCACTACTGTGCACATCATATAATTACTTACACCCAAAGAACACATCGCTTAAAGCCTTTTTAAGTGTTATGACACTGTGGTGGAAGAGGTATAAGGTAATTTATTGATAAAATACAGTAGACTTGCTTTTTCTTTTCGCATGAGCTGTGTGCCTGGTTCACCTATCTGAATATTTCGTGACATCTGCATCTCTTTGCTTAGTTTTCTTCTTTTGGTTTTGGAAATTAAAAATAAAATTACTCATAATATTTATCTCTCTTTTCCATTTATCTCACCTGTTTTTAGTGTTTATATATTATTATAGCGGCAACAGAAATACCTACATAATTTGTAAAATTTTAACTGTGTAGCTATCGTGGTTCATGAGATACAGCCTGGTAACAGACAGGCAGACACACGGACAGTGGAGTCTTAGTAATAGGATCCTGTTTTTAACCTTTCGGTACGGAACCAGCTCGGAACCCTAAAAACGTTCCCAGTCCACGAGCAGCGTCTCAGCCAATAGCTAGTCATTTACCAAAGCCGATACTATACTTTGGACCATAATTTATGTATGTACTCTTATACTCATACCTCGATAATTGTATCCGACTTGTCAAAAAAAAAACAACATGGCCGAATCTGCGGAGCGTTGACTCCAATGGACCATTTAGCTGATTACGCGTGCAGGCAAGGCAACAGCACTGGTTGTTTATGATATTTTGTCTTTATGGCCTAGTAAATAAGCGTCAGGAGTGGTCACTAGAATTTGAGGCTGGGTGTTCATACATATGTACGAGAGGGAACAAGTTTGAGAGCGTTTCCGTTGCACCTTTAGGAGGGATGTGCTGGAAAAAAAGAGTCACATCGATGTAGATAAAATGGATTTGCTTAAGCTGTAGACGGATTCACTGGATATCAGTTGACCAGTTTACTCACAAATTGTATCAATTCGATAAAGAGTAACTACGTCGTCGTCTTTGATATTATTCTTCATTTCTTCTTGATTTTATTCATACAGTTTGAACAAATTCACAAAAAGCGGTACAGTACCTACAATAAGTAAAATATTTAGAATGGTTGAGGTCGCAAAAACATTTAATTGTTTCATGTAAACAATAATGATCCTTCATTGGTTATAGGTACAAGTATTTAACATTTTCTGCACCTCTAGTATCTCTTGGGTTGTGTCGGTTGTGTCTCTTGGGTTTTTCCTATCAACTTTTTCCATTTATTTTGACGGTTTTGGGGCTAACTGGATGGAATAATTTTGCGCCATTTATTATGACGTTGTTTATTGGCTTGTTCGCCATAACTTCTTAATTCGCTCTCGGGTAACCAATTCCTGGTACAAATTTTCTGTCTTCTGACTCCAATAGCGTCAGATTGGTACCTATTGGATAAGTTACATTTTGTGAACCTTATTATCTTGAAATAAGATCTTCACGTCCAAAGTAAGACGACTTTTCAAGGCTCTTCCAAGACAATTTGGTTGGAGAGTAGTACAGGATTCCTTCGGAACGATGCTGGCCATTACGCGAATGGAGACGAGAGCATACGCGCACGCGCTCACGCACACAAACACAGAGACACGCCCACATACGCACGATAGGGTTGGTTGCTCACTGGCAACCCATATAAACATTTGTTGTGTGTACATTTCTAGAAGGGTCTAGAATGTTAGGACAAATGTTTAAGGAAGACTTATGACTGGAATTGGCGATGCGCGACTTTGGGTTGAAGCTAAGGTCTGCTAGATTCCTACATCTGGCTCATACTAACTTCTAGAATTGTCAAAATCTTGGTATTCAATTACATTACGATTCTATTGAAATTTCGGTAGTGGAATTTAGCGGATTTGGACCCCTGATTGCATTTGTGTCAAAGCAGGAGCCGGTATTCATTTAAATGGCTTTACGGAGTGAAACTTCTGTACTTACTTCTTTTAGGTCTGTGATAATATTTACCCATAGTATGTGATTTCAGCAAGGCACGAAACAATTAACAATTGCACAGTTTTACATTTTGCATGAAATGCTAAAATGCAACGCCAGGTAAACATAGTATTACAATATAATACAAATTAAACAAGCAAACATAATTATTGAAAAAACGAAACACCTGACTGCAAAAAATATTATTATTTTGAAATGGTCTTTTTACTGGCTTTCTTCATTTGATACCCATATTGCTATGGTAAGGAAAAATCAATTCCCCCTTTATTTCCATTTGAGGGCGGCGCCATTTTTCAAATGTATATGGCCTAGGTCACTATCACAACTTTGACAAATTCAACGACACCTTATATGTCAAAAACTGTCTAGTAACATTATACATACTTCTAAAAACCATAACCATCCTTCCGCGGTCGGGTAAAGAGAAAGCCTAGTAAAAAATACGTACGTAAGTGGCATTAAATATTCCAAGTCACGTAATTCCAGATAAATAAAAGCAAGGATCACATCGCTTAGGCTGTGCATATCGGTTATCTTAGCAGTGATAACGATCTGACGAATCGCACCCACGTGAAAGCTCCCAGCATGTTCAACCCTAGGTCAGTCACGAGCGCACCCGAGATTATACCGAGATTGTCTTCCCTTGTCTAGGCCCCGTCTATGTAGTACACAGAGCAGCAATCAACCTACTATAAAACCTTTATTTCGATCAATCGATTTTGATCTCTATTTCCACAGACTTAAGGATAGCAATTGATTGAGGAATTTTGTCATTTTGTGGTAGGATCTTGTGCTCCGAATGTACATAGTTTGTACTATGTGCCTATTGTTCACGATGACTCGTACAGTTTAATACGAAAGGCATTCCGATGGTATCGAGAAAATCGGATAATTAGGAGATGCTGGCACGATTACCTCGCAGACCTTCAGACGCAAGAAGGGTTTATATTATTACCTATTTATGTTCATCCATTTGATCTGTTTTGCTAATAATATATGGATCCAGTTCTTGGAAGCAAGAACCTTTAGATTTATTGAAGATAAGAGTCAGCTTATATTGGGTACGCTAGTAAAGCTCTACAACAAAGCGAGGTAACTACTCAATTTTATTTTTCTTTGCAACGCAGTGTCATTTCTGCACGGATTATGTCCGGTACTTCGCTCCTTCCCGTTAGTCTTATTGTATATGTAGTATGTATTAAAGTAATTAGTGTTATTGCTATCTAAGGCATAGTTACCCTAGACAATTTGCCACGTAAGGAATCGAAGCAAACTCACTCGATTGCAAGCATAAGCAGCTTACTATAATATCTTATGTGCTTAGTTAGTACAAAAATATATAATGTTCTTAGGTTACAGTGAAATTTGTCTCCTTATTATAATAATCTTTAATCCTGTATTAATCCTTAGTCTAAACTGAGAACTACATGTGGCAAGTCTGAGCTCCAAATTGTTCTAATATTCCTTTACTTACTAGTTATAATATTATACATACCTATTATGATATAGTAATTTTTTGCAAAAGACGTCAATCTACGCATCTCTTTCAAACAACCTTAAGGTTATGGGCACAATTCATTCAAGGGCAATCGAATGGGCAAAACTAAGGCGCAAAATCATGATGAAAATAAAAAGTAGAATATAGTTATTAAATATGTTATGTTTATTTATCATACAAAGTACGAGTACTTATTTATTTACTTAGTTTACCAGCAATTGATACACTACACTACAGAGTATATTGACGAAATACATAGATCACGTGTACAATTATTTAAAGGTAAGCACAGTATGCTGTTGCTGTATTTATACTGTTATAAAATGATTAGTCAGTCAAGAGAAAAAAAACTAACAGACAATTAAAACTAAGGAGAGAATCAAACAATAAGAAAAGAAACCCTTTTAAAACTATTAGTGATCCATCTGGTAGACTTCATATTTGAATTTGTGCAGTGAACTTCCAAATATATCATCATACATAGCTCTATGAACACATGATAATGCTTCACCGACATCCTAAATCTAATTTCCCACACAAAATTTCGCCGTCCTCCCCTTCCTACAAAAGTGCACCTGTGAAAAAAAATGAAATTTAGCAAACAAGTTGATCCCCAAAGCCAAGGAAGCAGGGAGGAGGGTAGGCCCACTGGGACACGGGACGGGACGGGACGGGACGTCACTCAAACCGCCGCGCGTGTAATTGGAATTAATTTGTGTTAAGCGAGTGCGTACGCAGATGCTACTGTGACCCTACGATAGGTCTGTATTTAGGAAATTTCCGAAAAATTACCATTGATATAAAATAATACTTAAAAATACTTACCGAAAAGATTATGTTTCACTAGCGACCCGCCCCGGCTTGGCACGGGAGCAATAATATTAAAATAAGATATTTCTCACTCAGATGTAATGTAGCTTTCCTCTGTTGAAATCATTTTTAAAGGTGGCCCAGTCCAGTAGTCCTAGGGAGAGATTACTTCCTCATATAAACAAACGTAAACTCTTAACAATATAAGTATAAATATAGTATTGGTTGATTAATATGCGATGCTTTCACTACAATGGAATTCTCCAGAAATTTTATTTAAAATCTTGTCCCGAATATCCCACTGAATTTCACATTGTAGTCACCCTACACACGTTTGCGCTCTTTGAAAAAACTAATTGCATTTGCGGAGTTTGCCCAGGCGGGGAATGCAGAAACAGTCCGTAACTTGCATTCAGACGACTACAAGAATGTGTAAGCACTCCTCTCGCATCTCAACAGAGGATTACAGAATTGTTTTCGTGATTACTTTCGTCCGTAGAGCTTTACTTTATTAGTTTTCTTTATTGACAATTATTACGCTAACAACTGCGTTTTGGAATTGACTGACTCTTGGAATATTTTATGGTTCTTCATTGTATGTACAATGGTGCGGTTCTTCATTGCTAGTTTTTTCTTTCAACTGAGAGGTGGTCGGTACTAATGTTCACTTTATGTTTCTGTAAGCTTGGGGTTCCTCAACATATGTTTAATTCTTAATCAGTCGGTTTAGAATTATTTGACATATTTTGTATAGAAATTCTGTCAAATTAACCGTCAATCGAGGTTGCCGGCTGTTTAAAAATTGGTGAGCTTGGGTCTAAGATGCGTAGTTTAATTATCCCGTAGCTAATAGCAGCACGTTTGATTAGTTAGGTATTCTTCTATGCTTTATGACAGTTAATTATTCATGGTTATTTTTGTCCTGAAAGTTATAAGAAAGCTATCTTCAGTTGTTCATAAAATACTAATATTTACTACTTACTTTTTATCGAAATGAATACCGCTCTATTTAAATAAAATATACTGCGACGAGCCGGCAATTGGTCATAGTTTCGTGTCCGATAAAATCCCGCGTGAAACATGATTTATCTGCGACTCTTGTCTAATAAATATAATTTTTTTAGTATCCGCAAGTCGCGACAATGCTGGTCTTTGGTAGCTGGAAGCTGATTTTATTTCAAACTACAAGCACAGATTTAACACTACAAGTAATAATAGTTCTAACTTTAGAGTACACTCTAAAATAAGATTAGTTTAGTCTACTATAGTTGGTAGTTTGAATTTGACTTTTTTTTCTTTTATAAGAAAAAGAAATAGCGTTCTTGATTTGCCTTTGCGGTAACACTAGTTCACAGGCGGCATGCACAAAGATTGCATAACCAGTTTTTGTAAAACGAATTTTCCGGTGAGTTCATGTCATGATGTCTAAATTGACGTTCTTTCTAAAAGTTAGTAGACACGGCCGCACGTCAGACTACCCCACATTGACCTTGTAATCACCTCTTTACCCTACATAATAAAAGTTATTTTCGTAGTTCACATGGGTATCCAGATGTGCTGCCGACTGTACATAAACTCTGTCTCGGAGCTCGCACTTAATATCCGACAAGTAACGATACCCACAAAAGCCATCCCACTTTATTATTGCACTTAAAATACTATCTTTCCCTGAATGACGACGTTATCTTCTCCCAGCCAATTGCAGTAAATTAGATCGAGGCTAGAACAACTCGGCAGTGAAACCTGCCCGCAAATTTATTCAGATATAAATACGATTTTACTGCACCGAGAGCGCAGGGCGTCTAGAAAGTTCCGTGGACCAGTGGTTCTCAATCTTTTTTCAGTAATTTCATTTTTCAAATTTCATTTCTTTGATAAACTTTGTGGCTTCAGTTGAGGTTGTAAGTAATTGGAGGCATTTGGAGTTTAGGGTTCGCAATATATGAAGTTTATATTTTCGACTAAAACTTTCTATACTCCCAGTTTTTAAGTGTATTAGGTATGGAGTATGCAAAATCCCAAGACCGATTTCAAAATTTTGATCGCTAAAATCAAGAATTCTCGACTGGTGGAAAGTTAATTTTGGTGTTATACTACTTACCATTATCTAATAATGGATTTCCGCAAAGTAACGCCTGATTCTATTAATTATGTTATACTACTTACTCGTATACTTATTAAGATATCCTATCCATGTTGGGAACAGCTGACCTAGAACATGTCTTGCATAGAAACGCCGCTCTGGCTGGGTTATTATGAGGGCAGATTTTTCATAGGTACTTCTTAACTATATCTGAACTCTCCTCTATGTGGTGAGATGAAATTTTATGGTTGTAGATGTAATTTAAAACCATGCGAGTAAGTTGATACTACTTTCTAGCTGTCACTAAATGGGTTGTTATTAACCAGGATATTTTCTTTCCTTTACAATTTAAAGGTACCTACAGTTTTTACTTTAAGTAATCCTGCTTGATTTCTTTGTATAGAACTAATACTTCATGAAGCTTAGTTGAAAAATATATTAAATTAGTACAGTCGCGGTTATCTAATGGTACTTATTTTATAACTAGCAGTTCCCCGCGACTTCGCTGAAGAGATGGATGGACTGTATAAAGCATGATATGATTGTGAAAGGAGTGGATGAGTCAATGACGAGTGATAGGATTGTATGGAAGAGAAAAACATACTGCGCCGACCCCAAATATAATGGGAACAGGGCAAGCGAATGATGATGATGATGAGTTCCCTGCGACTTCGCTCGCGCCAAAAGTCGGATTTTCCATACAAACTTTCATTTCCCATTTCAACCCCCTGATGATTTTATATCGCGACAAAAAATAGCCTATGTACTTTGCAGGGTCTCAAACAATTTCTGTACCAAAGTTCATTTGAATCGGTTCAGTAGTTTCGGAGCCTTTTCAGTACAAACAAACAATAAAATCTATCCTCTTAGTAATATTTTTGTAGTATAGATATAACAACATCTAAATCATTCGCAATTAATATTAATTAAAAACATTTTTAATACATCTTCTTTCCCTATCATTCTGACCCGACTTTGAATTCCGTCGGAGCTCTTCCTGCCATCAACAGCTTACTTGACAGTTCCCATTAAAAACCCGGCTGTTTCGACGGGATTTAAGACTAAGATCCCGGCTAATGGTGAGCACACATCACATCGATCATAGCTGGTCAGTTGCCGAGACCGATTAGGCACATGACTAGGGTTGCCATTCGTCCCGATATATCGGGACTGTCACCGTTATTGAACTCTCTGTCCCGGCG
Organism: Pyrausta nigrata; assembly: GCA_949316185.1. Taxonomy (NCBI): domain Eukaryota; kingdom Metazoa; phylum Arthropoda; class Insecta; order Lepidoptera; family Crambidae; genus Pyrausta; species Pyrausta nigrata. Next base: position 2,619,101 of record OX438937.1, read on the forward strand.
TCCCGACGAACGCCTTTAATGTCACGATAAAATTTTCGCGTGTACCTACCGCACTATTGCTTGGGCGATTTTACAGTGCCAAGTTGATTATAGCATGACTTGCACAGAGTTCTTCAAATATGTTAAAAGGTGCCCAGAATTGTTGAGAAAAGTGAAATCTTCTGAAAAGTATGGCCATCCAAGTACTTCTGCAAGTGATTAGAGATTGATGTCCTTATAAATATTCATGATAAGTTATTTTTAATAATTTTTAACCTTTATAACAAACAAATATGTCCAGACGAGACCCTGGCCGAATACGGCAACCCTACCCATGACCCTTTCAGTCAGAGCAAAAAATATCGTTAAAAAGCCCATCATTTATCACAAGGATCTAACTTCGTTACTAGGTAGATTCCAACAATGACTGGCTAAGTAGGTACGCTTGGGTTTGTTTGGGTAGCTGAATGCAAATACGTTTGGTCCTGTATTTCTAGACTAATACTCGTAACTGTACTATTTGATCCTTTGATCCTTCCACGTTTAGTTAAGACAATTGCAGACAGCGTATTTGAGCTTTTATTAAGCTTCGTGAGAGTTTTGTGCGAGATGACCTAACCGAGTAGCTCATACGGTCATCGTATATCTACACCTTCTACCTAGTTTGTTTTAAGTCATTCTTTTTTGGCTTTCTATTGTGTTATTTAGCTTGTAAGCGATTTGGACTAACTAAGCCAGCTTGCAAGAACAATTTTTCAATAGACTCGTGAAATCGCAGGCAAAAAAATAGTGTCAAGGTATCTAATCCGCTATCAAAATTAGCCGCGTCCTGATTGACTCGTCTTCAGGTGTGGACTAGCGATGCTATAGTTTCTTGCTTATTAATTGACAGTTGAATCGGTGCTCGAATTAATCGGCGCGTTGAATTATTTATGGAGCGGGCTGCGCGGACGCAACAGGTCCTCATTGTGTCGGGATGCAGGGGATGCGGACCGCGTAGGGTTGGCGATGGTGGTCAATGTGGAGATAATGACGCACCTGGGCCCTTAAACAAGATGCAATAATACAGCAAACTTCGCTATCGCCAACGAAATGTTAAAATATGTATGCAAAAGTCACTTTATGTTCCGATGGCTTATGGGGAGCAAATAAATAAAAATGAAAGTGCGTCTGTCTGTTACTTTTCTAAGCTTAAACCGCTAAACCGATTCAGATGAGTATAAAGATAGTTTGAGTGAGGAAAGGGCAAAGAAAGTGGGTGAATAGGGGAGTGGGACTTTGTATGGGAATTAGCGTGGTCGAAGTCAAGGGAACAGCTAGTTATAATAAGCAATCTTCTACCTAGGAGTTCCACTATCTACTCATGCGCTGTTTAATAAAACACAATCTAATAATGAATAATGATCCTCTTAGCCGAATTTCGACTACAGACGGCCTATCCTCAACAGACATTTGCCAATGTGCGCAATACCTGCACAGGTGCACTCTCTGTTCCTTCACTCTCATAATTCGGTGAGACGGCAGTTCAATATGACCGGCCGGAGAGAGCTGATCTATCTCCGGTCACATTGGATATCGTAGCACCAAAGGTTTAACGTGCTTTCCAAGGCACGGGGGCAACTTCCTGACTCCGGAGCTGTGTCCGAGTTAATTCCAGACGGAAAAGCCCAGAAACTTTCAGCCTGACCCCGAGTTCGAACCCCGGTACCACCTCGTGGATAGTACCCAGCGTGCTGTCCACTAGACCACTAAGGCAGTCACAGCACAATACCTAGTGCTAATGTCTATCTTAGAAACATTTATTTGTGGTTTTCGGCATCAGAGACGTTGTCGTTCTTGTCGTAAATCTATCGTGAGGAGACAGATATTTATACCTTGTCTTCCTGATTTGTAGGTGCCTATTGAAAGCCCTGGTTAGTAAATCCGTCAAATGGTCAGTTTACTAAATTGATTTCCTAATTCGGTTTACTGGAAACTAACCAAAAGCTCGACTCTGGATTTATAGAGTTACAATTCAAAACGACTGTAGCTTGAAAATCAGCTGCCTCATTAAAAATCAAAGTTTATTAAACTAAAAAGCGTTATTAAAATGATGATTCATAATCATAAAATAAAATGCTTGAGGTCACGTTGCGGCGGAAAATAAAAATGTATAATTTTACACCGTCAAAAATCGAAGAAAAAAATTGGATTCGGCGCACCCCTACGCATCGGACTGGCGAGGGCGGCGGGGGTGAGGCGCGCGGGGTGCGGCAGGAATGCAGGCTCTTGTTCGTTTTGGGAGCGTCGGCGCAGGTAGGCGCGCCGCAGCCTCTTCGCCCGCGCCCCGCGTTGCTAGGGCTATACTCGGCTGGCGAGATATTTTTTTTTTTTGCTGGTGGGTATTGGAACTTTTGTTGTTGCAAAGTCAAGTATTATTATTAAACGTTTATTTATTTAAGTATGTACATACTCGTCATTTTATTCATGAATAATAATAGAACATGTTTTTTAGTTGCTTAGTTCAGTTTATTAAGTTTATATTTTTTCCTTATGCATGTGGAGACTCCTTTTGAAATCTAATAGTGTATTTATTTATTTGAACTTTAAGCACCAAAAAAGAAAGTATAATGGGCGGACTTGATGCCTTAAGGCATTCTCTACCAGTCAACCTCGTGTATATAAGAAATATGAATACTTAGTTATGTACGGGATTATTACCATATACCCTTTTTTTTTGCGAGTTTCCAATATTCCGGCACTGTTGCAAGCGCCATGATACGGAATAACTGAAGATCTTGTGGGTGGAATGTCATAGACACACATCGCAGTCTACCCTCCCTCGAAGTCTTTTATTGAGTTTTCATAATGGTAAATCTTCACAAACCGGCTGGTACTGCAAGGACGCTTGATGACAAGCAATATCAATATGGTCTTAGCACAGAGTTCACCAATACAAACGTTTAATTTTTTATCAGCAGGTTAAGCATTATTTGACATATCTTGTATGGGAATTATGCCAAAACAACCATAAATCGCGGTTTACCGGCTGTTTAAAATTGATGAAATCGGGTCTAAAACCGTCCAATACTTAGGACGAGCTCTGAAGAACGTTGGATGCACCTTATTTTATGGATCATTCAATGATTTACACGCATACGAGGCAGCTACTGACATCCAGTTGCAACCCAACATAAGATACCCAATAAAGGGAATATTTACATGTTTGTGAAGCTTATTTATTACACATTCATTTTGGCCCGTTGTGATAGAATAGTAAAAGCCACGGTCGGCAAAATGGAATGTTTACCGTATACAGCATACTCCGAAATACTTTGCTAAAAGAAAACGCTTATTTTCCTTATAAGAAATCAATCTCTGACATCGTTAACACCGCAGTCAAGTATATCCGACGAGGCCCTTCAGTTTTTTTCTCGTTTGGCGGCGGAGGTCAGCCGAGTAGTAAAAGTAAAGTATTGAATCAAAATGAAAAGCGACCGCGTATGGGAGCCGAAACCAGGTCATAAACGCTGCGACCACTTAAACTGAGCCCAAGGAAACGGGGTTTGTTTAGGATTCTGCGGTCAAATGACCTTTTTCAGACGTTCGAAATAGTTTGTAACGGCAAGTATCGATTAAGAAATTGAGCCACTTATGTACGGATTACTTCCGTAAGTTCGAAGGACATTTTCACCAAATTTCTGACTGGTAAACTGTCCGAATTCACTTCAAATAATTTACAAACTGTAACTGACCAGCTGTTATAGATGGGGAGGTTGACATTATCATGAAGGAAATCTTCTTTTAAGAACAGCATAGAAGAGTTACTTCTATATATACACTGTGTCCAGGGTTTGACTGGCGATAATCATAGGCCATTAATTCATCAAATGTTATCGACGAAAAACCATCATGTTTGTTTCTAACTCTCCGTTCGCCCTCTTGAGATGGCAGCCTTTTTTTAAAAAACTATTTCAATGGATCTGAAGGTCCTAACAGTTATAAAATTTGGAAGGTAACGCTATCGCCTATCATGTGAAATAAAGATCAATCATTAACTGTCATAGAGAAAAATATGTAGTTATAAGAAATCTTGCTAAAAATATAAAACAGTTTTTAAACGTATTCCAAAAGCAAGCCCAAAAATTAAGTTTAAAAAAATAATAATTTTTCATTGGGATTATGTCTCTATAATTTGATAAATTAAAGGCTTTTCAATTATCGTCTGTCGAAACCCAAACATTGTATATTTTCCTAAAATAGTAGATGCAAAATCCTATTAGACAATTAATTCACAACAGCATTAATATTAAAATTCTTATAAAAGAAATATTTTTCTAAGTCCGCAGCGTAGGTGGGCGCGTAGTCAAGTCAATGAGGTAAATCAGATTAAACATTATTAAGGTCCTCTGTTTGGATGACTGTTTGTGTATTCCGAAGCATTACACCTATTTATTTTAGCTTAGTGACTGTTCGTTTCGTTCTTGTAGACTTTCCGATGTGAGCAATATTTCCACGATAAATTTTCATGTGTTATCTCTTCTTATCAGGACCTGCGCGATGACATGTTAATAAGTCATTTAGGTGGCCCTGTGCGATGAATAATGCATTTATTTTAGGTTCGTAGAACTGTGATCCTTTAAGAACTTCAATAAGTGTAGAGAAGCGTGCCTACCCATTGAATCCAGCTGTATCACGTTGATGAACATTTTCATTAAAAAATCGGAGTTTGATCATTCTTTTTGTGCATGTGTCATCAAATTTGTTATAAAGTGACTCGTAAAACCTCATTTTTAAAATTATGTAGGTACATTTGAGACTTTTCAAACGTATCTTGAGAGTCATCGTTCGGAATGACCATCGAAATCATCTTAAATATTTGTGTAGGTACTCAAAAATGAAACTTACAAATCATTTGAGAGCAAAGACCTCATTTATGCGACACACAAAATAACTTTATTTTATGCAGGTATTTGACTTGAAATATTGTGATTTCATTAAGGTCCAATAAACCCTAATGTATTTAAGTAAGTTTTCATTGCAATAAGTTTGAGTTTATCAAATCACTTGAGATAACAATAGTTAACGGAACACAATTAGTTAACGAAGTTTATTCAAATAACAAATTAATTATCATTAACACTTTAATAAAGAATAAGATAATTTAGTTAACCCTTATTTTTTTGGTATGAAATTGAAATAGCTCAAACAAGTAGACACTGAAATTGAAATTCTGTTTGAAGTTGTCGATAACAGCGTAGAGAATTACCTAGCTAGCTGAGATCCAATTTATTCAGGTTTAAATTTGTAGGCACTAGGCTTCTATTCTTGGCGTTGCAAAGCGATCGACTTCAAACAAAGGATGTTCTCATTTATGCCTGTTATAAAATGAATTTCATTGTAGACTGACTCTTTCCCGAGGTTTCAATCGAGTATTAGGTTACAAAAATGTATAATACCAACATCCCGATTTCTAGTTGATACTTTACCTTCAAATTATCACGAATATGTGATAAAATCATGCATTATTGTGTTGTGCGCAATTATTAGAGTCATTGTCTCGGTTCAAAAGCATTACAAAAGCTTTACTTTTATTACTTCAACCAGAATTCAACCTACCTACTGACTAATAAAATGAAACACGATAATTGCCTAACATAATTTCATTTTGGAGTAAAACCCCCAAATGAAATTATGTACCTAACCTTGTCAGAATCGTCTGACCAGCTTATACTTAAAAACGCAACAGACAAATGTATTTTAGCACATATTGCAATAATACAATAAAATTCCGCATCTTAAAAACGTACAGCCTTTCGGCTATGTGGCTTGGAATAAAAAGTGTATCGTTTCTTGTTTGAGGGGATCGTTAAAGGAGATGTTGGTTTCATTTGAAATTGTAATTTCTTCTGTAATCCGACTTAGTACGAGTAGCGTCTCTTTGAAATGTTTTCCCTGAACAAAAAGTCGGGATTTCGATTTATTGAAACGTTTTTTGGGGCACCCTGATAATAAGTAAGTGGAAAATGAATATTCTGCCGTTTTATGCTTAAATTATTATTGGGGATTATGAGAATTTCAGTTTATTTCGAGAGAATTTACTTGGCAATTACAAAAATAGCATTCGGGAGTAAAACGATTTGCTGTAAGCATCGATGAAAGTTATCATAATCATTTTCGCTCAAATGAACAACTATGACTATCTTCAACTTGGCAGTAAGTAATTCAACGGCTTGCTATAGTTTTATTAAGGCGGTTATTTTTACATCTGCAAGGGTAAAAATAGAACAACTAATCGTCGAGGTATCTGTACTAGTTAATTGTGGAGCCGGAGGATAAAAATAGCAGAACCAGTCCGAAAGCGAGAATAATTCTATTCAGTTCGCCCCTGCGTGTGTTACTGGAAGATAATGGAACTTTGTAATCCTTCCTTTTGTTCGTAACCATGAATAACTTGCGTCTATGTTTTAAATGTCAATCTAAGATTAATTACTTAAGATTAATTACTTAAATACTTGTTTAATTTTTAATCAGCCACTTGAGCATTATTTGACATAGTAATAATTTAGATAAGGACTGTCATAATTACATTATTAATAATAAAAAAGATTGAAACTTCTAAGTAGATAATGAGAGTTTCAAATGGATTAATCAGCCTGTTTAGTTAAAAGCTTTTAAAGCTCATATATAGTTTTCTATGTCTTTGTCTGCGTAGACTGGCCTATACGTCTATGCATGTGCACCGAACTATACATGTTCATTGTTCAACCATATTTGAATAAGTATGCGAATCCCAATAAATCAGCAATGGATCTTGACCAAAACTCTATAGAAACTCGGCCCACTTTGCGTCAGCATGCGTCTTTACAAAATGTTCGGATAAAATATATAAATATTTGAAAAAATACACATAAAAAATATTTTTGAAAAATAATCAGGGGTTTACGAGAAATTCAATGGCAGATTAGGCATTTTGAGGTTATGTTTTGTGATTGCAGAATTGCAATTACCAGTGCAATTATAATTCAAATTCAGATTTTTTAAATATAAACTACAAAGACGCAATCTGGGCCCGGCTTTGGTCAATATTCTTTCATTTTTGCCTAATTTTCGCTTTCAAAAATTCATCCACCATCATTTGGTGTATTTCGTAAAAACTTGCAAAAATACTGTTGATTTATAAAAACAATACCCACCTACCTATACTAAGGAAGGACTGATGGACTTAAAGCTAAGTCTTGAAGGTAATAATTTTGAAGCAAGTGCACATTGGCTCATAAAATACGTTATTTATTTTCCCCTAACAAGGAACGATATTTCTTAGATGTCACCTAGAGCCAAGATAAAAATATTTAGTTATTGCATTAGCCGGTGACTGGCTTCCAGCAAGAAGTCGCACTTTACTTCGCTAAGATAAATGACGACTCTTTCTAGTAGCATTTTTCTTTATTTTTTTATTAGGTAGGTACACGAGTTAGTTTTATAGAGAAGTGGCCTTAAATGTAGTAGCGAAATAGGTAGATGAAAATATAACCTAAACCAAATTTATTAAGTTCTAAAATGCTGGTGTCTGAAATGAATCTGACGTGTTCTATAATGAATGTATTTATGAAAAAAATATTTAAGATTGATCAATGTTTTTTGAAAGCAAGAATAGTGAATTTAATCTGCTTTCATGTAGGTACAGAAAGGTAATTATTACTTTGGCTTCTCTTATGCAGTTGTAATATGAGTGAATTTATAATCTGGAGTTAACTAACACATGTTTAATTTTTAATCAGCCGGTTTAGCATTATTTGACATGTTTTGCATGGGAACTTTGTCAAATTAACCGTTGTATATCGATGTCAATCGTCAATCGCTGTTTACCGGGTGTTTAAAAATTAATGACCCCGGGGCTTCTGTTTGATGTGCTGGCCACTGAACTAAAATTTGAATTTTTACCGCAATACAAAAACCTACGGAATGAATACCAAATTTAAATTGAAATTCGTTTATTGCATGTCATAAATTACATAACATTTGTATAAAGATGGTAGGTAGGTACATAAGGTCTATATGACGCCCTGCAAGGGCATAGCAATATTTGAGAGCTCTAGTTACTTTAAAATTTAAAAACATTTGAAACAAAACTAAACGTAATACTTTTAAATAAACTATAACATGAAACTATAATTAATTATAAGGATAATTAGGAGAGATGTTGAAGTGTATGTATGTATCATTGGTGTATATATGTGTGTATATATATATAGGAATTATTTATTATTATCTTTGTCATTAAATAACTCTTGTATAGTGTAGTAGCACTTTTTAATCAAGTATTCCTTTAATGTTTTGGTAAATATTTTTGGGCTGGTTTGGTTTTTTATATAATTAGGTAGATGGTTGTATATTTTTATTAACATGTTTTGAGGGCTGGATGAAACTAATTTTAATTTAGTAAATTGTGTTAAAGTTTGTTTAAATTTCTGTTATTTTTTTTATTATCATTTTTTACTGGTGAATAAAAATGAGCGTCGGTGGCGCAGTGGCTAGCGGCTTGCCTCTCATACGGGAGGTGCCGGTTCGATCCCACGTGCCGTCATGTACCAATGACTTTTTCTGAGTTAAGTACATTAGTTATTTCACTAACCGATGCTCTTACGGTGAGGGAAAACATCGTGAGGAAACCTGCACATTCAGGCGACTGAATGTGTAACCATGATCTAAACTGGTCAGGTTCCCCTGGTAACAGGGTCACGGAGGTCAGATGGCAGTCGCTCCACTGTAATTACCTGATCTGCCATAACCTGGATCATGGTCAGCGGACCCTGGGCCCTCGCGTGCGAGAGCACAACCGGGATAACGCTAGGAGGATGACTGGTGAATAAAAATCTGGGTATTTTCTAATGAATTTGCAAGACTCGAGAATATATATAGATGTGTCAGTTAATATTTAACAGGTTACGAAGTGGGCGCCACAAGTCATGTTGGCTATCCGTTACCTTTTTTAGCGTCTCTGTCCCCCGAATTTGTCCGCGATTGGATCTCTTTCTTTTTACACGACTGCCCAAAAAGGAGTGTAAGGCCTACTACGCCGAACGTTTTAGTGGTTGTAACGAACGGAGAGCAAACTAACTGTATTATACCAACTGAGAACTAAGTAAATCGGAATGAAATGACGAAAAAATATCTAAATATAGCACTATGAACCTGTAAAGATTCCGGCACATAAAGCGAAACTGCTAGATCCATAGTGTGAATAGGGCTTAATGTTTTTATTTATTTATTTATATTAGGAAGACCAAGGTTTCTAATCTAAAAGTAACTATTAACAGTAGCAATAAAAAAACCACTTATAGGTCCTCACAAATAGGAAATTGCACAAACAGGGCAAAAAATAAATAAATGAGAACATTGTATAAATCCCTATTACTTACATACTACAAGATATTTAGTAACTAAATAATATCTACTTATGCTTATGTATATTACTACTATAAATCATGCTTGAAAAAACGCCCGCCCAGCAGCCGCCTAATTGTCGATATACTAGTCCAAAAGAGATCAAGATCGAACTCTTTGCACAGTTTGTTAAAATTGTCGCATGACCGCCAGAGATAACTATTTTCTAACTATTTTTCGTCCGTTACCTATTGAATTTTTCAAATTTTCACAAATTCACCATACGACCGGCAACACTCAACTCCAAGCTCTACCGAGACGGGGTAAAAAGAGCAGGACCGTAACAGGTTCGGAACGAATGCCGCAAACCGCCGTAATTATACCGCAGACGTGCTATTATTTGCGGTCGAGGGCTGGTGCTGCGAGACGTGGTCGAATTCAGCTTTTTGAGGCTCCAGACATTTCACATCTTGAACTGTCTAAAAAGTATAGAGCTGTTTTTTAAAGTTTTATATAATATATATTCACTAATGTAAATACTGTGCTCCGTATAGGTAATCGAAATCACATCAACCACATGTTTCCTATAAAACAACTTCAAAAATATTTTGCCAGTGCCAGCCAAGAACCTTGAACATCCAGCGTCTATCATTTTTTTCGTTATTTTGTATTAGGAAATGGTGAAACTGATAATAATTATCTAAAGCTCTTTAGACCCGAGTTCACCAACTTGGAAACAGCCGGTAAACATCGATTGACGGTTAATTTGTCAGAATTCCCATACAAAATATGTCAAATAATGCTAAATCGGCTGATTAAAAATTTAACATGTGTTGGTGAACTCCAGGATTAGTTACCTTTGAAATCATTTTGTCTTCTCTACTACACATGATCGTGTTTACATACATAACAATTTGCAAGTACCTTTGCTGTTTGTCAAAATATTACTATTCGTTATCTCCGTTTTTAGGCCAAAGCGCTTGTGAGCGTATTCGCTTCTTAATTTTGTCTATTATTCTATTATAAGTTTTCATCCAATGTTATCTTTTTTTTAAGTAAAAATTATAAATTACCTAATTTAGTCCGTCATTTGTTTAATAAACTGTGTGCAAAAAGTTTAAATAAAAAATCTTGGGATTTTTTCAACGTTAGCTTGTGCTATCGTGACTAAAATAACGATTGAAATAAACTCAGTGGCAGAGAAATCGGGCCATTGAGTAATTTTCATACAAACATGCTTACTTCACTGATTCACTAATGGAAAAGTTCTTATTTTACGGTAATAATGTTTAAGTCAATCGATTGGATAAATGTTCATCTTTCAACAACGTTTTTTAATCACCTGCAAAAATACTCTATTACCTTAAAAACAATAAAGAGTAACTCTGTCTGCGCGTTCCATACAACGTTATATGAAAGGTAGAAAATGAGTTATTCCATTGCATTTTTGAAGACATGCGTAAGGTTCTGTGGCTAATTGGATAGCTTTTTTTAGAACTGAATATTTACCCCATCTATTGACTCCAACATGATTTCAGTTATACAAGTACATTTATAATTTGTGACCCTATGTAGTAGGTATGTTTATATGAAAATTACTTGATGGCCCAATTTTTGTGCCGCTTAGTGTATATTATATAGGTACTTTTATGAACATACAAGACTTATGAACAAATGCTCGTACCTAGGTACTTCCGTCTGGAGCGCTAACAACCAGTCATCAGAGTCGTTACGGCTCAATAATAATATCATCTTTGATTTTATTTGCGTTCTGTGATCTGTATAAACGTGCCAGTTCAATCTGACCTAAATTGAAGACGACTGTAACAGCAGATAGATAGCGATCTGGGGGCTCTATTTTGAATCACTCGTATGACATTTTGTTGACGAATGCGACTTAATTTCACTCGTCTACCAAGTCGCATAACTTATTTCATACTGACTGATACAAAAAATGACAGTTCGAGCGATTCAAAAATACGGATTTTTTGATGACGAACAATATTCAGTAGAAATCTGCACGCGAGTGATTAAGAAATAGAGCTCGTGGGCTCTATATTTGAATCACTCGCGTGCAGATTTCTACTGAATTTCATTCGTCATCTATAACTCCGCATCTTTGAATCACTTGATCGACTGCACTCGACTGCTTAGAACCGCAACGAATGCCCTTACCCACTCGTCACAAGGCGAGCGATAGAATAAACGTCAAAATGTAACGTTTTGAGTGAAAAATTAAGTCGCATTCGCCAACAGAATGTCATACGAGTGATTTAAAAATAGGGCCCCAGGTGCACTCGATGGCATTTATAGCTGAAGTCAGGCGATCGCGATAGATCACAGAGCTATCTCGGGTACGGGCAAAAATACTAAAGGTCACAAAACTCCCATGGCCAAGACGAATGGGCACGTTTACTCTTCGGTTACATAATAAAGTCAGCCGAGGGACGGTACGATATTGGGAAAATAAAAATTGGATTCATACGTACGAGTACCTACTTGTTGACACACTTAAAATGACATTATTTTGCCAGAAATTATTTCTTTAATTATTTTTTATTTTTTTAGGTTGCCAGAAAAAATGGACGGATTTCTTGTTAGTCAAAGTAAAAAGAAATACGTCTTGATTGAGAGAACCCACAGCTTCCCAGAGACACTACTGTCACAGAATAAATAATAGTTGCTATTGTGTGAAAACTTATATCAATTGATTCATATAAGTGTGAAATGAACTCAATCAATTACAGCTCTAACATAAGATTTGCGACTTTTATTCTTCTACTGGTATGCTACTGCTCCTACCTAATTAAAACAAATTTGTTTAAATAATTCCCTTAGATCACGCAATAACTAGGTTGTTCAGATAGAACAGCATTGTATACCTTAATCTCACCTTATATCAGATCGGCGGACCAGATAGCCAATACAATATATGCACAAACACATCGAACTCTATAGTGGTATCGCCGAGTCGCGAAAAGGTAACCTTGGTTTAAAAATATGTGAGTGCGATCAACTTCGGTGATACCAACACGCTGATTAATATCGGCCTTATGCCTCTTGAAATAAGAGTCTAAGGTGTGGTGGAGTGAGGCTGCGACCACAGGCGGGGTCTGCTTTTTATTCGTGTTTTTTGTCTTATTTTTTCGCTGGCTCGCCCTGACAGAAACGGCCGTTGAGATGCCGGGTCACAGTTAAATTAAAGTTGTGAAGTAGGGTGTTTTAAACAAACGTCTATAGATAATTGAAGAACATAGCAATTTTGCCGCAGTACTAATAAGTTAACAGCTGCGTATGAAATGTTAAAGGTTTAAACTAAATTATTATTGTGATATCAAGTCCAAATCACATTACGAGTTACACAGTGTATGAGATTGAGACTTACGGAGTGTGATGACTTCTTCGCCGTTTCGAAGGAGGAATGCGTGAGCTCCACAAACTCTCTTCGGTGGCAATAGACTGGCTTCGCTGACAGGACGTCTCATTCTGAGGATAAGAAATAATGATGATTATATTATCGAGTTAAAAAAAATGGACGCGACTGACCCCTAGTGCAGACAACTGCACTAGGGGTATCGTAGCCCTTCCTATATCAAGTTTGTACTTGATACCTATAGGAAGGGCTACGATGCGACATATCAGTAATTACAGCTATTTTGAACCTATTTTGATTAGATAAAATACTCTTTATTTGGCACACAAAACAAGTACACAATATCTTACATTTATCATATAAAAAGACAAGATAAAAATTAAATTAAAATTTATAAAATAAATATAAATGCAAATAATTATTGGTGTAGGGGCACACTACACACTACGCTCAGTTCGAATCGCAACAGTAAATTCAATCATTTATTTGGCACACAGATATAATGAATATTAGGTGGTACATATTAGACCAACTGGTGCCAAAAAGGTCCCTGCTCAGCATTAATCGTGACAGCGCGAGGCATGTCACGATACTGATTTTCAGCAGGATTATAGATAGCATTACAGATGTTTAGGTGGTTCATGGACTGGGAAATTTTGGTGTTCAGTGAATGGATTCATTGAACACCAAAATTTTTAATAATAAAAATGTTCGTTACATACAACGAGTACATTTAAAAACTCCGTATTACTGTTTACTACTTTATTGCACTGTGGCGGAGGTTGTTATTGATAGGTTGTAGTTACAAAATAAAGAGTTCTTTTACGTTTTGTGCACGAACTAGACTCTAAAAAAGAAATAGTAATAGTTTTTTATAGATTTATGTTCCTTTGTTCGGCTTGTAATGAATATAATATGCCACTTTTCTCTCATCCCCCGTACAAAATCAATCAATGTGAATAACTGAAGTGCCTCCATAGTACTAATAAATTTATCATACCCAATACGAGTGTCTGTCTTATTAGTTACCTTTTCAAGCCTGGAACAATTTAGATAGTTTTTGGCTTAAAGTAAAACTCTATGATTTAATTAGTCACTTTCATTAAATTACTATGATTAAATTATATGAATAAGTAAAACTATCTTTAGTAGTTAACATTATCCCACGGCAATTTCTGATAAGTTATTATTATACTCGTGCATTAGCTTCCCTCACTTTGCGATTTAACCATTTGCGATATCAATATCTCTACTTCCCACTACGAGGCATTAGCTTACTAATGACGCCAAGCTCGTTCTGAGCCTTTTTAGCATCATCATTCATCACTCATGAGCTCCTTGTAATGCGGATAGAAAAACCCGGCTGGCCCAGCCTTGTTGAAGGCACTAGGGACCCCTAGGCGTGGAAGGGTTCAGTGTGGGAACGTAATAAGGGCGTTTTGGGGCCCAGTGAACGATGCGACGTAAATACTGGCTCCCAAAATGATAGTTCATAATGAAAGTGGTGCTAATATCTTTGAGTATTTACTAGGTACGAGTAAAACTACTTATCATTCTTGTAATAATAAGCATGTTTAATGTTAACAAATAAAATCACAATTTTAAGCCTGTTTGTTTAGTGTGGCAAATCAGCTTTTGTCTTTTTTGAGGATTGACTTTACAACTCAGATCCAGTATTATTCATACGAGTTTTGTGTATGTACCAAATGCCTTTACTTTATGATGATGATGCAATCCTGTTGTCCCTCATCAGGGACATAGGGCTTGAAGTAGGGTTTTCATCTGCTCTCTATCTTGCGCGGTAGCTTCCAGGTCCTTCCAGCCGATACCAGTTGATGCAGCCTCTTTTTATTTGAGCGCCTCCAGATGGTACGACAGGTGATTATGAGGCTTCCGCAAAACATGTCCAATTCAGCGCCATTTTCTATTTAGGATCTCCTTGTCGATGGGTTTTTGGTCGGTTATCTCTCTCCTCTCCTCTTTTTTCCTTACTTTATATTAAATGTAATTTAAAAAGCTTATTCCAAAAGTACATGTAAGCTATGTTGTTCCTAAAACAAAGGGTAGCTCAAGTAGTCGTCGTACTACTAGGGCCCCATAGGCATGTTCATAGTACGTCCCTGCCCATACACCAAAGAAAGTAGGTGTAATTACGACGCCAGACGTGTAACTCAATGAAATTAATTAGTTTTGTTGATTGGCGGGAAATGGCAGGTCGATTCACTTCTGAATATGGCGTTATCATGATCCCAGGTGTATCGCAAAGGAGTTTTTGCTGTGTTGGTGAATAATGACGAAGGTCTTTAGAAACTCGAACTTTTATTCGTAAAACAATCAATCGGTAAACTTGCATTATTTTGCAGGAAGTGGCTTTAAAGTTATGTGAATTAAATGAGACTTAAATTTATTGGAGGCGATAAATCTGATACAGAGGCGGGCCCCAGCTACGTTTCAACAAAATTCCCGTCAAAATCACTCATTATAATAGTTATGCATTTTAATTTAATTTCGCTGAAAAATGGTTACTAAATCGTTATCAAACCATCCAGTTGCCATAATTTCACAGATCTTATATAAAGTCCAAAATAATTGTGGTCCTATAGGGGCGTTGTCATCGCACACATCGCTGTGTGTCTCTCAGCAAAGATTAACCGGCGTCGGCGCGCCGGACATATTCAATATGAGTCCCGCTACTTCGACCCGGAACTCGTGCTAATAGCTATCAACATCAGCACAAAGGCTGCCTTGACGATATGGTCATTGTAATTTGCTTGTTTAAGACGATGGTTAAACATGGATGTATAATAGATATGAGGCTCTGTCCGAAGATTTAATGTTGTAAAAATGTGCAGCCAAAAAATGTTTGAGGGAATGAAGGCATTTTAGCAAACCTGCCCTGGCTTGTTTAATTCAATTTTAATTACCTATATATCTACGATGAAAGGACTTAACACTGTAGTGTAGGCGATAGTTTGGAAACGGTATTAGTACTGATATTTCTTACCTAATTAAATATTGATGTTCTTTGTCGTACGAGAGTTGTATCTTTCTTCTTGTCTCTTCTCTGCTTTAGTATTGAATCTGGTCATAAAAAAAGTTTCACTGATTTGCTTTACGCATGAGAAAAATAACAATAGCACGAAAAACTAAGCATTTATCATTATCAAATAAATAAATGAAAATATTGCCAATAAATTCCATTAGAAATAGTGGTATCACAAAACAGATACATCACATTTATTTTATGTAAGGTACTGGAAAAAACAGAAACACAGACCCCAGACAGATTGTAATCCAAACGGGTGCGGCAAGTGTAGGTTTACCTACTTATGTAGGACAAAACCCATTGTTCTAGATTTTTTTGGATCTAAAAATATATTCTTTACTATCAAAACATTATACATCTCAATACTAATTTATGTAACATAGCCACGAGAAAGATATAGCAAATTTTAATGTTGCTTTGCTAAGTAATTATTTTTAAGTGACTAGATAGACTAAAGCCATGGATATTTTCTTCTGAACATGATTTGATGTAGCTTTGCTCTGCTCTATAAAAAGATCCCTTGCACTGCTGTTTTGCAACTCACACGAAAGGTCCATTGTTATATATATAACTATTATATTGTTATATGTCCATTTTTTCCATTGCTATGATTATTTTGCATTGGTTTTCTCGGTTTCATCTTTTTCCTAATTTACGATATCTTGCACCGCTTGTATTTCACTGTTTGGACCTATGGTTGACTGGTAGAAAATGCTTTTAGCGTTAAGTCTGTCATTTGTACAATAAACTGTGTGCAAAAAGTTTAAATAAATAAATAAAGGTAACAAATCAGTGCAAAAAGTAGATACTACAGATTGCGAATTACGACGGCCGAATAAGATGTTTTTGTGTCATTTTGCTTATAAGATATACTTTCATGCCACTAATAAGGTACGGATATTAATATTGCAAATGACCTAAGGGACTTACCTGAAGCGGGGCATGGGTAATAAAATGCAGGTGGGGCGGTAGTTTAATAAAGTTTATGGGTCCAGAATTTTGTATTCTTAGTAGCTTAGAGCACATCCTCATTCCTGAGATAATTCCGGGTAAATTATGTAAATTATTCTGATGTCGAGCCTAATTCAAAAGCAGCACGCCAGAGTTTATTTTAATTAAGTCTTAGACCACAGTGTAGAAGAATGCAGTAAGATTGATGCAACTTGACAAAAATATAACGAACATACTAGTCTAGGCGATGGCTTATTTGTTTTCCCTGTTATCTTGTACTTTCAAACAAAAACAAATATATTCCAGGAAATCGAAGCCTCTTGTATTCGTTGATTGGAACGCTTTACAAATCTAACGATTGAAAGTAAAAGATAAGAGACAAAAAAGGAATTGGCTAGTAGTTGCACATTTTTGTAACAAATATGAATCTAAGACGTAAAATAAATGATGTTAAACCAGTAATATTCAAGAACTCCAATGACAATAGCAGAGGTCCTTCTTCACACTCGTAAACTGTGGCAGTAGCCTTCACTAGGGTGGACTTTAGACGCGTGGTTCTTTGTCGGTGTGAAGCGGCTCCAATTGCTAATGATACCACCAGGAGACAATATTAGTATATTGTCCTCCACAAACAACCCTTGACTTCACAAGCCGTACTACATTATGATAAGATCCAAATTGGCGTAATAAGGTCAATTTCTCGGTTCTTCTACTACAATAGAATCAGGTTCAATAAGTTTAGACAACGGTATTTTGAATATTCTCTACATTGGTGTGTCAAATCGCTATCGACACCACTTTCGCATGATTGACTTATGCAAATAATAATGTATTATATTCATATTAATTTTACAAACAAGTTTATCAAAACCCGTCGCCTGTTTCTCATTTCATATTTTATGGTACACAAGAATGCTTTCAGCCGCTCCATGCATTTATTTAAAGGTATGTTCAAAAGATGTAAATATATTGTATTCTTACTTAGCTCTGGTTGCCAAAAGAGTCAAATTAAAAGCTTATATAGCTTACACAAAAACACTACAGATGTTTTCTAAGTATCAGTAACAATAATAGGTTTTCCGATCCAGTAAGGCTACTGTTCCTTTCCATATTACGTGTCTATTGTAAGGTCAAGAGGCGTTATTTAAATTTTGACAGCTCAGTGCATTGACCTTTTGTAATTTTGTTTTTTTGTCATAGGATTTTATTGCGCTCGGTACGAGTATCATTATACGAATTTGGGTTCAGCATGACCGTCTTTGTTCTTGGGGTACGGTTACATTGATGAAACCCGCTTCCTTGATGACAGTTTGGTGTTTTTTTATCTGAACAGATTCATTCATTCATTTCATACACTCAATTATTTATGATAATAATTTTTAATGTCAATTGTCATAAATATATTTACATATTGATTGATACTTTTGATGACAACTTTTTTAGTGCCTATGAGAGGTTTCGAAGAGTTGCATTTTTTTTCTTTAAGTGAAACAACGTTTTTACAAGTCACCTACTTTGAACGTCTAACTAGAACATTAGTCAGGTTCAATGCAAACAAAAGGGTTTAACATTTATACAGACAGATGTTAACAGGCAACGACATCGTTTAGTTCTTATATGGAGTCCTCTACAATTACATTGAGGCTGCGTAAAAAGCGAAACCTTGAAGTTCTTCATTATTGTACTCAGAATGATATTGTTACACGATCGGCGGAGGTTTTATTCCCTATTTTAACAAGGAGACAAACGCTGTTAAGTGTACGAAACATCAGGTTTTAAATAAAATGTAAATAAATCGCGAAGTAATCCGTAAAATTGTGTTTTAAAAAGTTCGACTATTCACGTAAACGTAAGAAACTCCTATTTTATTTCACTCAGTTCTTAATATCATTTCTGTTCGTTGTAAAAGTTGTTAACGTAAAAACGTGAGGGAAATAACTTTGACATTATGAGAATATAGGTGTTTTTGTTTGTTAACAAGCAACTATCTGTTATTTAATAGAACTGGGCCAAGGCTTGGATGGTTTAGGTACTGAGACGTTAAGTTTTTGTCCCATTTTGAAGTTTATATTTTATTTATTTAGGCTTTCTTGCACTACTAAAACTTTTTTAAAAGGCGGACTTGATGCCAAGTAGCATGCTCTACCAGTCGTATGTTTGGGCAAATAAAAATGAAAAGTGGACAAAGGTAAACACCTCACACAAAACCATATACAAGCTACTCGTATTATTTTACATAGAAAGAAGTTTGCACCAAATATATAGGGAAAATAGAGGTAATTTACGACATCATAAATTATCAAAATATATCGGGTCCGAAGAAATACTCGGTTGAGGTTCTATGGGCCATTACAGGGCTTTATAATAATGTTCTCATAATCTTCTTTGTTCACGTGGTCTAGCCCTAGCTTTCTATAGCGGCGCGAGTCGTGATATAATAACGAGTGCTATTACTAGATCGCACGACTTAGTCCAGTCTGGGAGATTATTCACGACTCTATACGAGTATAACTGTTCCAAATAGTGCTGCTTCAGGGAACTATGTTTGATAGCACTAGAGATAGCACAAACGGCAGGACCAAGTCTCAACTTGACAGATGACAGATCAACTGTAATTTTTGTATCATTTCGAAAGATTAATGCTTTCCTGACGTTAGTTTTAAAGCCAGACCTGTCTCCCCGTGTTAGTGCCAAAAACATACCTGCGCGCGGCGTACTGCCGCAGCAGTATAATCTAGTAGGGACTCACAAACGAGCTGTGACACACGCGCGCGCTTTATTCACTGGCGGCGCGCGGCACTACGTTGCTAGCTGGACGAACATGAGTGAAGTGTTCGTGATGTGCGCTAGATGGTGATAGTAGCTTCTTGTTAGCTGTCAACCCTATTGCGCAGCATGTTCTTATATATGTATAAAGCTTATATATATCCTTGAATACGTTAAGTGTGTTATCCAGAATAATAATAATGAATTCGCTTGCAATGCATTTCGGTGAGCGTCTTATCGAAAAGGTGCTCGACTCGGAGACGAGTTAAATTACACCATATTTTCTACGACATTGAGTAGACGTTTCTTTGAATATCATTGCAGAATTATACTTCTGTACGTAGTTCTAGTATCTATTCTGTGCCATTACTACGTTCCTAAGCGATCACCATCATCATCATTATCAGCCGCAAACCATCTAGTGCTGAACATAGGCTTCCCCCATAGATTTCCAAAGTGACCTGTTACAAGCGACTCTTAATAAGATCCCCTGTCCATCTTGCCGGTAGACAGTGACTATGTGATCATATGGCAAGATAGCTAGCTTATTTACTGTGTAATGCTCAAGGTCCCTGCGTGCCTTTCTTAATGTTATTTGATAAAAGCACGGAATACTATTTATTAACATACCAACAGATATTCAGCTTTACTTAAACTTTTTCTTGTACTAGTTTCAAATTGCACGCATGTTCTCGGATATTTTAATGTTCATTGTCAGGAATGCATTTCTTAGGAACTCGAAGTCTGTAATTTTTTTTGCCAAAATGAGTCCTGATGTCCAGATACCTACATAGATTTTATTGTTGTTAAATTAGGGCGTTTGAATCGGTGTTTAATTATTTTACTACAATAAGCTAATAGAATGTTAAGAACTTTATAATGTTAAACGTCGGGTGTCCATTCTACTTTAATCTTTTAGGATAGATTACACGCTGCAGCATGATTTGTATGGCTAAAATCATAAGATCTTTGAGTCAGTAAGAATTCGTTTTCCAATACAATTTTCTTTGCTGACTTTCTCTTACTTTTTCTGTCGACTTGTAGACAGACAGACAGACAGACCGACAGAAAAACACAGACGAAAATTTCTTACCTTTCAGGCCAGGGTATTTATAATTATAGTTTTTATCGGCGTCACCCGAGAATTTATCTCCTGCGCGTGAATAGCGCATCTTTATTCGCTATCTTATAATCGCGGTGTGTCCGACAATGAGCTGTATACTTTATAGACGATTTAATGCCGTGCGATTTCCATCTTTATGGCCCAGGTGCTAGAGTCGCTCGATCTTAAGTGGTGTTGTATATGACTACACGTTGTTCCGAGATTAAAATCTTGACGCGTATTGTCCAATGGGTCTGAGTTACGGCCCGTATAGTTGCGTCGTTGTAAATTGGCACTTCAGCTTATTTTACGATTGGTCTTTATCGATATTTCCCGACGTAGGGACACTAGTTGGTCTCTCTAATTTGCTCGACTGATGTCAGGTTACTGCTTTCTAATGTTCCCTTATAATATTTATGTGCAAATCTAATTATGGATGCAGTACCGAAGTAGCGGACTATTTGAGTAGCTAACATAAAGAAAGAAATTATCTGCAGTGAAGTGAATGAATGTAATCAACTAAGGATGACGGTAAAAGGAATTTATAACCATTAAATTTACAGAAAAATTTGCTGGATTAATGACTATCATAAGATTCATATAATCAATATAGTGGCTTTATTGCCTCTTCTGTGTGCGGTTTAAATATATATTTTTTTACATCAAGATTCTGAGTTTTCTTAGTTCCATCCATATGGTTCGGTCTTGGTTTTAGTAGTATTATATCAATACTTCACTTAGCCAAAGGTCGTAGGTTCAAATCCTACCCGTGTGCGAATTTTTGGTTTCCTTTTTAAACTTATATAAATAAGAAAGAACACTGTGTTACAAATATTAAAAACTATTCAATACTTCAATTATTTTGGTCGTAAGTATACATCGGAGGTAACTAAAATGGGCAGACAAAGACGTAAGAAATAATGCATTTTAAACTTCTCGCTCTTAGAAACAATAAAAATGAAAAAGGCTCCTTAAGGGATTTGCTCAAATAATTTTGCTGCAAATAATGTACAGGTAACTATTTCCCCAGTTATGGAAGTAAAAATACGAGTTTCTGACGAGATGTTTGCAGTTCGGTGTTGCCTCAGCCCCTCAAGCGGGGTGGCGGGCAAACATGATTAGTGTCGGGTAATATTTTGATAGGAGCAAACGGGGAAATACAGGATAATGTCAGGTGCGCACGTTTTTGCCGACCGATACGTTTATATTTTTTTGGTGACTTCATAAATTCAATTAGAGAACGGGTAAAGTTTACGTCACCTACAATGTAATATTGGAAAACAATATGAGATTCTGTTTTACAAATGATTTTTTGATTAGTTACATCAGTACCTTATACCAATGTGATACTTAACCATTATAGCGTCAGTGAATCGTTTTTGAGCGTAGAAACTAGCTCTTCAATAACTGAATCGTTTATGAGTTGCTTTTCCCGTCATCAGTTTGCACAAAATTAGGTACTGAAAGATTATGTACTAGGTATAGCCCTGACCAGCTTAGTGCTATACCTAACATACAGGCATTGACTTTACGGTATTATGTAAGTAAGTACATATGTGGCAGCAGCATGTGGGTAGGTCAAATTTTCTAAAGCAAATCAGTAACTAAGCCGAGCGCAGACTGTCATGTATCAGTCGGCGAACTGTCATGCTCCATCTATTAGAATGACTCGTGGGCGTGGCCTAATCAGTTTTCCATCTGTGGCTCCTCCTCTCGGCTGTCACATTTCGTTTGGTTCCACTCATACAATTAAATGATCATCGAATTCGCGTGGTCGTTGAACCCTGCGCATGAGTCAAAGACGGGTCCGGTTGTGTTATGTTCGATTAATTGAAATACCTCATGATTCAGACTCTTTAAAAACTCTTGAGGTGAAGGGGCACTTGGCACTCGCCTGTTCTTGATAAGTACTTAGTTGTCATTTATTTCTTTTTTATAAATTTTATTTGTATGCCGCGAACCTCTACTTGGTGATAATGACCAACCTGCCTACTGTCAGTATTAAATCTAGCAAACAATTTAAAACCTTTAAAAATGAAGTAAGTACTCAATTCAACATTTATTGTAGGTTGCACCAAATATTAGGTATTCTGAGGTTGTAGGAGAGATTGAATGTTGAATGTTGATTGTGTTTCATGCTTATTTTGAAGCTCCTATACTGGCTTATGCAAACAATAGCATTTATAGATTTGCCACCCTCTTTGTCCCTGAAAGGTCTATACATTTCCTTCATTCGCCTCCACATTATTTACACCAACTGTCAGCTTATTGGCCGACATTGCAACTCTCTGTTTTTTAAGTTTAAATAACAGAGTTCTTTGTCAAAAACCACAACTAAATTAATTTTGTTGCACTTACTATTATCCCAAGAACATTCCCCGCAAATTAAAGGTAGTATTTCTTTATCCATTTTATTTCTCGGTACTAATTTATCTAGACGCCAATTCCTATGCGCAGGAGTGCGTCGCCCACGCGTCTCTACCACAAGACGAGGGATAGAATTAACTTATTCATTTGAATTTTCTTACATTCAACACTTAGGTGGGTTGAGTTTTTGATGAAATATACCATTTTGTCTCACGGGGCTAGCTAATGGAAGATGGTGCCACCTGTGGCTACCTTTGAATATTCGATCATTCTCAAAGCTACCTGGTATGGTCACTGCTTAACTGATGTGATGTCTTCATCATGATCATTGTGATCATTTAGCTTAGAGTAAAGAATCCGGGATATAAAGAATTTGAAGATTTCGAGGCCTAAGTACTTTTTGTTTCTATAGATAAAACAAAATGAGAGTATGTAGGTTTTTTTAAAATAATATTATCTGCAATCTTTTAGCAAATATGTGGGGGTCAAAATTATCTGTGAGAGGAGCAATCCATCGACATTCCCTCCCTTCATTCAGACTCCACAACGACAATGTGGTTTCGTTGAGTCTTTTTGTAGGTAATTAATAAAAATATAGACTTGACACTGTTTAAAATTCATAAAAGACCAAAAACCATTATCCAAAACCAAAGTATCACCAATTCCAAAAACATCTATCAATTCTATATCGTGTTCTTCAAATACCACAACTAAGACGAACAAATATTTAATTTGTTCGTCTTAGTCTGCACAAGCTGTACACGGAATAGGCGAAGCAACCTCAGTAATACAAAGCACGTATGCGCGACCACAGAGGTGCGCGGGCGCACCGCAGTCGACGCGGGCGCGTGATTTGGCAAAAATAAGTGTTCTCTAATCGTGAGCTTTGACTTCGCTTATAAGGGCAAGACATGATACAAAAGAATCGAATTGTGCTGTTGTATTGATCAGCTAGCGTTTTTTGTTTGCAACCGAGGTTTGTCTGGCAGAGTTTAGACGTTTGTTTGAAATGAATTCGAAATAAAGTTGACCATAGAACCCATGACATTCAAATAAATAAAATAAATAAATTGTTTCTAAAATACACCAATTACATTGCCCCAAGGAGTCAAAGCGTGTGCTATGGCTACTAGGATAACAGATAGACATACGTTATATAACCGCTTACATCCATGATGATACTTTGGTAGGCATAAAATGCTAGTGCTCATCACATTAACATTGGCCCCTAGCGCGATATGAACCCGCAACCGTTGGTTTTGTAGTCCGGAGCGCAACCACCACACTAGTCTAGCAAATTCCATGGCAACAGTATAATAATATAAATATTTAAATGGATCCATATCAATTAACGGTCGTCAATCAATCTTGGTCTCGAGCGTTAGAGGCAAGATTTAAACTGTATCGTAATATTTTGTCGACGGATCTAAGCGGGGTCGTTGACTCCAAGACCTGTTTGGCAGAGACACAGCTTGGCAGTTGGCACACTTACATAGTGTATGATATACAACACTAACGAACCATGCCGGATCATCGTGTTCACGAGGAAAATGATCATAGACTTTTGATGATTATATTCAGACTCGGACTTTTTGCTTATAGTCTAGTGATAGTAGAACCAATCAAGGATGATTGGACCCGCCTTAAACTCCTAATTTCATGGCGAAAACATTCTAAATCTGTACCTTTTAGGCTGTAGGGCACTTGACGCCGTCGATCCGATAAACGGTTTATCTCCTAAAATAAGTCAGCCTATTAGATCCCACTGCTGGGAAAAGGCCTCACCTCAACTATGAGGAGGAACGAGCCATACTTCACCACGCGAGCTCAGTGCGGATTGGTGGAGGGGTGTATGTAAGGCAAGTGACAAACCTTACTGTCAGAAGTTATCAAGCCGCCCCTAGGGCCTCTGACTAGGCTTAACGACTAATACCACAGATATTAGCCGGGACCAACTGCTTAACGTGCCTTCCGAAGCACGGAGATGCTTGTCATGGACGTCACTTAAATGGTCGGAATGGTCACCCATCCAATCACGACCGCGCCGTGGATTGCTTAACTTTTGGTATCACTACCAAAGCGCTGCCGCCACTGCGCCACAAGCACCCCTCCTTATCTCCTACTTATAGTTTTATCTCCTACTTATAGGCTAAAGGCTAAAAGATTTTTCTGTCTTGACATAACTCAGACAACTCTGGAGTCAGGAAGTTGGTGGTGTTTACACCCCCGTGTCTCGGAAGCCGGTGGTCCTGCGCCTGATCTCTCTACGGTCATGTCGGACTGCCGTCTCACCGAATTATGAGAGTGAAGAAGAGAGGAAAGGAACAGAGAGTCCTATGTATTGCGCACACACTTGTGCACCATAATATCTCCCGCGCAGTCGGCTAATCTCTGTTGAGAATGACCACTGTAGACGAAATTCGGCTAGGAGGCCATTATAGGCTAAAACCAAGGTTGTATAAAGAACATTATATCTTTGTCAGGTGGCACCAAATTCTTATAAGTTTCCAACTTGGAATAACGGTTTTCACCTCCTCGTCGTACCTGTTTAAATTTTGATAGAACAAAGACTATCCTCTTCCCGAAGGTGATCAGGGAGAAATTGCTTTTAGCAATAGGACCACCCAAGTTGCACAACTCTATATGAACCTTTTGTAAGTATCTACTGTGTGTGCTGTGCAATAAAGAGCATCTTATCTTATTATTTAGTCTTGTACTAGTACTAATTCTGTGGTCTTGCTTCAGTTATTCATTGTTCCATTATTCGTATAAAGGCATATCAAATGGATTTTGTTCCTCAAACTTATTTATCTTAATCAAACGTGTCTAACTTCTTAACTTATCAAGGAATTGATTTCAAAGTAACAACGTTAGAATGATCTTAGAACAGGTTCGATTCTTCCCCTAGAGATGAACAGAGGCAAAATAGGTTAAATAACATCCATCTTACTCTAGACTTTCAAGAAATATCTTCGAATCTCGGATGAGTTCTCAGGGTACTTCAGTACTTGAGTCTTAAACATCTTACTTTAAATACCAAAGAAAAAATGTTTATAAAAGTGCGAAAGAGTTGTGACGAACTCGTCAAGAAACAATCAGTGTCGTTTCCTTTGAAAGTTCCAAGTGGAATAAACATTTTTGTTATTTGCATTTTTTTGGGTTTCTTTACGCCCTTTTTCCTTTTTGAAAATGTTGAAGGGTTGAAGAATATGTTGTTTAAACGCACGAGTACATAAAAAGGTGTTGTGTTGTACCTACGATTAAAGTGTCATACCGTAAAGCACCACATTACACATCAATTGAAATTAAATAAATATTACAACCGCTGTATACTAACAACACCAGTTTTTTAAAAGTCACTGTATTTACTTATCCATTATATGGAATCCTTTCCTAAATAAATTATTATTTTTAATAATATTACTTACCATTTTCTGAAAATCCATACATTTAAGGCGGTCCTGCACGAAATTGAGAAAATTAACGTATTTCTGAATCACTTGTACGATGAGCTGAATTAGTTAAATACATTAAAACAACTTTTTTCCGTTAGCCTAATTATTGCACTAGGTCCTGGTCTTGTTGAAATTTGAAACAAATTCTTTATGATATAATAAACATGACTTGTAGCTAATGATATCTAAGAGTATTTTTTTTTGAAAACTTGGTGATTTTTACGCATGATACAATAATTTGTACATGAAAATGATTGTATTAATATTCCGCAGCTCCCCATCTTTTTGATACACACGAATAAAATATAAATAAGAAAATATGAACACTTTTCAGTGTTTAAAACAAATGTCTGATGGTTTTTGCGCATTGCGCAGAATAAAACGATTGTTCTAATTAAATCATCAAGTCTAAGGCCCACTTTTACGAAACTCGATAAATACACTTAGCGCTAAACATATTTAAAAATATCATTCTGTCTTTGTCAATCATTCGACGTTGGCAGAAACGGGATGATATTTTAAACATAATTACCGTTAAACGTATTTAACGAGTTTCGTAAAAGTGGCCCTAAAACTTTAAAGCAAATGGATCTAATTACTGATATTAATAAATTCGATTCTGTTTGAAGATCGTTTAGAATTACTCGACTTGCTTCGCGTTGCACCCCCTTAATAGAATCTTAGGTGGGAGTTTCATACGAAAATCTATAATAATTATATAGTTTTCTTTTTTACACATTTCGCTCTGTTTTGTATCTAATTTTATATGTGTTTTCGTAACTTTCTTTATTAATTTCAATAATAAAGCGTTGGTTCTATAACTCCACATTGATGAGTGAGTGTATATGTATGAGTGTATATGATAGAGGTAATTCGACTCTTTCAGTTGCCATTCTATTGTATGGTTCCTCCTACCTAATCCTAATAACAGTTTGGGAATAATCTGTGGTTGTACTGTGGTTACTGCCCACTTTTATTACCGTCTATTTTGTTAAAAGGCATTTCTGCGTGTTCGCAGCTTTTGTTTGTTGCAAATACGCTCGGAATTTCTCGAGGGAAAGAAAGGGAGAGATAACCTCATAAGAATAAAGGAGAAAAAACAAGCGACGCCGCAAGGCAAGTCAGTTCGTAGTGAAATATAGCTCGCTCGGACGCCTACAGGCTAAAGCCGTGTACACACTGAGAGCTGAGTTATACAAAATAAGTACACGTTATCCTGACATTTTCCTTGTTTCACATGAACACAAGTATGATTGGAACATTACAAATATTACTGGGATAAGTTTGAATAGAAGAGCAATAAAAAGTAGCTTGTGAGATAAACATGCACAAGGGCTTCGTATGAAACACGAACGTAATAATGTCCTCCTAGCCGATTTCGACTACGGCGGCCTATCTTAACAGAGATTAGCCAACTGCGCAGGACATATTATAGTGCACAAGTGTGTGCGCAATAAACAGGTGCTCTCTCTGTTTCTTCACTCTCATAATTCGGTGAGACGGCAGTCCGCCATGACCGTAGATAGATCAGGCGCAGGACCAACGGCTTAACGTACTTTCCGAGGCACGGGGGTATTAACGCCACAAACTTCCTGACTCCGGAGCTGTGTCTGAGTAATTTCAAGACAGAAAAACCCAAACACTCTCGGCGCTACCCGACATTCGTGTCGTAATACGAAGTGCATAAATAATGCAAAGCTGTAGGTAACTACACAATTGTCAAAATTTATAGAAGCATTGATATGTGACTGAATTTTCATAAATTTTTAGAAGAACCTATAAATTCTAATAATACAAAGTTTCTACAATTTATGAAAAGACAGAAAAGCTTTACATCGAGAATATTCGTTGATTAATACTCGCGGTGTGGCCACACCCTTAGAACGACTATTGTACTGAACCGGATTTCTGACAACTAGTTCTACTAACCATCGATGTATTATAATCATACGTATGTATAATGGCGTCGGATCTAAATACGGATATTACCTATCGAATAGCTTAATTATAATAGTTTCTAATAGTTTATTGGTACATGTTTTGGCAGCTAAAACAGGACGTAAAAAAATGGATCATATAAGTTATTTGAATTACCATCTACTGAGTTCATTTTCCAAGGTCATGCGATGATATCTGTCCGAATATAATATTACTACCTAAATTGTAATACCTATTTTAGGGAACTCTGTAGTTTAAGTAATATTCAATGATAGGGCATTTAAAAAGAGGAAAAAGTGTCATAAGCGCGCGGATGTTGCTTGTTCTAAATTTGCTCAATTTTGCATTCTATTTCGAACACATATGACATTTGACACGTAAACGAACGTGTGCTTGTTGCATCAAATTCGAATCGCCGTAGGAGTTTTCGCAGTAGGAGATGACATGTCTACCTCTTTTTTAAAACACTGTCATTGGTAATATTAGTAAGCATACGAAACCAATTAGGAACGTAGCCCCTAATTAAGTGTTAGCTTGTGCTTAAGTGACAAGGAAAACGTATAGACATATTTATATATTTTTCACACTACCTACTCGGCAATGTTCAATTACACATCAAGTAAACCTGACTCAAAGTGAGTCATTGCATCCCTAGGAACGTAATGTTGTATGAAATTTCATTATGCCCCTAGGAAGGCAAAGTGATTTGAATTTCGAATAAGAGTTCGTAGTCATGATCACACTAGCCCGTCCAGCACCAAAAAGAACATATTTTAAATTTGAACCTGGCAGCCAAGAATTTTAATACGAATGGAATGAAAAAAAAAGTGCGCGCTTCTAAAAAAATAAATAAATAAAGATAAAAAACCTATGTATTTTAAGAAATTGCATAATGTTTCGAAAAACTATCTAGTGACGAAGTTTATCACACCGGAGTCCATTAGATGTAAAGCTGCTGGTATTGTTAATAATAATAATTTACTGCCAGAAAAGTCAAAGGATGTATATTTAAGATAAAATAAGGTATTTGTAGTACATTTTTTATTGCCTTGTAGGACGTGTGAAAAGCAGAGTATTCTCCTCGGGGATAAAGATGTCTTCGGCTTGGGCGAGCTTAAATCTCTCGCTCCACTCAGGATTCTATTTTTAACTCCCTCGCTATGCTCGGGAGTAAACACTAAACTCTCGAATCCTTCGGTACGCTCGAGATTCAAGATGACGCCTGTGACGTAAGACATCACTTTACCCCCTTGGTGAATAATCTACTATTATATACATACTTAGGTACAAATAAATGAATCGGTTATTTACAACAGGGACTAACGGCCGAATACTGAAACGCTACTCAAATCCATCACTCACTTGAAGGCCTCCTAAAATTGAGTGTCTCTCACATTTAAATGGTATACACAAACGCTACTCAGGCAATTTGTAACCATGATTAGCTGAGCAGTCGTTGAATGTTTACATAATGGCAAAATTCATTTTTAAAAGTATGTTCTCGTTTACAATTTTCATATTCTTAAGGAGCGTATTCGTTTTACGCAGCATTGTTTGTATAGATTCTTTGTTTATTTTTTTGGATAGAAACTTTCACGACGCCATTGTTGTGAAATGAAACGTTGAGTGACAACGAAAAAAAAAAATGTCAAACTTTTTGACATTTGTCACAGCGCGGTTCTAATCAAATTAATTTCAATTCACATTATTAAAATAAATTTATACAAAGTTGAAGTGCAGTGCAATATTTAATAACTATTCAATTAACAAAAATAAAATGGAAATGAACAAGTATATAATAGTCATACAAATTTTTAAATGAAGACATAACAAATTGGTATGCCCGGTATGCCCTATGTATTCTACATTGGTGATAGCCAGATTGTCGGATGCCGATGACCTAAAAGATCCTGCCGGGACAACTTGGTCTAGAATTACCGGAAAAGTTTGGAGAGGCCGAGTATGCCCTGCAGTGGGTAGATACATGCTGAAGATGAAGAAGAACCCATCAAATACGACTCGCTTATTTTGACTTTCTACTTATTTTTATACTTATGTTTTATGATGTAATTGTCATTATATGATGACCACCTAAAAAAATGTGTACATAGTTATTAGCATAATGCTGACAACAAACTTTTGATTAGTTTCAAGACCGATAGGCTGAACTATTGGCTCTTCCTCAACAATTTCCTTCTCCTGATACCTCAATAAGGGTTTCTCATCCATAATTAGGCTATTTTTTGAGAGTGCACCGATGTGCAAAATACGCATTCTACAATTAGAAGGAATTGTAATTTCCGTTGTAGGCAAAGAAAACACCTTTGCCTACAGTGCCTTTGACTATGAGATTTCTAGTGCATATCTGAGTCCTGATTGTGTTCTAGAATTTAAAAGTAGGGTTAAAAAGAGCAACATGGGTATCCACAGAAAAAATAAGGATTTTATAGACATTATTTTTATACCATAATATCACTATCAACTGATTTGAGGGACGTCAAGACCACTCTCAGATTTAACGGCTACTCAAATCTGTATGACAGTCATTTGACAGCTAAATAGCGATGAGTTGCGTTTCAGTATACCATTTTTCATCTGAGTGGCGATTGAGCACGACTTTATTTGTTGTGGTCTTAAGTTTAACAGATGCTTACATTTTGGCTTTGAGTATGCGAATTCTGAATTTAGGAGCTGCTTAATTGTTTGAGATGCCGTCAAATATTTGAGAAGCCTTTCAGTATTCGTCCGTAAGTCAAGCATACCAAATTTTACAGGGAGTAAAAAATACGTTTATTAAAAAAAACCTTAGGTAAGTTCATTATGTTTTTATTTAAAAAGATAGTTGAAACCTATACAAGCCTACTCATGCAAAGTTTTTTGCTGTTTGTCTGTTTTGGAAATAACAAATGCTTGACTTATTCCTTTTGGTATCTAAATGAAGTTTTGAGGAAAAAATAAACAAAAAGGTATTAAATATAATATTTTATTAACATTTAGGCTAATTTTCTATAATGTTTTCATAATAAGCTTTATGTTCAGGTGGAAGTGGAATATATTGCATGATACGCTTGAGATCTTCTATTTTATTAATTTTTATAGGCCCAGGTCCAGGCATTTTTGTAGGCACGAAAAATATTGTGCCTACATTAAACTGGCTAAATGAACTGAATTATTTCTTTTATTGACTACTACAATGAAAGATCTACCTAAAATGTATCAAACTGCTTAAAAATTGCCATTGCATTTCCGAAAAACGCTAACTTACTTTCTTTGGTAAATAACCGATTTAAATTCTCATCAGATAAACATCTGTCTCTAGCGGGATTCAAACCCCGCTACGGCTGGCATACCTAGTAGTACGGAGTCCGGTCAACTCCAAGATAATCGTCGTTTCATTCCGTCTTGGTGTAGTGGTTCGCGCCACGGACTTCTGAACCAGGCGGTTGCAGGTTCGAATCCCGCAAGGGGCAAATGTTTGTGTGATGAGCACGAGTATTTGTACCTAAGTCATGGATGTTTATAAATGTATATA
This sequence comes from Pyrausta nigrata, assembly GCA_949316185.1. NCBI lineage: Eukaryota > Metazoa > Arthropoda > Insecta > Lepidoptera > Crambidae > Pyrausta > Pyrausta nigrata. The sequence continues at coordinate 2,650,976 of OX438937.1, forward strand.
AGTATGTCTATCCGTTATCCTAGTCACCATAGCACAAGCTCACGCTTAGTTTGGGGCTAGGTAATTGGTGTGTTTGTTGAAACAATTTATTTATTCTAAAGTTCCTAATTCGTGAACTCTGCCATTTTTATTAAATTTCATAATCTCATATCTAACAACCAAACAGGTTTTAATCCATGAATGGTATAGAAAACTTATCTCGCCTTATAAGGCTGTTATTATCACACTGTATCGGCAACACAGACTTATATTAAACTTTCTATCGTTACATCATATAGAAAGGCGCCGCCTACGTCTAGTATCAAGCTGACTGCACCTAGGTCAAGTTAGAACACTGGTTCTCAAAAGGACCTATAGGTACAATCGAAAGCATAATATCAGAATAGAATATAATATAATTATTTTTGTTTGGCACAAAAAACACAGAAGAATAAAATGCAGTCAGTTTTTTTTTTGCAAAATGGTTCCTGGTAAAACTGCATAACATACAAAAGTGTCGTGTCATCCGTACATAGATTGGATTAATAAGGTAAATGAAAATTGACCGCTGCACGCTGGTAGATCGTTAGCGTTTATTCTGTGGCGTTAGCTGAACTACAAATATAATTATGAAAGGTGATTAATACACCCCTGTTTCTTAATAGACATGGGTAGTTCCTGAATGAATGAAACAATTGAACTACTTCACCTATCTAGTTCATATGTATCACTCACTCACTATAGTCCAAAGCAGTTCATTTAGTTCAGTAACTCAGTGATATAAGAGCAAAACGTACGGATATATTTGTTAATACTGCAAGAGCGAGACTGCAGTATTCTGCTACTGCACTGCAGTTTTCTATGTAAAAATTTCGGGGTTAATTAATACGTAACGTACGTACATAAATAACACTACATCCTTTGTTAATGCGTGTAACAATATCTTCGAAATTAATGAAAATGTTTTTAATTCGTAATTCTAGACTGTCTAAATATTATAAATGTTATTTTTTAGTCATTAGAATTCTCTGTAGTACACGATACATTTAAACTGAATGAAGTAGTGAGTGAGATTTTGATAGTAGATCTGCTGAACTAAATGAACTAATTAAACTAGATGAGTGATACATATCTTTAGCTCCCACTGAACTATATCACTCATTTCACTTTAGTGAATGATTTTGCGCATGTCTATTTCTTAAAGCTCATGGCCCCGACTCAAAAATACGGGCGTGATTGGTTTGATTTTCACTTAGGGAATGTAAAATTAAAAATTAGGTAATATTTTTGTTGTTTTCGGTATCGGCACAGATAAATTAAAAGTATTAAGGTATGGACATTATTGTATTTTATTTGTAATTAATTCATAATAACTTTATTTGATTTTATTTTAATTTATTTGGTTTAATTGTGAATTTTGAATGTTACTAACATAGGCTAAGATTCTCATGTATTACTAACTAATGATCTAAGTTGGTCGATAAATAAAAGATTTATTATTATATTATTATTATTAAAGAAGTTACATGAGTTTATTGTTCAGAAGGAAGTTAGTCCTATTAAAACGTTTTGATACTCTAGATTGATAATTCACATCAGAAGCATCTTGGCGTAAGTAATATGCAACTTACACCAGGATTTTTCTGATGTAAGCAATGATACTCTAAATTGTGATGAGGGAGTTGGTTTGACGGCTATTTGATCTTAGACTCAAAATATAAATAAATAAAAAAACTATTTTACTTTTTGATATGACTGAATTTTAATTAAAAGTTTGAGAAGCACGGTTCGGCAGGCTAGAGCCTAGATTGCCAGTATCCTACTGAGTCACGACTCTGCCTACGCGAGGATGTGGCTTAGCCATTGTATGCATAGTTGCAATTGCAGTTTATTTCGAGAAAGCGCATGCTGCATGCTGAACCATTGTTTAGGCTAACCGTACCTTTGACGTCAATTGTGGAATATTTACATGTGCATGGCAAGAGTGGGAGTTAAAGTCGAGGATACCGGTTTAACTAGACCTGCCTAAAAGCCTACACATTTTATGGTCGTTGACACCTTGAATTTATTAATCCTGACCGAAAACAATTCGAATGTCCACTCGTTCGTTTGTTCCAGAAAACTTATTACTTAGCCTCTGCGAATAAACTGAGTCTGGGACTCATTCTTGAAAGTAGTTTTATAAATGTAATCTTATAAAATATATCTTTACCACAATACTATAGAAAATCCATTTGATCGCGGATTATTTTTGGGATGTGATATTTCACAGAACGTACATATTTATCATCGATAGGTCATTACACTGAATGCTCACTTCATCGTATATTTTTAAAATACATATTTACGAAAGGCATATAAGTTTACAAAACGTTTTTGAGCACAGTTTTAGGCCTTAAACTTTTCTTACCCTCATAGCAGAAGATTGTTCTTCTTGGTAACCATTGTTGAGCCGTTTTCTCGACTTGAAGTGTCCGCATAAACGTTAAACATGCCTCGTTCAATATAAAAGCAGACATACTAAGCTAGGGCCACCTCCAGCTAACCTTAGGGCGATATTGCATTTTCCACGATGTTTATAATGGCGAGAATGAAAACCTGATGCGAGCGCCATTTAGTGGTTATTATACTGTAGAGCTTCATCAGTTCTGACTACAATTTTCAACAGCAAGTGGCTAGCATATAAAATAGACGGAATGGACGTATTGGCTTTGTGTTTATTATGACTACCTCTTTAATCTAGTCAACAGGACGCTGGCCGGTTCAAATCCCAGGTCTGGCCAGAATTTGATTCTATCTAGGTTTTTCTGTCTTAAAATTACTCAGAAACAGCTCAGAGTCAGGATGTTAACACGCCCGTGCCTTGGAGACCACGTTAAACTGTTGGTACTGATCGATCCCTATCCACTGATGTTTGAACTGCCGTCTGGTGAGACGGCACTCTCTATGTTTGGTGAAACATTGAGAGTGAAGAAATAGAGAGTGCACCTGTTTTTACGTGGTCATATTTGGATAGTTTAATTTTCCCATTTTGTTAGCTTACAATAAAATTCTAAGCGCGATATTTTTATTGTATCCATTGCACGTTTAGCCACCCAACCCGGCGTAAAACGTCTAGTGCTCATATTACAGGAAGCGCCCTAGTTGAGAAGCGATTGATGTCTGCCGCACTATATTCTTAGAAATGAGGAGGCAGACTTTATAGCCAAGTATATCACCTAAGAAAAGACTTAATGGTGGATACACTCAGAAACTACTTTATGTTCTTATGTCTTGCTTCTTACATAATTACCGAGAGCTTTGCATTTAAATACCTACCTACACCAATTTCGTACCATTACTGTAAAATTAATATCCTATAATATGATAATTATTGTTTTTAAGTGATAAGCATTCACTATGCACTATGCAATCTAAATAATCGTTTTTTTCAAGTGCAATAATATATTAATATCCTAGTAATTGAGCTACCTACTAATTCAAATCTGATTCAATACTTTATCCAATCATTCGTTCAGACATTTGATTTATTATTAGTCATAAGACAAGTTCTAATTTACAAGTAATCAAAAGTTAAATAGCGACTTCAAAACCCTCAAAAAATCATGCAAAGAAACATGTAATCTAATATGAAAATTTCACGTTCCGGAAGAGTTGTGTGCACTTCATTGTTCCACAGGTTTGTTAGTAGCTCTCCCACGACCTGCCCACTTGTGCTCATATTTCGGCGCATTGAAATGCGCAGGCGCATTCGATTTGAGACCTTATCACAATTGTATAGAAGCGCATTTGAAACTTCAGATTGCTCGTGACTGTATTCGTATTACGGCGCATTGTTTTGGGGATCCGCGGGCAGAACGTGCCAAATTGCGCTTTGTTCGTGCGCGCGCGCAGAGGGATTCAAAATTGATTGGCTTTGTACGGTGTTTGTGGTGTAAGGTCGATGCGTAAGAACGGTCGTGTCTAGCGATGGGCAAGGGAAAGAAAAAATTGGGATGGAAAAGAAAAATACGGGAAAGTATGGGAAAAAACGGAAAGATTGGGAAATATTCCAATTCGGCGGGAAAATACTCAAAGTGGACTTAAATTAATAAAATGCGAGAATTTAGCTATTTTGACAATGGTTTTACGCCTGTAGCTCACCTTCACATAAAACCCAAACAACGGGACCACGCTAGTTTTGCCTGTTTGTCAGTTTTATTACACCAAACGTAAACTGCATGTTCTAATGCTTAGAGTTTTCTGAGTCTCTCTTTCTTCGAGATTCGACAATCCTGTAGTATACTTCCTACTACTGTGCCCACGATGTCGCGAAGGGGTGCAGAAATGTAGACGTTTGAGAAGGATTGGAGAAATCTTGACATAAAGAAACACGGTCATAGTATAATCTCTACATTAGAAACGGCAGTTTGGCTTCTGCTAAGTTTGAAGATTTAAGATAAGTGATAATAAAGTTTAATCTTCGTTATTAAAAACAAGAAATTCAGAAAAATAAACACAGGTGTCCAAATCTGTTTTTGAACTCACAATTTACTCCTTTTTGATCAGATACCTAAGTTTCTTCTAAGGAGTAGGAAGTTCAATGAAATCGACCGATTTCGCCTAGTGGCTGATCTTTTAGTAAATGTGAGTACCTAAATTGTAAGTTCAAAAGAGATGACATTAAATAAGTAAATCGCGATTTGTCCGCAGTTGGAATTAAGTTTTTGAACTTGATATCAAATCAGATACTTTGTAATATCTTGTTTATTTTTGAATGTGTCTTAAAATAAAATGAGCAGTTTTCGAGTTTACAAGCAAAAAAATTCAAAACCTCAAAAAAAAACGAAACTCAAAACCTCGAACGGCGACATAGTCACCTCAATTCCAGAGATTCTCGCCGAAGTTGAAGGCTTCTAGGGCCAACTATATACCTCGCATGTCTCGAAACCTCCTCCCGATGCGACTGACCCAAGAGCCACGCTGACACACCACTACAATAAAGACCTCCCAAATGTGGACGATTAGCAATGAGAAGGCTCCCGGTGAAGACGGCATTACATCCGAGCTCCTGAAGGCAGGAGGACCTCCAGTCATCAAGGAGCTCGTGAGAATCTTCAATGCCGTCATTGCAAATGGGACTACCCAAGGCGTGGAGTGGAAGCGTTGTGGCGCTGTTTTTTAAGAAAGGCGACAAGTCGCTCATGAAAACTTACAGGCCAATCGCGCTCCTGAGTCACGTCTACAAGCTGTTCTCGAGAGTCCTCACAAATCGTCTCGCCGCAAGATGCGACGCATTCCAGCCAATGGAACAGGCCGGGTTTCGTAAAGGCTACAGTACCGTAGATCACATTTACACAGTCAGGCAGGTTATACAGAAGTTCGAAGAGTATAACCAGCCATTGTGTCTAGCTTTTGCCAGCCATTGTGCAGCGATGCCAAGTCGACTGGCGGTATGTGGAGGTGCTGTGAGGCCTGTATGATATGGCAACGATGTCCGTCCAAGTCCAAGGTCACAAGACAAGATCCATCCATCTGCTCAGAGGTGTAAGACAGGGGGACGTTATTTCCCGGACGTTATCACAAACGAGATCATTCGCCAAAAGACAAAAGTCATAGATATCGTTCAGAGGTGCAGTAAGCTGAAGTGGCAGTGGGCTGGTCATGTCTGTCGCAGAACCGACGGGCGTTGGAGTAGGAAGGTTCACCAATGGAGACCACGTCTCGGGAAACGTAGTGTTGGACGCCCCCCTGCTAGGTGGACCAATGACCTGAGGAAGGTGGCCGGTGGTGGTTGGATGCGAGAAGCGGAGGACCGTGAAAGTTGGCGCCGTCTTGGAGAGGCCTATGTCCAGTGGACTGCAATAGGCTGATATGATGAAGCAAAAAAATATAAACAAAAGAGGGGCCTTTCTTTCACTCTCCCGCTGATAGCTCACTTACCACACTCGTGACTTTAAGTGTGTTCACCTAGACACTTTGAAGAAAACAAACCTACACGTTTTATTTTTCTAAATTTTTTGTTTTAAATAACGAAGATTTAACTTTATTATCACTTGCAGAAACCAACCTGCCGTTTCTAATGCAGTGAATTTACTATGACCCTCTATCATTATTTCAAGATTTCCCCAATCCTTCTCAAACGTCTAAATTTCTGCACCCATTCGCCACATCGTGGGCACAGTAGTAGGAAGTATACTACAAGATCGTCGAATCTCAAAGAAGGAGAGACTCAGATGAATCTAAGCATTCGAACATGCAGTTTACGTTTGGTGCTATAAAACTGACAAACAGGCAAAACTAGCGTGGTCCCGCTGTTATGGTTTTATGTGAAGGTGTGCTACAAACGTAAAACCATGGTCAAAATAGCTAAATTCTCGCATATTATTAATTTAAGTGCACTTTTGAGTATTTTCCCTATTTTCCCGAAGAATTGGAAATATTCCGCATACTTTCCCCGAAATTGGAAATAAACCCAACAGTTGGAAATATTCCGGGGAGTAAACCCAACGCTAGTCGTGTCACGTACGTGAGCTGTAAATGCTCATTTTTAAAATGCTCCTTAAATGAGACAAATGAAACTTCAATGGTTAAATGCAGTGTTGAGTGTAAACAAAGACATTGGCGGTTGTGTTAAGGAATATGGCTTAAATAGATACATACTAGTGTATGTACCAGACTGCATCACAATCTTAAAAAAAACATTCAAAAGAACTCCATACTCGTTTTAAAAAGGATTTGCCACACTGGATGCGTTCTGCGTTCTGCGGTCAGGTCAAATTGAACGCAGCCCGCATATTGTCTGTCGGTCTCTATGGTATATTTTGTATAGATATGCGATCGGACCTTGAGCACACGGAAGGAACGGACATCATACATAATACAGTCTGCGTTCAATTTAATCAGACCGCATACCGTAGAACGCATCTAGTGTGGCAAATCCTAAAATTTTAGTAACCGAAATCCCTCTGAAAAGCTAAATACAACTTTGTTTTAGGATCTGATTCCATTTCCTTTGTTATTGTAATCCAATTAAACTTACATACTAAAGCATATTAATAAAGCGTTAACTTGTGTGTATCTACGGAACCCTCAGGGGCAATTATCATTAAGTACGTATCATCAAGCGCCGGCGCAAGTGTAGCGCGACACGCGCCTCCCGTGACGGCTCACACAAGGGAACTTTGGGCGAAGACATGGGGAAGTGAGACTGTACACCAGAAATGTTTTAAATGGATATCAAAAGTAAATGAGAAGACCCTAGTCTAATAAGATTTAGAAAGAAGGAATAGATGTGCGATAAAATTTTCGGAAGTAGTCTTTGGGCTTCGTAACACCAAGTTTCATGATTAGTACAAAATTAAGTTATTGTACGGATACCACCTGTTGATATTATGAAAATTACTTAGGAAAACCAACTCTCTGGGAGCCTTCGGGTTGTATATTAGAACACCATAGCCATAGCTAACCAAGGAGTTGTAAAGTTCATTTTTTTACATTTTACTTCCATCCACAGTACTCCATCAATAGTGACTGAATTTCTTGCGCTGCTTCTTCACAGTACTCCACAATCATCCCGAAGCTGTGGTAATGTCAATATTGGGATGTGTTAAAATGCTCCGTGTTGGCACTGAATCGAAATGATAAGAAAATAAATTAAAATGTGAATTTTAACTACAATTAACGAATAAGAAGAAAATGACTGATAAGATATTTCAAATCGTGATATGTTGCAACGTTACAAGGAAAAGATACAAAAATTTATGTTCCAAAGGGTCCAGCAGCTCGTCTAGACTGACACGACCACGTGACCCAGAATCCGTTAAACATGTTTTAGGAAATCGTAAAAAATACAAATAAAGCGTTCAGCTTGTGACTAGACAGCCGTGGAGGCGTTCCTAGTTTTTTTTAGTTTTTTTGCTTGTATTTCGGCCTTTGGCTTTGTGTAACGGCCGCGGTGGCCTTGCCGGAGAAGCACGTACGGTGAGCTGCACGAATTTGTTTTGTTTATTAGATGGATTCTGACAAGAGCCCGAGTAGGTTTAGGTAGTGCTAGTGCCACTATACACTTCAGACTGCATACAGTTCGTCAAGTTTTAATACTGTTGCATTTTATGCAATTGTAATAGGGAACAAAAATGTTTACTTTAATGACGACCACACACGAAATATACAGAAAGATGGAAAAACTATATGTATAAGAGTAAATCAAGGCTTGTCGCAGTTATGATTAGACAATCAATATTGAGTTTGTTATTTGTGAACTAAGTAAAATACTTATGAAGTGACTGTGATTTTTCTCATAGAGGTTACCGTTTTTAAATAAGACAATATCATTTTCGATACAAACGAAGTATGATGATGACCCTTCTAACCATTTCTTTCTTTTTGACTCTACAAAGAAGGGCTATCGTTTTTAGCTATCGTTTCTTTGTGCGTCATAAAAGTCGTGTAGAATAATTCCAAAGCTGAACAAAAAATATTGAAATCTTACAACGTTTTACGTTTGCTGAACAAATATTAACTTTTCGGAATGTTGAATTCCCAATTCCCTTTACTCATCACAAACGTTGAACTCACAACTATTGTTTTTTGGGAAATTGGATTGTTTTTTGTGAATAGCTTTAAGGGACTGCTGAGTATTTGATATTAATTTCAACATTATAACTCCACGCGTTCCTAAGTAAAAGGGTCTTGACAGACAGACGGACAACATAGTAATCCTTTAAAAGAAATATCCTTTTGCGGTACGACACCCATACAACATTCTATTTTATTTATGAACCGTAATGAAACAACGGTTACCGTATTGTTAGATGCTTTGGTATTTTTAGTAAATAGAATCGTACTAACTAGATACGTACAGCAATAATTTCCATAGCAATATTATTTATTTACAGTTGTTTAGCGCTTTGTCCGCTGAGACTGGGGCGATGAACGGAAAAAACATAGAAGAATCAAGCAACTTTTGCAGTCACTTCAAGAAAATGGGAACGAAAAGTATTTGACATTTCAGGGTCATATTCAGTAGGTACTGGGTGTGGAGGAAAATGCTGTTTTATAAAACTAAACGTTTTATGAATATTATAATCATACTTATTGGCAACAAGAGCATTATAGAAGAAACACTTGAAATCAATTATGGTACTTAAACTTTAAATAAAATTGTATAACACACATAAGTTAGATAAAAACTAGAAATCAGTAATTAAAATTCCGTAGTTGTCCAAAGTCTTTTTGATCGAATCGAATAATTAGCACTAGCCCACAATTATCCCGAAGCAGTGGTAGGGCTTAAAAATATATGTTTATGTTGGGACGTGTATAAGTCCCCTGAAGGCCTACGTATATAAATAAATGACTTTTATAATTTTTAATTGATTACTGCTGTCAAAGTAGAGTAGTACTTTAGAAACTGGGTTTTAAGCCCGAGGTACCCGGCGCTAATTTTTCAAGCCAGGATAGCAATAAAGTGGTAGTAAGCCAAAAAGCTAGTGCCTCTATCATCGTATATACAGAACTAGTTTTTTTCCAGGAAGATAGAGGCTAACTTACTATAATCCAACCGCTTATCTGAGACGTCGCCTGTTGTGCAGACAACGGGCTTTAAAAGTGCGAGCGGCGGGCGCTTGTGAATTGATTGGGTGATTCTATTTTTTTTTTTTAAATCGAAATGGGTTTGCTCCTAACTCTAGACTAAGCCAGACGTGGCGCAGACTGAGTCGATGATGGAGCGAGCTTACCCAGAAGAAGCCTGTTCATTCTGAGTTTAAGGTCTTTGGGTTGTAATCCGTTCGGAACACTGAAGCGGGTAGTGAGTTTCACAACTTAGCTGTGCACATTATAAATTTCGGAACTCGCATTATTTATAAAATTCAATTCACCCAATCAAATCCCTGTTCTCGTGTACCCCTGTACTCCGCAGGCTAGGTCTCAAATAAGCGGTCAGACTAAGTTATTGCTATCCTGGCTTGGTTTTGTATTGAAACTGTCTCTATGCTCCTGTCATAGACAAGCTTGAGGCGCGCAAAGACTATAATTAAACGGCCATAAACTTTATCTCGCCGCTCAAAACGCATCATTGTTCGCGGCTTTAATACGAGTGCTAGCAACAATGTTGGATTTACAAATGATATCTCTTTTCTCAAATGTTAATATACCTTTTTCTTTAGCCAAGTCTGTTCCATATTACTATTTTATTTTATTTTTCTGTTAAAAATATGTTTTAACAGATTCATTAATATCACAGCAACAATCCTGGTAGGGTTTTAGAAAATAACATTATTCTACATTTACCACAAGCGATCCGTTCAGCAGCAGCAACTTATTATAAGCTAGGTATGTCACTCACAAATCTTGTTACTTTTTACTTTTTTCTTTCTTTTCCTTTAGGGTGACTCAGCAACCCAAAGTCATCAGACATAGCTCCGGAGGCAGGAAGTTGGTGGTGTTAACACCCCCGTGCCTCGAAAAGCACGTTAAGCCGTTGGTCCTGCGCCTCTCTACGGTCATGTCGGACTGCTGTCTCACCGAATTATGAGAGTGAAGGAATAGAGAGTGCACCTGTGTATTGCGCACACACTTGTGCACTATAATATATCCCGCGCAGTTGGCTAATCTCTCTTGAGATAGGCCGCCGTAGTCGAAATTCGGCTAGGAGGACATTATTATTATTATTATCTTTTTCAAGGTCAGTGTCCTTGCTTCGCATACATACATTAAAATTGGTCTAATTACAGTTTTATAGACACGAATTTTAGTTCTTCTGCGTATCAGCTTAGACACTAGAACTTTTGACTGGTAAAATAATTTGTAATTAGTTTCACAGATTATCACCTACAAATTAACTACGTACTTATTACTAAAGATATGATGTACCGTCGGAGCACGTCATGTACAATATACTATTGAGTTATCAACTCTTGGCTTTCCTAAGTTGTTTTTAAATATTTAGCTACAATCAGGAGCAATGTAGATATAGACTACTTACTCACTATTTATCTGAAATTATTCCGCTAGTTTATATAATTTGAACAACTTAACTGATGAACGGATTTTGAAGAATGGATTAAAAGAGACTTGTGTAACAAAGGATGTGTAGCATGCAGTATAATTATAATCATTTATTTTAGACTTAGTCCGTACAATTTTGTTAGTAACAATAAAATAAACTTAAAACTTTGTTATTACTTACAATTAGCTACTCTATTTGAATTACGCTTTCACTGGTGGCATGTATCTTAACTGGATTCTATGCTACAGCAGAGGCATGTGGATATGTCTATAGAACTAGTTCCCTGAAATATTGTTGGAAGTAAATCCAATAGTTTTGTTAGTCGTAAATACGTTTATATCGGGAGAATGTAACTTTGTCTAACGATCCCCACCGAGATACAGAGTTGGACATTATCTTGTTCGTGTCAGTTCGCCTGGCTAAACGGTTAGTTAGTAGTTTCTTAACAAACAACAGTATCGGAGCTTTATCTTAAGGCTGGTGTAGACATGCAGTGTTGAGAAACTACGATGTCTTCAAAATACATATTATAGCTTGCAGCCAGTTATATGATACTATACTCGGACGCTTATTTAGTCCTAGCCCACAATTGTCCCGAAGCAGTGGTAGGGTTCTATTTTATGTTGGGACGTGTATAAGTGCTCCTTGCGAGCCTATGTACAGAAATAAATGAATTTTATGAATTTTATTTTAGTTAAACTTCATATAGAGTGAAATATTATCTAGCACTAACTTGAGTGTAACGTTTAATTTGCGAAATTATTCAATTAAATTATTTATTATTTGCGTGCGAAATTATTTTGACAGCTATCGTTGGTTTTCGATCAATCTCTTTCTCTTCAGTCGCTCCCTCATGTCTGAGGATCGTGGTCAGCATCAAAGTACATCTGGTGCTGATGATTTGACTCCACCGGTTTCTGTCCAGCGCGTTTTTTTTGCAACAAAGTTTCCTAACAATAGTTTAAAATTATATTTATTTTACTTTTAAATTTATTGTAAATTTTGCACACAAAATTCGATCAACCGTGTCGTTTGGTAGGACACGGTAAAAATTTACTTTTAAATAGTTTAAATCCGGTGGGACAGGGTCGATTTTACTTTTTAATAGTTTAAATGCCTCTATGCTTTCCTGAAAGCTGTAACTATTGCAATAAAAGAAATCGAGTTTAGCGGCAGGCATGCGGGGGGCACTTGCTAATCTTACTACAATCTCCATACATTCATCTGGAACTCAAAATGGAGAAGGCGTTTGCGTGGGCGAGTACAACCATTTGTCGTCGCTACCGTGCTCGATCAACGATAAAACTCTCCCGTTATTTACTGCTATGGTAAATACGATTAATTCATGTAGCCTAGACAGACGGCCAAGCTTTGTAAGGTAAGCTACGCAACGCATAGTGCCAATTGTAGCTTTTTATCAGAACTTGCTACTTGTTTGTAAGTATAAATGGCATAGTATGTCATCCTGACTGATTATTTGTATGCTACTTTGTCACGCTGCAATTGCTGAGCTATTTTTGATGCACCAAAAAGAAATAAAAAAAATATGTTTCAACAAACACACCAATTACGTAGCCCCAAACTAAGCGTGAGCTTGTGCTATGGTGACTAGGATAACGGATTGACATGCTTATATACGTTTATACATCCATGACTTAGGTACAAATGCTCTTGCTCATCACACAAACATTTGCCCCTTGCGGGATTCGAACCCGCAACCTCTGCTTTGTAGTCCGGAGCGCGAACCACTACACCAAGACGGTCGTCAAAAAAATATATCTAAGTTACGTTTGCTTACAAAAACATAAACTTAAAAGCAATTATTATTTTAATCACAAATTACAAAACTTTATTTCTTTAATTACTTTGAAGAAACAAAACGAAAGAAGTTTCATAAGCAGGGTCTGGCCAATATTCAGTACCAAAGGCTTAAATTTTGCTTCCAAAATCATTAGCCAGCTTTTGAAAGGCTGCCTGAAGCTTGCTTATTCGCCTACAAATGCTCTGCTTTGAAGACGTTTTCAGGAATTTCCAATAATTATTTGAATATTATTTTGCTATTTATTTTAGAATTTAATAGAAGTTGTGGTTAGCAGTAAGTTACAGTTTGAAATTGCGGTCTGCAGTGCACCTCTATTCTGCAAATGGAGTCTTAATAGACAGATCGTCGTCGATGGAAAAATCTTTATTGTTTACTCCTTTCTTTCAGAATCAGAAAATCATTTACGAAGAATGAGACTCAATGTCTGTAGGTATACTGTAGAATAACTGTAAGAAGTCTGACAGTGTTGTCTGTCTACATCAAGAATCAAGCGGTGTCATAAACTGAAGAAATCGAGAACCTTGCGATCGGCTGTCACTGTCTTCGGTCGACTACCAGCACGCATAGGCAGTAAATCAAACGTGTTTCGGATCTCGCATGCCCTGGCTGCCATGAGCCACGAGCTAGTGGGTAGAGATTAATTTCAACTGGTGTGCGCGGGCGCTGGCTTCCGAGAAATTGTTTTTTGGCTTTTATTTATATTATATGTACATAAAATAGCTGTGCCAAGTCAACCCTATCAAGAGATATATAATGAGGTTCATCAGAAATAATTACGACAGTCCACAACAAAAAGTACGACTGCAAATATGTATAAGTTCATAAATTAGTGACATATCTTTCTTGATTGCAACAGAGATTAGCCAACTGCGCAGGACATATTATAGTGCACAAGTGTGTGCGCAATACACAGGTGCACTCTCTGTTCCTTCACTCCCATGATTCGGTGAGACGGCAGTCCGACATGATCGTAGAGAGATCAGGCGCAGGACCAACGGCTTAACGTGCTTTCCGAGGCACGGGGGTGTTAACACCACCAACTTCCTGACTCCGAAGCTGTGTCTGAGTAATTTCAAGACAGAAAAGCGTGCTGACCACTAGACCAACGAGGCAGTCAGATATTATCACTATAATAATAGCGTGACCACGGTCTATGCAATTGGGTCAAAACGTCGGGACAATAAACAAAATGCTTTGATAGGTACGTTGCATAAATTCTAGTATAGTGATACTGAATTTGTAGTAACTGAAAAAAAAGTTCTAATGTTGAAAAGGGGAATGTCACAAAAGGAACTTAAGTATTTAATTCCAAAGATACACCATCAGTACTCGTGTCTTACAAGTAATAATCATACAGTTTAAGTGTTAATTTGACAAAATAAAAATAATAAATAAATTTTACACAGTTCGATGTTTGTGAAGAGTTCGGATTCTAGGATTAAATCTTAAAAATTGTTAGGCACTTAAATCTTTATTTCCAAGATTGAGTTACGTACTTACTTAACTTCTAATCACTCCGTTTATGTTAAGGTTAACAAGACCAATAAAATTTGTTATTTGCTTATTAACACTTAACTTTTATCTCGCTTAGCTTTTAAATTGCTTGCTTAAAGGTCTAATAAAGTGCGCGATTTCCAAGAAAATCTCTTTTCAACTAGGTGCCTATTGTAATTTTATGGCCTTTTAGTTAGATAATCGAAAGCTTAATTACATTTTAGCACTCAGTAAAGACATATACCTTTTTGCTCATATTTCTAGTGGTAATTACATATAAGTTCAGTACCATGTGCGCGTACTTATGTTGGTGATAAAGAGATTTACTAATTTTACGAAACACATTTTTGATATCGAAAAGGCTTGGTAATGGGTACTCTGAAAGGGTTAATATTGTGGTGGTTAATAGCTAGATAAGCATTATTAAATTTTATCAGCTAATACAAATAATGTCAAAGAAGAAAATTTGACAAAGGTCAGGAAGATACATGTAAAATAATATGGAATATGGAAATGTTGACTTCATAAACTGTAAGATCTCATATTTTAAACCAAAACTCACGCGGATATGTTGCAGACGTGTCCACATGTGGTACACAAACTAACATATAAGTAAGATTTATTGATAATAATGCTAAGAAAATGAGTTCCACTCATAGAATAAAATTGACTCGCAGGTAATCTACATAAACCGTCCCCCTTGAAGGCTGTGGCCCAGTGGTGCGAACTAGCTTGTAACGAGCACCCAATTTAAATGCCAACAAAAACATATCAAATCACCTCGGATTTAGTTCGAAACCCATTGTGTAGGCGGACTTCTTATAAACTAGTAGGGTACTAAGCATAAGCGGCTGCGATTTGCGGAAAACTTATTGAGGATGTTTTATTTTCACTGGTGTGGTAATTTTCTGTAAAAAACTTATTATTTGCTTAAAAACTTACTTTACTTATAGTACAGCTCGACAGTTGGCCGCAATATCATCTCATTGTAAACGAAGATACAGCCAAGGATGTGTCCATATAGACAGACCACCCGATAGACATACAGAAATGGATATCGTAAAGAGTTAGGAAAGACAGTTTCTTACACTGAGGGAATGACACGACGTTTAATATTCGTGATCTCCAGATCAAAGCCAATTTTATTTTATTTTATTAGGAAAACACTACAGTATCTTAAAAACTAAATTACTCTCTAGATTTGTGACTCAACACCATTTACGTGTTTTCACATATAAATTCTAAATATGGCTTGTACATTGTTAAAGTAACTTATGAAATGAGAAATAAACAATAAACGAAAAAAAGAAAAACAATCAATTAGGGTTAAACATTAGCACGCTTAGTAAAAAGTAGTAGTGGGTTCTATCCAGTCAGTGCACCGCTTCAAACCAACTTTTTGAAAAACGCTTTTTGAGACTACTAACACTAGTGTTAAATTAGTCTAGTTCGAGGTCATCGGTCGTATCATTGAACACTTTAGGAGCCCTAATGAAATAGAAGTTCTGCCTATATTTCGTGGAACTGTGTGGGATGAAAAGAGACCCTCCTCAGGGTTCTGTGCGGCATTCTGAGATTTATTGACGAAAGGAGGTGTGGAAAATCTATTTTTGATTGAGCTATTTTAAATCTGCAATATTTTTTCTTTCGTGCAGCGGTAGGGTGTAATGTTTATTGCACCTGTGATCATAGCTTTTCATGTAGGTTCTGCTTTTATACTGGAAAAATTTGTGCAATATAAGAACTTAGCAACTTTTAAACTGTGAAATTGAGAGCAAGAACGCATAATAAACTATCTCAATAATCGGCTATAATTTTCAGTGTTTTGGCGAAACAATGTTGCTGAACATTAAATTCCGCTTATTGACGAACGACAGCGCTATCATTAATTTATGTTTCAACTAGCCTTATTAATGATCAACTCTCAAATAGTGACCTCGTGACCCCGCTACCGCTTGTGCTTTACGCCGGATCACGTGGGAGGTTGTAACACTACATGTGAAACGGCCAACGCATCTCTGCACTGGGGTCGTTGCCCCCTGTTTGGATTATAACGACCACCGAGAAGGTCACAGCGCGGGTTCGGCAATGAACGTGCACTCATGCCAGGGTTGTCAAACAGCAAAGATAGGCAAGAACGTGAAAGGAAAGGTTGTCAAACAAAACAATGATGCCACAGAACATTAAATGGTGTCAAGTTGGTGAGCCGGGTATCTGCTTGACGGCTACACCCGTTCATAACAGTGACAGAACATTTAGGGTAGACAGGATAAATAATTCAAATTACTTAATCTCCATCATCACATCTCATCATCCGTCACATCTCCGCTCTTAAATGATGTACCTAAATGCCACGCCGCGCCCCCGTCTAGAAATTTTTATGAGCTACTTTAAGATTGAGACAACAAATGAATGTTGAAATCACCTATTTATGTAGGTAGTAAAGTTTTTATTAGCTTAGCTAGCATGCGTCAGACTTATCAAGTAGGTATTTTAATTCCAGTTCGATTGTATTTACCTGTTCTTAAGTTATGCCGAATAAAATGCCATTGATGATCCATTATTTAAACAAAATACTTTACTAGTTTCTGGTCTCCTGGCAACCCTGACTAGCTATACAACTGCTCCAAATACTCCCACGGATGTTAGCGGAACCATTTCCACTGCTGGATTTGTTTAAAGAATAAGCTAAATCCGAACAGACGCTCTCAATGGCGCGAATTTTGGGGACGAAATTTCTAGATTTTTTTTTAGATCGTATGGCAATTTGGCAATACCTAATTCTAAACACTTGGTAGCAGTCGAAACCTTTGGGCATTAACTAAAGGTATGGGGTGGAGAGTAATAATATATATGTTTATTTAAGCTTTATTGCACAACTGGAAATTTTTGTACAAAAGGCGGACGTAATTCCAAGTGGCATTCTCCACCAGTCATACCTTTGGGCTAAGCAGAAATGAATAGTGGGCGGTGCGAAGAGGAAAAAAGGTAAAAAGCAAATTTTAAATTTACGGCTAAAATAACAATCTTATCTTAATGCGTAATAAATAATATATATAAGGTACATACCAATTTCAAAATAGATCCTATTGATTACGAGGTGCAACGTGGAGTAACACTCTTGGACCCTATTAAGATAAGTGAAGGTCTTCGTATCAAACATATCTGCACCTACTGATGAATTCGCTCACTTCAATACAACATTTCAGGTTCATATAAATGATGTAGCTATTGCCATACTATAATTAACTTTGGAAAAAGGTAAAGTGTGAGAAGTTAGCAAAACCTTGTTCCTTAACAAACCCGCTCAAGAGGAAATTTTGAAGCTTCAGTTGTTACTTGTTTGGGCCGACTTTTCAGTTTAGAATTAAGATAAGTGAGCTGAGTTGGAAACTTTGTTAGAGCTTAGAAATTTGTTCTATAAGTATATTTACTTTTATTCAATAAAGGACTGAGGTTTTGCTGAAATTCGCCAAATAGTTTTAAATCGCCTGTTTCACCCTATTTAATATCACGACTTTTTCTGTATACCTGTACAGTCGGCAGCACGTTAGGTTACTTATTTGAATTACAAAAATTGTTTTTATTTCGTAGGGAATGGAGGCGGTCTCAAGGTCGACGTGGGGTAGTCTGACATGCGCTCGTCTGTACTGTACCTATACTTACCTACATAATATGCATGTACTATAATAATATAAGTCAGCCTATTAGATCCCACTGCTGGGAAAAGGCCTCACCTCAACTATGAGGAGGAACGAGCCATACTTCACCACGCGGGCTCAGTGCGGATTGGTGGAGGGGTGTATGTAGGTAAGGCAAGGCTGACTAGGCTTAACGACTAATACCACAGATATTATCCGGGACCAACTGCTTAACGTGCCTTCCGAAGCACGGAGATGCTTGTCATGGACGTCACTTGAATGGTCGGAATGGTCACCCATCCAATCACGACCGCGCCGTGAGTTGCTTAACTTTTGGTATCACTACCAAAGCGCTGCCGCCACTACGCCACATGCATGTACTGCTTAAAAATATTTATTATTGGGTGTAGGTAGATTTAACTGGTTATTATGTTAATGGTTTAACTAGTAGGTAAGAAATAAAGCATTCTTATTTACTAGCCAATGACATAAAGAAAGATATAATAATTATTTACTTTTAAATGATAAAAAATCTTAAAACAGACTTTAACTAAGCATAACGTTACAAAACGAACACGAATATTTTGTATTAATTTATCAGACTGCATTGAAAAATGGTAAATATTTTTCGTTTTAGTCTTATCGCGGCGCACTTGTAGTTGTATTTTTTGGGATTAAACGGTGGCATACTAATTTGTATTATTTGGGATTAATCGGTGCTCGCCTTTTGATGCCCAGTTAAAGCCTCTTGTTTCTATTTTAAAAGATTTTGCGATGTTAAACCCGCATAGTATAAGCGACGGGACGACCGGCCGATAAGTAAACTCCACAAAGGCCTTTTAGCTAGATCGCGATTAGCGCACGTCATTAGTTAAAGTTAAAGTTTAATTAACGGACCCATGTGAACGGGCAGATTACTTTAGCTGTTGAGAAAATGTTAACATTATCTTTTAAGTTGGGATGATTTTGTAAATTGGCGAAACGTAAGTCTACATCGCAAGCAAATAGTGTTTAAAAATGTTAACGAAGTTTTTCTTTATTCATATTAGGTTTCCAAATATTGTCGTAGCAATGATATTTTACTCGTTGAAAGACTGTTAATTTAGTTCTGAAGTAAAGTTTTTATAAGCCAAATGTACAAATAATCTTGTCTATAGGTAATTCTATTGCACTGATTACTAAGCTATCGTAATATTTATAAAAGAAAACACAAGTTTCGCTTTATTGATACACAGCAAAACTGTAGCATGAGACCATAAAATCAAAATCGCCTTTTACACCCCACTAGAATTAGTTATTACTAGTGACGTCAGCAAATAGTTCGGAACGGCTATAAAATTTTTATTAAATCAGGGGCCAGCGCCTTCACAGTATACTTACAAACAGCAGTATATTCTTACTAACATAACCTTCTTAGAGACAATAAAGCAAGTTACGAACAAAAAAGTATACGTGGCTCTTTCGAAAATCCAAAATCCAGCGGAAAAGTTAGGTTTGGCTGCATGATTGAGCTTTTAACCACCACGTCTTACATACCCCTGCATCTTTTAGGGAGTTCAAATAAATGCAAACCCACCTACTGGGAATGTAAACTAACAGTACAACAAAAAGCACAAGTTTGGAGCTACGTAATCCATGTTTCACACCATTGACACCACTGCAACTCATGGGTAATCATCAGGCCTACTGTTTAACTGAATAGCTATCCCGATATTTTACTGATTTTAATTTACACTATGTTTACTATTATTCTTGATCTCGAAAACATCTATTTAAATCTTATTTGTATACGGCTTCCTGAGATACATATAGAACCAAAATATTACCAAATTATACACGTCATTTTTGTATCCAATTAAGAAAATCTGTCAGCCCTGAAGGTAAGTTATCTTGGGTCACGTAATGAGTTATTATATCAGAAAAAAGACTCCTAAATACTAAGATTAGACTGGAATTGGACTTAGAATATAAATGCGCCTGTTAGGAGCTCGAAGGATTAACTATACGTATCATTAATTGGCAACAGTCTGCCGTAGAAATAAGGTAGGTGCGCCTAATAAGAGCCGACCCCAAATAAGGGTCACCACTTCAAACTTCCCGCACTTAATACTTAAACCAAAACGGATATCGCGCGGCCCCTCCCCAGTGACCAATCACAAAAGTGCAACAACATTCATAGCTTTCGCGCCGGCCATTTTGTCAGTGGCTCCGTGTCTTCCTTAAGGACGGTCGACGTGACGCAATTTACAAAATCCGAACGTTCATTTTTGCTTTTTTAAGTGATACATCCCGCACGTTTTGTAATAATTTGGCAATAGCAGTGTTATAATACTTTCTGAGTGTGGACTGACGGGGTGAGTTACCTAAATTATTGCTTTTTTATATCGTTTTTGTTTGGTTTTCTCAGAACATATCTTAGTGCCTAATAAGGCCCACTATGTTGTCTTCAAATAAGAGCCGGTCCTTATTACAGCTACGAAGTAATAAAATCAACGAATCATAAGGTGAAATGGTGCCATTGTTTAAATTTATATGCGTGTATTTTGATTTAAACATTTATGTTGATGATTAAACGAAAAAATAATAATAACGATAAGTAAGAAATTGCAACTTCTGGTATCACGAAGAAAAAGTAGTTCCCAGCAAAGACTGATATTTTAGTTATATATTTTTTGTCCTGATTGTGTGTAACATTCGCAATGAATGTTGACTTAGTTTTCCTTAATTGATTTGTAGTAACTATTATCGTATACTATCTCATTATTAGGCGATACATTCTTTGTTAAAAGTTGTTAGTCACTTGAATTTTTATTCTTTGTTAAAACGTTCTCTTACAAGTTAACTTAGTATTTCGGTATGTTGTTTATTGAATAAAAATTAATATATTACATATAATTAGGATAAGCAAATAAAACACACTTGGAATATACATGCATACTGATCTCCTTTCCTTAAGCTGCAATGGTTGCTCTTCTTTAGCTTTCATATACTTGATAAGGACCAGACTCTTCAAAAATAAGTATTATACCTAATAAGGTCCAAAAGCTAAGAATGAAAAAATTACTGATTAGTAACATTTTGTGATTTACTTTACAAGAGATTGTAAAACACTGCATTTATATATTTTCTTTTTTTATTTATTACTATAAAATAGATGAATTATAGCATATATACATTTTCTTAGACTTTATAAGGGCCACGACACAAATTTACATGATTTTTTGTTACATCGTTCGAGACCACAAACTTAATAGTATTTTAAAGCCGTTACTTTTAAAAGATGTGATTTTTCTAGTCAACAAACTCTTTATACTCGTAGTTCAATAATGGACTTTATTTGGAACCCTAGCGCCCAATAAGGACCGCAGACTAGCTTTTAAAAATCCCTATTTTGGAAAGAAATGGCCATTAATGTCTCGATTTTGTACCATATGTCGCATTTTTAAATATGATCATATTAAATGTTATATGATCATAGTGTCTTACAAACTATCGCACTATCCAAAATTGATTTATAACAATTTTCAAAAACTATGCCCTTATACGCTCTTACCTTAGTAATTTCAGCTATGTAGGTAGCGTTGTGTAGTAAAACAGTTGTAAGTATAGTTTTATCGGCTGTGTAGTTACGAGACAAGTTAGTACTTCCACTTTATTTTTACTGTGTACTGCATCAGTTTTATTATTGAGAACATTAAAGAAAGCCGTGGCTTGGCTTTCTTAAAGTCTTTTTTTACTTTACGTAAGTAGAGGCAAACACCCTAAAGGTAGGACTTACCTATTGGAGACTGGTTCAATGCAGTACGCTGAAGGCATTATTTTTAGAAGGTACTATCACCTCGCCATCCTCGTTTGGTAAGAAAATTTGGCATGGCAGTGCTATGCCACCGACTCTAAAAATAATTCTGCCGTATATCTATTTAGTGGTCTATGTTTTGTACCTTTCACCACAGTCGGTCTCTACACCATTGCTATACGTGTTTCGTGGTCTATGTTTTGATATCTTTCACCACAGTCGGTAAAGTGTCAAGTTATTTTAGAATTGTTAGTTGAGTTTGTTGAAGACGGTTTTATTCATTTGTAAAAAAAAATCTTTAGGCTTTAGTGTTAAAAAAAAGTTAGACTCAAAGCGCCCTACCACAATAGATAGATGTGGCTTAGCAACTATTTATTGTGTCCCTACCCTACTCAAGGGTCGTTAACAAAATTAGATTGGAATGCTAAACGAAACGCATCCGATTCATAAAATTTGATGACACTGTTGTGATTTTTCTACCGAACATTTATGCAATAGGAGACCGAGCTTCGTTCGGAGCTTAAGGAGGGTTTGGTCTCGACTTCTAGACTTGGTAACAAAGAGTATAAAAAACCGGGAAAGTGCTAGTCAAGCTCGCGCATTGAGGGTTCCGCACTAATAAAAATTTGTTCCCTACGATGTTATCACAAATTTGCGGCTTTGGACTTTTTCCTATACTTGTGCTGTAAGACTTTTTGCCGTATTTCATGATTCTAGGTCCATGAGAAGTACCACTTTAGGTTTTAATTCCCCTCCAAAATGTTATAAAATAGGCATATGGCCGCATCTTTAGATTGTGTTATCTTAGAAGCTTTATTCTTTTACAAGTTGAAGGGACCAGGGCCATAAGTAATTGATGTTAATTTTAACTTGATACCTCTACACGTTACTGAAAAAAAGGGTCTTTCAGACAGACGGATACGCGGACATCAAAGTGATCCTATAAGGGTTCCTTTTTGCCTTTTGAGGTACAGAACCCTAAAAATGTAGCCTCAAACCAAATCACGAGCAAAATGGCGTTGCCACGTGACCGCGGTGTCGATGTACAGCCATTAAAGAGACGTGATACCGGTGATGTCATAGACTATTTACGTGATTGGTAAGTCACTTCTCTGACGTAGAACCCTCAAGTGTTTATTTTCATTAGTGCCGGGAGTTTCGAGAAATATACATACCTATGCGGAAGTGATTATGCTGTGGCAGGGAAAATGCGAATATTGAGAATTTTTCGTGAATGATTCATGTGGTGATGACTTGATGGGTCTTAAGTAGATGATAGTTTTCACTACTGTGTTGGTCGCGAGGATGTATCAGCATAACATTTCCTACTAATACCTACTTGGCTTGTCTGGAAACTTGGTATAAAAAACCTATTAGTAAAGACCCTAATTTTACTGTGCAGAATGCTAATGCTATTTAGTGAGAGTTTTTTTTCTTTGTGTGCTTTTACCACATTTTTGTGTTAAATAATCAATTTTATTTCACGTAGTAAGTAATAAGGTAGATTTAATTAGATCAAACTTTAATATGTTGGAATAGAGGTACGAGTATTATTAAAAAGTCGTTTTTTGTACATACGAGCAATAATATTATATATACTCGTATAAGTAGTTCCATAATATACTTAAACCATGACTCAAAGAATAGTAGGCACAAACCCAAATGACACATCTGTATACATATAAATCTTTTTCCATCGAAGCGCTAGCGCATGCAAATTCAGTTGCGCATTGAGTTTTATCTCGCGGGCCGGTTGCAATTTCTCCATACATTACTAAGGGTGCGTGCACATTTATAGACTTAAGGAATCCAGGATAAGAGACATAATATTGGGATTCGGCTGAAAATTTTCTTAGACTACCAAAATTAGTAAATAGAAAGGCTCCTGTACCTGTTGGTATTTATTTACATGTTTTTGTGCATCGCAGAAATACTTGGGGTTTGGATTTGTGATCGTAACTTTTAAGTACTTACCATTACTTTTATATGTACATTTTGGTATAACATTTGCCTTTTAGATAGTTACGGGAAGAAAAACTCAATTGTACGGCGTTACGTTACACTTAGACCAATGATAGTGTATAGTAGCTGTTTTCATATTAACTGATGGTCGAATATTCGTTAAAATATTTACATCGGATACATGTGGGTATTATCCCCAAGTAATGATGAAATCAAACGCCGGCTCACTGGCGTAGCAAGCATTTACAAAAATTCGTCGACTGACTAACGTCCTCCGTAGCTCAGTTGGTAAGAGCATTCGCCCGGATAGCCAAAGAACGTGTTGGTTCGAGTCCCACCGGATGACACAGTCGATGAATTTTTGTGAGCGAAATGTAATTTAATTTCGTAAAAACTTGTAAACCAATTGCTGAAATTATACAAATAATTATAAGAGGTAGATATATATCATCTTCTATAGCGCAGCCGGGCCGAAGCCACATGCATGCTTATGTGTTAAATGTCATGTGTGTATGAAATTTGAATGCGAAAATATAGATAACAGAACGTAAATATGCTAGACGAAAAAGCTAGCTAAATTGCATTGCTCCAATTGGCTCAATACATATAAACAAAGTAGTTTCGGCGCGCGCTAGTGACATATCTATTCCTTTTTTAATATTCTATCATTTTGTCTGTTATTTCGACACACAGCCACCTACGCTAAAAAAGTAAAGCTACCTAGAGAACCTGATTAATCTAGGCTAGATTATTCATTCATAGGCTTACTCGTAATAATGAGTAAGCCGCCTTGTTCTAAAAGCTCTTAGTATGGCCTGATCCTGTAGCTGCCTTATACGGAATGGAATCCCAGTGCGTGTTTATCTGGCGAAATACAAAGCGATATTTTAGTTTATTTGCACGCCTTTGTCCTCCTTTTATCTGTGGTGCCAGGACACCCAGCTACACAAGCCTTTAAAAGAATTATTGCAAGAGGTATATTCATACACGAGTGAGAATTGACCTTTGTTTATGTTAAGGAGTGTCCTCTCGTTTTGCTGATTTATCGAGTTAACATTAGAATAGATGAACCCGCAAGGACCGTTTTCACTACACTAGCCTGGCGCATTTTTCCGAATCAGGTGAAATGTCACTGAACATTATTCAACTTTAACAACACTAACCCCGTTATTACATAAACTTAGTACCGGGTTTAAGCCAGGACTTAGCTATTAGCTAGCCAATTAGAAAAGCGTTTGCCTATTAGGTAATGTCACGAATTTGTCATTCATTCCTCTGTTGTCGGCTAATATTTAGATCTATTTTAAACCTGGTCTAATTTGTTGTAATAACACCGTTAGGTTTTCAATAAGTTTCATGCAATTTGATTTCGTATGGAACCTGACAATTTCATGCCATTTGATTGTTGATTGTGGATTGGGAACGGCCTAAGCATTCGGACTGCGGTATTGCATTGTAATGTAGCCGGAGCGCCTAGTTAAAAAAAAGCAATTAAATGTCTTAGGTATTTTTATTAAAAACAAGTGTTATTATTGTGGCTTCTTCTTGTATCCAAGGATCAACGTCGAGAACAAAGCTTTTCTGTTTTTCATTGCAACAGCAAACGAAAAATATTTCCATTAAGGTGCTGTTGCCACACTGTCGAGGGCAGCGTTGAACGCAGGTTTTAGCTGTAGCATTTAAAAGGCGACTAATACTTGTTGTATCTTTTCAAATCTTTGTTTCAAGTTTTTTCTTGGTCTATTGTACAGTCACGAGCATTTATATGAATACAGGCGCGTTTGATTTCAGACCTTATTAAAACAATGACATAAAATCACCATTGAATAACATTAGTATTTTCACAGACAGAAAAACAAAGAGAAAGATCATGTTCTTTTACACTCAGGTAGAAGAACATGCTTAAATGCAATTAAATTAACAACACTTGAATTAAGTCAAGAATGCAGTTTTTCTTCGATAAGTCGTCCAGAATTAGGTAAACTTTTACCACGTCATTTGTACGATTGTAATACCAATTGTGTGATTAAGCCTGAAGTTCCACTCTGTAAGTAAGGCGCTGTCCGTATCTTTCATTCGACTTAACTCACTCGCTCCAGCCAGAATTTCAGATGAGTAAAAGAGACGACTAGTGCTGAAAATAGGGACGATGTTTTATTGAGTAGGCCCCTGTTTTGATCTGTGCTCAAAGGAAAGCCCGCAGGCGGTCTGCCTTGTGAAACGACTCGGATAATATGAGTACCATTATAGAGAGGTTTTATAATGTTATGAAGAAACGCATACTCATTATGAAAGGATAAAGGGACAATGGAAGTAATAAGCTATAGAATAGACATGATACAATTTGCCTAAATGTAAAATATATCACAACTAATCTTTATAGGCATACCTTCTTATTGGAACTTAATTATATTGTAACATTATTAATTCGAATTATACTTTTATACTAGTCACAAAAAGAAAAAATACTAAATTAAGAATGTGCTAACAAGGTCTTTTTAGCTCAGCATACGAGTGTATCAAAGTCGCTTATATTATTATAATTATAATTATGTATAAATATATATATATGTATATATAAAGGAAATTTGTATAAGTTACAACACTTATAACTCAACAACGGCTGGACCCTGGGAAGGACATAGGCTACTCTCGCGATATAAAAGCATCAGGGGGATGAAATGGGGGATGAAAGTTTGTATGGAAAATCCGACTTTTGGCGCGGGCGAAGTCGCAGGGAATTGCTAGTATAAAAATAAAACTGGAAGTTCAACATTTATGATAATTAATTCGCTGGGAACTGCACCATCTAAGTATAGGAAGTCAATTTAAAACCAAAGCTCTGCTAGTTAGGCTGCGTTTCCACCAGAGATGTGCGAGGATGCGTAGCAAGGGATGTGTTTGTAAAGAACCAATAGAATCGCTTCATTTACCTCGCCTCGGTCAGCACAGCTCTGGTGGAAACGGCTCAGCGGAGCTAGATTTTTGCGCATACAAAACAAGCGAGGAATGTGTGCGAGGGATGTGTACGAGGGATGTGTGCGATGGATGTGTACGAGGGATGTGTGTTGAGAAGAATGTGTTGCGAGGTTTGCGCATACTGTACCACACATTAATGCGCATTTTCACAGCTCCACTACACATCCTCGTAGGCACATTTTTATCGCACAGCTTTGGTGGAAACACCCACACATTTTCACAGCACAGCTAGACATCCTCGTACGACACATTTCCATCGCACATCTCTGGTGGAAACGCAGCCTTAACCGGTACTAATAAGCAAACAAACAGGATCGTTACTTCGTTACTCGGGGTCAAACAGGCATGTGTCATACGGGTTTAAGTCATGACTTGAGATCACGACTCGCCTGACATTATAAATGGGAAACGCTTGTATCGTCTGGTGAAAGAAATGCCATCACGTTTACGTTTTGTGAAAGAAAACTTTTCGCCAACCACATATCAACACCATAGGCAAGTAAAGGTACTTTTTATGAGTATATCGCTCATTCCGATAAAAGTTGACTGTCGTTTTGATTACTAGCCTTAGGAAAATGAAATGGAACTATGGACTTTACTACGAGCAGTTACAACTCAACAGAAAGCTAGGTATGGATGAATTAATTGGAATCACTTAGCTAGTTACAACTTAACAGCCAAAATTCTCGAAACTTTTGTTTAGTAGATATATTTTTATTGCCAAATCATTAAATTCTTACAGCTGTAAGATTTTTTAACACTTAATGTGTTATTTTATTTTTAAAAGTTTAAATACAGGAAATCCCATTCAAAGTCCGATCTTTGAATGGGAAAGGCTTGAGGTTAAAATTATTTTAATTTATGAAAAAATAAGTTAGCTTACGTTACAAAATCTCACACAAAATATTAGTTTCTCTAAAAATTGTCCAGTTAAGAGGGTGTAGCGCGAAGTAAGTCGAGTAAGTCTGAAAAATCTTCAAACAGAATCGAACTTATTAATATTTATAATTAGATGCATTTGCTTTAAAGTTTTAGACTTGATAATTTAATTAGAACAATATTTTTATTCTGCGGAATGCACAAAACCATCAGACATTTGTGTTAAAAACTGAAAAGTGTTCATATTTTCTTATTTATACTTTATTCATGTATATTTAAAAGGAGGGGAACCTGCGGAATATCAATACAATCATTTTCATGTACAAATTATTGTTTTATGCGTAAAAATTACTAAGTTTTCGAAAAAAAATGCTCTTAGATATCATTAGCACAAGTCATGTTTATTATATCATAAAGAATTTGTTTCAAATTTCAACAAGACCATGACATTGTGCAATGATAAGGCTAACGTTAATAAGTTGTTTTAATGTATTTAACTAATTCAGCTCATCGTACAAGTGACTTAGAAATACGATATTTTTTTCAATTTCGTGCAGGACCGCCAAAATTAAGAAAAATCTGTCTAAAGCAACCATAGCTAGATGCTGTGTGCAGAATTTTAAGGGTCTCGACTGATTGGTATGACGGAACCCTCGTCTCACCTGTCCGTTTATTTAGAATTCTGTTCGTTCTGACGACTTGTTGTCTGCCTCCGCCTGCGTGTCGGGAATAATTACCGACACGAAGTTGTTACGAGAATCGTACGTTTTTAACAAAAACGTTCAGTTGGTATGGTATGCAGTGTTGTTTAGCCAAGTATTTTACTGTGAGTGAATGATGACTGAATCAAGCAATTTGATATGGTAATAACCCCCCACGATAAACCTGCAACAATTGCGTTTTACTCCAAATTCTCCTAAGCTATAGTTTCTTTCATTTTCCAGCTTGCTTTGTAATGTATATTCTTATGATGTTATTGGTAAACCCAAACTTGTATTTGGATTAGTTATTATTTATTCAACTAAATTATAGAAGAAACTTGTGTGACTTTTGGCCACTAAAGTCAGTCGTCTAATGTTTACTACGATTCTGCGTATTACATAATCTTTACCTTCAAATGAGGCCGAGCGATTCGTGTAGTCAAGTTCAAAGACACAGCAAACACAACACATATTAACTAGCATTTACTTCCTGTATCTCAATATAATTTCCAATTCATCACGAGGAAGCTAAAATTGTAGTATTTTAAACAATAAATTCTTAGGTTTGAATGAACTTTAGGTTGTCTCCGAGGTGCTAAATTAATGAAAATGTTTTTCTAGTGTGTAGCTTGAATAGTAACAATCATACGGTCTTAAAGAGGCTTTAAATTATTTCGAAATTTAAAGAAATAAGAACGTATTGTAAAATTCCAGTTTACCAGTGTTTTAGTGGACATAAAATCGAAGAGGTTTTGTCGGTCCTTCGGCAATCATTCTGAACCGGCTTGGAGCCGGTTTGGCGAAAGACGCCATTGCTATTGCAGAATTTCGGCCATATTGGCGGCAAAACGCCTGAGACGCCCTAGTCTGGGGCTCGAGAGATGTAAAAAATAAGGTATAAGTTAAAATACAAATGAATTAAAAACAACGTACCTATTTATTCTTACAACTAAACATTCGGGTTTCATTTTGCACAAAGTTCACATAAAAATAGTACTTAAATTGAAAATACACGACCCGAATGTATTTCAATTAATAAGCACTCATACTGTTATTAATAAAGGAAACTCGAAAATAAAAGGTACATGGTAGCAATCCCGTAAATAACTATTCTAATAATAATTGAATTTTAGAAGTTTTGTAATCTGTTGCGTTACTCGTTTTGTTCGCGCTTCTTCACACGTCACATTTTAGCAACTAAATTTAAAGTTTGATTAATTTACTCGAATTCACATCTTATATTCACCTATCTGACCTCACCAAACCGCACCGCGTATAGCCTAAAGTCTGCTACACGTGTAAATCGTAAGTTCATCAACATCATGAGTTATGTATGTTATATTTGTGCATGTCGAAAAATAAAGTAACAGAGGCAGCTACCTCAGTTTTTAGATTCACAATGTGTCGTGATATGATAATAACCGCAGTAAGTGAAATAAAATCAGCCTAACTATTTATTACTAAAAGTTACCAACGTGAATTAAAAAAAAAGAAGCAGCGGTTTAGTAGGTTTGTAGTAGGAATAGTTAAGTGAAATGCTGAACGTAGTTACCCTTGGCTAGTTTCGTTTACTCAAGCTGAAATTTTAGGGTGAACTGTTTACAAAATATGTTCCAGTTCTGATAAGCGATATACCCTGAAATCACTACGGATTGAGTAACAAATATTATTATTATTGTAGGCAAACAGGCAGTTGAAACAACTTATACAGTCTGCATCTTAGCCTTTCTTTCCTGTATATGTTTGTCAAGTTAAGTAATATACAATATTCACTCGTACAGGGATCATAGTAACACGTTCTCGTAGACAGGGATAATTCGTAGCATTTCGTAGCATACTACGGCGTTTTGCTACAAAAGCAAATACTCGCAGGCAAATTATACAAAATTGGTGTTTTTTTTTGTTAAGTTGACATATGTTTTTTTATATTTGATCAGGTTTTTTTTCTAAGAGGTGCCTTTATAAAATTGGCTAATACTTGCTTATTCAGCTTGTTTGTTACTCATAAAACTGCAGAATGAAACTCTAAAATCTCAAAGTATTTCTTCTTAAATCCATCGCATCTCACCTCCCGGCTAAAACATAAAAGAAAAGCCCTAAAATCTGGCCACCACTGGTTTCGGTTGTCAAACCGCACCGGTGCGGTCCGTGACGTCAACGCGCGCCGGCCAATGGCGGCCGCGCGCGGGGAGTCTGCGCTCGCGCACCGCGGCCAGTCGCGCCCCGCCGCCGCCACAGACGCCCGTCTGTGCGCCACGATCGAAACTCCCCTGGCCATTCCCAGTGAGTGTGTGTTTCTTAATTGGAGCGCTCGTGGAGAACTCGCCAGGGCGTCGGATCGAACTAATGGTAAGTCACTCTTTTGGTTTGGGGAATTTTTAAACACATTTCCGATGCGTGGGACTGTGGCGGCAAACCGATTTGAGCACCTCGTCTTGATAGGAAACCGGTTTTCGATACTCAATTCGAAATCCTATAACGTCAAAAATCTTAGGCGTCTTTTTAGTAAATGCTATCAATTTATTTTGTTGAATCATGTAACTTTATGTTGGCGGCAAAATTGTATGTAATAAAAAATACCGGTTGAGTATGTAGTTAATTGATCCCGCCAAAGCGTGGGATAGTGCCAGGTATTTGCTCAACATATTTCAAATCAAATCTTTTTATTCCGGACTACTAAGGTCCAGATGCTAGTATAACAGTTTTTAAGTTTAAAGAAATGGTATTAGCTTTTTTTTAAATAAATCTACCTTCTCTTTCTTATAAAACATTTGACATCCTAATGTATGTTTAAATTTTGAAATAAATACAAACAAAATGCTTCTTTTCGAACAGGATCACTTCGTAGTAAAAAATACTTATAACTGACTTTTTGCTTACTTTAAACTCTTTCTAGGATAACTCTCAGAAGTCTTATGTCTTTTTGAGCTTTACAATGACCCCTTTCAATATTTTAAAAAAAGCTTAAACCTTCATATGTGAACATACGCCCAAAAATCTAATGAAGGAAATATCACAGGGGATTTCTCTCATTAAGTAGGGAAATCTGAATCCGAACAGAGGCCTGAAACATGACCCTCTTTATTGAGCATAAAGTATTGAATACTAGGCCTAATACGATATGGCCTAAGACATCCGGGTTCGTCGCCGCCCGCGCAGCCTTGACCGGCACGAACTCTTGCGCACCGCACCGCCTCCGTCTGGTGATTCAGTGCTCACGGTAAATCATAGCGATTTTCTTTTGTTTTTTTTACACATGTGTGACAAGGAAAACACTATAAACTATGATGCCATAGACTTTTTTGGAGGGAAAACGTCTTATCAAGCTTAATTTCGGGCAAAACTCCTAGTTTTCGGATTAAGCGTAGGTGTAAGGCGTGATACAACGTGATTTAGAGGTATTAGCAGGGTGGTAATAATTTTAAATGTCGAATCTTCAAATGTAGTATTTAGAGGCTAGAGGATATTTTTTATTTACTAGTCATTGAGGTGCTTATTCAAACCTTTGACCCTTTTATTAGTAGCAGCTACAGGATAACTACCTATTTCAAATAGCCCCATAGATTTTCAAAATATTTTTTTAATTTTTTAAAAATAAATGGTAAAATAAAGTACTAATTAACTTTATACTTTATTTGCTTTATTTTAGCGTTATATCATCCCTATGGTTGCCATTTACAAATGTATGGCTAAATCATGGCGGAGGTGGATCGCGTTGATGTCTTTTGTATGGGGAGGGGCGGGCCGGGCGCAGATGATAATATTATCGTACATAATTCGATTTATATGCATACGTTTGTACACAGAATTACTATTCAAAACGCAATTATAGTAGGTACTGTAGTGACTTATTGACACTGCTGTGTATTAGGTGGGGTTTTATGGACATTTATTAAAATTTCGTTTTGGTTTCTAAAAAACTGAATGATATAATTAATAATAATGTCCTCCTAGCCGAATTTCGGTAAAACTGTACACTAAAGGACGCGGCGTAGGGGGGAGGAGAGGGGGAGGGGGAAATGGGGTAGTGTTACCTTTAGAGGGGCGGGGAGGGGGGGGGTAGTGGAGAGGGGTGGTAAGGCTCGCGCAATTTCTAACCTATCACGTGACCTACAGGACTTTGGCAAACTAAAGGCTTCCGAACGTCTCCGGCGCTGCGGGAAGTGCAGCCCCTCCGCCCTTGCGTAACAAATCGCAGGCACTCAATGCTCGCCTACGCAGCTTCGGCTCACATGGTGCCTGCGATTTGTTACAGCGGGCTGGGGCTGCACTCCCTCCGCGCCTCCGGATTTTTATATACACTCTAGGGGTAGGGCAGACTAGTACCACGTGGGGTCTGGGTTGACTAGCTCAGTTTTGTTGACCATGGGTAGACAGAGTCCAACACTTGCACTTCACTCAACTCTTCAGGCGATTCAGCGGAACTCGAAGACTGGGACTTCGGAGACGCCATGGTAGTCATACGCACGATGCATAAACAAAATGGCGTCGTTGCGTTTCGTTGTTGCACAGTAAAAACAAGATTTCTTATAAAAAAGTAATTAAATTATCAATTTTTTTAATAAATTGCAGGTAATACTTAAAACTATACAAATTCAATATAGTTACAATATAAATACCCCAAAAATACCCCTAAATTTTATCTCCCGTAGACTGTATAGAATCAACTTTCGCATAACGAAACGCAACTGACAGATTGTAGTTTTATAAGGTTGGTAGTCAGTCATAGAGTGACGTAAAATGATTGAAAATTTTGATGTAATTTTGCGATTTTTAATAATTTATTTCTCGAAAACTACTAGGTTGCTTCAAAAACCGACTTTACAGAAAAACTTCTTGCATCGTGTAGTTTCTCACAAAAAAATATGAAACGCCAGACCAGCGTCCCGTAAAGTACAGTTTATCCCTACCAAATAAGCAGACTATTAATAAGTTGAAGTTTTATTCACAGTAGTTAAATTCGAAAACCTACGTTTTTGTTTTGCAAGGGACTAAGCATGATACAATAAATTAATGCCATACAATATAAATACTAAAATATCTGCCTTCGGTGATACACACAGCTACATAACTATTTAATCTCTCAGTCCACTCACATATTGGTATTAATATCATAACGGAATTCGTCGGTAGGTTTTTCATATTACTCGCCTACTTTCCTCGCCCTCCCCAATAAGAGGTACGTGAAAAAATGTATCTCCGCACAAATATTTTATTATAACATTCCAAAATATCTCTTATTAGATATTTTCGTGAGTTATATCGAGATGTACACGAGGAATCCGAAGACTTCGTATTGGCACGAATATTGTAACGAATAAAAGTATCGGAAAAGTGGACTTTATTCTATTACTGCATTTGATACAGTTGCGGATACAAGAAAGGAAAAAATGTAGCATTAATTCTTTATTATGCAGTGTTAACATGTTGAGAACCATCATGGATAAAATAGTTTGAATAAAAAATCCCTTAAATAATGCCTCAAGGCATTAAGTTCGCCAGTTGAACTTTCTTTTTTGGTTCCATAAAGTTTAATTAATTAAATAAATAAAATAACCCCAATCACCCGACGCGTCTACATAACTATCAAATATCTTCTGTGTATCATTTTGTGTGTCTTGATAAGTTACTTTAGCATATGCACAAGTTCCTTAAACGAAACCTAAGTATGTTATAAATCTGACGGATTGACAGTTTGAAAAACTTATTATACCGCAGACATATTGGTTAGTTACGAAATAGGCCGTAACCGACTTCTATTAATGCGAATTTAATGATGTAGGTATTCTTGAGGCTGATCTAGGACGGTTAGCAAAAAAATTTTACAAGAAAAGATATCTTATTTTGAGAAGTGTATACAACCTGACAATAAAGTGAGACTACAATTTCAACATACAAAATTCTTCAAAATAATTTATTAATACAGATAGATACCTGAAGATGATTGATGATTTTTTGAGTAAAAAATATTTTTTTATCTACTGTTAAAAAATAGATAGTTCCACTTACAATAATACTGAAGTGACTATTAAAGAATCGGATTGAACTCGGTTTATAGGTATTGTTTTTATAATTTAACCAATTTCTTTGCAAGTTCTACATAACAAAAATGCATGACACAAGCCGGCCGATGTTTTTTGTACATATATGGGACATATGGTCACTCTTGTATTATGTAAACGAATTAAGTGCCAAGCTTACGTCGGTAACTTTTACAGTGACTCATGACCATGTCCTTTAAGTAATCTTAAAATACTTTTGAAATAAACCATTACAACTTTAAGGCCTGCTTTCGACATCGTACCTACTTGCGGACCGTACAGGTTTCGCCACATATACTTATAAATAAGTTGCATATCAGGAACGTTGGGCAACTTAATGTTAATAACGTCGGGTTCGATTTCTCGTTCACGTCGGGGACATTTTTGTACCTAATTGTTGTAATTGCTCGACTGCGTAAGAGTAACCTCCTTACTGAGATTACGAATACGTAGGTACTTAGTATAGTTTGTAAAAGGCAGTATTATATTTTGTAAAAATGTGATCTGATACTAGGCTATGTATTTTTTGATGGTTCACAGCGCAGAGCAAATAGTTATCCAAAATGTGTGCTATTAGGGTACAAATGTAAAAGCAGTTAACCTAAAAGTAATTAATTTAAAATAATATAGCTCTGCACTTAATATAAAAAAAAGCTGGCGATTGATATCATTTAGTTTTTTGGAATATTCCGGTATATTTACATGATTTCCGTATTCATAATGACGATCCAAATTAGGTGCCAAGATAACGGTACTATACTGTGTTAAGTGCTTATTTATAGATTTAAATAGGGATGTACTAAATTCAAAGCCATTTAAAAGAACTCAATATTTTTCTTGTTTTTTTTTTAATTTTAGGCAACCATAAACCGAAATCATAGATGTTTTAATTTTTTTATTGAGTTTTTGATACGACCTCATTCAGGTATTGTTGTAAGAATTAAAATTAGAATAAGGTAGCAATTTAAACTTGAAAATTTTGTTTAAAAATTTTACAAAAATCTTTCCCCTCTCCCAAAACGTTCGCCGCGGCTAATTAAAAGTTATTAATTAATTCAAATTACGTCCAATTAATGGGGCCGCAAGAACCCACATTGTTTAGGGTTCCTACACTATTTACATAGCCACTGACCGTGAATGCGAGCCGTGTGAATCCTCGCCGTATAAGAATGTGCCCGGAAAAATCTAACAATCTCCGTAGGGTGGCCGTCATTCATTTGGGTATGGAGAAGTTAATTTTATTTAAAAAAAAATGTATTTTTGTTACGTTTAAAAATATATTTTTTATAATAAAGTTGTGATTTTATTTAAGACAGGCAGTTTCAGAATTGTTTATATCAAAGAAATGGGATGGTGCTGAAAATACTCTAGAACAAGAAAAACACATGCAAACGTTTTAGTTTTTTAAATACCTTTTACCTGAATGCTTTGTACAACAAATAATAAAGATAGCTGAAAATATTGCTGAATACGTTTCCTGTCTTGTTTTGGCTTAGCTATTAATTGGCTTAGCCGACATTTACAACTCATAAACAGTATGCTAATCAAGCAAATTCTGGAGCGTTAACATATGCGATCACTGAAGGTGCCGCACCGTACAACAAATCCAAAATTACCCCGCTAATTGTGGTATTCATCACATCTTTCCTTTGTTCGAATAACTGTGCTCTGTCTAACTGAGAATTAGTCATTGGTGCGTCTCCCATTTACATAGGCAGTGACCGTGAGTTTCTCGTGTGAACTGTCACGCAGCGGAGCGTCTCCGTCTTGATGCTGACAACTAAATTGAATTAGAAATGGCACTGGAATTGGTGCTGCAAACAATTTGACGATTGCAATTTTTGCGGTTTACCATCTTTATTTTTTATGTGGGTGGGTAGTGAGAGGTATGTTACAGGCATTCATAGACTGGTATTAAAGTAGTGATTTGATAAGATCCCAATTGAGAATAGAGAACTCTGAGACTGAGTAAAAAATGTTCATTTTTATAGATCAATGTAAAATTATCCTACGTTATTTGTAGTATTATTGACAATAGAGTAAAACACATAAAATTATTCTTTTTATTTTGGTAATTTTTGTATTAAAACTACATCAGCACTTTTTTTCTACTCTGACGTCAGCTTTCTTAGTGTGAACGATCAAATAATATACATCTAACATTCCTGTCTTATCCTATCAGTGGCTCAACACATGGAGTTCCTACCCCTGTGCATTAGAAGTGGCGTCACGCTCGCCGTAGCTCGTATAGTTACGTGGTATCAGCCCCATCGGCGTCGTTCGCACGCCAAACGATGTGCCTCGATGTCTATCTACCAGGGACTAAAACTAAACTCACTTTACGACCTGACTAATGCTGTTTTTATAGCTTTTTGGGCACGACTTTTACTCCAATTTTGGCAAATATCAACGCATAAAAGTTAAATGCTAAAGATACCAATTTCAAGTGCAAGATATTTTTGATTACCTGCTAAACTGTTGGTGATTCCCTTTGAAGAATTTTAAAAGATAATTTAAGTAAAGCTCCTATTGTTCCGTAATCTGTAAAGTTCGCTCTAAGGATTTTTATCAGAAACATTTAAATTTTTCGTAATATCTGCAAGTGTTATAACTTATAATACCGATGTTTTAATTGTTTGACGACCGTCTTGGGGTAGTCGTTCGCACACCGGACTACTAAACCAGGCGGTTGCGGGTTCGAATTCCGCAAGCAAGGGGCAAATGTTTGTGTGATGAGCACGAGCATTTTGTACCTAAGTCATGGATGTTTATATGTATTTAAGTATTTCTATCCGTTATCCTAGTCACCATAGCACAAGCTCACGCTTAGTTTGGGGCTAGGTAATTGGTGTGTTTTTTGTGCATTGTAATGAATTACAAACTGTGATATATAATAGGCATATTTGGCCAAGTTTAGTGTTAGTGTTCTGGTGAGCTATCTAAATTTAGAATGGTGCGTGACCGGCAAACTTGTTTAGAGTCATAAAAATTCTGGTTTTGTCATTGACATTAGTATATCGCATCACTATTCTGCAAACTTATAGGTGCAAGTTTAGAATAAACAATTTATGGTACTTTGTTGTAGTTTTAGAATTAGTAACCTATCTGTACAAATAATGTATGTATACTGTGAACTGTTAATATTTTACTTACGAGGTTAAAATATAGTAAGCACTGATTAATATCCAAAATGATTGATTAATTAATTGTGATCTAATACAATGTATGTTTGCGAAAATCACAAGTTAGTTTATCAGTATGAAATCTTTGAATGTACTTATTTCCTTTTAGGTAATCTTTACAACCAATCTTAATAGCTAATAAAACTACGTTACGTTTCGGCAGTTTCAAGAGCAAACACTCGTGGAATGCGAAGCACGAATAGAGGACATTTCTAAAACATATCCACCCTCTTTGGCATACTGACGAAGCAACAGTATCACCTTGACCCAAAACCGTACAGTTTCTTTCAATTGTCTATGGGTCCTTAACTTCTTCACCGTAAAAAACTAAAGATGAAAAAAAACAAATGACAGCTCTCAAACCTCTACAATGCCTCGTTCTATTTCTAAGAAATGATACCTGCTGCGGACTTAACTGACTTAACTGCGGGTTCATATTCTTTGTCCCATTTTTGTTTCAAAACAAACGTTACCAAGACACTTGTTTCCAACTTTAAAATTCTCTTTTATACAAGAGAGCACACTTAAAAGATTTTTGGGAATCCCTAAGTACCTTCAGAGTTAAAGATAAGCTTTTGTAAGTACGTTTCTAAAAGTTTGAATAAAAGATTCAGTT
Organism: Pyrausta nigrata; assembly: GCA_949316185.1. NCBI lineage: Eukaryota > Metazoa > Arthropoda > Insecta > Lepidoptera > Crambidae > Pyrausta > Pyrausta nigrata. The sequence continues at coordinate 2,689,061 of OX438937.1, forward strand.
TTAAATTGACTGGACGAGGAAACAAAGAAAAGATGAAGAGGAAATTGAAAATTGTATGAATATTCTAAGGGATGAAGCAACTGAGATATTTATTTTGAGTTTGAATAAAAAAGGTCATATTTCTTACGGTACTGCTGCACTTTTAGATAAGCACACTTATAGTAATTGAAGTACATACAATTTGCTAATTTTGCGTTATTATACCACGTGGTATTGTGTGAAATTAGCAATATAGCATTAATAGACATGTTTTTATTACAATTTTTTTAGCAAAAATATGTTTTAAATCAAATGTGCTTAGCAAATATGAACCAAATATATTTTGGTAGTCACCACATTAATTTTAATGTGGGTTGAAGTCGTATATAAACGATGCTGTGACAGGTACAATATTTTTTACAACACGTTTTAGATATCATTTAGGTATGCAAATTAGTACATTAATAAATTAAAATCTCTTATCTCGTTAACCTTGGTTTGTCGATTGCTTTTAGAATAATCGCAGTTTTAAACACATCCCACTATGAAGTCGCCCACACACATTATAGCTCTAATATTAGGGTATGTAGTGATACTAAAATTACTTTGATATAACGTGAATTTGTGCCTGTGTTCTGTATTTGAAAATTGAGTTACGGTAGGCTTAAAGCGTGCCTTTCCACGTATAAAGACAAATACCACGCATAATTCACATAAAGTAGACATCAATATATTTTGCCAAAAGTGGTCTTAAAATTCAATGTTATTGATGTTTTACACTATAATCTGTTACTAACCAGTAACGGGTAAGAAATATGAAAAGATTTTATCAATCATGAGAAATATTGACCTTAATTTTGCCTATATCATAGAGACAAACCACAGTAGGTCTACTGTTTGATTTTTGACTGTCATTTTGTTTTTCAAATGAAGAAGCCGCTATGAATAGATGAATATTAATACCATTTCGTAATAAAACAATATGAATATTATGCGTTCGATGATATTTACTTCTGTCACATTCTATCTAACATTTGGTTTGTGTTTTGGTTTTAACGACACGACTACTTATATTGTATATTACTTCATACATTGATTAGTACATCTGCAAATTTATCTACGAATTTCCCTAATGGCGAAAATAAGATATGTACCTTTCGTATTTGTCAGTCTATGTACACAATCTTCTTACTTACATACTCCTTTGGCGCAGCGACCCAAAGTGTGTCTTGGCCTCCGACACAAGAGAACGCCATCTGGGCACGGGCCCAGATACTATATATTGGCTACGGAGCCAAATGGCAATCTTTCTAGAGCGAATTTCGCTATCGCCAACCAAATGTCAAAATATGTATGCAAAAGTCACGTGATGTTTCGATGGCTTATGTCAGTTTCATGCATTGAGTTAGCTATAACGAACTTCGCTTAAGAATAAATTGCCACTTGGCTACGGGCCCTGATCCGGTCTTGCGCCGCCTCTTGCCAGTCTGTAACTTGTAGCTCCTGCAGATCTGACATGACGGCGTCCTTCCAGCGGTATCTGGGCCGGCCGACGATGTACACAATCTAGAGTATAATATTGCAGCTTACGTAGTATATTTTGTATAATGTTGCTTCTAACTCGATATTTTTCTACTAAAAATGAAACGTTCTGTCGACAAGACACCGCGACCGTGCGGCGTGACTATCTAACATCTACATACTTTGTTCAAAGCAAATTTTACGGAGCTGGGTTTTTCCTCAACTACTATTATACCCACGCATATTATTATAGAGTGCTGACCGCTCTCTTGTGGTTAACTACAAGAATGTAAAACTGTTTGAGAGTAACGAGTACCTACGAAAAAAGTGAAATGATCTCTGCTTATCACCACTGCGTATTGGATGGATGGATTTCGATGCAAAAGAAGGATTATGATTTCGCATTTCACTATTGTGGCGATATAGTCTAGAAACTGAATACTACTTGTAAGACCTGAATTCACCAACTTTTAAACAGCCGACAAACATCGATTGACGGTTAATTTGACAGATTTCACATACAAAATATGTCAAATAATGCAAAATCGGCTAATTAATTATTAAACATGTGTTGGTGAACTCCAGGCTAAGTATTATAATTAAGGTTAGATGAACATGTGGTATGATGAACGAAGAATCCATGAGGATCCTAGTAATATCACAAAGCACGTGCGTCTCGGCTGATCAAACACTTTTTTATACGGTTCTTGTCTCATTCTTTGCTTTTACTACTAGTTTATACTAATTGTAATTCTGGGAATAGTCCCAGAAGTATTATTAGTATAGACCAATGATACCTTTACCTTTTGTGTTATATGCGACGTATTTTTTTTAAATACCTTTTAAAGTATTTGTTACTTGTAGAACTATTCTGCGCGTTCTTTGTTAGTTGAATATTAGTAGTTGGTTTAGTGCTTCAAAATATTATGTCCAAAAACTCTATCTCTATCCTGCGTTTGTTCAAGACTATCCTTAAGTTTCTTTTCGTTGATTGTTTACGTAATTGCTTGATAAATGCTGTGACCAGTTAAGCTATTAGCTCACCAACACGATAACTCTAACTAAATAGTTTACAGCAGATATAACATGCCAAAACTAAAAAAAATGCCATAAGTATTAAATCGGCGTACGGGAAACTGGCAGTAGAGAACCATACAGTTCGTCCACCTGCATAGTAGGTACTATCGGGGTCAATTACGCCGTACACTTTGCAGAGATATTCATTTGACAGGCAGGCCTCATAAGATTTCCAAATTCGAATTGCCGGTCAGGATGTCAGTGTAACTGCAAGCAAGATTGAAATTTATTGTAACGTTGCTAGCGTAGCTATTTTGTTTTATTTGTATTTAGGAAACTACGATGCGATGTGCAAACGGTTAAATTTGTCCTAAGGCTGGTAAAGCGCACTTGTCCTTGATAGTACCTACCTTATTTTCCACATTTCGGGTATCATCATTTGGTATTAGTGTATGCAAATGAGTTTACCTTGATACGGTCAATTTCTTTGTGTAACGAGCCTAATGGCTTGTAAAGTCCAAGTATGGGCTTACAGCTTAAAGATCTCAGTGGGCAGAATGATTGTTTTAAGTATGGGAACGGCCAATTGTGGATACGTAATCCGCTTAGTCCAAAATGCTGGTTGAGTCATTTGGAATGATTGATATACTGTTCTACAAATAGTTGTTACTATATTTTAAACTCAGTCCTGGGCCCCTAGACACGATACAATCTATTCTACAGCAAATTTTGATGTCGCCAACGAAATATCAAAATACGTTGCAAAAGTCACATGATCTTTAGGTTGCTTCTACTCGTATCTATCCATAATTTTAGAGCTATGCTCTTTTCGGTGAATTCTTCTCCATTCCTCTCTATTCAGTGCCATTTCCTTGACCTCTTGGTAGGACACGACACCTAACTTTTCCTTTATTTGGTCCATGTAGGACTTTCTTGGTCTTCCTCTTTTCCTTTTTCCTTTTACTTTTACCTCTGATAAGGTCTTTTGATTGCTTATGTCAGTTTAATACAATTCGTCAGCGAACTTCACTGTAGAAAAGATTCCATCTTGTTTAGGGGCCCGGCTTATTTTGGAAGGAATATCGCAGTAAATTAACACAGTCTCTCGTAAGATACAGGCACGTGTATTGTTTGAGAAGCGTTGTTGTTATTTTGCAGTTCTTGTTTTTGAATAATTAGTTACGAAGTACACGAGAAGTTGAACCTGTGATTATGCCTCAGACATATTAAAATCGTAAACCTTTATTACTTCTAATATGTAAAGGAAGAAGTAGGTAGTAATTATTAATTATGCTTACGAGTCTGAAACACCATCACAAGTATGTATTAAAACTTCACATTAATATAGTGACAGATGAATAAACAATACACAAAATTCAATTAACACTCTAATAAATATACATTTTATGGCGTTCGACTTGCAAGATATGCTATCAAATTTATTTTCTAGTACCTACAGTGAAAGAAAACCTGCGGTTGTATTTTACAATTAGCTTTCGAAAAACATTAAAAGTTACAGTCGATAGCCAATTAAGTGCGCCAGAGATAAAATTCAACTTAAAATGGCCATAAGATTCAATTGAGAATTAGGGGCTTTGTAAAATGAATAAAGGTTCTGCAGAACTCATAATAGTTATTCATAAAAATATTAAGCCTTAATGTTAATAGCTTTCATTGGTGCTTTTTATGGTAGAGTTAAAATAATAAGATAATAAATGTAAAGCCAACCCAATAATACGAGTTCCTTAGGTATTTGTAAGTTACAATCTAAGCATATTTATATTTCTTACTCAAAATTATGCTACGAATAAATATGAGACGGTCAATTCGAAATTTTCACTATGCCACAGAATAAGTAGTAGTGTCATGTCACCTGTATGTCATTAATTGAAAATTAACCATTTCATATTTATTTAAGTGTTTATATAACAGCGGCATAATAATTATTATTATTAGTAAATGTATTTTTTATTTCGCCCCTTTTTAATCGTACCTAAGATTGAAGCTCCGCTGTGGTCTTTTAAATTTAGATCCTAATCTCCGAATAAATTCAAACCGACCTGTTTATGTCTTCATTAATAATTCTATGCAAATGCAACCACAATTTGAATATTCGGGTCCCTTCTGCTCGTTTCGAGCAATTAATCCTCCGAAGACAGGGTCGCAGGTACGTCGGCAGGTACTTGCCGCCACCTGTTCTCGATGACCTGGTGCAATCAGTGCCTGTTCCCCTTTGGCGCCTTGTGTCAGTGTGTTGCGGGGGGCAGGGTAGACGTGACTAGGCCAGTCAGTCTTGTGCAGCCACCTGTGAGGGGAACACGGCTCGAAGTGTATTGATAAAGTGCTTTATTGTGTTGACGTTCTCAGGTATGCTTTTTTTAATTTTTTTAAGTGCCAGCTTATGTCTGTTGGAGGAAGACTCAATTTGGCGTCAAAGGCATTGTGCGATCAGTGCGTTTACAGACATTACAATGTAAGAAAATTACATATTATTGTTTTTGCTGGATAATCTATTTGTTATTGCCTTTGTGTGGCGCAAAATTACAAGATCATTAGGTGTGGAATGCACAAATGAATCCCAAATGACAATGGCATCGTACGCTTGGTTACCTATACATCAAGGAGACAGGACTACTCCGGCGTGATGGAGTTCATTATTCGTCCGTGTTTGCACGTGTGATTTCATTCACCTGTCCCGCCTCTCTCGTTCGAGCACCTGTGGCCATTACGTCTTTGTCAAAACCCTCTTTGTGTCGTTCTGAGATCCTCCACGCTTTCAAATACTCTAAAATAAAACCGCCAATTTACAACCGTGTCCATCTTCGGAGAGGTTGAACAAAAAGCGGCATTATCATAATTCAGAAATTCTAATTACCATGGTAGGTAATTATGTTGTTCAAAGACCGCACGCGGCAACAGCGTAATGGCCCCGAGTAATAACAACGTTGCAATAGTGCCGAGTAATGAATGAATCGATTTTAATGCGAGGATGAATGGACCGATCCGGACCGGTGCTAATGTGCGCAATCGATGAAATTATTACTTGACTATCGCATTATAGTAATTCGATTGCGCAGAACGCAATCACATGCTTTACGAGTTACCTACCAGGGGGGCTACTCTATAACACGGGGTGTGTGGAATCTCAATGAGGGTTTTTCTGATAACTCAAAATTTTGGTTTTATTTTTTGTTGATAGATGGCGCTATTTATCTTAGTTATATTAATATTGAGTTGAAATCATTGAACATAAAACAAAAACAAATTATTGTAATATTATGTCTACAAACATGTAGTGGAAGTGGCAGTTAAAAATAAAATTTAATGGAAAAAACGAGTCCTTATGATCATTAAATTGTTAAAAAACGAACTGTTAGTATGCGTGCATTCAAAACATGCTAAACATAAACATTATAACGTAATTAACGCTAAAACCAGCCTTTTACTCAAATAAAAATCTACCTGACTTAGTTTGGTAAACGCCTAGCGGATTTTTAAGTAGATACTGATTTTTGACACTAGGAAAATCCCTCATTAAGGACAATGTCTTACAGAGTAAGACCCCAGAAACAAATGGTTCAATCAAAAATACAAAGTTACGCGGGGTTTTCGTATTTTTAAATAACAAAGCCGTATAGATTCGAATTTCGAAATTCGCAGGTGCATTGTTTTGCAGAGAGGTTCGTGTTGAAGTCGGTCACAATTTCTCTGTTTAGTCTGCTGGCGACTGTACAAATAAAACGTGCGCTGTAAATATAATAAGTTCAGTGTTTTCGACTTCAAAAAGTTTTGTGATTGAAACTTGTGTTTTATGTTTAGATCAACCTAAATGAGTTAGCGAGTAGAAACGCTTCGGATGGTCCGATGTAATTAACGTTGCGAAATGTTAGTAACACCACATGGCTTGTTTCAAAGCTTTACAGGTAAAAAGCATTTCTATTTTCGTTTCTACAAAAGCTTTTACATACTACTGCGTTTTCTCAATTGGTGGTATCACTAAATTATTTCCATGAACGAATATCTTTTTTAAATCTCTGCTCCTGACAGTTATTTCAACCGTTTTTTCTCGAAGGTCGACAACACAATGCTCTTCCCTTACGCGTTTAGTCAAGATCGAGTGCCGAAGGGCCCTTTGATCACGGGTGCCGCGTAAATGGGAGGCATGGGTAACTGCCGTGACTGAATTTCCTGGTTTAAATGGCCCTGTGTCTTGGTTTGAGGCAGTTTTAAAAACCACCGTCCAGTCATTATTATTAAATCCATTTTTGTGTTTTTATCTGTGTATTGAAGCCCAGCTGGCCAATTTGGTCCTTGGCACGAATAAGCTAAAAAAATGCTCCCTATCATTCCATTATTGACTTAGTAAACTTGTGGCTACAGGTATTCTTAATTGTGGACAGCGTTTTCTGTTTTAGTGGTAAACTAACCTAAACTACTACCCGACTAAGCTAACAAGACGAATACAACAAAAATACCGGTGGAAATAAAAAGCAATGGTATTAAAATTTAAAAAACTTAGGCATTTCATCTAAATTGTAACAATAGGTAAATGACTTTTTTACTATATTCGGTATTTTAGTTGTATTCGTTGTCGTAAGTTATTTGACATTCGTCTAGTAGGCTTGGGCGAGTAGTAGAACTCGTTTTAATGAAATTCTTACTTATTTGGTAAAACTCAAAAGATCTCTATGCTTTGACCAACGCGCTCACCATGGTTTCCATTCCATTGCGAAAACGCGTCAAATTATTTCTTGCGGCAACACATAAAGCAGCAATTTCACGTTTTTTCTTTCTAGACCAGTCGTCCCTGTATGGTAACATTCGCGAGCCCGTTCGATTGAATAAGCTATTACAGGATTTTCTGCGGCAATTACGATGCCCAAATATGGGCGTCGCGTCGGGCCGCTGACTCTTGCGCAGCGTCCGACAAGCTTGTCGTTTTATTTGGATTCATTGTTTGGAGAATGGAGTGTAATTGCTGATACTATTAGCGAAAGTCGATACTGCACACGTGCACTTATTTTTAGAGCAGGTTTTCGGCACGTAAGTTAGTGCTTTGCAAAGACGATGTACAGGCTAGCAACACGCTATTATTTAAATCCTGATTTTTTCTTGTGAAGTATACTTAAAACACCCATATTTTATTCAACATTACTAGTGATCACTAGTTTGAGCTTCATTCATTCATTATTATCCAATTGTAATCTGACAAAAAGTTACTAGTCGAATAACTTAACAGTGACCTATGTAAAATGTCACTCAATTATAAGGTGTCACAGATGAGGTGATGTCATTTTATACTCAGTCGTATTGTATTTTTAAGGATATTTCTTAAAAATCTGCCCTAAGAGCTTTTTTAAAGAGATGGCTTTGTAATAACGATGTCAATTGCAAAATATATTATTGCACTTGAAAAAATGACATGAATGCTTATCACTTAAAAAAAAAAAAACAATAATTTATAGATGTCAATTGCTTTCCATTTGAGTTTATTGGATTACATAGAAACTTAAGATTTTTTAAACGCCTTAAAAGTCATTCGTCGGGTCAGAAAGTTCGTTAACAGGACGTCACGAGCGCTATCAGACGACGCTTCGTCCTTCGCTGTGCGTGAGCCAACTCGCAATCGATTCTGATTCGATTCCGTCCGATTAGTATTCATATGTAAACGTTTGAATAAAGTGTTTTGTGCTCGTACCTAGTCGGAATCGCCTTGTGTGGACGTGATGTGAACGGACGCTTTGGTAGTTAGGGGTGTAAAAATAAAACATTTGATTTACGAGTAGTACAACGAAACTACAATAATTTTCCATTCACAAAATACTTCCACGATTTTGAACTTTGTTCAGCTGTTTTTGATGTGATTACAGTAAGTCAGTAGTACCTTACTACAGGTCCCTAAAATACTATTAAAATATCGGAACCAAATTTTGTAATATATCTACAAAATGTTAGTTAGGACAGCCCTACGCTAGCTGAATCATAACTACGCATTAGCAAGCTAAAGTCGAGTTTTTGGAAACTAATGGAGTGAGTTGCATACCAAAATGCATGAGGTTTTATAATCTGCAATACTGTGTGGGATTCTGAATTTGTTATTTTTTACTTAACATAGGTTTCCCTATATTGTATATATATACCCTATATTATACACTGTTGTATGTTCATTTTGGCAATAAATAAAACTTACAAAAAGACGTAACTATGCGTATTTACTAAACAGAGAACTAGAGTTCAAAACAGAACCGTTAACTTTTAATGCCCCGATATTGGCACTGTCCGTTCAACGTTTAATTTAGAAGTTGGGGCTTTGAAGCGGTGGAGCTGAAAAGTTAATGAATCGCGATCGGAAAATTGTTTCAAACATACTCGTACTCTTTTCAAAGTTATTTTTGTTATAAATTAGTTATCCGCTCTTACGCTCAACGGGACAAAAGTCACCTTTTTAAAATGCCGTCATAGGCTCAACAGGACAAATGTCCCTTTTGTGTTTATATTTTTTTAAACTAGTTATTTGTTAAAGTTATTTAATATTTCAATACATCTAGAAAGTCATATGCACGTACGTACACAGAAACTATATGTAGTCCTCATAGAGACTAATAAAATTCCGTGGCGTTGTTAAACAATAAAATTAGATTTTTATTAAAACAAGCAAAATTCTTATGCTTAATGCTAAAATAAGACTTATTTATTATTTATTTATTCAGTTATATATCTTAACACTAAGTTACATGTTTTTTGAACGGTATGAACATAAGCTTTACAGCTTTACCGCATACCGGCGCCGTTATATCTACTTGACAATAATTACAATCTAGGAAAGGCAAGATCAAGTTTCGTACAATACAAGTAAACAAACATTATGCTATCACGCCTCCTAAGCATGCGTCTCGCGTCGCCCACTGCTACCACTTCTCTTCTCTTACTTACAGACAGGAGTTGGATCCTCATTTTATATTGTGAAAGTTTTTTTTTTATTTAAAGGTTGTAGTAAGTAACATTACATTGATTCCTTATTCAATTTTCGTTTTGTTTAACTTCACAGAAGTATTAAAAGAAACATTTATTTCGGACTGTGCGTGCATCCATAGTTTGTTAGCAACAATTATTTTTAATAATAAGCTAATAGAGTGTGTTTAGTCAATGTATTGTAATTTCTTAAATTTCATTGGACCGTTATTAAATGTCCCAATGTCTTTGGATAAGACAATTAGGTATATCTTTTTTAAAATAAGTTGTTCTTCACGACGACTTTCATTAAATGAAAGGACTTGTCCTCTTTTTGTATGGAGGCTGGTTTTTTATTCTAAGATATCACCAACCACTAATAAACCTATATTTATCTTTAAGCTACAAAAATATGAAACACGTAACCATAGAAATCAGAATTTTAAACGCCTCCATTTTTGAGAAAAAATATGTTTTGTAACAGGCATCATCCATTGATCACTTACTTGTATTTCCTGGCTGTATGGCTATGTACCATTGCCTTTCCACTGGTGGATAAATACTACTAGGTACTACCACAGATTATATAATAGGTACTACTGTCAATTGAATGTCAATTTTGCTGTCAAATTTTTTTCATGCGTTAATTGATATAGGCGAAGGTGCGGTTTCTGTACAGACAAAGAGAAAAATTAATTTCAATTTTTCTCTAAATCGGAGGCCTTAAAAAATATATTAATTATGCAGAAAGGCTAGTTTTTGTGAACTCTTTAATATAATATTTAGTTTATTCTGGTTAAAAAATTTGACGAATAAAAAACCATTAATGGACAAGTCCTTTATAATACACTTTATTTTGCAAAGATAGGAGAAGTTACAATCGTATCTTCGTTTTCTGTATCTTCGTTTTCTGTATCTTCATTACCTGCCAGTGCTTTCCTCGTCGTCTCATTTTCAGTCCACAGTACAGATAATTCGTTTATTCCTGTCCAGCCTACATTTTCCCTAAAGGCGCGTTCATTCCAGTCAGGTACGCCAGTCATTTGTATGATAGCTGTGAATGCCTAACGTTCGCCGGCGCCGTGGAAATACCTACCCGATACCGGGAACTGTCTATTAGTTTGTATGGACGCTGCAGCTGGTGACGTCATGACAGTTGAAATTTCATACTTGGCTATGTTGGGGACTGGCTTGAGTAAAAGACAAAGAAAACTTGAAAAATTAAAACAAAATTACTAAACGAACAAGAAATCTATTGAGTAGGTATGGCTACGTCTTTTGTTGTATGTATATAAGTTTTGTTGTTTGTGTTATAGTAATTTACTATTTATGTATCTGTACTTATTAATTACCAATGCAAGAAGTATTATACTGATTTATCTCGATCGTAAAAAACATGTTAATTGAAATAAAAATTAATAACGTCAGTTTAAAAAAATAATATCCTGCTCAATTATTATCGTTCATCATGTTGTACTGACCTAATCATTTACTCTATTAACAAGTAAAAAAAAACGGACATGCTTGATAAAAAAATTAAGTAGTTAATTTCTATGAGGAGAATTAACACGCTTGATTAATGTAGTACCTATTAGATACGAAACCAAAAAGTGTTTAACAAACACGAAACAAATATTTAACCCAGGACTGTCAGAAGCGATTCGAGAACAAATCATTCGAGATGGAAATAGACGTTATCCATTGTGTGTAAACTAACGCGGCTCTAACTAAACGGGCAAATATAACAAAGAGTGTCTAAGCAAGTCTTGGCAAGGCCGAGTTTGGTCGTTGGCTTCGATGCCGAACACTCGTTTACATGCCACGATTTTCAGTCGTAGTCGTAGGTAGTAAAAATATGATACAGCTCGACTCGACTTAAGTTTAAAAATACCGCTACGAGCATATCTCTTTGTACCTAAGGTTGATTCCGTCTCCAATCTGAAAACATTTATCGATTAAATATTGACACAACATGCATTAGAATATTGAAATAATAAAGTTATTAAAATATGATTTATCTATCATAATTCGAAATTATTTACTTCTTTTCAATAAGACGTCAAGATGCTCCTACCGATAAGATCTAGTCAAAGCTGAAGTAGGTAATTTCTCACGTTTTATTTTTGCTTAGTATGTAATTTATATCATTTTTTAATTTTATATTATTTATAATTATAATTTTTGACTAGTAAGTAATTTAATATTCACAGCTTGATTCAGCCGATTCTGTTAAAATTACTAAAATACAGCTCAAATACGCTGAAGTGAACGACAAAATGTTTAAAGGTCGTTGTAGTTAGTCGTCTCGTGTAAACCGGCCTTACCCCACGCTGACGGTGAACGTAGGCTTTTACCATTTCGGGCATGTTACGTCAATGGCGGTGTCACGAACTAATTTTACTATTACTGGATAGAGCCGTTTCGTGGCTTGTCAAGGTTTCTGTGTTACCTTTTGTGGTTAGTCAGCAATGATTTTCAAATTGATTCGGTTTATTTAAGTCATTTTCGCAAATGGAACGGTTTCCTAACCAAACTGTCGTTTTAAATGCTGTAGTTATTTACATTTGCGAGATCGATGTGCCATTATTACCTATATACCAGATCATTAAAATTCTACTCCTATTGAAAAGATTTCGAACGAACGATTCCTAGACTTGGCGTTGTCGAATTATAAGAGAATCCGTGCCTCTGGCTTGGAGGCAGATCACGCGATTTCAAAAGCCGACATACACCACCCTCCACTTTTCATTGAGTTGGAAATTAAAGGTACAATTAGAAATATAAAACCTAATTATGTCTCCCGCCTTAATTTCGCAAAATGTAACTACGAAGGCTTGAAGTCGGATCTTCGTGAAATAGACTGGACTGCTGTACTAAATTCTAATAACGTAGATGCAAACGTTGACTCTTTTTATTTGCTGCTTAATAATTTAATACATCATCATACACCGGTACATACGTAGTAACAAGTATCCATCCTGATTAAATGCTTGAAGGAAAAACAAAGGTACCACAGACGCTACAAACGTTTCCATAATCCTAGGGACTATGATACTTATTCTCTTTTAAGGAAGAGGTCTAAAACTCTTATAACTGCATGTTACAGGAATTGGATCACCTTCACTGAAAACAGTCTGCAGTCTAACATAAAGTCTTTCTGGAGCTTTGTTCCCAATAAAAAAGGCCTTAGGAGCATTCCTCAGACCATGACTTTGGAAAGCGAGTCCTCTTCGGACGGTAAAGGAATTTGTCAGTTGTTTTCATTGTACTTTGGTTCGGTTTTCGAAGAGCCAGTGCCACACTCTCATAATTCATGTGTCAGTGCTCACTGCTCCTCTAGTCTGGCTGTGGTCTCTGTAACTGAAAAAGAAGTCAAGCGAAAGTTAGACTTGCTCGATCCTTCCAAGGGCGCGGGTCCCGACGGAGTCCCTTCTCAACTATATAAGATTTGCGCTGAGGAGCTGTGCCTTCCACTTTCTTTGATCTTTAATCAATCTTTGTCTCTTGGCGTATTCCCCTCGGCGTGGAAGGTGGCTCACATAGTTCCTGTTTATAAGTCTAGTAACAGCTCAAACCGACCAATCAGTCTGCTATCGTGTCCTGGTAAGATGTTTGAGTCTCTTATTTACGATCAATTATATCATCATTTCAAACCGCATCTCTCCCAACACCAGCACGGATTTATTAAAAACCGAAGTACATTAAGCAACCTGCTTGAATACAAGTCATACCTTTGTCGGGTCTTTGACGGAGGTGGCCAGGTGGACTCCATTTACACTGACTTTAAAAAGGCTTTTGACAAGGTAGACCACTGTCTTCTATGTCGCAAGATTGAAGCTCTCGGTGTTCACGGGTCGCTGCTTCGCTGGGTGGAGTCGTACCTTAGTAACAGAACCCAACTAGTATGTGTCAAGGGATTCAAATCTGCGCCTGCTCCGGTTAAATCCGGTGTCCCCCAAGGGTCACATCTCGGCCCATTGTTGTTTCTGATTTTCATCAATGACCTTACCCCTCACTACACAAACGGGATTTATTGCAACTAATTAATACTTTTTTTCATCAATGACCTTATTGACGATCTAACCTGTTTGCGTCTCCTGTATGCCGACGACCTCAAAATCTTCGCGCAAATTGATTCTGTAAAGGACTGCGTTCGCTTACAGGAGGATCTCTCTAGGGTGTCAGCGTGGTGCCTAAGAAATAGAATGTCTTTAAACGTCAGTAAGTGTCTCGAAAGCGCCACAAAACATTCTATGACTATAAGCTTGAGGGGCAGACACTTGAGCGAAAGACTACAGTCAAAGATCTTGGCGTATACTTTGATGATGATCTCTTCTTCTGATCACATTACCAACACACGGTCAACAGTTCATTACAAACTTTAGGGTTCCTCACTAGGGTTACGAAAGACTTTAAAAAACCGGCTACTCTGATCACCTTGTTCTATTCCCTAGTTCGGAGTTAACTGGAGTATGGGTCAGTCGTTTGGTCACCGTATTACGAAGTCCACTCAAAACATTTAGAGAAAGTGCAGAAAAAGTTCACTAAAATTGTTTGCTTCCGTTGTAACCTGGGGCGCTCCTCGGGTTCATACACGGAAAGGCTAAAGAAACTTAATATGACTAGCTTGAGTATTCGAAGGCAGCATCTCGATTTAATGGTTCTTCACAAAATAGTGCATCACACACTTGAATCCCCTGATCTTACCTCCTCATTAGCCTTCAACACTAGGGTTAACATGAGGCGTCCATTGCCTACTTTTGTCTTGCCTGGATACAGGAACAATGTCTTACGACACAACCCTGTCGCAAGAATGTGTCGCCTATATAATCGATTGCAGGACAGGCTTGATATATACGACGCAAGCTCTTCTCGATATAAGGCTGCAGTGAAAGTTGTCACAGATGACCTCAGCTAAGGCGCACACGAAAAAAAAATTTTTTTTTCTCATTTTCGTGTTTTTGATTTTATTTTGTATTTTAATTTTAGCCTTGTTTACCTACGCAATTTGTGGTTAGCGCTAAGGTGTAACATTTAAGGGCATTAGTCCAGTTTCTCTTAGACTTTAATATTTTTTGTACTTTCATAATACGATTAATGTCTGTTTTTGTTACCAATAAATAAAATAAAAATAAAATTTTGTGATCCTAAGTTGCTAACTTTATTCATTTATTACACAATAATAACAGGCGGAGGTTCACGGTAGATTCAAATCGTCAAGGAAAATTAACAGACAGCCTCCATTTTGTAGGGCGCTATTTCCTCTATGAACGTCTTTTCTGTCATGGTCATGCGTTTTCCGCAGCCATCCAAGGTAGACACCTCAAAATGACGTACCTGTATAAGGTTTTTCGGGGCTTGGGAGGTCTGTCATGTTGGTCTTTGTTTACTCAACAGTGTATTAACCTAACCAAACAGTTCCGCAAACTGACGAATATCTTTACACAACTCATTCGCAGTTGAGTGACCACACCGGCTGTGGTCGGCCAGTTAGTGTGGAACCTCCTTTCGCGGCATAATAACATGACGTTTTGTTTTTTTACGGGTTATTTTTTTCTCGCTGGCCAGTTCGTACCTAACTTATTTTTAAACGTGCCATGTTTGTGAGTGGCCAAGTTTTAATGTACAAATAGTTTAGATAAAGTCTCCAAAAGCAAAGCAAAAATTTGGTGCGCATTTCATTATAAACAACGCAAGAGTTAGCGGGAGAAATGGGTAGTTATTGTGTTGTTTGATGTGATATTTACACGTGTTATAGGTAATTTAATATTTAAAACGCATTAATCTAAGATTTAAAAACTTGAGTAGACTTAATATAAAAACAGATTACCTATGTATCATTAATTCTTAACGAAGTAGAAAGTAAAGAAAAACTGGAAATGTTCAAATAATTTAACCAGGCAAGTGCTAGACGGACTCGCGCACTAAGGGTTCCGTATATACAAAGGATATTTTTCCACGGATGTAACCACACATTTGCAGTTTAATGAATTTTTCCTTAACGTGTAAGACCTTCGTTCTTGCTTTTTCATGACCCTAGGTCTGTAGGAAGTACCCTATGGATTTTGATTCCCTCGCTAAATGTTAGAAAATATGGCTAATATGTTCGTATATACAATGTGTATATATATACAATGTGCACCGGTATCAAAGCCTTCATGTGGTGACTAAGAAGCAAAATTGCTACCGCTTTCATAATAGGATCAACTTTGAAATCCCAAATTATTTTTTCACTTCCCCATACTAATGGAAAGATGATATTTTTGGTCTGTTTTCGAGGTTCTTGTAATAGAGAAAAATGTTGCAGGGGAATTCATCTATCACCTCTTGAAGGCTCCGACATCGGTGACGGGACACTGTATATAAATCAAAAGTAATTTTAACCACGAGTATTTTGAAGGCTTAAACGTTGATGAAATTAAATGTCCTTTTATGTTACCCTTAGTCAGTATGCCTTAATATTGCATTCTGAAGTCCCCACCTAGCTTAACAAAGTAAAATGTTTGAGTTAAACATGCTCTTTGATTAGAGGAAGATTAAACCTTTGTAAATTTTAGCAAATTTAAGCCTGGCTTTGTATTATTTTAAAAGACATTTTTCAGGAATCATTGAGACTCTTTTATAATACGATTTGAGTATTTTCCTAGTCAATATTCATACAAAACCTCGAATTTTCATTAAATAAATGATAATTAATTGATTTCTACAAAAAGGTAATTTAATGAGCAATAAGTAAAACGAATTTTAATTGAATTCCTCGTCACGTTTCAGGAGCCTGGCTTCATTCACCGGGAAAGGAGAAAAGAAAATTCCACCCACTAATCAAGTTGACAGCTGTCAATTAACATCGAATGTCGGCGGCGAAATTGGATACCGGTGAAATGGTTAAAGTAAAATAAATAGGTAGTATTTTAAAGAATAGCGTATATTTTAAAGGGTTTTGTAAAAACTGGTAAAATAAGAAGTTAAGGATTTGTATTAATGTTATTAATCGTAGTGAAATACCTTCTAAAAATGGTATTGCTTGTACAGTGGGCAGCACGTCAGATTACCCATTTGAACAACAAAAACAGCTTTTATTGCATAGAGAATAGAGGTGGTCTCAAGGTCAATGTGGGGTAATCTGACATGCGGCCCTTTGTACTTGTACATTCTGTCTATAGTTGTAATGTATGGACCTTGGCAGTTTCCCAAGCATAATATAATTATTTATTCTGTGGCTTAGGTTAATGCAGCCAACGATTGTGATTCCTGTCTTGGAGCTTTAGAAATGCATAGAAATACTTGATTTAAAAAATAAGAATTGCTGTTGTTCGAACTTAGACTAGTACCTACTTTGCGAAACCCTTGTGTTAGTGCAATATCACTCAACAATGCTAAGTAAATATGTTATGTACTCAGTTTTAATACTCTAGAAACATATTTAAAATAGACTACAATTAATTAGTAAATCTACTACAAATCACCATAAAACTAAAAATCGCGTTTTTGTACTAAAATATGCGGTACATCTACGACTTTAAACACTTTTTTTGTCAATGAAAGTTGTTCAAAATTGCCTTTTAAGGACGTTCCTAGAATATTTGAACTTCATAACATATCGAATTGTTTACTATTTTGCATTATAATTATTTTTATTACTTAAGCAATTTGTTAGCAAGTTTTAAATTAAATTTCGCTCACAAAAATCGCAATAATTTCTCATTATCAAAATATTGAACTCAAGTTGGTATTTCAACAAGGAAGAATATCGATCTACAACAAGAAGAGAAGTATCTTCAAGACCCTCATATCAAGATTAGCAGTAGATTGGTTAATTATCTTTGGTTATCTAGCTGTATGAGTATTGTAGACATCATAAAGCTAGGTTACCGGAGTTAAGTGCCATCTACGACGACCAGTATTATCAGGACCCCTAACAAACACGAAGAATATAAGAAGATAATTGAAAGAACAGAAGATACTGCCGTCAAGACATCATCTGTTAGTTATAATGTATATTTAATTGCCTGTGATTAATTGGGCAATACTTACTTGTGTTATGAAAATGCTCTATTTGGAGGTGCTATGTCTAAGACTAAAAAGTTAGTTCTCTCTCTTTTCATGGTAGTGAAGAAATGAAAAGAGATAAACTAAAATAGTAGTATTGATACCAAAAGTTAAGCAACCCACGGCGCGGTCGTGATTGGATGGGTGACCATTCTGACCATTTAAGTGACGTCCATGACAAGCATCTCCGTGCTTCGGAAGGCACGTTAAGCAGTTGGTCCCGGCTAATATCTGTGGTATTAGTCGTTAAGCCTAGTCAGAGGCCCTAGGGCGGCTTGATAACTTCTGACAGTAAGGTTTGTCACTTGCCTTACATACACCCCTCCACCAATCCGCACTGAGCCCGCGTGGTGAAATATGGCTCGTTCCTCCTCATAGTTGAGGTGAGGCCTTTTCCCAGCAGTGGGATCTAATAGGCTGACTTATTATTATAAACTAAAATAATTTAGAAACGTTAAGTGATGCGATTTCTTACTTAATTTTATTAGTTTGTGGGTGATGTCGCTTTAGTCGTCATCGAATAAATTCCCTATACAAATTATCTATGGATTGAGTTTTTTTTAATGGCTCGCGCGGTTTGCTTATTGCCAGTAACGAAGTAAGAGAGGAAGTAATGGAAAAAGAGAACGGATAACGGAACTTGGAAAAGGTATGATCAGAAAAGTATTTAGGAAAATTTTTCTAAACCCACATAATACTTACTATTGATGACATGACATGACAAATATATGAGTGAATATTTACAAATTAAAGCATATTTTTATTCATATTTCAATATTATTTACATTAATAAAAATACATATAAGTTTATAAATATTTATATCATTAGAATATAACAGTGAAATTATGCTGGTAGGTAGAGGGACATTGTAGGAAATAAGGTTATTAAGAAAAGAGGAATGGTCGTTTAAGGGACAGGAGAAGAAAATATGGTTAAGATCACCCTCGTCCAATCCGCACTCACAAATGGAACTATCCATTATTCGAAGTCTAGCCAGGTGCACAGGCGTGCAGACATGGCCCAACCTCATTCTTATTAAAATAGAAGTAACATTTTTGCCAAAATTTGCTTTAAAATGCCATGGTTTACGAGGAATTTGTTGCTGAATGAGAGCATATGATCTGCCTCTACGTTGGCTGGATAACTGCCACAAACTTGACCAAGTTCGTATCGTAAAGGTTAATTTTAGGTAATGGAAGCAAATCATGAGCAAAATTTTTTAATGGAAAGATGTCGCCACAGTTAATGGATTGAGGTATTATGTTAGCAAGTGATAGCTTCTTACTCTGACGTTTTTTAATAAATTAATGTAGTCTGTCTCTTTTTGTTTCTTCACCAAAGACCTCGGAATCGATTGTAATAGTAAATCCGCAACCTAGCGCTATTGACCTTTATTACAAGAAATCTGTAATTTGTTTGGCATATAAATATTGGTTAATCACGCAAAAAACAATAGTGTATTGTAAATAAGTTTATTTTTACTTAACTCGTAATGCAAAAATCATATTCGGTATTTGTGGGAAGCAATCGATTTGTTATTGAAGCTATTAATTATCGGTTTCTATATTGAAAGAACGATGTGTTTTGCTAGTAAGCGATCAATAGTCAAAATGACTATTTTTAACTGCGCTCTACTCTATGGCAGTTTTGAACCTATAGTTTACTGATTAAGGGTTAGTTCGTTACCACATTTTTAATTTTTAAACTAAAATTATATTGTATGGGAATTGTGTCAAATTAACAACTTATGTTTACCGGCTGTTTAAAAGTTGTTGAACACGGGCTTTATAATCTGAATAATCTAATAGGTTCAATTTGACAGCTCAGAATTATCTATCACAGAACGTAGCATTGTATGCGAATGAATTCCATAGACAAAACATAAAACAATGAAACTGAAATGCTATTAATTTTATAACGACAAGAAATGGATAGCACTGACTTAAATTAAATAATAATAGATTGTTTCAATAAACACACCAATTACCTAGCCCCAAACTAAGCGTGAGCTTGTGCTATGGTGACTAGGATAACGGATAGACTTACTTATATACATTTATAAACATCCATGACTTAGGTACAAATGCTCGTGCTCATCACACAAACATTTGCCTCTTGCGGGATTCGAACCCGCAACCGCCTGGTTTAGAAGTCCGTGGCGTGAACCACTACACCAAGACGGTCGTCCAAGTCATCGTCAAAAGTATGTAATGCGACACATTTAAGTTTATATTTTCTACGTAAAGTCTAAAATGAATCAAAATTATTTACTGCTGACAGACATAATCACTCTTAAACTTTCGCGTTTCCTTATTAGAACACATTAAAACGGGGATTAACGCGACGGATAGTAGGTAAAACATTATATAAAGGCGCCCAAGTTTTTTTTTCACGTGCCAAATGTATGGTGGTTGATTACATATAGCAATACAACCTACTTCAAAATTATAATTTTAGTAATAAAATGCAAATATTTTGTAACGAATTATTGCGAATTGTAAATAATTTGATAACATTAAATGTTTTTTCTTAATTAGGGACACAATTATTTGTTCTAAAAAGGATTTTCGGCGGCATAAAACCTCTTTGTTGTATTATATAATCTGTGTTGTTATTACTTAAAAATGGTATCATCCGGATAAATTGAAAATGCTCTGTTTACTCACATATAATTTGCAGTTAGGTACTAACTTCACTTTATAGGGATGATTCTATTACGCACTAGTGCGTAATATTATTATGCACGCGTGGGTTATAGTTCAGTTTATGGCCCTAAGAACTATGTAATAAGGCTCACTTTACGAGCAAGTGTGTTGAAAAATACATTTTGACACTAAGTATTCGTGAACAATGAATCACATGTTTTGTCATATTTTCACGGTACTAGAAACAAACCATATACAATGAATACGAGCGAGTTAAATTTTCTTATACAGAGGCTTATATTCCATTCAAGCAGGCGCCCGATCACAGATTATTCAGGGTGACTGGTACTGAACCCGCCATAGCAAAAGCACATATAGAAGAGGACGTTGGCTAATTATTGAACACTACTTTCCCGAACTAAAGTTTCATGGTATGTCAATTTTTATACTTTATTGATTTTTCCCAAAATTTTACTTTCAAACAATCGTATCTTTTTTTTCATTTATTATTACAGTTTTTTTTTATTATTTGTTGGTCATAAACATTTGTGATAAAAAAACGTTAGGATTATTTTGGATAATTATGAGCCTTAGTTAGCTTGATTCTAATAAATACTTAATCATTTTACTTTCAAAGAACTTTCCACGAACAAACATAGCTGACTATGCAATTTCGAATAAGGGCACATTCAAATGCAGTTTAATTTTAATTCTGCCACTGCAAAGTACTCTGCAAGCGGATATAAGATGAAACTCTGCGGCCGAATACTGAAAGGCTACCAAATATTTGACGGCTTCTCAAACAATTGAGCAGCTCCTAAACTCAGAATTCGCATACTCAAAGCCAAAATGTAAGCATCTGTTAAACTTAAGATTACCTTAAATAAAGTCGTGCTCAAACGCCACTCAGGTGAAAAATGGTATACTGAAACGCAACTCAACGCTATTTAGCTGTCAAATAACTGTCATACCGATTTGAGTAGCCGTTAAATCTGAGAGTGGTCTTGAGGTCCCTCAAATCAGTTGATAGTGATATTATTATTATTTTCTCTGTGGATACCCATGTTGCTCTCACAACATGGGTATCCACAGAGAAAATAAGTATTTTATAGACATTATTTTTATACCACAATCAGGACTCAGATATGCACTAGAAATCTCATAGGGAGGCTTTTTGTTGTCTTACAAAGGTGTTTTCTTTACCTACAACGAAAATTACAATTTAAACTAAAATTCCTTCTAATTGTAGTATGCGTATTTTGCACATCGTTGCACTCTCAAAAAATAGCCTAATTATGGATGAGAAATCCTTATTGAGGAATCAGGAGGAGATTGTTGAGGAAGAGTCAATAGTTCAGCCTATCGGTCTTGAAACTAATCATAACTTTGTTGTCAGCACTATGCTAATAAATATGTACACATTTTTTTCAGCAATCATCATATAATCACAATTACATCATAAAACATAAGTATAAAAATAAGTAGAAAGTCGACATAAGCGAGTCGTATTTGATGTGTTCTTCTTCTTCTTCAGCATGTATCTGCCCACTGCAGGGCATACTCGGCCTCTCCAAACTTTTCCACAACGCTCTGTCGCCGGTAAATCAGGACCAAGTTGTCCCGGTAGGATCTTTTAGGTCATCGGCATCCGACAATCTGGCTATTGCCAATGTAGAACATATAGGGCATACCAATTTGTTTTGTCTTCATTAAAAAATTTGTATGACTATTATATACTTGTTCATTCCATTTTATTTTTGTTAATTGAATAGTTATTAAATACTGCACTGCACTTCAACTTTGTATAATTTTATTTGAATAATGTGAATTGAAATTAATTTGATTAGAACCGCGCTGTGACAAATGTCAAAAAGTTTGGCAAATTTTTTTTTCGTTGTCACTCAACGTTTCATTTCACAACAATGGCGTCGTAAAAGTTTCTATCCCAAAAAAAACAAAGAAAGTTATACAAACAATGCTGCGTAAAACGAATACGCTCCTTAAGAATATGAAAATTGTAAACGAGAACATACTTTTAAAAATGAATGTTGCCATTATGTAAACATTTAACGACTGCTCAGCTAATCATGGTTACAGATTAATTATTATTTTTTAAGTGATAAGCATTCACTTTGCAATCTAAATATATTATTGCACTTGAAAAAATGACCGCCAGAGGCGGGAATCGAACCCGCGTTTCTCGCATGCCGGGCGATTGCCTAACCTCTCGGCCACCCTGGCGTTGGCAGAGCCTGTCGAAATTTTCAAGTGCTTCTTAACGCTGTAATGCCGCGTTGCTTTCATCAATGTTATTGGGATTACACCCTCAACACTCGAAAGAAATACTATTGCAAGTATTTAACAATCGAAAGATGAAGCTTGCAAATAAGATAAATTATTATTTTTTAAGTGATAAGCATTCACTTTGCAATCTAAATATATTATTGCACTTGAAAAAATGACCGCCAGAGGCGGGAATCGAACCCGCGTTTCTCGCATGCCGGGCGATTGCCTAACCTCTCGGCCACCCTGGCGTTGGCAGAGCCTGTCGAAATTTTCAAGTGCTTCTTAACGCTGTAATGCCGCGTTGCTTTCATCAATGTTATTGGGATTACACCCTCAACACTCGAAAGAAATACTATTGCAAGTATTTAACAATCGAAAGATGAAGCTTGCAAATAAGATAAATTATTATTTTTTAAGTGATAAGCATTCACTTTGCAATCTAAATATATTATTGCACTTGAAAAAATGACCGCCAGAGGCGGGAATCGAACCCGCGTTTCTCGCATGCCGGGCGATTGCCTAACCTCTCGGCCACCCTGGCGTTGGCAGAGCCTGTCGAAATTTTCAAGTGCTTCTTAACGCTGTAATGCCGCGTTGCTTTCATCAATGTTATTGGGATTACACCCTCAACACTCGAAAGAAATACTATTGCAAGTATTTAACAATCGAAAGATGAAGCTTGCAAATAAGATAAATTATTATTTTTTAAGTGATAAGCATTCACTTTGCAATCTAAATATATTATTGCACTTGAAAAAATGACCGCCAGAGGCGGGAATCGAACCCGCGTTTCTCGCATGCCGGGCGATTGCCTAACCTCTCGGCCACCCTGGCGTTGGCAGAGCCTGTCGAAATTTTCAAGTGCTTCTTAACGCTGTAATGCCGCGTTGCTTTCATCAATGTTATTGGGATTACACCCTCAACACTCGAAAGAAATACTATTGCAAGTATTTAACAATCGAAAGATGAAGCTTGCAAATAAGATAAATTATTATTTTTTAAGTGATAAGCATTCACTTTGCAATCTAAATATATTATTGCACTTGAAAAAATGACCGCCAGAGGCGGGAATCGAACCCGCGTTTCTCGCATGCCGGGCGATTGCCTAACCTCTCGGCCACCCTGGCGTTGGCAGAGCCTGTCGAAATTTTCAAGTGCTTCTTAACGCTGTAATGCCGCGTTGCTTTCATCAATGTTATTGGGATTACACCCTCAACACTCGAAAGAAATACTATTGCAAGTATTTAACAATCGAAAGATGAAGCTTGCAAATAAGATAAATTATTATTTTTTAAGTGATAAGCATTCACTTTGCAATCTAAATATATTTTTGCACTTGAAAAAATGACCGCCAGAGGCGGGAATCGAACCCGCGTTTCTCGCATGCCGGGCGATTGCCTAACCTCTCGGCCACCCTGGCGTTGGCAGAGCCTGTCGAAATTTTCAAGTGCTTCTTAACGCTGTAATGCCGCGTTGCTTTCATCAATGTTATTGGGATTACACCCTCAACACTCGAAAGAAATACTATTGCAAGTATTTAACAATCGAAAGATGAAGCTTGCAAATAAGATAAATTATTATTTTTTAAGTGATAAGCATTCACTTTGCAATCTAAATATATTATTGCACTTGAAAAAATGACCGCCAGAGGCGGGAATCGAACCCGCGTTTCTCGCATGCCGGGCGATTGCCTAACCTCTCGGCCACCCTGGCGTTGGCAGAGCCTGTCGAAATTTTCAAGTGCTTCTTAACGCTGTAATGCCGCGTTGCTTTCATCAATGTTATTGGGATTACACCCTCAACACTCGAAAGAAATACTATTGCAAGTATTTAACAATCGAAAGATGAAGCTTGCAAATAAGATAAATTATTATTTTTTAAGTGATAAGCATTCACTTTGCAATCTAAATATATTATTGCACTTGAAAAAATGACCGCCAGAGGCGGGAATCGAACCCGCGTTTCTCGCATGCCGGGCGATTGCCTAACCTCTCGGCCACCCTGGCGTTGGCAGAGCCTGTCGAAATTTTCAAGTGCTTCTTAACGCTGTAATGCCGCGTTGCTTTCATCAATGTTATTGGGATTACACCCTCAACACTCGAAAGAAATACTATTGCAAGTATTTAACAATCGAAAGATGAAGCTTGCAAATAAGATAAATTATTATTTTTTAAGTGATAAGCATTCACTTTGCAATCTAAATATATTATTGCACTTGAAAAAATGACCGCCAGAGGCGGGAATCGAACCCGCGTTTCTCGCATGCCGGGCGATTGCCTAACCTCTCGGCCACCCTGGCGTTGGCAGAGCCTGTCGAAATTTTCAAGTGCTTCTTAACGCTGTAATGCCGCGTTGCTTTCATCAATGTTATTGGGATTACACCCTCAACACTCGAAAGAAATACTATTGCAAGTATTTAACAATCGAAAGATGAAGCTTGCAAATAAGATAAATTATTATTTTTTAAGTGATAAGCATTCACTTTGCAATCTAAATATATTATTGCACTTGAAAAAATGACCGCCAGAGGCGGGAATCGAACCCGCGTTTCTCGCATGCCGGGCGATTGCCTAACCTCTCGGCCACCCTGGCGTTGGCAGAGCCTGTCGAAATTTTCAAGTGCTTCTTAACGCTGTAATGCCGCGTTGCTTTCATCAATGTTATTGGGATTACACCCTCAACACTCGAAAGAAATACTATTGCAAGTATTTAACAATCGAAAGATGAAGCTTGCAAATAAGATAAATTATTATTTTTTAAGTGATAAGCATTCACTTTGCAATCTAAATATATTATTGCACTTGAAAAAATGACCGCCAGAGGCGGGAATCGAACCCGCGTTTCTCGCATGCCGGGCGATTGCCTAACCTCTCGGCCACCCTGGCGTTGGCAGAGCCTGTCGAAATTTTCAAGTGCTTCTTAACGCTGTAATGCCGCGTTGCTTTCATCAATGTTATTGGGATTACACCCTCAACACTCGAAAGAAATACTATTGCAAGTATTTAACAATCGAAAGATGAAGCTTGCAAATAAGATAAATTATTATTTTTTAAGTGATAAGCATTCACTTTGCAATCTAAATATATTATTGCACTTGAAAAAATGACCGCCAGAGGCGGGAATCGAACCCGCGTTTCTCGCATGCCGGGCGATTGCCTAACCTCTCGGCCACCCTGGCGTTGGCAGAGCCTGTCGAAATTTTCAAGTGCTTCTTAACGCTGTAATGCCGCGTTGCTTTCATCAATGTTATTGGGATTACACCCTCAACACTCGAAAGAAATACTATTGCAAGTATTTAACAATCGAAAGATGAAGCTTGCAAATAAGATAAATTATTATTTTTTAAGTGATAAGCATTCACTTTGCAATCTAAATATATTATTGCACTTGAAAAAATGACCGCCAGAGGCGGGAATCGAACCCGCGTTTCTCGCATGCCGGGCGATTGCCTAACCTCTCGGCCACCCTGGCGTTGGCAGAGCCTGTCGAAATTTTCAAGTGCTTCTTAACGCTGTAATGCCGCGTTGCTTTCATCAATGTTATTGGGATTACACCCTCAACACTCGAAAGAAATACTATTGCAAGTATTTAACAATCGAAAGATGAAGCTTGCAAATAAGATAAATTATTATTTTTTAAGTGATAAGCATTCACTTTGCAATCTAAATATATTATTGCACTTGAAAAAATGACCGCCAGAGGCGGGAATCGAACCCGCGTTTCTCGCATGCCGGGCGATTGCCTAACCTCTCGGCCACCCTGGCGTTGGCAGAGCCTGTCGAAATTTTCAAGTGCTTCTTAACGCTGTAATGCCGCGTTGCTTTCATCAATGTTATTGGGATTACACCCTCAACACTCGAAAGAAATACTATTGCAAGTATTTAACAATCGAAAGATGAAGCTTGCAAATAAGATAAATTATTATTTTTTAAGTGATAAGCATTCACTTTGCAATCTAAATATATTATTGCACTTGAAAAAATGACCGCCAGAGGCGGGAATCGAACCCGCGTTTCTCGCATGCCGGGCGATTGCCTAACCTCTCGGCCACCCTGGCGTTGGCAGAGCCTGTCGAAATTTTCAAGTGCTTCTTAACGCTGTAATGCCGCGTTGCTTTCATCAATGTTATTGGGATTACACCCTCAACACTCGAAAGAAATACTATTGCAAGTATTTAACAATCGAAAGATGAAGCTTGCAAATAAGATAAATTATTATTTTTTAAGTGATAAGCATTCACTTTGCAATCTAAATATATTATTGCACTTGAAAAAATGACCGCCAGAGGCGGGAATCGAACCCGCGTTTCTCGCATGCCGGGCGATTGCCTAACCTCTCGGCCACCCTGGCGTT
This sequence comes from Pyrausta nigrata, assembly GCA_949316185.1. NCBI lineage: Eukaryota > Metazoa > Arthropoda > Insecta > Lepidoptera > Crambidae > Pyrausta > Pyrausta nigrata. The sequence goes on from OX438937.1 coordinate 2,715,863, forward strand.
GGCAGAGCCTGTCGAAATTTTCAAGTGCTTCTTAACGCTGTAATGCCGCGTTGCTTTCATCAATGTTATTGGGATTACACCCTCAACACTCGAAAGAAATACTATTGCAAGTATTTAACAATCGAAAGATGAAGCTTGCAAATAAGATAAATTATTATTTTTTAAGTGATAAGCATTCACTTTGCAATCTAAATATATTATTGCACTTGAAAAAATGACCGCCAGAGGCGGGAATCGAACCCGCGTTTCTCGCATGCCGGGCGATTGCCTAACCTCTCGGCCACCCTGGCGTTGGCAGAGCCTGTCGAAATTTTCAAGTGCTTCTTAACGCTGTAATGCCGCGTTGCTTTCATCAATGTTATTGGGATTACACCCTCAACACTCGAAAGAAATACTATTGCAAGTATTTAACAATCGAAAGATGAAGCTTGCAAATAAGATAAATTATTATTTTTTAAGTGATAAGCATTCACTTTGCAATCTAAATATATTATTGCACTTGAAAAAATGACCGCCAGAGGCGGGAATCGAACCCGCGTTTCTCGCATGCCGGGCGATTGCCTAACCTCTCGGCCACCCTGGCGTTGGCAGAGCCTGTCGAAATTTTCAAGTGCTTCTTAACGCTGTAATGCCGCGTTGCTTTCATCAATGTTATTGGGATTACACCCTCAACACTCGAAAGAAATACTATTGCAAGTATTTAACAATCGAAAGATGAAGCTTGCAAATAAGATAAATTATTATTTTTTAAGTGATAAGCATTCACTTTGCAATCTAAATATATTATTGCACTTGAAAAAATGACCGCCAGAGGCGGGAATCGAACCCGCGTTTCTCGCATGCCGGGCGATTGCCTAACCTCTCGGCCACCCTGGCGTTGGCAGAGCCTGTCGAAATTTTCAAGTGCTTCTTAACGCTGTAATGCCGCGTTGCTTTCATCAATGTTATTGGGATTACACCCTCAACACTCGAAAGAAATACTATTGCAAGTATTTAACAATCGAAAGATGAAGCTTGCAAATAAGATAAATTATTATTTTTTAAGTGATAAGCATTCACTTTGCAATCTAAATATATTATTGCACTTGAAAAAATGACCGCCAGAGGCGGGAATCGAACCCGCGTTTCTCGCATGCCGGGCGATTGCCTAACCTCTCGGCCACCCTGGCGTTGGCAGAGCCTGTCGAAATTTTCAAGTGCTTCTTAACGCTGTAATGCCGCGTTGCTTTCATCAATGTTATTGGGATTACACCCTCAACACTCGAAAGAAATACTATTGCAAGTATTTAACAATCGAAAGATGAAGCTTGCAAATAAGATAAATTATTATTTTTTAAGTGATAAGCATTCACTTTGCAATCTAAATATATTATTGCACTTGAAAAAATGACCGCCAGAGGCGGGAATCGAACCCGCGTTTCTCGCATGCCGGGCGATTGCCTAACCTCTCGGCCACCCTGGCGTTGGCAGAGCCTGTCGAAATTTTCAAGTGCTTCTTAACGCTGTAATGCCGCGTTGCTTTCATCAATGTTATTGGGATTACACCCTCAACACTCGAAAGAAATACTATTGCAAGTATTTAACAATCGAAAGATGAAGCTTGCAAATAAGATAAATTATTATTTTTTAAGTGATAAGCATTCACTTTGCAATCTAAATATATTATTGCACTTGAAAAAATGACCGCCAGAGGCGGGAATCGAACCCGCGTTTCTCGCATGCCGGGCGATTGCCTAACCTCTCGGCCACCCTGGCGTTGGCAGAGCCTGTCGAAATTTTCAAGTGCTTCTTAACGCTGTAATGCCGCGTTGCTTTCATCAATGTTATTGGGATTACACCCTCAACACTCGAAAGAAATACTATTGCAAGTATTTAACAATCGAAAGATGAAGCTTGCAAATAAGATAAATTATTATTTTTTAAGTGATAAGCATTCACTTTGCAATCTAAATATATTATTGCACTTGAAAAAATGACCGCCAGAGGCGGGAATCGAACCCGCGTTTCTCGCATGCCGGGCGATTGCCTAACCTCTCGGCCACCCTGGCGTTGGCAGAGCCTGTCGAAATTTTCAAGTGCTTCTTAACGCTGTAATGCCGCGTTGCTTTCATCAATGTTATTGGGATTACACCCTCAACACTCGAAAGAAATACTATTGCAAGTATTTAACAATCGAAAGATGAAGCTTGCAAATAAGATAAATTATTATTTTTTAAGTGATAAGCATTCACTTTGCAATCTAAATATATTATTGCACTTGAAAAAATGACCGCCAGAGGCGGGAATCGAACCCGCGTTTCTCGCATGCCGGGCGATTGCCTAACCTCTCGGCCACCCTGGCGTTGGCAGAGCCTGTCGAAATTTTCAAGTGCTTCTTAACGCTGTAATGCCGCGTTGCTTTCATCAATGTTATTGGGATTACACCCTCAACACTCGAAAGAAATACTATTGCAAGTATTTAACAATCGAAAGATGAAGCTTGCAAATAAGATAAATTATTATTTTTTAAGTGATAAGCATTCACTTTGCAATCTAAATATATTATTGCACTTGAAAAAATGACCGCCAGAGGCGGGAATCGAACCCGCGTTTCTCGCATGCCGGGCGATTGCCTAACCTCTCGGCCACCCTGGCGTTGGCAGAGCCTGTCGAAATTTTCAAGTGCTTCTTAACGCTGTAATGCCGCGTTGCTTTCATCAATGTTATTGGGATTACACCCTCAACACTCGAAAGAAATACTATTGCAAGTATTTAACAATCGAAAGATGAAGCTTGCAAATAAGATAAATTATTATTTTTTAAGTGATAAGCATTCACTTTGCAATCTAAATATATTATTGCACTTGAAAAAATGACCGCCAGAGGCGGGAATCGAACCCGCGTTTCTCGCATGCCGGGCGATTGCCTAACCTCTCGGCCACCCTGGCGTTGGCAGAGCCTGTCGAAATTTTCAAGTGCTTCTTAACGCTGTAATGCCGCGTTGCTTTCATCAATGTTATTGGGATTACACCCTCAACACTCGAAAGAAATACTATTGCAAGTATTTAACAATCGAAAGATGAAGCTTGCAAATAAGATAAATTATTATTTTTTAAGTGATAAGCATTCACTTTGCAATCTAAATATATTATTGCACTTGAAAAAATGACCGCCAGAGGCGGGAATCGAACCCGCGTTTCTCGCATGCCGGGCGATTGCCTAACCTCTCGGCCACCCTGGCGTTGGCAGAGCCTGTCGAAATTTTCAAGTGCTTCTTAACGCTGTAATGCCGCGTTGCTTTCATCAATGTTATTGGGATTACACCCTCAACACTCGAAAGAAATACTATTGCAAGTATTTAACAATCGAAAGATGAAGCTTGCAAATAAGATAAATTATTATTTTTTAAGTGATAAGCATTCACTTTGCAATCTAAATATATTATTGCACTTGAAAAAATGACCGCCAGAGGCGGGAATCGAACCCGCGTTTCTCGCATGCCGGGCGATTGCCTAACCTCTCGGCCACCCTGGCGTTGGCAGAGCCTGTCGAAATTTTCAAGTGCTTCTTAACGCTGTAATGCCGCGTTGCTTTCATCAATGTTATTGGGATTACACCCTCAACACTCGAAAGAAATACTATTGCAAGTATTTAACAATCGAAAGATGAAGCTTGCAAATAAGATAAATTATTATTTTTTAAGTGATAAGCATTCACTTTGCAATCTAAATATATTATTGCACTTGAAAAAATGACCGCCAGAGGCGGGAATCGAACCCGCGTTTCTCGCATGCCGGGCGATTGCCTAACCTCTCGGCCACCCTGGCGTTGGCAGAGCCTGTCGAAATTTTCAAGTGCTTCTTAACGCTGTAATGCCGCGTTGCTTTCATCAATGTTATTGGGATTACACCCTCAACACTCGAAAGAAATACTATTGCAAGTATTTAACAATCGAAAGATGAAGCTTGCAAATAAGATAAATTATTATTTTTTAAGTGATAAGCATTCACTTTGCAATCTAAATATATTATTGCACTTGAAAAAATGACCGCCAGAGGCGGGAATCGAACCCGCGTTTCTCGCATGCCGGGCGATTGCCTAACCTCTCGGCCACCCTGGCGTTGGCAGAGCCTGTCGAAATTTTCAAGTGCTTCTTAACGCTGTAATGCCGCGTTGCTTTCATCAATGTTATTGGGATTACACCCTCAACACTCGAAAGAAATACTATTGCAAGTATTTAACAATCGAAAGATGAAGCTTGCAAATAAGATAAATTATTATTTTTTAAGTGATAAGCATTCACTTTGCAATCTAAATATATTATTGCACTTGAAAAAATGACCGCCAGAGGCGGGAATCGAACCCGCGTTTCTCGCATGCCGGGCGATTGCCTAACCTCTCGGCCACCCTGGCGTTGGCAGAGCCTGTCGAAATTTTCAAGTGCTTCTTAACGCTGTAATGCCGCGTTGCTTTCATCAATGTTATTGGGATTACACCCTCAACACTCGAAAGAAATACTATTGCAAGTATTTAACAATCGAAAGATGAAGCTTGCAAATAAGATAAATTATTATTTTTTAAGTGATAAGCATTCACTTTGCAATCTAAATATATTATTGCACTTGAAAAAATGACCGCCAGAGGCGGGAATCGAACCCGCGTTTCTCGCATGCCGGGCGATTGCCTAACCTCTCGGCCACCCTGGCGTTGGCAGAGCCTGTCGAAATTTTCAAGTGCTTCTTAACGCTGTAATGCCGCGTTGCTTTCATCAATGTTATTGGGATTACACCCTCAACACTCGAAAGAAATACTATTGCAAGTATTTAACAATCGAAAGATGAAGCTTGCAAATAAGATAAATTATTATTTTTTAAGTGATAAGCATTCACTTTGCAATCTAAATATATTATTGCACTTGAAAAAATGACCGCCAGAGGCGGGAATCGAACCCGCGTTTCTCGCATGCCGGGCGATTGCCTAACCTCTCGGCCACCCTGGCGTTGGCAGAGCCTGTCGAAATTTTCAAGTGCTTCTTAACGCTGTAATGCCGCGTTGCTTTCATCAATGTTATTGGGATTACACCCTCAACACTCGAAAGAAATACTATTGCAAGTATTTAACAATCGAAAGATGAAGCTTGCAAATAAGATAAATTATTATTTTTTAAGTGATAAGCATTCACTTTGCAATCTAAATATATTATTGCACTTGAAAAAATGACCGCCAGAGGCGGGAATCGAACCCGCGTTTCTCGCATGCCGGGCGATTGCCTAACCTCTCGGCCACCCTGGCGTTGGCAGAGCCTGTCGAAATTTTCAAGTGCTTCTTAACGCTGTAATGCCGCGTTGCTTTCATCAATGTTATTGGGATTACACCCTCAACACTCGAAAGAAATACTATTGCAAGTATTTAACAATCGAAAGATGAAGCTTGCAAATAAGATAAATTATTATTTTTTAAGTGATAAGCATTCACTTTGCAATCTAAATATATTATTGCACTTGAAAAAATGACCGCCAGAGGCGGGAATCGAACCCGCGTTTCTCGCATGCCGGGCGATTGCCTAACCTCTCGGCCACCCTGGCGTTGGCAGAGCCTGTCGAAATTTTCAAGTGCTTCTTAACGCTGTAATGCCGCGTTGCTTTCATCAATGTTATTGGGATTACACCCTCAACACTCGAAAGAAATACTATTGCAAGTATTTAACAATCGAAAGATGAAGCTTGCAAATAAGATAAATTATTATTTTTTAAGTGATAAGCATTCACTTTGCAATCTAAATATATTATTGCACTTGAAAAAATGACCGCCAGAGGCGGGAATCGAACCCGCGTTTCTCGCATGCCGGGCGATTGCCTAACCTCTCGGCCACCCTGGCGTTGGCAGAGCCTGTCGAAATTTTCAAGTGCTTCTTAACGCTGTAATGCCGCGTTGCTTTCATCAATGTTATTGGGATTACACCCTCAACACTCGAAAGAAATACTATTGCAAGTATTTAACAATCGAAAGATGAAGCTTGCAAATAAGATAAATTATTATTTTTTAAGTGATAAGCATTCACTTTGCAATCTAAATATATTATTGCACTTGAAAAAATGACCGCCAGAGGCGGGAATCGAACCCGCGTTTCTCGCATGCCGGGCGATTGCCTAACCTCTCGGCCACCCTGGCGTTGGCAGAGCCTGTCGAAATTTTCAAGTGCTTCTTAACGCTGTAATGCCGCGTTGCTTTCATCAATGTTATTGGGATTACACCCTCAACACTCGAAAGAAATACTATTGCAAGTATTTAACAATCGAAAGATGAAGCTTGCAAATAAGATAAATTATTATTTTTTAAGTGATAAGCATTCACTTTGCAATCTAAATATATTATTGCACTTGAAAAAATGACCGCCAGAGGCGGGAATCGAACCCGCGTTTCTCGCATGCCGGGCGATTGCCTAACCTCTCGGCCACCCTGGCGTTGGCAGAGCCTGTCGAAATTTTCAAGTGCTTCTTAACGCTGTAATGCCGCGTTGCTTTCATCAATGTTATTGGGATTACACCCTCAACACTCGAAAGAAATACTATTGCAAGTATTTAACAATCGAAAGATGAAGCTTGCAAATAAGATAAATTATTATTTTTTAAGTGATAAGCATTCACTTTGCAATCTAAATATATTATTGCACTTGAAAAAATGACCGCCAGAGGCGGGAATCGAACCCGCGTTTCTCGCATGCCGGGCGATTGCCTAACCTCTCGGCCACCCTGGCGTTGGCAGAGCCTGTCGAAATTTTCAAGTGCTTCTTAACGCTGTAATGCCGCGTTGCTTTCATCAATGTTATTGGGATTACACCCTCAACACTCGAAAGAAATACTATTGCAAGTATTTAACAATCGAAAGATGAAGCTTGCAAATAAGATAAATTATTATTTTTTAAGTGATAAGCATTCACTTTGCAATCTAAATATATTATTGCACTTGAAAAAATGACCGCCAGAGGCGGGAATCGAACCCGCGTTTCTCGCATGCCGGGCGATTGCCTAACCTCTCGGCCACCCTGGCGTTGGCAGAGCCTGTCGAAATTTTCAAGTGCTTCTTAACGCTGTAATGCCGCGTTGCTTTCATCAATGTTATTGGGATTACACCCTCAACACTCGAAAGAAATACTATTGCAAGTATTTAACAATCGAAAGATGAAGCTTGCAAATAAGATAAATTATTATTTTTTAAGTGATAAGCATTCACTTTGCAATCTAAATATATTATTGCACTTGAAAAAATGACCGCCAGAGGCGGGAATCGAACCCGCGTTTCTCGCATGCCGGGCGATTGCCTAACCTCTCGGCCACCCTGGCGTTGGCAGAGCCTGTCGAAATTTTCAAGTGCTTCTTAACGCTGTAATGCCGCGTTGCTTTCATCAATGTTATTGGGATTACACCCTCAACACTCGAAAGAAATACTATTGCAAGTATTTAACAATCGAAAGATGAAGCTTGCAAATAAGATAAATTATTATTTTTTAAGTGATAAGCATTCACTTTGCAATCTAAATATATTATTGCACTTGAAAAAATGACCGCCAGAGGCGGGAATCGAACCCGCGTTTCTCGCATGCCGGGCGATTGCCTAACCTCTCGGCCACCCTGGCGTTGGCAGAGCCTGTCGAAATTTTCAAGTGCTTCTTAACGCTGTAATGCCGCGTTGCTTTCATCAATGTTATTGGGATTACACCCTCAACACTCGAAAGAAATACTATTGCAAGTATTTAACAATCGAAAGATGAAGCTTGCAAATAAGATAAATTATTATTTTTTAAGTGATAAGCATTCACTTTGCAATCTAAATATATTATTGCACTTGAAAAAATGACCGCCAGAGGCGGGAATCGAACCCGCGTTTCTCGCATGCCGGGCGATTGCCTAACCTCTCGGCCACCCTGGCGTTGGCAGAGCCTGTCGAAATTTTCAAGTGCTTCTTAACGCTGTAATGCCGCGTTGCTTTCATCAATGTTATTGGGATTACACCCTCAACACTCGAAAGAAATACTATTGCAAGTATTTAACAATCGAAAGATGAAGCTTGCAAATAAGATAAATTATTATTTTTTAAGTGATAAGCATTCACTTTGCAATCTAAATATATTATTGCACTTGAAAAAATGACCGCCAGAGGCGGGAATCGAACCCGCGTTTCTCGCATGCCGGGCGATTGCCTAACCTCTCGGCCACCCTGGCGTTGGCAGAGCCTGTCGAAATTTTCAAGTGCTTCTTAACGCTGTAATGCCGCGTTGCTTTCATCAATGTTATTGGGATTACACCCTCAACACTCGAAAGAAATACTATTGCAAGTATTTAACAATCGAAAGATGAAGCTTGCAAATAAGATAAATTATTATTTTTTAAGTGATAAGCATTCACTTTGCAATCTAAATATATTATTGCACTTGAAAAAATGACCGCCAGAGGCGGGAATCGAACCCGCGTTTCTCGCATGCCGGGCGATTGCCTAACCTCTCGGCCACCCTGGCGTTGGCAGAGCCTGTCGAATTCGACAGGCTCTGCCAACGCCAGGGCAATAGTATTTCTTTCGAGTGTTGAGGGTGTAATCCCAATAACATTGATGAAAGCAACGCGGCATTACAGCGTTAAGAAGCACTTGAAAATTTCGACAGGCTCTGCCAACGCCAGGGTGGCCGAGAGGTTAGGCAATCGCCCGGCATGCGAGAAACGCGGGTTCGATTCCCGCCTCTGGCGGTCATTTTTTCAAGTGCAATAATATATTTAGATTGCAAAGTGAATGCTTATCACTTAAAAAATAATAATTTATCTTATTTGCAAGCTTCATCTTTCGATTGTTAAATACTTGCAATAGTATTTCTTTCGAGTGTTGAGGGTGTAATCCCAATAACATTGATGAAAGCAACGCGGCATTACAGCGTTAAGAAGCACTTGAAAATTTCGACAGGCTCTGCCAACGCCAGGGTGGCCGAGAGGTTAGGCAATCGCCCGGCATGCGAGAAACGCGGGTTCGATTCCCGCCTCTGGCGGTCATTTTTTCAAGTGCAATAATATATTTAGATTGCAAAGTGAATGCTTATCACTTAAAAAATAATAATTTATCTTATTTGCAAGCTTCATCTTTCGATTGTTAAATACTTGCAATAGTATTTCTTTCGAGTGTTGAGGGTGTAATCCCAATAACATTGATGAAAGCAACGCGGCATTACAGCGTTAAGAAGCACTTGAAAATTTCGACAGGCTCTGCCAACGCCAGGGTGGCCGAGAGGTTAGGCAATCGCCCGGCATGCGAGAAACGCGGGTTCGATTCCCGCCTCTGGCGGTCATTTTTTCAAGTGCAATAATATATTTAGATTGCAAAGTGAATGCTTATCACTTAAAAAATAATAATTTATCTTATTTGCAAGCTTCATCTTTCGATTGTTAAATACTTGCAATAGTATTTCTTTCGAGTGTTGAGGGTGTAATCCCAATAACATTGATGAAAGCAACGCGGCATTACAGCGTTAAGAAGCACTTGAAAATTTCGACAGGCTCTGCCAACGCCAGGGTGGCCGAGAGGTTAGGCAATCGCCCGGCATGCGAGAAACGCGGGTTCGATTCCCGCCTCTGGCGGTCATTTTTTCAAGTGCAATAATATATTTAGATTGCAAAGTGAATGCTTATCACTTAAAAAATAATAATTTATCTTATTTGCAAGCTTCATCTTTCGATTGTTAAATACTTGCAATAGTATTTCTTTCGAGTGTTGAGGGTGTAATCCCAATAACATTGATGAAAGCAACGCGGCATTACAGCGTTAAGAAGCACTTGAAAATTTCGACAGGCTCTGCCAACGCCAGGGTGGCCGAGAGGTTAGGCAATCGCCCGGCATGCGAGAAACGCGGGTTCGATTCCCGCCTCTGGCGGTCATTTTTTCAAGTGCAATAATATATTTAGATTGCAAAGTGAATGCTTATCACTTAAAAAATAATAATTTATCTTATTTGCAAGCTTCATCTTTCGATTGTTAAATACTTGCAATAGTATTTCTTTCGAGTGTTGAGGGTGTAATCCCAATAACATTGATGAAAGCAACGCGGCATTACAGCGTTAAGAAGCACTTGAAAATTTCGACAGGCTCTGCCAACGCCAGGGTGGCCGAGAGGTTAGGCAATCGCCCGGCATGCGAGAAACGCGGGTTCGATTCCCGCCTCTGGCGGTCATTTTTTCAAGTGCAATAATATATTTAGATTGCAAAGTGAATGCTTATCACTTAAAAAATAATAATTTATCTTATTTGCAAGCTTCATCTTTCGATTGTTAAATACTTGCAATAGTATTTCTTTCGAGTGTTGAGGGTGTAATCCCAATAACATTGATGAAAGCAACGCGGCATTACAGCGTTAAGAAGCACTTGAAAATTTCGACAGGCTCTGCCAACGCCAGGGTGGCCGAGAGGTTAGGCAATCGCCCGGCATGCGAGAAACGCGGGTTCGATTCCCGCCTCTGGCGGTCATTTTTTCAAGTGCAATAATATATTTAGATTGCAAAGTGAATGCTTATCACTTAAAAAATAATAATTTATCTTATTTGCAAGCTTCATCTTTCGATTGTTAAATACTTGCAATAGTATTTCTTTCGAGTGTTGAGGGTGTAATCCCAATAACATTGATGAAAGCAACGCGGCATTACAGCGTTAAGAAGCACTTGAAAATTTCGACAGGCTCTGCCAACGCCAGGGTGGCCGAGAGGTTAGGCAATCGCCCGGCATGCGAGAAACGCGGGTTCGATTCCCGCCTCTGGCGGTCATTTTTTCAAGTGCAATAATATATTTAGATTGCAAAGTGAATGCTTATCACTTAAAAAATAATAATTTATCTTATTTGCAAGCTTCATCTTTCGATTGTTAAATACTTGCAATAGTATTTCTTTCGAGTGTTGAGGGTGTAATCCCAATAACATTGATGAAAGCAACGCGGCATTACAGCGTTAAGAAGCACTTGAAAATTTCGACAGGCTCTGCCAACGCCAGGGTGGCCGAGAGGTTAGGCAATCGCCCGGCATGCGAGAAACGCGGGTTCGATTCCCGCCTCTGGCGGTCATTTTTTCAAGTGCAATAATATATTTAGATTGCAAAGTGAATGCTTATCACTTAAAAAATAATAATTTATCTTATTTGCAAGCTTCATCTTTCGATTGTTAAATACTTGCAATAGTATTTCTTTCGAGTGTTGAGGGTGTAATCCCAATAACATTGATGAAAGCAACGCGGCATTACAGCGTTAAGAAGCACTTGAAAATTTCGACAGGCTCTGCCAACGCCAGGGTGGCCGAGAGGTTAGGCAATCGCCCGGCATGCGAGAAACGCGGGTTCGATTCCCGCCTCTGGCGGTCATTTTTTCAAGTGCAATAATATATTTAGATTGCAAAGTGAATGCTTATCACTTAAAAAATAATAATTTATCTTATTTGCAAGCTTCATCTTTCGATTGTTAAATACTTGCAATAGTATTTCTTTCGAGTGTTGAGGGTGTAATCCCAATAACATTGATGAAAGCAACGCGGCATTACAGCGTTAAGAAGCACTTGAAAATTTCGACAGGCTCTGCCAACGCCAGGGTGGCCGAGAGGTTAGGCAATCGCCCGGCATGCGAGAAACGCGGGTTCGATTCCCGCCTCTGGCGGTCATTTTTTCAAGTGCAATAATATATTTAGATTGCAAAGTGAATGCTTATCACTTAAAAAATAATAATTTATCTTATTTGCAAGCTTCATCTTTCGATTGTTAAATACTTGCAATAGTATTTCTTTCGAGTGTTGAGGGTGTAATCCCAATAACATTGATGAAAGCAACGCGGCATTACAGCGTTAAGAAGCACTTGAAAATTTCGACAGGCTCTGCCAACGCCAGGGTGGCCGAGAGGTTAGGCAATCGCCCGGCATGCGAGAAACGCGGGTTCGATTCCCGCCTCTGGCGGTCATTTTTTCAAGTGCAATAATATATTTAGATTGCAAAGTGAATGCTTATCACTTAAAAAATAATAATTTATCTTATTTGCAAGCTTCATCTTTCGATTGTTAAATACTTGCAATAGTATTTCTTTCGAGTGTTGAGGGTGTAATCCCAATAACATTGATGAAAGCAACGCGGCATTACAGCGTTAAGAAGCACTTGAAAATTTCGACAGGCTCTGCCAACGCCAGGGTGGCCGAGAGGTTAGGCAATCGCCCGGCATGCGAGAAACGCGGGTTCGATTCCCGCCTCTGGCGGTCATTTTTTCAAGTGCAATAATATATTTAGATTGCAAAGTGAATGCTTATCACTTAAAAAATAATAATTTATCTTATTTGCAAGCTTCATCTTTCGATTGTTAAATACTTGCAATAGTATTTCTTTCGAGTGTTGAGGGTGTAATCCCAATAACATTGATGAAAGCAACGCGGCATTACAGCGTTAAGAAGCACTTGAAAATTTCGACAGGCTCTGCCAACGCCAGGGTGGCCGAGAGGTTAGGCAATCGCCCGGCATGCGAGAAACGCGGGTTCGATTCCCGCCTCTGGCGGTCATTTTTTCAAGTGCAATAATATATTTAGATTGCAAAGTGAATGCTTATCACTTAAAAAATAATAATTTATCTTATTTGCAAGCTTCATCTTTCGATTGTTAAATACTTGCAATAGTATTTCTTTCGAGTGTTGAGGGTGTAATCCCAATAACATTGATGAAAGCAACGCGGCATTACAGCGTTAAGAAGCACTTGAAAATTTCGACAGGCTCTGCCAACGCCAGGGTGGCCGAGAGGTTAGGCAATCGCCCGGCATGCGAGAAACGCGGGTTCGATTCCCGCCTCTGGCGGTCATTTTTTCAAGTGCAATAATATATTTAGATTGCAAAGTGAATGCTTATCACTTAAAAAATAATAATTTATCTTATTTGCAAGCTTCATCTTTCGATTGTTAAATACTTGCAATAGTATTTCTTTCGAGTGTTGAGGGTGTAATCCCAATAACATTGATGAAAGCAACGCGGCATTACAGCGTTAAGAAGCACTTGAAAATTTCGACAGGCTCTGCCAACGCCAGGGTGGCCGAGAGGTTAGGCAATCGCCCGGCATGCGAGAAACGCGGGTTCGATTCCCGCCTCTGGCGGTCATTTTTTCAAGTGCAATAATATATTTAGATTGCAAAGTGAATGCTTATCACTTAAAAAATAATAATTTATCTTATTTGCAAGCTTCATCTTTCGATTGTTAAATACTTGCAATAGTATTTCTTTCGAGTGTTGAGGGTGTAATCCCAATAACATTGATGAAAGCAACGCGGCATTACAGCGTTAAGAAGCACTTGAAAATTTCGACAGGCTCTGCCAACGCCAGGGTGGCCGAGAGGTTAGGCAATCGCCCGGCATGCGAGAAACGCGGGTTCGATTCCCGCCTCTGGCGGTCATTTTTTCAAGTGCAATAATATATTTAGATTGCAAAGTGAATGCTTATCACTTAAAAAATAATAATTTATCTTATTTGCAAGCTTCATCTTTCGATTGTTAAATACTTGCAATAGTATTTCTTTCGAGTGTTGAGGGTGTAATCCCAATAACATTGATGAAAGCAACGCGGCATTACAGCGTTAAGAAGCACTTGAAAATTTCGACAGGCTCTGCCAACGCCAGGGTGGCCGAGAGGTTAGGCAATCGCCCGGCATGCGAGAAACGCGGGTTCGATTCCCGCCTCTGGCGGTCATTTTTTCAAGTGCAATAATATATTTAGATTGCAAAGTGAATGCTTATCACTTAAAAAATAATAATTTATCTTATTTGCAAGCTTCATCTTTCGATTGTTAAATACTTGCAATAGTATTTCTTTCGAGTGTTGAGGGTGTAATCCCAATAACATTGATGAAAGCAACGCGGCATTACAGCGTTAAGAAGCACTTGAAAATTTCGACAGGCTCTGCCAACGCCAGGGTGGCCGAGAGGTTAGGCAATCGCCCGGCATGCGAGAAACGCGGGTTCGATTCCCGCCTCTGGCGGTCATTTTTTCAAGTGCAATAATATATTTAGATTGCAAAGTGAATGCTTATCACTTAAAAAATAATAATTTATCTTATTTGCAAGCTTCATCTTTCGATTGTTAAATACTTGCAATAGTATTTCTTTCGAGTGTTGAGGGTGTAATCCCAATAACATTGATGAAAGCAACGCGGCATTACAGCGTTAAGAAGCACTTGAAAATTTCGACAGGCTCTGCCAACGCCAGGGTGGCCGAGAGGTTAGGCAATCGCCCGGCATGCGAGAAACGCGGGTTCGATTCCCGCCTCTGGCGGTCATTTTTTCAAGTGCAATAATATATTTAGATTGCAAAGTGAATGCTTATCACTTAAAAAATAATAATTTATCTTATTTGCAAGCTTCATCTTTCGATTGTTAAATACTTGCAATAGTATTTCTTTCGAGTGTTGAGGGTGTAATCCCAATAACATTGATGAAAGCAACGCGGCATTACAGCGTTAAGAAGCACTTGAAAATTTCGACAGGCTCTGCCAACGCCAGGGTGGCCGAGAGGTTAGGCAATCGCCCGGCATGCGAGAAACGCGGGTTCGATTCCCGCCTCTGGCGGTCATTTTTTCAAGTGCAATAATATATTTAGATTGCAAAGTGAATGCTTATCACTTAAAAAATAATAATTTATCTTATTTGCAAGCTTCATCTTTCGATTGTTAAATACTTGCAATAGTATTTCTTTCGAGTGTTGAGGGTGTAATCCCAATAACATTGATGAAAGCAACGCGGCATTACAGCGTTAAGAAGCACTTGAAAATTTCGACAGGCTCTGCCAACGCCAGGGTGGCCGAGAGGTTAGGCAATCGCCCGGCATGCGAGAAACGCGGGTTCGATTCCCGCCTCTGGCGGTCATTTTTTCAAGTGCAATAATATATTTAGATTGCAAAGTGAATGCTTATCACTTAAAAAATAATAATTTATCTTATTTGCAAGCTTCATCTTTCGATTGTTAAATACTTGCAATAGTATTTCTTTCGAGTGTTGAGGGTGTAATCCCAATAACATTGATGAAAGCAACGCGGCATTACAGCGTTAAGAAGCACTTGAAAATTTCGACAGGCTCTGCCAACGCCAGGGTGGCCGAGAGGTTAGGCAATCGCCCGGCATGCGAGAAACGCGGGTTCGATTCCCGCCTCTGGCGGTCATTTTTTCAAGTGCAATAATATATTTAGATTGCAAAGTGAATGCTTATCACTTAAAAAATAATAATTTATCTTATTTGCAAGCTTCATCTTTCGATTGTTAAATACTTGCAATAGTATTTCTTTCGAGTGTTGAGGGTGTAATCCCAATAACATTGATGAAAGCAACGCGGCATTACAGCGTTAAGAAGCACTTGAAAATTTCGACAGGCTCTGCCAACGCCAGGGTGGCCGAGAGGTTAGGCAATCGCCCGGCATGCGAGAAACGCGGGTTCGATTCCCGCCTCTGGCGGTCATTTTTTCAAGTGCAATAATATATTTAGATTGCAAAGTGAATGCTTATCACTTAAAAAATAATAATTTATCTTATTTGCAAGCTTCATCTTTCGATTGTTAAATACTTGCAATAGTATTTCTTTCGAGTGTTGAGGGTGTAATCCCAATAACATTGATGAAAGCAACGCGGCATTACAGCGTTAAGAAGCACTTGAAAATTTCGACAGGCTCTGCCAACGCCAGGGTGGCCGAGAGGTTAGGCAATCGCCCGGCATGCGAGAAACGCGGGTTCGATTCCCGCCTCTGGCGGTCATTTTTTCAAGTGCAATAATATATTTAGATTGCAAAGTGAATGCTTATCACTTAAAAAATAATAATTTATCTTATTTGCAAGCTTCATCTTTCGATTGTTAAATACTTGCAATAGTATTTCTTTCGAGTGTTGAGGGTGTAATCCCAATAACATTGATGAAAGCAACGCGGCATTACAGCGTTAAGAAGCACTTGAAAATTTCGACAGGCTCTGCCAACGCCAGGGTGGCCGAGAGGTTAGGCAATCGCCCGGCATGCGAGAAACGCGGGTTCGATTCCCGCCTCTGGCGGTCATTTTTTCAAGTGCAATAATATATTTAGATTGCAAAGTGAATGCTTATCACTTAAAAAATAATAATTTATCTTATTTGCAAGCTTCATCTTTCGATTGTTAAATACTTGCAATAGTATTTCTTTCGAGTGTTGAGGGTGTAATCCCAATAACATTGATGAAAGCAACGCGGCATTACAGCGTTAAGAAGCACTTGAAAATTTCGACAGGCTCTGCCAACGCCAGGGTGGCCGAGAGGTTAGGCAATCGCCCGGCATGCGAGAAACGCGGGTTCGATTCCCGCCTCTGGCGGTCATTTTTTCAAGTGCAATAATATATTTAGATTGCAAAGTGAATGCTTATCACTTAAAAAATAATAATTTATCTTATTTGCAAGCTTCATCTTTCGATTGTTAAATACTTGCAATAGTATTTCTTTCGAGTGTTGAGGGTGTAATCCCAATAACATTGATGAAAGCAACGCGGCATTACAGCGTTAAGAAGCACTTGAAAATTTCGACAGGCTCTGCCAACGCCAGGGTGGCCGAGAGGTTAGGCAATCGCCCGGCATGCGAGAAACGCGGGTTCGATTCCCGCCTCTGGCGGTCATTTTTTCAAGTGCAATAATATATTTAGATTGCAAAGTGAATGCTTATCACTTAAAAAATAATAATTTATCTTATTTGCAAGCTTCATCTTTCGATTGTTAAATACTTGCAATAGTATTTCTTTCGAGTGTTGAGGGTGTAATCCCAATAACATTGATGAAAGCAACGCGGCATTACAGCGTTAAGAAGCACTTGAAAATTTCGACAGGCTCTGCCAACGCCAGGGTGGCCGAGAGGTTAGGCAATCGCCCGGCATGCGAGAAACGCGGGTTCGATTCCCGCCTCTGGCGGTCATTTTTTCAAGTGCAATAATATATTTAGATTGCAAAGTGAATGCTTATCACTTAAAAAATAATAATTTATCTTATTTGCAAGCTTCATCTTTCGATTGTTAAATACTTGCAATAGTATTTCTTTCGAGTGTTGAGGGTGTAATCCCAATAACATTGATGAAAGCAACGCGGCATTACAGCGTTAAGAAGCACTTGAAAATTTCGACAGGCTCTGCCAACGCCAGGGTGGCCGAGAGGTTAGGCAATCGCCCGGCATGCGAGAAACGCGGGTTCGATTCCCGCCTCTGGCGGTCATTTTTTCAAGTGCAATAATATATTTAGATTGCAAAGTGAATGCTTATCACTTAAAAAATAATAATTTATCTTATTTGCAAGCTTCATCTTTCGATTGTTAAATACTTGCAATAGTATTTCTTTCGAGTGTTGAGGGTGTAATCCCAATAACATTGATGAAAGCAACGCGGCATTACAGCGTTAAGAAGCACTTGAAAATTTCGACAGGCTCTGCCAACGCCAGGGTGGCCGAGAGGTTAGGCAATCGCCCGGCATGCGAGAAACGCGGGTTCGATTCCCGCCTCTGGCGGTCATTTTTTCAAGTGCAATAATATATTTAGATTGCAAAGTGAATGCTTATCACTTAAAAAATAATAATTTATCTTATTTGCAAGCTTCATCTTTCGATTGTTAAATACTTGCAATAGTATTTCTTTCGAGTGTTGAGGGTGTAATCCCAATAACATTGATGAAAGCAACGCGGCATTACAGCGTTAAGAAGCACTTGAAAATTTCGACAGGCTCTGCCAACGCCAGGGTGGCCGAGAGGTTAGGCAATCGCCCGGCATGCGAGAAACGCGGGTTCGATTCCCGCCTCTGGCGGTCATTTTTTCAAGTGCAATAATATATTTAGATTGCAAAGTGAATGCTTATCACTTAAAAAATAATAATTTATCTTATTTGCAAGCTTCATCTTTCGATTGTTAAATACTTGCAATAGTATTTCTTTCGAGTGTTGAGGGTGTAATCCCAATAACATTGATGAAAGCAACGCGGCATTACAGCGTTAAGAAGCACTTGAAAATTTCGACAGGCTCTGCCAACGCCAGGGTGGCCGAGAGGTTAGGCAATCGCCCGGCATGCGAGAAACGCGGGTTCGATTCCCGCCTCTGGCGGTCATTTTTTCAAGTGCAATAATATATTTAGATTGCAAAGTGAATGCTTATCACTTAAAAAATAATAATTTATCTTATTTGCAAGCTTCATCTTTCGATTGTTAAATACTTGCAATAGTATTTCTTTCGAGTGTTGAGGGTGTAATCCCAATAACATTGATGAAAGCAACGCGGCATTACAGCGTTAAGAAGCACTTGAAAATTTCGACAGGCTCTGCCAACGCCAGGGTGGCCGAGAGGTTAGGCAATCGCCCGGCATGCGAGAAACGCGGGTTCGATTCCCGCCTCTGGCGGTCATTTTTTCAAGTGCAATAATATATTTAGATTGCAAAGTGAATGCTTATCACTTAAAAAATAATAATTTATCTTATTTGCAAGCTTCATCTTTCGATTGTTAAATACTTGCAATAGTATTTCTTTCGAGTGTTGAGGGTGTAATCCCAATAACATTGATGAAAGCAACGCGGCATTACAGCGTTAAGAAGCACTTGAAAATTTCGACAGGCTCTGCCAACGCCAGGGTGGCCGAGAGGTTAGGCAATCGCCCGGCATGCGAGAAACGCGGGTTCGATTCCCGCCTCTGGCGGTCATTTTTTCAAGTGCAATAATATATTTAGATTGCAAAGTGAATGCTTATCACTTAAAAAATAATAATTTATCTTATTTGCAAGCTTCATCTTTCGATTGTTAAATACTTGCAATAGTATTTCTTTCGAGTGTTGAGGGTGTAATCCCAATAACATTGATGAAAGCAACGCGGCATTACAGCGTTAAGAAGCACTTGAAAATTTCGACAGGCTCTGCCAACGCCAGGGTGGCCGAGAGGTTAGGCAATCGCCCGGCATGCGAGAAACGCGGGTTCGATTCCCGCCTCTGGCGGTCATTTTTTCAAGTGCAATAATATATTTAGATTGCAAAGTGAATGCTTATCACTTAAAAAATAATAATTTATCTTATTTGCAAGCTTCATCTTTCGATTGTTAAATACTTGCAATAGTATTTCTTTCGAGTGTTGAGGGTGTAATCCCAATAACATTGATGAAAGCAACGCGGCATTACAGCGTTAAGAAGCACTTGAAAATTTCGACAGGCTCTGCCAACGCCAGGGTGGCCGAGAGGTTAGGCAATCGCCCGGCATGCGAGAAACGCGGGTTCGATTCCCGCCTCTGGCGGTCATTTTTTCAAGTGCAATAATATATTTAGATTGCAAAGTGAATGCTTATCACTTAAAAAATAATAATTTATCTTATTTGCAAGCTTCATCTTTCGATTGTTAAATACTTGCAATAGTATTTCTTTCGAGTGTTGAGGGTGTAATCCCAATAACATTGATGAAAGCAACGCGGCATTACAGCGTTAAGAAGCACTTGAAAATTTCGACAGGCTCTGCCAACGCCAGGGTGGCCGAGAGGTTAGGCAATCGCCCGGCATGCGAGAAACGCGGGTTCGATTCCCGCCTCTGGCGGTCATTTTTTCAAGTGCAATAATATATTTAGATTGCAAAGTGAATGCTTATCACTTAAAAAATAATAATTTATCTTATTTGCAAGCTTCATCTTTCGATTGTTAAATACTTGCAATAGTATTTCTTTCGAGTGTTGAGGGTGTAATCCCAATAACATTGATGAAAGCAACGCGGCATTACAGCGTTAAGAAGCACTTGAAAATTTCGACAGGCTCTGCCAACGCCAGGGTGGCCGAGAGGTTAGGCAATCGCCCGGCATGCGAGAAACGCGGGTTCGATTCCCGCCTCTGGCGGTCATTTTTTCAAGTGCAATAATATATTTAGATTGCAAAGTGAATGCTTATCACTTAAAAAATAATAATTTATCTTATTTGCAAGCTTCATCTTTCGATTGTTAAATACTTGCAATAGTATTTCTTTCGAGTGTTGAGGGTGTAATCCCAATAACATTGATGAAAGCAACGCGGCATTACAGCGTTAAGAAGCACTTGAAAATTTCGACAGGCTCTGCCAACGCCAGGGTGGCCGAGAGGTTAGGCAATCGCCCGGCATGCGAGAAACGCGGGTTCGATTCCCGCCTCTGGCGGTCATTTTTTCAAGTGCAATAATATATTTAGATTGCAAAGTGAATGCTTATCACTTAAAAAATAATAATTTATCTTATTTGCAAGCTTCATCTTTCGATTGTTAAATACTTGCAATAGTATTTCTTTCGAGTGTTGAGGGTGTAATCCCAATAACATTGATGAAAGCAACGCGGCATTACAGCGTTAAGAAGCACTTGAAAATTTCGACAGGCTCTGCCAACGCCAGGGTGGCCGAGAGGTTAGGCAATCGCCCGGCATGCGAGAAACGCGGGTTCGATTCCCGCCTCTGGCGGTCATTTTTTCAAGTGCAATAATATATTTATGGTTACAGATTGCCTGAGTATCGTTTGTGTATACCATTTAAATGTGAGAGACACTAAATTTTAGGAGGCCTTCAAGTGAGTGATGGATTTGAGTAGCTTTTCAGTATTCGGCCGTGAGATTACTTACGAGATTTTCATGCATGTCTGACGTTTTAAAGTTTGTGCTAAAGCGGCAATTTAAACCCTTTCCACTTACTAATAATTAATTTGACGTTACTTTAACGACGTGGCTAATTTTAAATGTTTGTCTCCACTATGCCATGTTACGCATGTCACCTAATATGTATTATTAATTCTAAATGAGCCGTCTTATATTTAAACAAGTGCTATAGCAGTGGAAAATTCATTATTAGTAAGGGGGTTTACGTTAAGGTATATTACATTTAATGCTCTTTTCCCATATTAGAAGAATCGTTTTGCTACCGAAATGTTTAATACCTGTCTACTATAGTCTAAATAATTCAATATTAGGTTCAAGTTGACAATTGACATATAGGGTTGGGTATTTACGAATCGGTAGGTAGAATAATCGATTCAGACATCGAATCGTCTAAAACATTGTGATTAATTACAAAATATTTTACGTTTTAGTGGCTTTTTATTTCATGAGTATGTTTCAGAATTACGTTTTATGAACCACAAATGAAATTAAGACTTCAAACTAAAAATTGCATACTGAAAAGTTATTTGTTCAATAACAACCGATCAACCAATAAATCTGTACCTACGTAATGAGTAAGAAGGGGACAACACTAAAATTAAGAAACAAACATAAAAGAACATGGCCGTTTTAATATGTCTGTCAGCATTAGAACACATTAAAACGGGGATTAACGCAACGGATAGTAGGTAAAACATTATATACCTTTAATTTTTGCCTGACGTTTCGACCGGGTTGCACCGATCGTGGTCACAGGCAGAACTATAACCCACGCGTGCATAATAATATTACGCACTAGTGCGTAATAGAATCATCCCTATAAAGTGAAGTTAGTACCTAACTGCAAATTATATGTGAGTAAACAGAGCATTTTCAATTTATCCGGATGATACCATTTTAAAGTAATAACAACACAGATTATATAATACAACAAAGAGGTTTTATGCCGCCGAAAATCCTTTTTGGAACAAATAATTGTGTCCCTAATTAAGAAAAAACATTTATTGTTATCAAATTATTTACAATTCGCAATAATTAGTTACAAAATATTTGCATTTTATTACTAAAATTATAATTTTGAAGTAGGTTGTATTGCTATATGTAATCAACCACCATACATTTGGCACGTGAAAAAAAAACTTGGGCGCCTTTTGCCATGATTTTCATATTTTGTTTGTTATCGCTGTGTGGTATATTGTTCTAAAAATGTCAAGTTTTAGTACAGAAGATAAACAATTAATAGTTTTTGGAACCCCGCCAGAAATGCTAAATGCAGCACAATATGCAAACGAAAGCCTAATCTATTTTTTTGTTGTTAGTGAACCAAATAAATTACTTTTCTTTCTTTCTTTCTTAATCTAGTGAAAACCAACAACCCAATATCGTTTTGAAAATTGTACATTCACGAAGTGTTTTAATAATTAAACGATTTTTGCAATACTTGTTTGTTTTTTCCTCGCAAGTGTGTTGAAAAAGTTCGTATGAAACTCGTGAACAACTTGCTCAAAAGACACTCGGCTGATTTACGCCCTCGCCTTCGGCTCGTGCTGCAACCCACAGCCTCGTGTATAATGAGCAACTTTACTCACTTGTTTCATAATGTATAAAACTTACACTGAAATAAAGATTTTATTGTGTTACTTATGCATTTGTAGTCACTTATGTATATTGTGTTATTTAATACAAATTAAAGTTGGTTTAGTTATTGTCCAAAAATAATAGATTGTTTCACTTGCCGAATCCTTGATCTCTCTTAGGCGACCGGTCTTGGTGTAGTGGTTCGCGCTCTGGACTTATATAAAACCAGTTTAATCCCACAAGGGGTAAATGTTTGTGTGACGAGCACGTGTGTTTGAGAGTTTAGGCAGTGGATTACACGTGGAGGGCGACAATGATAGGTGGAAAATTAGTCAGGTCTGAGCACTTATAGCTAGGTACTTGCCACATCAGCTTTCAGGGTTCAGGTATCACTTCACAGGCCACAATCACTAGAAATGTCTGTAAGGAGCTTCACAGGATACACACGCGGCGAAGCACTCTGGTCTGTCTAGTACATGTGTCATAGGGAACGTCTCGATGTCGACTCGATCTCCGGGGTTCTCACGGTACGTTTTAAACCAATAAAAATAAGGCAGGTATGCGTGTGAGAGTACGCGGCGTAGTAGTATTATAGGGTATACAAACAAATCAAAATATTGTAGTAAACATATCGCCCGCCCTAAACACGTCAAGTGTTTACGAGAAGGTTAGGAAGCCAAGGCAAAGAAAGTTCACTGGACAGGAAGACGAACTAATTTCGTCAAAGATCTCTTTAGGCTACCGGTAGGAGTTTTAACATCTACCACACGAACAACTTGGTCTTGGCCAGGGTATAAATTAATAATGCGTCCACGATGCCACTGCAAAGGGGGAAGGTTGTCATCTTTTATGAGTACTAGCTCACCCCCTTTAGGAGGATCACAAGGAGAGGTCCATTTATTTCTAATTTGTAATGTATTTAGGTATTCTAAATGCCATCGAGACCAAAAGTGCTGGGTAATTTGTTGGATTAGCTGAAACCGTGTAAGGCGATGCAATTTTACGTCTTTATAAGGGTACTCCGGAAGTGCAGTTAAGGGTTGTCCAATTAAGAAATGGCCGGGAGTTAACACTTCGACATCATTAGGGTCCGGAGAAAGTGGGCACAATGGGCGTGAATTTAAAACTGCTTCAATTTTAGCAAAAACAGTGGTCAGCTCTTTAAATGTAAGGGGGGTATCGCCTACTACTCGTTTTAGGTGCGATTTCGCCGATTTAACCGCAGCTTCAAAAAGACCTCCCCAATGAGGGCAAACAGGAGGATCGAAAACCCAGGATATGTGCCGCTCTGAAAGCTCAGAACCAATAGCCGCCTGGTTTTGAGACAGGAAACACTCTAACTCCTTCAGGTAATTGTTAGCACCGATGTAATTTCGACCGCAATCAGATCGGATTAGGCGAGGTACACCACGACGCGACACGAATCGGGAAAAGGCCGCAATAAAGGCTTTAGTAGTTAGGTCCGACACAACCTCAAGGTGAACGGCTTTAGTGGAAAGGCAGACAAATACACACAGGTAACTTTTCACTAACCTTTTGTTCCTATAGGCCTGGACTTTGGTAAAAAAGGGTCCTGCAAAATCGGTACCTACACCGTCAAACGGTCTAACAGCCGTGACGCGGTCTTTAGGTAGGTCACCCATGAAGGGTTGAGATACAGCCGCCTTGAGACGATAACAGGGAAGACATTTAAAAATCACATGCTGAATAGCTCTGCGTGCAGAAAAGATCCAAAACTCTCTATTTAACATGGCAAGAATTGCATTAACACCTGCATGAGCATTCTCACGATGGTAATATGAAATAAGGATGTTCACGAAATTACCATTCTTAGGCAGAAGAAGGGGATGGCGCGCATCAAAGGATAGATCGGAGTTTCGTAATCGACCTCCAACTCGAATCAGGCCTCTGTCATCTAGAAATAAATTCAACTTTCTCAGGGAGTTAGTGATAGGATCGCCACGCCGTAAGCGATCAAGTTCATCAGAAAAGGAGGTAAATTGAACAATTTTCACCAAAAACAAAAAGGAATCTCTCCGTTCCTCAGGGCCTAGGTAGGGCGTGTAAGATTTAGGAAATAAAAACCGCCTAAGGTAACAAGTCACGTTTATTAGCTTGTTGAAAGAACTATACCGCTCTAATAAGAATGAAGGATCCGGGTTAGAAACATCGGCAGAGTCCAGGGAGATCACTCACCGGGCCAGTTGTCAGGAGACTGCGTCAACCACAAAGGTGAAAACCAAAGGGAGTGGTCGATCAGTCGGGTGACTGACATACCTCTTGATGCACAGTCACTAGGGTTCATGTAGCCTGGGACGTGCCTCCATTAACTAGATGTAGGACTATTATTAATCTGGGAGTGGTTTTTAACCAACACAACACGATTTTACTATCCGTCCAACTATCGATTGAAGTCAACACAGACGACCTTTGCAGACAAAGAGCAACCTGATGAAGTAATTTAGAGAGGAGGGTAGCTCCCAACAATTCCAACTGTGGAATTGTTAAATGGGTCCGAACAGGGGCAACTTTAGATTTAGCCATAACAAGATGAACGAAGCAAACACCAGACGGAAGTTCCGCACGTAAATAAACAGCGGCAGCATATCCCAATTCAGAAGCATCACAGAACCCATGTAGGGATAAGGAGGAGGAACCTCTGGGAAGAATATGTCGGGGAATGGCCACTTCACTAACCTTCGCTAGGTCCTGAACAAATGCAGTCCACTCTAAAGACAGGGGTTCATTTAAAGGATCATCCCAGGATAAGCCTGACATCCATAAGCGTTGGATAAATTCTATAAATAAATGGAATGGACTGGAACGAAGACCATAGGTATTGGTATTAAGTTCATAGGCAAGAAGTGGCTGAGAGGGATCCTCACGCCAAAGCACAAGTTGGTACCTTCTATCATCAGGATGTACCCAAGTCATACGAAACATCATACGAATATCTGTTACAAACACTACCTCGTGCCTGCGGAAATTTAGGAGGATGTGAGAAATATCTCGCTGAAGCTTAGGGCCTATATGTAAACATTGATTCAGGGACACTTTAGAGGACGTAGGACTACTACCATCGAACACAACACGTATTTTGTCACCAACGGACTTGAAAATTCCATGATGAGGGATAAAATAATGTTCCCGGGTCGAGTCATATGAAGAAAGGGACATATGGTTTAGGTCAAGGTACTCACACATAAAGGAAATATATTTCTCTCGAAAATTAGGATTGGCTTGCAAACGCTTCTCAAGATTATGGAATCGCCGTAAGGCAATGGTTTTAGAATCACCGAGAGGTGGACAATCATGAAGAAAAGGGAGTCTAACCATAAATCTACCATCGCTTTCACGAGTGGTAGTAGCTTTAGAAAAGGTTTCACACTCTATATCCAAGGGGTTCGCAACTGGAGATTGGGGGGCCTCTTCGATTTTCCAGAATTTTTCAACTATTTGGGACAGCGAGACTCCAGTCATGGGGGGGTTCCAAATCAGTAAATCCTCCATAAACAGGACCACACAGGACATAACCAAATATCGTCGAGATAGCAGTAAGGCCATCAGGGGACACAAACAACTCGGACCTTAAAAGGCGACCAATGGCGTCAGCTCCAAGAAGTACACTTATAGTACCAGGTTTGTAAAATAAAGGGTCAGCAAGAGGGAGGTGCTTAGTACAGGTAATTACACTTTTAGGTAAGTCTACCTCTGGGAGGGTACCAGCAATCACATCAACAACTATTGCACTGGTGGAGATTTCTGGAAAAGCAGAATTAACTGGCTTAAATGAAAAGGATACAATGTCCGGGGAATTAATTGCTTGAACATTACCTATTCCACGAACAGGAACTGGAGAAGGAATGATAAGTAAGTTCATGTGGTCAACAACAAGCTCAGTAGTAAGAAGGCAGCCCTGAGCACCAGTGTCACATAAGGCACGCGCTTCCACATAATATCCAGACGAGGTTTTAACATGAAACAAGGCCGTAGGTAAAAGAACGAGAGAATTGCGAGGTAAAGATGTAAAAGCAGGTATGGATTGTACTTATGATGAGATGCACGTTCATCCTGGGTTCTTTGACCTAGAGGGGCATTATAAGTACGGTTACCGTTGGGTGCAGGTGGGGATCGCCCGCCCGAACGGGGAGGTGATGCTCTACGGGAATCACGAGGTGGCGCGGTACAAACACGGTGCCATTCAGTACGTGGGGGTGACACACGGTCCGTTAAGTGACTTTGTGGAGATTGCCGCGGTTGGTTAGAAGCTAAGGCCGCGACGTCTCGGTATGAGCGCTCGCGATCGTAATTCACAGGAGAGGAGTCATCATAACACAGTAACGTGTGATGACTGGAACGACGGCACGTGCGACAGCGATAATCTCGCGTGCATTGGGATATGGAGTGTTTATCCAGGCATCGATAGCACAGTCGGGCTTCTTATACAAAAGTAACACGTTGACGTGTAGGAAGGCGAATAAAATCGGGACACTCGCGTAAGTAATGCGAAGTACTATTACAAAGGTGACATTTAGATGTCGTCGCAAAAGTAACAAAGGCTCTCACAGGAGGTGGGGAACGCGCGTTAGGTTTAGGCAAACGAGGGGAGCTCACAGTAGGGGGGGTAGTAGTGTCAACGACAGAAGCACTACCTACATTGTCGTGGTGCCTACATTCATCCTCAAGAAAGGTAATAAGATGATCAAAAGTAGGGAGGTGATTAGGATTATCGCCATAACGACGTTCAAATCTCGATTTTAACTCTGAAGGCAGTTTAGCAAGGCATAAGTGAACTAATAGGTATGACCAATGTTTAACAGGAAGTTCCAATCTCTCTAAGCATCGATAAGTCGAAAGCAGCGGGTTCTGGAACGACACACGTAACCCGGAAAGTTTAGGCGTTATAATAGGGAGCATCATTATTTGAGCTATGTGGGTATCCGCTAAAACACGAAGGTTATGGTACCTACGTTTTAGGAGGTCACGGGCCACGGTGTAATTGCCCGCCTCAATCTTGAGGTGTTGTATCAATCGACGAGGTTCATCCGATAAGGCTCCCACTAAATAGTGTAGCTTCAAAGTCGGGGTAAGGCTAGGCTGGTTGTCCACCACGCTATCAAACTGGTCTATAAAACTGATCCAACTATCGGGACGGCCATCAAACATAGGTATAGGTAGGTCAGGCAATTTACTAGCCGGGTTATCAATAGCCAGGGATTTATTATCCTTGAAGGGGGTGCTAGTACGGGACGTCTCAAATTGGTGGGGTCGTATTTCGTCTAACTTAATTTTTAAGTCGTCTACTTTGTCCCTTACTACGCGCATCTCGTTCTTAACTTGTACATATTCTTGTTCATAAATCGCAGGATCGAGATTACCTAACAGCTTGGAACAAGCGGCAGAAAACTTATCGCACATAAGTGGCAGGTCGGAAAGACGCGCTCGCATACGATTGGAGGAAAAGGTCTCAAGAACTCGGTGGGAATCATCAACCCAGTCACTAATATAACGGAGTTCACCAATAGCTTCACGGTATTCAGCTGTATCCGTGTAAAGTACGGCCCTTACGGTCTCGTTGTCGGTTTCGTTATCCGACATTTTATTTACTTTAAATCGCAAGAAACAAGGTAGGTAAATTAAACTCACAAAAGATTTCAATACGATGCGTAAAGGAACAAATAGTAAGGGACGGCACCGGGTATGGCAAACGTAACTCGTAAACAACTTGCACGCGGTCACGCGGTAATGGCGTGATCAATAGGGAAACAAAGCGCTCGCGCACCTCACTTGCACTCAAAGGGTAGGTAATTAACGCGCTAATCGATTTAATCGACACTTATGTAAAAGGGGTTGTACTCGAATGTTATTAAGGAATTTACTGTAAATAGGTTAGGTATATGACGAGACGTTTTGTTCAAATTACAAAGGAGAGTGGCAAATAAATAACTCTCAATTAAACAAATTACGTTACTAATAAGGGGTCCTAATAAAAAACTACGCTCTGCTACCAAAATGTTTGAGAGTTTAGGCAGTGGATTACACGTGGAGGGCGACAATGATAGGTGGAAAATTAGTCAGGTCTGAGCACTTATAGCTAGGTACTTACCACATCAGCTTTCAGGGTTCAGGTATCACTTCACAAGCCACAATCACTAGAAATGTCTGTAAGGAGCTTCACAGGATACACACGCGGCGAAGCACTCTGGTCGGTCTAGTACATGTGTCATAGGGAACGTCTCGATGTCGACTCGATCTTCGGGGTTCTCACGGTACGTTTTAAACAAATAAGGTATGCGTGACAGTGTGCGCGGCGTAGTAGTAATATAGGGTACACAAACAAATCAAAATATTGTAGTAAACAACGTGCATTTTACCTAAGTCATTGATGTCATTTAAAAAAACGTTTATAAGTATGTCTATGATTCATAATGCAGTAATTTAATTAGAACAATAGTTTTACTCTGCGCAATGCGCAAAACCATCAGACATTTGTGTTAAAAACTGAAAAGTGTTCATATTTTCTTGTTTATATTTTATTCGTGTATATTAAAAAGTAGGGGACTGTGGAATATCAATACAATAATTTTTATGTACAAATTATTGTTTCATGCATAAAAATCACGAAGTTTTCGAAAAAAATTGCTTCTAGATATCATTAGCTACAAGTCATGTTTATTATATCATAAAGAATTAGTTTCAAATTTCAACAAGACCATGACCTTGTACAATGATTAGGCTAACGTAATTAAGTTGTTTTAATCTTTTTAACTAATTCAGCTCATCGTACAAGTGATTAAAAAATACGTTAATTTTCTCAATTTCGTGTAGGACCGCCTTAACAAAATAACAATGAGTGATTCTCCGGAAAGCATTCTCCACGATTTTTAGTTTAAGTTTTTTTTTGGAAATAGAAAAAAACTACACTAAAGAAGGCCTACAATTAAATTCATTAAATTATTTAATAATATAAATGCATTAAAATCAATTCACCATTAAAAACTTCAGTATTATACATTTTATTTTATAAAATGTAATTAAATGTTTTGAAGCGTAACTAACTATATATACAACTTATTAATAAAAATTAAGATAAATTACTTAATAAAACACAAAAACAAAAATTATAAAAAGGGTCCTTGTGGTAAGGTTCCTAGGATGCTGGCAGCATTACCGCGCTGGATAGCGATGCTTATACGCTGAGCAAGGTAGCTGCCAGCTCTTAGGTCACCACTGATGTCAACTAGCCTCTTGGAAATCTCTTTGAAAAAAGAGATAGCGTTGGGACCCCACGAACCCAGTGTTTCGACTCCAAACGGTACAAAGTGGTACCGGGAGTCGATCTGCCTGTACTTGTTCTTTTTAAAGTTTCCGGCACCTTTCGCAGCCAAACCAGCATCACGGCTTGTCCCGGGCAGATGAGAGGCTGCAAGTGTGTCGACACAGGTAGCGTCCCACACAAGAGCCCGACCCATCAGCCAAGGAACAAGTGACATGCCTAAAATTATATTGAATTCTGTTGGAATCAAACAAATCGGTTTGTTATGTATTCCGATATTTCATTTTGAAATTTTGGTACCCACGAAAGTTATTTATGACTCCACGAAAGTTACGAAACGTATTTTTCACAGCGGAGTTCTATTTTATTACATATCACAGTTCCGTGTGATGTATTGGTTATGCCAAATCCTTTTTATTCCACATGTGCATACATTCAATCAAGGGCAGTGTTTTATCAAGTTATTCGTATATGAATTCTATGTAGAACTTTCCTTATTGACGTCGATAAATTAATAAGCCAACCATTTATATAGTTAGTAGAACATCAGGGTTCAATCAATTAGACATATTAACTATGTTTGACAAAAATATATAAATATATGGAAAAGTCATGCTTATACCCACTCAAACTATCGTGTTAATAATTTTGGGAGAAAACGTTAACATGGTTATTTAAAAACATTTACAGACTGATAGAGAAGTAAATTAAGACTGCATAAATAAATCTTCGTAACCTTACGTGGAGTGAAAGATAACCTTCGTGGTCAAATGTCCACGAAAACAATGCCACAAAAGTTACGAAAATTTTACATTTTCAAAAGTTTGCTAGTTGTTTCTTGACAAATATAAGAACTAAAAAGCGGACAAAGAAATTGAAAAAGGGTTTTATACTGAATATTCAACACTTACATCTAAATCATTCTATTGTCTTTAATATTTAATTATGAAGGGTTTCTTCGAAAGGTTGTCAGAAAAAAGTTGATGAATTTGTGTGCCTATATTATCTGTATCATACCGATAAAAAAAGCATTTGTCCTCCAATGATGCTGTAATAAAACTAAAGTTTCCGTAGGGCCATTAAGCGTGTCTTAAAGTTGAGGCTCCTTGAAGCTATGGATCTTTTTATGTCGCGTTCACGAATCTACCATAATCGTGTGACCGAGACAAAATATTTTCTAACACTTTCTGTTTAAACGATATCAATACTGGTTTTTTGAATGATCAATTTTGACTTATTTACAATTTTATTGTCATATAGTATGTGTACATAACACAACAGACAATAAAGATATTAGTAGTTAAACTGAGCGCGAGGTCGTTGGGACGCGCGGAGAACACCGGTCTTGCTCCCGTTTTCGGCGGTAAAATATTATTTAAAAAATATCTGTAAGCCCTATTTTATATTTAAAACTATGTCTGTGTAGATTAATAAACAGAAAATCATTTAAAGTTAATTCCAAAGCTGTTTATTAAATGAGTTAGGAATTATGAACGTGTGACCTCCAAAAAACGGCCCTCGGAGAATCACTCCAATAATGTCCGGCGTAGAGTTTCATCCAATGTCGGAGCAAAGAAGTTATTATTATTTATTTTATTTTGAGCTACCATTTGATACCAACTTATTTTTGGTAATTTGCATCGACATGACAGCCAAGAATTTTCTGACCTCTTAAATATTTAGTAGGGACGTCTATGTCTTATACGGTGAAATTCGGGACTTAGCCGAACTTTTAAATAATCGATGACTTTTTTATTACTGTATATCTCTAATTCAATAGTCTGATAATAATCAGAAAACAGGAGCGTCCGAAAGCAAGATGGAGTGACGATATCCGACTAACTCTAGGACCATACTGGGTCAGTGTTGCAGAAGACCGAGCCCAATGGAGAGAACGCGTTTCTCAGTCCTATTATCTTGTGATAAGCACTGGAACTGCGCGCGCGGCGCCGCCCGCGCCGGTCGTCCTTGTGACTGTCTCTGTGCATATTGACGCGTAAACTTGCCTACGACTACCTCGTTCGCGCTCGCTGCAAGTGATTTGTAATGCTCGCTGTTTGTGCGTGCCGTCACTTTTTATTTGTTACACCCTCCAATTACACTGGTTTGTTACTAATTCCCACAAAATATTTTAAATTGTTAAAATGTATAGCTCAACTAAAGCTTGCATAGTACTTACTTTAAGCCGCATACCATAGCAACATAAATACTTTATTAATACTTAAGTAATTTTTATCCTTACCTTATAAGTTTGAAAAGGCGCTATATATGAGTCTGCAAACGTGCTTGTACTTTATGTTAATACAATCTAGGTTATAACACTGGACTTGTATTTCTTGTAATTTTTACTTATTTAAATAAAGATCTTTTGAAACTGAAACTGAATGGAGAGAACTGGAGGAGGCCTATGCCAAAAGGCACGCCGAATTGCGAGATATATTATAAGAAATATAATTTAAAAAATATTATATTGCATGTAATTCGAAATAAAGGGGCCTTATTATTAATTCAATAGTCCAGTGGTTGCCAAATCGTGGTACGCGACCCCTCAGTGTTACGAATATAGGGAATCCAAGAGCTAAGTAAAACGTTGTGCATAGACAATACAGTTATGTTTCTTTTAACTCGGACAAGGAAATATTCAAACTTCAACTTTAGTTACTCGAATAGAGATCCATCAATAAAAAATAGATCAATAATTTGTGAACTCGCGCGCCAGGGGCCCAGGGTCCACTTTGGACCGTGATCCAGGATTCGGCAGATCAGGTAATTACTGTGGAGTGACTGCCGTCTGACCTCTACGTCCCCGGTAACAGAGGATTAGCCAGATTGAATCACGGTTACACATTCAGTCGCCTGAATGTGCAGGTTTCCTCACCCTGTTATCCCGCACCTTATGAGCATCGGTTAGTAAAACGGAACGTATATAGCTCGCAAGAGTCAATGGTACATAGTGATCGAGCCCCGCACCTCCCGCATAAGCCAACTTGTTAGCCACCGACGCTCTTATTAATAACAATAATTATGATGTAATACATACCTTGCAAATAATAATCTATCTTTGTTTTGTCTTCGAACATAGGTATCCTTTTCAACTTTTCACAGACTTCTGTCCCCAACTACCTGCATCCAGTTAATTCCAGCCTGTTGCCGGATGTCATCTGTCCATCTTCCTCTGCCGCGGGTTACATTGCGGGTATTTCATTGCTCCACCCTAAGGTCTTTCTGACCCAGCGATCGTGGTTCATCCGTGCTTCGACCACGTCGATGACCCCTGTCCTTTTTGTAATCCACTCGTTTCTTTTGTAGTCTCGCAAATAATAATATTACCTCTATTTTATTTTATTTATTTATTTAATTATTTTACATCAATCCACAGCTCTTAAGATTTAGTACACAAGCAAATCTAAAATATACAATTTGGTCTCATAGAGATGTAAAGCCTGCCGTAAAATAACTAGAAAGCTAACTACATTATACAGAACAGAACATTAATAATGATAACCAAGAAGACTACGAAAAAAGGAAATAAGTAGTCGGAAAACAAGCTGGATTTTCTCTAGGGGCTTTTGAGCACTATTACGTAGATGATTTGAGAGATCTAACTGTTTACCTCGGGGACTTCAGGCTGAAGAACTTACTTTAATAAATAATGTAAAACTTTGTGTGTTTGTTTTTCCCTTTTAATTTTAACGCACCTATTATCCAGCGTTATAGTTTTTAAGTGTTATGTATATGTAAAACAAATGAAATGCAAAGTAAAAGTCGTTAAAGGAAGGCGTATGGAAATTAGTGTTTTAGTTAAGGAGTGTCATTTCTAAGACCCTTTCTTGATTAATTAAGACTCTTACTAAAGTGTCTTGTATTTTTCAAAATATTTTAATTGAAGGATTTTTTAAAGTAATTTAGTCTCATTCTATTCTATTTATTAAACAAAACCTTGCAATTATTGCAATAAATAGTAGACAACTTGTAAGTTTTTTAGACTGATCTTATGTGCCTAGTCTATAGAAGTACTTAAAGTATGTAGTCTTTAAAAACATTAAAGCTTTAAGATAAAATCACTCTTATTGGTATAAAACCCCTTAAAACCAGATAGTAATAAAAATGTCTTACAAATAGTCCACTCCGCTTGTCTCTAAAGCAATGAAGTCTGATCCCATATTCAGTTCTTAAGCAAGCAACTTTTTCCTTAGCTAATTGGAGCGTGGCAAGTTTAATAACAGGCAGGATGCTCGCGCGATTTGACCGCCAGACGCGGCACCTGTGGAGTGCCCGATTAAAATATTCAAATCGCCTCCGGGAAAGGCACCTAGTTACGCGCACACACTTGCAATGCAGTTTCTATATCAACGATTAATATTTAACGCACGATAAAAGTTTAGTCGAATTTTATGGGTAGTGATTTCTCGCGTCTTTGATCGGATTTCGCACTCTATTTCCATTAGGGATGAGCTTCTAAGCTGTGTAGCGGAAAGCAGTTTAAGAATGTGTCTTAAGTCAACCTATTTGGTACAATTCATTAATGATTTTTGTTGTTCTTAAAATAATGGTTAGAAGAGGGAGAACCAATAAACGTGGTGTGACGATTTTATGCTTTATTAAGATGCATTTAGAGTTATTGAGTTTAATACACTTTTCCTTTGCACGTCCTCGGTCAGGTCAATATGCTTAATTTTCCTTATTTTTCTATAATATTGTCTCGGATCTGGGTGTTGTATACTACCGTTGTTTCATATTTCTATAACACAAGTGCTTATGCTACTTACTCTTACTCAAATCCCTTTTGAGCAATGTTTGTGATGTCCCACATTCGGCCACTTTCATTAATAAATGTAGGATATAAACGCGTCATTAAATCATTGGACATTATGTTTTATATTGCCTGTCTCTCCGCGAAAAGCTATTACTTTAATTTGGGTTTCACGAAAATATTTATGTTGTGACGCTCCAGATTCTGCGTGGCAAAGCGGGTCCATTAGCAAATTGGATCTTATTTATTATCCGTTTCCATTAATGGAGTGTCGTTTCACATGAGGTGTCAGAGGTATCGGACCAACAAATCAAAGTAAGGAGGCACAACTTGTTGAGGTAAAGTATCTCTTGTACAGTGGGCCCCGCATGAACTTACCCAAATCTGTCAAAATATCTCAAATGATATGGAACTCTATGTGATCATCATACTCGACTGCCTCGTTGGTCTAGTGGTCAGCACGCTGGGTACTATCCACGAGGTCCCGGGTTCGAATCCCGGGTTGGGCCGAGAGTGTTTAGGTTTTTCTGTCTTGAAATTACTCAGACACAGCTCCGGAGTCAGGAAGTTGGTGGTGTTAACACCCGTGCCTCGGAAAGCACGTTAAGCCGTCGGTCCTGCGCCTGATCTCTCTACGGTCATGTCGGACTGCCGTCTCGCCGAATTATGAGAGTGAAGGAACAGAGAGTGCACCTGTGTATTGCGCACACACTTGTGCATTGTATAATATGTCCTGCGCAGTTGGCTAATCTCTGTTGAAATAGGCCGCCGTAGTCGAAATCGGCTAGGAGGACATCATCATCATCATACGGTTGAAATATTGTTGTGGAAATTTTACAGATCTGGGTAGGTTGAAAGTTGTACGTGGTAAGTATTAGTATTTAGCATTAGAACAGTTTAGAGTCTATCACAGCTTAGGTCAAGCCAAACACACAAGATACCGCATAGTGTCAAAGTGCAGTAGCTACATCCATATACTGATATAAAAATGCTAAAGTGCATCTGCCTGTCTGTTACCTCTTGCCGCTTAAACCGCTGAGCCGATTGAGATGGAATTTGGTAGGAGAGATAGTTTGAGACTCCGGAAACTCCGGAGAGGACATAATTAGAGCTTGATTCCAATGTACCCTGTCTAATACTAATTAAATTTTAAGTTAATTCTTTCTGTGGTAAAAAAATAAAAAAGAGAAAAATGAAAATATTTTTTTAGAAGTGACCAGTGGAATATGTCCAAAAATCCAGTCTAGCGTTGGACTGGATTTTTGAGTGCACTACTTTAAGATTTTGTCTAATATGAAGATTAAAGTGTTAGTATTATACTGGCATTCCAGTGCCAGTCTCCATTGTTCCAGTGCATCTAGCAGTATTACGCTGGGCTGGAATAATAATCCGGCATGATGGTGACTATACGAATTAATGATACCCACCTGACTTTACGATGGAGTGTGAGGGAGTGTAAATAAGATAAGGTGTTTTTTTCTGCATACCACATACAGACATTTACAAAAATATCATCGAGTTGTACAATTTAGCACAGAATTAATGGTACAATTTAGGAGGTCCTATTCCAAAAGCAATTTCTTCCAGACAACCATCGGTGTAAAGTAGGTAAGTCAGGCAGGACATTATTATTAATTGTCTCAACAAACACATCAATTACCTGGTCCCAGCAAACTAAGCGTGAGCTTGTGCTATGGTAGCTAGTATAACGGATAGACATACTAAATCCGTTTATACATCCATGACTTAAACAAATGAACATACAGTCACAGAACGCACAAACACACATACACGCACACACACACACACACACACACACACACACACACACACACACACACACACACACACACACACACACACACACACACAAACACACACACACACTCATATATTCTTCTGCTGATCTTGGAAATTAATTGTTAAACATCTGATTATTATGTTTATTTTGTTTCTTTTTAAGTAAACAAAAATGTATATTCCGTTAACGTTTCAACCGTATCTTATTATTGTGTCGCCAATACTTTGTACCTATTTTAAGATACCAGATGTAACAATTGTACCAATAAATTAATTATTATTATTTGCCCCCTGCGGGATTCGAACCCGCAACCTCTGGTTTTGTAGTCCGGAGAGCGAACCACTACACCAAGACGGTCGTCAAACATTCTTTATCCGATTGCATTCTCAGAAAAAAGGTTGTGAGTTGTGACGTGTGAGGTGGGTACTTGCATATCTGGCGGTAAGTCCCTACTGTATAATTGTGAAAGCGTTTGCGCTGACTCATTTGCGCGGCAAACAGCGCAACTGTTGGCTCATAATTAGTAACAACATTTTTCACTTTACGTGAAAAGGATCCCATGTCTTTAAATAATTTACTGATTGGTGTGAAAATAAATACTAAAAAAGTGCAGCCTTAATTGCTTTTTTTTGCCGACCATGTCCCGAGTTCACCAACTTGTAAACAGCTGGTTAAGAATTATTTGACATATTTTGTATGGGAATTCTGTCAAATTAACCGTTAATCGAGGTTTACGCGGCTGTATAAAAAATAATGCACTCGGGTTTGGTTAGTGTTGTAATTACTGATAATAAGTCCAAATAAAATTTAAAATTAATTGCATAATTGCACCATGAAATACGTTCGTAAAATTACTTGAGACATGGATAAGAAATAAAAATCGAAACATTTTTCTTAAATAAATACATAATGTGCAAAAAATTGTGCTTTAATTTTTGTAAACGCGTTTAACGAATTTCTATATGTAATAAAATAAGCCGACAGTCTTGGTATGGATTTTTCTAATAAACTTCATCCTAATATTATGAAATACTAATATTATAAATGCGAAAGTGTCTGTCTGTCTGTCTGTGAGCTCTTGACGTTTAAACCACTGAACCGATTGAGATGAAATTTGATATGGTGACAGTTCAAAACCCTGGAAAGGACATAGGCTACATTTTGTCGTGATATAAAAACATTAAGGGGGTGAAATGGGGGATGAAAGTTTATATGGAAAATACAACTCTTGCGGGCGAAGTCGCGGGGAACCACTAGTCTTTAATAAAATACAAAATTCTGTAATGTAAAATGTCAATTTATTATACACAAGGCTTAGATCAATCTACGTTTAGATACCTACAGAGGTATACATAATTAATACGAAGCTGCAAAAACGTATATTTTTTATTTTCTTCACGGCAACAAAGTTATTGTGACTTGTTGCTGCCAATTATTTGTTGGGCGCTTTCAGCGAGCTAACGAGATTCCCTTGTCTGCCAATAAACTTTACACTTTTCTAATTAGTAAGCACTTTTCTCATTTGTTTCGTTGAATAAACATCATTAACTATTTCGAAGAGCTATTAAGTTAAATAGTAATAAAACTACTTATGCTTCTACAGCCGCTATTTTCCATTGGCGTGATAAGGTTGTTTACCCTTAAATAGGCATAATTAATAAGTTTGTGCAATCTTATTGGATTAGTAACAAATAACACAATAAAGCCGTCCCCAAGAAAAATAAATAATAGCACAGACCAGATATCTATTCTGTTCTTTTTCGTGCCCTGGACAAAATAGCAAAAATGACACTACACAATAAGTTTTTAACAGATAGTGTGGCGTGAAAAATATAAGGCACATTAAGGTCTAACTTTATCAACTGCATTCCTGTTAGGGGGTGATTCGCTGCTCTAATACTTTTACTATGGAACAAACAGCGAAATCTCAACAAAAATATGATTTTCGCATAAACACTAACAGCTGATCAGTAAGTCCAAAATAAAAAAGGTGTATTTTTCGCTGATTTTGTTTTGAAGGTGCTTTTACTTATTAAATGCAATGCAACAGTTTTTATTAAAGGTTCAACATCGAAATACTCATATTTTATCTACCAAACCCCTAAAGTAGTGATCAGCTTTTTTGTAATTTCGATGTTGATCCCATAGTAAAAGTTGTTCTATTAAAGTATCAGACCCAGGCACCCCTTAAATGGAACACAATTGATTTTGTTAGACCCTGTATTAGGTAAGTAAATGTACCATAATGCGATTTTAATGTTGATTGTACTACGAAAGAGATAAACCAGAAATTAAGTTCAAAAAGCTTCTCTCTATTAATACGCTGTTAGAGGATTATTCGTACCGGTAGCTCGTAGCAGTCGTGGATTAATAAGACGTGTTTGTTTTCCCGACGCCATTCCCGGCGGAGTCAGGCAAGGCTTGCTGAAGACGGTGCTGCACCACTGTAGTTATGTACAGTGGCCGCCACATCATCTTACCCTGTCAAATTTCTGCAACCATATTTCAATCTTATGTTGAGCGCATAGAGTTCCATATCATTTGAGATATTTTGACACATTTGGGAAGGTTGATACGAGGCCCACTGTACCGAAAATCACGAACATATTTCAGAAAAGTTGAACCCTAACCGATATGGAAGTTGCGGACCATCACAAGAGATCAGAAAATTGGATGCATAGGTATTAA
Organism: Pyrausta nigrata; assembly: GCA_949316185.1. Lineage (NCBI taxonomy): Eukaryota > Metazoa > Arthropoda > Insecta > Lepidoptera > Crambidae > Pyrausta > Pyrausta nigrata. The sequence goes on from OX438937.1 coordinate 2,754,590, forward strand.
CCCCAATTTTGGTACTCTGGTATCAATTGAAAATATTGTAGGCAAGCCCGAGTATACATACCTGATCCAAAATCAACACAGAATATATCGAAACTTTCTTCAATTACATGGTTACTTTTTTTTCAGTCAGGTTCCCAAATGAAAATAAGATTTAAAGAAAAATATAAAGAAACGACTTTATCGCAATTCATTATTTTTGATAATCGAATTTTTCGAATAGGAACTTCTGTAAAATATCCGAAATAAAAGTAGTAAATACAGAGATAACGCAACTTGCGCGCCATATCGTTAATTAAGCAGATATCGTGCGTATTTTTCTATGAATGAGTGAAATCATACACGCGTACGATTTTTTATAGCAGATAGGATTGCAAAACAATTATTTTCTTTGCATAGATCGATTACATTAAATATGTATTATAGGTACATACATATTTAATTGTTGCTGTGTTCCTGAAAATTTGGCAACTCTTTGCAATGTTTCGCAGTCTGCAAGTATACACCTTTGTCAATGGGTTTACGCACGCTTGCTAATAGTCTCGTCAAAGAAATCGTCAGCAATCTATGTATGCGTTCAGATGTACGTGCAAAAACAAATAAGTGAATAGAATATTTCTATGGCCAGACATGACCTATCTTCGGCCGCATCGTCGCTTACCATCGGGTGAGATTGCGGTCATGCTACGAAGTGTTATGGGTGTCGTCCTTGTGAACTTAGGCTGATTTCAGAAATCAGAAATATTTATTTGCGTTTTCATTGAGATAAGTACATGTAAGTTAGATTTCTTAATCTATTTTTACTGTAACATGTTATGGCGAACGCTGCGCTGCAACAACGCAGAGGAGCATCTAGTATACGTCCCTGGCCAATTTGTAGGAACTGCAACGGCATTTTCATTTAACTTAGTTTGTGGCTTATACTATAGATAGATTTATTATGTAGTAGTATAGATTTATAAGTTACAATTTATGAGTTTGCTTGTAAACCCAAGTTTTAAAGGTGCTTAGCTCTCCATGGCCTTAGCAAGTAAATGATTTGGATCCAAGATTTTTTTCTCGTTTAACGTCATCATAATAAAAGATAAAAGTCAAGATAAAAGAACTTAACAAATTGAATCACGTTCCTTAAACGATTCGCCGAAGTTCTCAGGAAGCGTTTAAAAAGTGGACACTTAGTATATTACTCCGGGTTTTTTCGCCAGGGGCTTACGAGGGTCGTAAAATGTCACTACTTCCTCTTAGCACCTCACGAGCAAGGATTACACTTTGTTGGGGTTTGTAAAAAATAAGTCAAGCTACGAGAGTTTATGTGGGACTGGCTTCGTTAGAGGCATTTGGTGGATAGGCCTAAACTATTGTCGAAAATGTATAGTCAGCCTTATTGTTTTATAGTGAATTGATTTAAAACCTTTGTGGTTTAGTTTAAACAAGATGAAATCTATTAAAAAGCGAAGTTCGCTATCGCTACCAAAATGTTAAATCCCATAACCCGTATGTGCCGTAAGTTTTATGAACTCGGCGGTAGTTGCGTGGACTCAGATACTAATATTTTCAGTGACGTGCAACATTTCGTTGACAATAGCGAAGTTCGCTGTAAATTGCATCTTGTCTAAGGGCCCTGGATCCTGAAGCTTTTGTCCGGATGACGATGTTCGTATTTTCGACTGTAGGCGTTTACATATTTCAGCACGATAGCAACAGAAGAGTCAACAAAACTAAACTCCAAAATACGGATATTGTCACCCGCAGTGATACCTCTAAAAGCGTTAGTACACCTATGCGTTCGCATGCGGCCACGAGTCAGTCAGATCGCGTCGTTTAGCATTGCGATGGAAACATCTATCTTCAGTTACCAGCGAAATGATACCGTCAAGGATGCAACTATTTTATCTAGCTATTCAGAGTGACTTTTTTATGAACATCCTTTTTTTTCTAAGTATAAGGATCGTTTATATTAAGGAGCCGTTTATGAATTTTGGCTCTATAGCTATAAGTAGAGCGAGACATAGCATATGAAAAACAATGCCATACAATTTACCCTTTCTGCTTGATTGGCTGCCGCATGCGAATGCGTAGGTGTACTGCGGCATGAGGTACTGCAGCGCATTTCACATGGAAATAAAAATTACTGTCTATTTATTTATTTATTTATTGTCCAGGTAAGTACCTCAAAACGGGAATAGTTTAGATAAGCATCGAACCACTCTTAGAACTTTATAATCCCACTAATGTTTTACAGAAGAAACCTTTTTAAAACCTAGACTAATGGGCGAGTCACAAAATCGAATAAATAGTCTAGGTAGCGCGGAGCCAATTTTGTACATTGTAAGTGTTCAAAAATACAAGTGGATTTCCCTGTAAAAGTACTTTCTAGGGTTGTCAAGTTAAGGGCGCTGAATTCTAACAAGCATAATCTTGGATGATTAGTTGAAGTTAAGTGAGCATTAGCAAACCAATAAAAATTAACAACGGGAAGTACCATCTTTGGGGTAGACAAAATGAATATTTTCAAAATATATGCATTAATGTCGATAAAACTAAATACTAAATATAATTAAATTATTTTGGTAGGTAGTGAATTCGTCTTTACAAACTTATCTAACAGCCGCGAGGTTAAGTAAAGATTTTCAAAACTCGCGAACTTCGCGATGAGGCAACCCTGGATCTTGTTATTCTCAAGTGGACCCAGATTCACCGCGGCTGCAGCGCAAAATGCAATTTCGCGAAGGCTTCCCGAAACATAAGACTTTTATTTTCTTGGAACCCATATTCAAGGCGTTGTTAGTGTAACAAGGGATATTTCACTAGATGTTTATTGATCCTTTTAAAATTCTTACCTTTTTGTATTGCAATTTGCGAACCTAAGGAAATTCTTACAGCTTTCACCACTTTGAGTGAAAAAAATACTAATGAATTTAACGCGTTATATGGAACAGGTTTTGCATCTTACATTCGTATTTAAAAATAGATTATCTGTTGTAATAATTTAGGGCTTAATTCAGCTCCGGAGTCAGGAAGTTGGTGGTGTTAACACCCCCGTGCCTCGGAAAGCACGTTAAGCCGTTGGTCCTGCGCCTGATCTCTCTACGGTCATGTAGGACTGCCGTCTCACCGAATTATGAGAATGAAGGAACAGAGAGTGCACCTGTGTATTGCGCACACACGTGTGCACTATAATATGTCCCGCGCAGTCGGCTAATCTCTGTTGAGATAGGCCGCCGTAGTCGAAATTCGGCTAGGAGAACATTAATTTAGGGTTTTATAACAAACATACCACTTGTAAAGATATGTCCAAGTTACCGTAGCAATAACATTTAGTGCCATCCACTTGTAGCCTTTCATATTCGCAACCCTCGTAAATCTGGGAGAGATCCAAAACGCGAGATATTCCTCCTTTCAGTGGAGTCGACGGAAAGCGCAACTGCAGAATGACTCACATGCGATATTGTGAGCTCTCTTGCTTGTCAATATTGCCGGGTTTCGTGGCAAACGTTCTGTGAAATTGTAAAATCCAGTAGCATGCTGATAAGGCATCCTTCAGAACGGCGAATTGAACGAATAAGGGAGTAGCATTTGTCAAAAAAATGTTGCAATTCTATAGAATGACAATGCGTAGAAATGCTATTTGGTACGGTACGGGCGATAGCATGACAACTTTGGGCCATTATAAACAGTCGTAATACGGTGATTTTGCAACATAAATATTCAAAAAATAGTCGTATGTGTATGGCACTATACTTTAAAATAGCATTTTGTACAACGCTCTCTAGAAAATAAAAGTGGTTTGCACAAACTTGTAATTTAATGAATGACTCGGTATTCTGTAGCTAGAGCTTTAGGAGAGAAGAATTAGAAATAAAACTTAAAACAGAACTTACTACTACCATCTACTACTACTGCTACCTACTACTTATTTGTTTGACACGTGAATAAATATGAGAAAGCTAATTTGTAATGTTTGGTTCCACATTACCAAACGAGTATTACCTATCTGTTGCAGCCAGAGACGTCAGAGACCTGAATATCAAAATCATCTCTGACGGATGCACTATCCGTGCTTCAAGCTCTGCAAAGCAACAACATAAACACTATCCTCATTCTGGAATGTCACAAAGCACCCCAGATCATTGCAGAAAATATCAACATAACACTGCGATGGATTAAAGGACACAGTAATTCATTCGGCAATGATGCGGCTGACGATCTTGCCACAAGGGGATCGAATGCGACAGTATATGGACCAGAACCACTGTTGACAATACCGCAAGCCCAAATAAGAACATAGCTGCGTGAAAAAACCGAAGAAACTCACTTAATAGAATGGAGAAACAGTGAGGGATACAGGCAAACAAAGGATGCGGTTCCGGTAGCATCAAAAAGGTTTGCCCGTAACCTCATAAGACTAAGCAGGGCCAAATACGCAAAGTTATAGGAGTTATAACAGGTCACTGCCATCTTAACAAGCATCTATTCACCATAAGTGTAACAGACAGCCCCCTATGCAGAGGCTGCATGGAGGCCGAAGAAACGCCACAACACGTGCTGATGGACTGCAGGATCGTGGCAGCACAAGAGGCAGGTATCCTTCAATCACCAGCATCACTCCTGGAAGCGTGCGGCGACCTAGGGAAGCTAATAGCTTTTTGGGAGAGCTCGGGTTGGTTGGAGTAGAAGGATACACACACAATACGCACAATGGCCCAATTAAGCGGCTAAGTGCGGAAAAAGCCCGGCAAAACAAACTAACTAAACATCACCTATATGATATCTGTCATCAATTCAAAATTAGGCGTCTCATATTTACTAAAGTGTTGAACATTGATAAACCGAATTATTATAATACGGCTCACTGACGCAGTAAGCACATACTAAAATTCGTCGACTGACTGAGGTCCTCCGTAGCTTAGTTGGCAGAGGATTCACACGAATACCAAAGGTTGACCAAAATTAAGGTATTCAATTAAACAGTGTGTCCGGGTTTCGACTGGCGTAAATGTATGGGCTATTAGAACATCAAATGTTATCGACAAAAATGTATGGGCTATTAGAACATCAAATCTTATCGACAAAAATGTATGGGCTCTTAGAACATCAAATGTTATCGGCAAAAAACCCCCATGTTTGGCGTCTGATTCCCCCCCTCTTGAAATGGCAGCCATTTTAATTATTTAAAAAAAATGCTATTTTATGGATCTGGATTACCTTCCAAAAGAATCATTTTCATAATTTTTTTGGAAGGTAACGCTATGGCCTATCAAGTGACTTAAAGATTAATTATAAATTATTTACCGTCATAGAGGAATTTTTTTTATATAAATCTTACCAAAAATTAAAAACAGTTGAACAGTTATTTAAGCCTATTACAAAACTAAACCTAAAAATTCATGTTTTTCTGTTTTTTTTTTCAAAAAAAAATAAAAACAGGATTATGTGTCTTTAAAATGTGATAAATTAAACGCACTTAAATTATCGCTAGTCGAAATCCGGACACTATATTCCTGTATATGTGGAATCTCACGCTAGAGCAATTATTCTATCGTCACATACAACGGACGTCTTTCTTAAAAAGATACAAAACGAGGTCACTTTTAGCCGTTTTTTTCTTTGCGATTAAACTTTACACATGAGTAAGCCCTTTAAAAATACTAGTGGGGAATAATAATTTTATATAAATTGAAGTCGAATCCCTTATTAAGGTAAAAGGTAGTGCCTACTGATGTTGGGTACCAACCTATTGGTTGAGAGGATAATACCTTGTTACATAAAATTTCTTATTTTTTTTGAAATGACAATGGTAACTGTAAAATTTTATATATTTTTTACAATTGCTCGTAAAATACGACGAGCAAAATACAACGTTTTCTTATGCACTACAGAGCCCTAGAAATTGGAATGCATTGCAAACTGCATTTACAAAGTGAGTGCATGCATGATGCATGCCGGGCCGCTCGATCGCATTACTGTCAATTTTCTGCCACTAGCACTTGTTGGAAATACATTTAGACGACCTCGGGGCGTAATACGTGCAATGCAATCTGCATTTATTTGGATTTTTAAAGAAAATAATTGCTTGAGTAATTGTATGTTTCTAAAATCTGATTATATTTATCGTTGATATAGTAACAAAACTAGCAGTTGCAAGTTCTAATCCCGCATGGGGCTAATAATTCTGTTATGAGCACGAGCACTTATACCTCAGTCATTACAAATAATTTCATAAAAAGTATATAAGTATGTCCATCTGTTACCTGAGTCACCATATCACAAGCTTACGCTTAGTTTAGTTATTTTATACGGCACTTTTTTAGGTTTCTGTAGATACCTCAAAAGGAAAAAAACCGGGCAAGTGTGAGTCGGTTTCATACAAAGGTTTTTTTCTACGATGTTATCACAAATACGCGGTTTTCGGACTTTTTACTTTATTTGTACTCTTTAAACCTTCTTTTTTACCAAATTGCATGGTTCTAGGCCCATGGGAAGTACCCCATAGGTTTCTGTTCCCCTAAAAAATGTTAAAATAGGGCAAAAATGGCCGTATCTTTTGATTGCATTGTAAAAGCTTGATTTTTGTACAGCTTCAAAGTAAGACCTTACAGTCAGTAAACGAAAAAGTCCGTAAACCGCAAACTCGTGATCAGATTGTAAAAAGAAATGGTTTGTACTAATATAATGTCAGATTTTTATTTTTTGCTGTACGCAACTGATTTCAACACTCAAACTAAGAAAAAAGCAACACTCAAACATCAAGGATCAAACACGTGACCCGTTTAAAGACTCGTAGCAACAATTTCATCCGCAGGGACTACGAATTACTACGACCGCATGGATCGTAGCGTTTTCGTAGCTCGATTCATAGAAACAGGTACGCGGGAAAAATTTTAGTCAACCGACTACGGTTGCTACGAAGGAGAAATATATACAGTGGGCCTCGCATCAACCTTCCCAAATATGTCAAAGGACAACATGGTCAGGTGGGGATTTTCGGTAAGCTCCGATGTGGACTGTGTTTGTGGTGCGGTGCAAATTTAACATCGTGCCCGGCGTGCCCCAACACCTGCACGCCAGAGGATTTAATGGACGGCAGTCGATCCGCAATAGAAGTGGCTGAATTCTGGGCTGCTACAATGTAATTTTCTCGTGTTCCATCGATCGCTAAGAAAAAGAATATGTCAAAATATCTCAAATGATTTGGATCTCTATCTATGTGATCGATCAACATAAGGTTGAAACATGGTTGCGAAAATGTCACAGATCTGGGTAGGTTGATGTAGAGACATTATTTTCTTCTTCGTAAGATTAAGATTTTCGGACAACTTACTGCTTGTGCAAGGAACTGTAGAAAGACCTGGAACAAATAAATACATTTTAACGCTGACTGTACAAATACTTTAGTCATCGAAGCGGAAGGTAAAGAGGTAGATACGTACACAGTTGCGTCTCTATAATAGTATATTTCAACATTAAACCATGTAAGCTTTAAAAAAAAAGTTTATTAAAAGTTGAAATGAAAGATCAATACACTTCTATTTCTTTATTTTAAACATTAACTCCCTTACTAATAATGAATTTGCCACTACTTAAACACTTGTTTATATATGAGACGGCTGGTTTGGAATAAATAACTTGACATAGTAAAGTCAGATCCCACTGCTGGGAAAAGGCTTCACCTCAACTATCAGGAGGAACGAGCCATACCCCACCACGCGGGCTCAGTGCGGATTGGTGGAGAGGTGTCTGTAAGGCAAGTGACTAACCTTACTGTCAGATGTTATCAAGCCGCCCTAGGGCCTCTGACTAGGCTTAACGACTAACACCAACAGATATTAGCCGGGACCAACTGCTTAACGTGCCTTCCAAAGCACGGAGATGCTTGTCATGGTCGTCACTTTAATGGTCAGAATGGTCACCCATCCAAACACGACCGCGCCGTGGGTTGCTTAACTTTTGGTATCACTACCAAAGCGCTGCCGCCACTGCGCCACAAGCACCACTTGACATAGTGGACCCCAACAATTCAAACTAGCCATCTCATAGTGTTAGCAATGTCAAAATCCTTATTAGTACGAGGTTTGAGTCATACTAGGTAAGGTATAGTTTACTTAGCCATTGTCTGAAAGTTATGCGTACCTAAAATAACTCTTGTGGGAAAGTTTAAGTACAATCGTGATTATTTTGACGAGTTTCCGTTGATTCAACACAGGGACCCACTTAAACTTGCGTCAAAGTTATATTACGGCCGGAAGACGGATGTTTGATTTCTACTAGTGAAGTGGGGTTCGTAAGGCTTTGTCGATTCGCCGATGTAGCATTACGCAATGGGTGCAGTTTTTACGAAGACGAAGAAGGGTAAAAACGGGACCCTATTACTAAGCAACCGCTGTCTATCTGTCACCAGGCTGTATCTCATAAACCGTGATAGATAGACAGTTGAAATTTTCACAGATGATGTACTTCTGTTGCCGCTATAGCAACAAATTAAAAACAGTATAAAATAAATTTCTAAGAGGGGCTCCTATATAACAAACGTGTTTTTTTACCGTTTTTTGCTCTCTATTAATAACGGCAACAGGAAGACGGTTAAAATATTAACAAAATATTAAGTTTTATATTTACTATAAAAATAAATAATAAAATTAAAATAATATTAAAGGGCGCCTCCCATACAACAAACGTAATTTATTTGCCATTTTTTGTTCAATATTTATAATGGCAACAGACAGACGCTTAAAATATTAACAGTTAAAATTATAATATTACAATTAAAAATAATAATTTAAGGGGGGTCCCATACAAACGTGTTTTTTTGCCTACTGTCTAATGTTGTAAGTTTATGGAATCCTTCGCGCGCTGGTCCGACTCGCACTTGGCCGATTTTTTTTAATTTTCTTGGCAATAGCAAACTATAATAGCATTTAGGAGGATCTACCTGCTTGTGGTCCACCCCACCCCACGATCATAACAGCGGTGGTAGGCTCCGTTAGGTGCTGCCTGGTAGCTACTATCCTTCCACCGGAGCCCGGCGCCTAGCAGCTTGCTGTGTTCCGTCGGTAAGTGGGAGTGCCAAAACCTTCTGGATGAGCTCGCTCCACCGTTGACTCTTTCTACGCCACGTCTGGTTTTGTTTAGAGTAAACCTAACCTAATTCTGATAATAATAAAAAATGCATATTTATTTGTGATATTGTCAATTTGTGTCAATGTAATGTTGTTGGACATTTTTTTGCATGGATGGCAGCACGTCAAGGTAAAAACGGCGACATGATATGCAGTTTTAATTAAAGAACGAAAAAATTTATTCGATGGGACTCACGTGTCTTATAGACAAAAGCCCAAAAAAAAAGATGTAGTACGATGTGCGTGCGTGAATTGAAAGATTTTTAACAGCCACGCTTTTGAACTTTATTTGGGTACAAGCACGAGATATTGTAAGTACTGCAATATGTATTGTAATTTAGTGTCTAAAAATAATCATTATATCAAAGTTCGTGCCACCGTACAAAGAAACAAGCAAAAATAATTATTTAAAAAAACACCTGACTGCAATATTTTTAATGGTCTTTTCACTGGCTTTAATTTGATACCCATATTGCTATGGTAAGAAAAAACAATCCCCCTTTCCCCCTTTATATCCAATTGCGGGCGCCATTTTTTAAATGTATATAGCCTATGTCACTTTCATAATTTTGCCAAATCCAACGACACCTCATATGTCAAAAACCCTCCAGCCGTTTGGGCTGTAGGGCGTGCCAAACAATTATACATACAAACATACATACTCTCGAAAAATATAAGCCTCCGCAGTCGGGTAAAAAGCTACGGCCGTGTGTATTAAATACTTTGACACATTTTTATTATAGGACTCATGCAGCCGGATATTAGTAAAAAAGTATAAACAATACGCACCACATTAATGAACAATTAATTAAGTTAAGCAATCACAACGCAAAAAATTAGTACATTAGCGTCATAACTTTAGACAGCAAAAGTTATATAATTTCAAAATGACGATTATTTAGGCCCAATGCAAATTGCCTAAAAAAACTCTCTAATTAAATGGGAACCCAATTTAATTACGCAAACACGACCGAATTTTGTCCCGCGGTAACTCGAAAATGAATAAAAATGAATGTTTCAAAATAAAATCTACAGCTGCCGAAGTTGCGTGTAATTTAAATGCTGTTCGGGAATACCACAATAATTTATTGGCCGGATTTGAGTTTAAAACTTAACCTGCAATATCTGATTTACAAGCTTAACAAGGCTTGTGAATCGAGTAGGTGTTAAATATAATACTCCACGATACTATGAACCTGTTCAAGTAAGAATATTAATTTTATCTCATATTCTCTCTAATATATTGCTCTTCTAAAAGCAGTTTAAAAAAATATTAAATCTGATATTAAGTAGAGCAACAACTACCGGATCGACTGCCATACAATGTGCTCGCAATGCGGAAAACCGGCAGAGATGGAAAGACATCGCAAGACGTGCTGCAGCCTGGAAGTGAGCGGCGACGGCGAGCCGCAACCCTGTCCATCAACAACCACGACCACTCTGCTAAGAGTGCCCGACTAAGAAGAGTAGAGCTCATTTTTTTATTCATGTTATTTATAGAATGGTTCACTTTTCTCTAAAGTGGGCATTTTAACGAGTCTAGCCGCACTTTGGGTAACATTTGGCCAAATGAGTTTTTTTTACTAATTTGGACCTCCTGAACACTAATTTCGACGACCTTCTGTGGGCTCAAACACAATTCTAGCGCGAATTTATTATGCGTACTGTTAAATGTGTCACGGCGGGGCTTATATTTTTGAGTGCCATGTATTTTTTTTTAATTCTATATACTCTATACCCAAGAGACGAAACTCATAGAGTGGCTTAGCTATCAAAATTTCTACAAGATTTCGAACATTTTTTTAAATTTGATTTGACTTAACTTGATTTTTAATTTGATTTGATGCATTCTTTGTTTTGACTTCAAAATTATTCTAATAATTTATAAATTTCAAATTGTTTATTTTAAATATTGACACTGACATTGTATTAATAAATTTAATTTCTTAACTGTTAATATTTTGCCACAATATGGTAAAACAGGAGAACTGTGCAGTGTACACTGTATTTCCACCTATTTGAACCAATTTTTATGCAAATAAAATTTCATTTAATTTCCAAGTATTTATGAAATCGAACGCCGGCTCACGGGCTTAGTAAGCACTTACAAAAATTCTTCGACTGACTAACGTCCTCCGTAGCTCAGTTGGTAAGCGCATTCGCCCGGATAGCGAAGGCCGTGGCCGTTCGAGTCCCACCAGATGACACAGTCAATAAATTTTTGTGAGCGAAATTAAATTAAATTAAATTTAATACACTATATTATTAACTTAGTAGAAAATTATGTGTAATTACTTATATTGTAAGATTTGTAAGTGAAATAATATGTCAATAATAGGCAGTAATGCTAAATACTTACACGTATTAGCATCGTGATCATCATAAACGTGCCGTGTGCCATGTAGTTCGTTCAAATATCTATACTAAGTAGATCATTTTATTATAAAGAGAAGAGAAAGATTTGAATTTTCGAACGTTTGTAATGAAATATTTAAAAGTACTACACCAATTATTTCTGAGTGTGAGTGACAAAGGCTTGATTGTTTTGTATTTTTTTTGCTTAAAATTTCACAATTTTGTTTCACCATTGTCGCACTTCACGCACGTGCGTGGACGTCCACTTTACATTTCTGCTTAGCCCAAAGGTAAGGCTGGTAGAAAATGTCACTAGGTATTAAGTCCGCCTTTGGTTTGAAATTTTGTTATGCAATAAAGCTTATATAAATAAATAGGCTATATTTAATTTTTAGAATGCACTTTGCTAGTCTTTATTATTTGGTCCGTCAACGTTTTCCAATTAATTTGACTAAATACATAAGTTAGAATAAAAACTTTTTAACCTTATCTGAGCTAACACGCCAAAATACTATTTTAGTATTAACACGAATAAATATACACCGATAACACCCATCAGAAATTCAGTTAATAACGTGCGTCCTTTTAGCGAGGTAGGTACGGATGACAGCTCATTGAGTTAAATACTGCGGCGTCTTATGCAATTGTGATAAGGACGATTTTGTCACAAAAATGTTGAACCTGACCTGAGCCTGTGCCATCGAACAGTATGGAAACATATGCATAATTAATTCCTCCTACACCCTCCGTGGATTACCTCTAGATCGGCTACCTAGCCACGGATTATATTGGTAGTTATAATGCAGTGATTATAAATAACTGATAACACGTCAAATATTCGTGGCTTGGTCCGTGATGATGGCAAGAGACCCGATGGCCTCACGCTCATTCCCTGGGAATGGGTCGGGCCTGAGTTTGGGACGTAACTTGCGTCGATACTTTGGCCCCATCTCATCTTAGGGACTCAGCGCTAAAAACTGGAGCGGCGGCGGAGTTAGCTGAAAACGCCAAACGACGCAAGTATGCATCACTTGCAAATGATTATGTGTTTGCGCTGTTTGGCGTTAAAACTTTTGGACCGTGGGGACCATCCGCTAAATTACTCCTTGGAAAAATTGCACCTCAATTAAATTCTGTTTTGGCAAATAGTAAAGCTGGCTCGTTCCTCGCTCAGAGGATAAGTATAGCTAGGTATAACGCGGTAACGCAGCCAGCATTCTCGCCTCCTTGCCTTAAGGACACGGTTTATTGTTGATTAAGTAGGCTTAAAATTTACTTATTTTTATTTCATGCATGTCTTTGTTTTTCTTTTCTTTTATCGAATAAAGATGTTTGGTGAATGTCAAATATTCTGGGCCCAAATCGAAGATAAACTTCCTTTTATTTGTACCCACAAAGTACTTTGTAATTATTTCAAAACTCGCATATACCTTAAGGTTACACTACATGTTCATAGGCCTGATTTGCAGTAGAAATCATATAAATATGATCTGCACGATTATTTAACAAGCTTTTGAAATATTAGAATGCCAAATCTGACCGGAATGATTAAGGGACCCATTGTATTGCAAAAATGATTGTCGTCTTTTCGTCAAAATGTAACGTTACATTTGGCCAAATGTTTTTTTTTACTAATTAGGACATAAACACGAATTTCGATAATATATTTTATTTGTGAGAACATTTCCCAACTTTTGATGAAATCAAACGCTGACTAACTGACTTAGTAAGCACTTACAAAAATTCGTCGACTGACTAGCGTCGTCCGTAGCTCAGTTGGATAGAGCATTCGAAGGGCATCCAGATAGCGAAGGGTCTTAATGCGATTTATTAATATAATGTCAGTGTCAATACAAAAATAATCTATTTTGTAATTTATATCATACTAGAAAAATTTTAATGTCAAAACAAAGAATACATCAATGAAATTAAAGATCAAGTTAAGTCAAATTAAATCAAAAATTTTTTTATGGCTAAGCCACTCTATGACTTTTTGTCACTTGGGTATTGAGTATAGAGAATAAAAAAAATAGCCCTAAAAATATAAGCTCCGCCGCGACAGTGTGACACTGCCGTGACCAGGATTCGAACCTGGGTTACTACGGCCACAACGTAAGGTCCTAACCACTAGACGATCACGGCTACCGGGGCTGGTGACTTTGGTGCCGAATACTAGCACCTGTTTTGTTGAGTTTTTACATAATATAATGTTAGTCAGTAGGTTTGCTACAACCAAACACATTTTTTTAATAAGTTATAGGCAAACTCTTGATCTTCATCTTAGCCCGAGAGCAAAGATAAGGGCCACGATGGAGCGAGCTTGCCCAGGAAAAGCCTTTACACCTACTAGAGCCCCATAATATTCTGAAACAGGTAACTACAGTTGCTATACCTTTAATTGATAGATAGATCTCTATAAACCCAAGTCCAAAAAATATTTACAGTGATTTTGGAGATGCGGATCTACTTCAAAGCTGTTTACACCGCCCATAATGGCACGTAACAACATAAAACAGGATCTAAAAAAAACGTATTTATCCCAAATTGTTGCAATTATAATACTTACACTGTGTTTGAGGGCAATGAGGAATTTTCTGAGAACTCAAAATTTTAGTTTCATTTTATGTTGAGAGATGGCGATATTAATCTAAGTTATATAAATATTGCGTCTAAATCATCTAACACAAAATAAAAACGAATTATTGTAGTAATATGTGTACAGACATGTGGTGGAAGTACTTTCGTTAAAAATTAGCGAGTTTCAAAATGCCGTTAAAAATAAAATTTAATGGAAAAACGTCTTGATAATCATTAAAATGTTAAAAAATCACCTGTTATTCGCGTGAATCCAAAACAGGACAACACTATAAACAAGATAAACGCTATAACAGTATTTTTCTTAAATTAAATCTGCCTGACCTAGGTTGTTCAATGACATCTAGTATAATAATATAAGCTCTCTAGCTTAGTTTGAGGCTAGGTAATTGGTGTGTTTGTTGAAATAATTTATTATTATTATTAATTTTTAAGCACTAAATTTTCACACTAGGAAAATCGCTCATTGGCAGACATAAATATAGCCTAGTAAGTTTTAAGATTTATATTTAAAGTAACAAAAAGGTTAGGTTACGGTACGTTAGATTGCTAGGTAACCTAGATTTACTCGTCAACTTGTTGTGATTATTTCTCTAGATACTGTTATGTAATTTTATAATTGGGATTTGAGGGTAAATGCTAGTTGTACCTAAGTAAGAGCCCACTGAATGCTTTTACATTTTGTTTTTGGCGCAACTGGGTTAGGAAGGCAAAGGGAAGCGCTTCCTACCGACCGGTTGTTATGGTCGGGGACCAAGGTCCAATGGTCACCGTCTTGGTTTAGCTCGTATGTAGTCAAGCTCGTGCTAAATCTTACATATCGCGGTTTGTGTTGTATGGAGCGGGCTAACAGCGCCATCTAGCCTGTAGGAGCCGAGTCAGGGCGTCGCGTCTGGAAGTTGCTTGCTAATGTGGGCGACAGTGGTAAGATGTCGCTACAGTTATTGTATTTTATTGCCGAAATAAGAGCACTTTCACTAACGCGATTGTTTTGCGTGAGCAGTGGCCAGCGGGCGTTGTAGTTACAAGAGCCGCTGCTTTTGGTCGTCGAATAATTAAAACCTTGAGAAGATTTTATCATAAACATAAAAGTCAAAGTGCTATTAATATTAAAACCTAATAATAATCAACAATGAAACATACATTTTTGGCGTTGATATCGTTCAGTTTTAGTTTTTAATTATTACTTACTTACATTATAACAACAGTTTTAAATTATGTATCTGAGGTAATGTAAATGTATATAGCTTGCGCTCTTAGTACAGCTTTAATAGGTTACAAGTAGGTATTTTTTTGAACTCTAATCATTCGAGTTTGTGTGAATATGAGTGCAATTTTACCGTATACAGGGTTAATTGTAATTAGCTGGACACCTCTTGCAGGCAGCCTCTCAACATCAATCCCAACAACATTTGTTCTACGACTTTTTACAATTCTTGATAAATAACACAAAAAAGAAAAACAAAAAAAAAATTGTTCTTTCTGTTATTTACTACTCTGTATGATGTACCTAAAATAACAACGCCGAGGCGCCCCTACCTCGCCCCTCCTGCATTCATTCAACGTTTCGGTACTAACATGTGCGTCGCCGCGCCGCTGCGTCACCCCGCCACCCCGCGCCCCGCTGCACGTGGCGATTATTTTGTCTACGGAAGGTGCATAAGTAGAGTAACGCAAGTTTAGAGTCAATAAATAATGTTTGTATAGGAAAACTTAAATTTTAAAAACTATTAATTTTGAAAAGTCGTAGAACAAATGTTGTTGAGATTGTTGTGGAGAAGCTGCCTGCAAGAGGTGTCCAGCTAATTTAAATTAACCCTGTATATTAAAAATGGTTGTGTTTTAATAAGTTCGACTACTCGCGTAAACCTAAGAAACAAATATGTTTGAAATGAATGTCAAATATACTACATGCTATGTACAGTCTACTTTCTGAACTAGACTGTGGTCTAGTTGTCAAATTCTATTTCATCTTGCATAATGACATTTTATATGATTATCTTCAGTTGATATTATTTAGACAAAAAATTGCTTTTACGCGTTGAAAATAATAACAAAAAATAAAGGCACCATAAAATGTTCCTTCATAAATTATAATTTAGTTTTCTATCCGAAGAGAGGCTCCGTGTTATCAATTTATCGTAATTTGCATCCGATCCGGTGCGAATTTATTACTTTTATCGTTAGCATTAGATAACTACATAGTACTGTCGTACTCACAATGAAATTGTTTGTAATTGTGAAATATATTTTAGTAGGGCTTGGTTAGTTTATTATAGTATTCATTGAAATACAGACACAGTCGAGTTCATTAATATGTTTATGAACATTTCCAAGGCTTCGAATTTATTATTATATATATATAAATGTACACACGGGCGCACGTTTGACTACCCCACTTTGAACTTGAGACCGCCTCTATAACCTACGTAATTAAATCGGTTTTTGTAGTTTACATGGACAGGACGTGCTGCCGGTCTGTATGTACATGGAAGGCTTCATTATTATCTAAAAATATTGTTATAGGTTTGATTGATGAACCTGCACAGATAGAAGAAAAGATTATATATTAATTAACTCGACTGTACATCAAGCGACTGAATGTATAAATCAGCAAAAAATATGTCATGTAATATTAAATAAGTACCCCAAAAAATCATTGTGCTGATTTTTTTATGTACCTTAATACTGTAAAGTCACCAAAAGACGTAATTTTTTTAGGGAAGACTTTTTATTAATTTCTCACAAAAAATATTTTTTAGACTTGATATTTTATTGGTTGACTGTACGATATGTTTTCGTTTCCCAGGTAAACACAGCGCCCAGTGAAACATAACAATTTGATTACTACCTTTTTAAATGTATAGGGTTTTCGAACTTCGTTAAAAAATATTTTTTGGATAGGTGCGTCATTTTTTAATATTTTACACCATTCTGTACTCTGAAAGCTCTATTTATAAGTTACCGCCTGAGTTTAACCTTGATGAACAACAAATAAATAATATAAATTTTAAACGCCTGACTATTTTTAAAACTGATCTAATGTACATGAGTATGGTCGTTTAATTAAATTACGACGGGTTCCCTAAATACTTTTGTACTATCAATTAAATTTTACATAATTCGATTTCCATTCATTTTCTGTCGCTAATATGTGCCATAATTAAGGGGTTGACGGTCCCCATAACCATACCACAGTCCTACCTACAGGGCCCTATTTCTCGAAACTTATTAGACTAATAATATGAGTCCATGAACTAATATTTTTTACAAGTTTACTTGTGTGCGATTCTCAAAGCTACGGTAGTAAAATACTAGTTACTAGTAACCAGCTAATAAATATTAGCAAAAATTACTAGAGTATATTCAATCTGGTTTCTCGTAAAACAATGTTTTTAAATACTCTTGTAAATTACACTAATAAAGCTTTTAGTCTTAGAAGGCTTGTAATAGTAGATTATTCACCAAGGGGGTAAAGTGATGTCTTACGTCACGGGCGTCATATTGAATCTCGAGCGTAGCGATAAGGATTTGAGAGTTAACTCCCGAGCGCAGCGAGGGAGTTCAGTGTTTACTCCCGAGCATAGCGAGGGAGTTAAAAGTAGAATCCTGAGTGTAGCGAGGAATTTAAGCTCGCCCAAGACGAAGACATCTTTATCCCCGAGGAGAATAATTTTCACACTTCCTACGAGGCAATAAAAAACGTACTATAAAAAACTTATTTTATCTATATTATATCCTTTGACTTTTCTGGCAGTAGGTTATTATTATTAACAATACCAGCGGCTTTACAACTAATGGACTCCGGTGTCAAATAAATTTCGTAACTCGACAGTTTTACGAAAACATTGTTTGTAATTTCTTAAAATACATAGGTTTTTTTATTTTTATAGAAGCGCGCGCTTTTTTTCATTCCATTCGTGCTAAAATTCTTGGCTGCCAGGTTTAAATTTCAAATATGTTCTCTTTGGTGCGGGACGGGCTAGATCCTACGAACTCTTATTCGAAATTCAAATCACTTTGCCTCCCTAGGGGCGTAATGAAATTTCATACAACATTACTTCCCTAGGGATGCAATGACTCACTTTAAGTTAGGTTTGCATGACGTTAATTAAACATTGCCGAGTAGGTAGTGTGAAAAATATATTAGCTTAAACTATAAGACTTAAATTTAACAGTTTATTTTTATAAAATATGGTATTTTTAACCAGAAGCACTTACAAAATATATCAATTATTAATTTACTTTTAATCTCATTGAATAAAACATTTCGGTTTTACTGGCAATGTGTCAAACAAAAAAATTAATAAAACACAGCAAGAATGAAGGTCAACACAAGTATAGGGACCGAAAAAAACTAAATTTTGAGGTTACAATCGTAGAAAAAAATCATATGTTGCAGTAGTGCAAAATTATTGCAACTCGCACTTGCCCGGTTTTTTAAATCATGGATGGAGAATAATTGTGTATGAGCCAGACTAATATTTTATATTAGTTATTAGTCTTGTAACTTTTTTTGAGAAACAGAAAATATTAGGACTAGTAATTTTTGCACTAGTAACTACCTCGTTCGGATTATAGAGAGCTTCAAGAAAATAGGCCTTGAACTCAACCTTTCGAAATGTAAACTATTTATTAACGACCATGTTCCTTCTGGTTCCCGTAAGGATATCATTGATAAATTTAACTCCCTTGCTCCAAACATCAAAATTCAAAATTCGGAGTCGCTTTGCCTTCTAGGTGCCCCTCTTCTGGATACTGGCATCGAACCTTTTCTTGACAAAAAAATTAATAATTTCACCCTTTTAGCCCCCAGATTGGAACGTCTGAATTCTCCCATTGCTTATACAATCCTGAAATCTTGTCTTTTTGTGCCTAAATTTACTTATTACCTTCGTGCTAGTCCAATCTGGAAAAAAACGGATTATTTAAAACTTTTTGATACCACCCTTAGAAATTGTTTGGAAAAAAATCTAAATTTTCATTTTGACAATAATTCTTGGGTTTAGGCTTTGCTTCCTATTCGATTCGGTGGTGTCGGAATTCGCCAAATTTCTAGTGTTGCTCTTCGTGAAGTTTTTACGTGTCCCTGTGGCAAGGAGGTAGACAAATATGGTCTCCACTGTCTTTGTTGCCAGCAAAGTGCTGGGCGTCTCGCCCGTCACGCTACTCTTAATGACGCCATTAGGAGAGCTCTTGCCAGCATCAATGTTCCTTCCACGTTGGAACCACGTGGTTTGGTCCGTGATTGATGGCAAGAGACCCGATGGCCTCACGCTCATTCCCTGGGAGCGGGGTCGGGCCTTAGTGTGGGACGCAACTTGCGTCGATACTTTGGCCCCATGTCATCTCAGGGAGTCAGCGCTTAAAGCTGGAGCGGCGGCGGAGTTAGCTGAAAACGCCAAACGACGCAAGTATGCATCACTTGCAAGTGATTATGTGTTTGCGCCGTTTGGCGTTAAAACTTTTGGACCGTGGGGGCCATCCGCTAAATTACATTTTGGAAAAATTGCTCCTGAATTAAATTCTGTTTTGGCAAATAGTAAAGCTGGCTCGTTCCTCGCTCAGAGGATAAGTATAGCTAGGTATAACGCGGTAACGCAGCCAGCATCCTCGCCTCCTTGCCTCAAGGACACGGGTTTATTTTTGATTAAGTAGGTTTTAAGTTAATTTATTTTTATTTCATGCATGTCTTTGTGTTTATTTTCTTTTATTGAATAAAATGTAATATTTAACTTTAGTAATATAATTATTAATGTGATATATCTAAGTTTTAAAGGGTGTTCTAGCTTGAAAAAGTGTTTTCTAATGTTCTGGTGTTCTCTGATGTAAGTGTATAGTTGTGATAAAGTTTAATGTTATTAAAAATGCATTTCGAAAAGTAATACCTTCAAATGTGAAGAGGAAAACGTACTCGTTACCAATATGGGATACTCATTTGGAGAAAAATGATCGTATACGCAAAAACATAAGCCCCGCCGCGACAGTGTGACACTGCCGTGACCAGGATTCGAACCTGGGTTACTACGGCCACAACGTAGGGTCCTAACCACTAGACGATCACGGCTACCGGGGCTGGTGAATGTGCAGTCGAATTTCGGTGTCAGTTTCGGCGAATTTACTTTTTTGCAAATTACCAAGTTCGCTACGTTGCGCACGAGTGCCCATGCTAACGCGAAGATGTTTTCTGTTGACAATAAAAATGGCGACGCCCAGGCCAAATCTAGTAGTCTTGGGTAAAATCACAGCATCAAAATATATAAAACTGTAACATGTCAAAGGCAGTTAAGCTGCATTTTTCGCACAATGCAATGTTTTTAATTCGGATTTTATTTGGGAACCCAGATATTGAGATAGAAATAGAAATTATCGATCAAGTCTTATTTTTATATCAAAAGTTCCTGCTGACTTTTATTTTTTTCAAGCTTATAATTAGTAAGTTGTAATAAGTGAGTGCTAAACTTATTACAGAATACATGCTTCTAGATGGCTTCTCTCTAAAAATGCACATCATTTTTAAGCTAAGTAAGCTAGATCATAATGGTTAAGATAAGTACAGCACCTACGTATTATAAATTAGCTAGTTTTTTAAAGTATATTTATCATTGACTTGCCCTCTTTCCAGATCAGCGCAGAATGTTTTTCTCTTCCGTACATCCCTATCACTCTATAGTTATTTAGTGAATTGTGATTTACCTAATAATTCAATTTATTTGCGGTTA
Source organism: Pyrausta nigrata (assembly GCA_949316185.1). NCBI lineage: Eukaryota > Metazoa > Arthropoda > Insecta > Lepidoptera > Crambidae > Pyrausta > Pyrausta nigrata. The sequence goes on from OX438937.1 coordinate 2,775,375, forward strand.
TCAGATTTAGATATATTTACGAAATAATAAATAAGTTCATTTGTCTTTATTTAATAATGTCCATGAATAAACTAATAAGCCAAGCAAATAACGGTTCAATTTCTTTCTAGGTTCAATAAAGAAAATAAATGACAATCTCTTTTGAAGTTGAGGAATTAATAATGAATTGTTCCAAGAAATATTATCGCTTGAAATATCGTTATATTAAAGGTGTGATTTGCATAGTTTAAGCAATGTCCGAAATATAAATTATCTCCGAAAAGATACTGTAAAATGTGACGTCTAGAAACGTGAGAGGCATTTGCAAAGGATATTTTCTTTAAATATAATACAATTTGAGTCAGTTCATGAAGTTTTTGAAATAACGAATAATTTATTTTTCGTTCTTTAAACTTAAATCCTGGAGGGCAGATGGCAGTCGCTTCACTATAATTACCTGATCTGCCACAACCTGGATCATGGTCAGCGGACCCTGGGCCCTCGCGTGCGAGAGCACAACCGGGATAACGCTAGGAGGATGATGATAAACTTAAATCCTGACATTGCCTAGGAATAGGTTTATTTTGAAATAGTGACACCGAGTGAGTAGATACGTCCTATCATTAATCTGTGGAGCGAGTCGCACTTTCAAACTTCAGGCAAACAGACATTCATTCACATCTAAACCAGCTGAATAACATTTCGAAAGTAGGTGAAGGATAAATTAGGTCAGACTGATATATATTCAAATTTATTACGACTTTCATATGAGAAGTTCACGACTTATAAGTGTAACTTTTATCTGGAAGAATATATTAACGCTGAGAGAGTTTTCGCATTCAAGTTGATTTTATATCATTTTATTTGTAAATAAATATTACATGATTTTCAAATGAATGCTAATAAATGAGATATTATCTTTTATATATCATAGTTATAAGTTACCTATTCAAGAGTTTAAATCAGGGTATCAACTTAACTGATATAAGAAAAATAATTAAATAGCATCTAAATAAAACTGTTCGCACTTACGAGTACCAAAGCTCCAATCGTTGATGTACTTTTAATGACCTGTCAAAATGCTCTTCTATAGATTTCGCATAGGAATAGTAAGCTATGACGTCACATTTCACTATTATAATATACTTTTTATCGAATTCAGCTTTATTAAAAATCAAATACTGAAGATAGATAATATCAATGAAGATGTGTTTAAAATATGCTGTTATTTTCATGAAATAAGGTTTGTTAATTACTTTACAATAAAGTAATTATGAGAAAATGCACTAAGCCCATCATAGGTGACATTAAAAATAAAAATAATAAGCCCCGCCGCGACAGTAAGACACTGCCGTGACCAGGATTCGAACCTGGGTTACTACGGCCACAACGTAGGGTCCTAACCACTAGACGATCACGGCTACCGGGGCTGGTGAATGTGCAGTCGAATCTTAGCACCTTATTCCAAGAAACGAGGCACTTTCGTAACAAAGCAGTAACGATGCGTTTGCGCAAGCGAGGCAAAAACTGGCGCAGCACCGGTTAATTGTGGGCAATCACCGTCACGCGAGTATATGACGATAATATCGATCAAACTAGACTGTTGTTTCTTTGGAATTTGCATGTTTCAATTTATAATAAATCAAGCGACATGTCCAACGATTGTGTATAAGACTCTCTGTTTTTACCTAAATGTTATATTAGGGTTCCGCACATTCCAAAATGGGAATTGTGCCAATTTTTCATACAAGTGCGTCCACCATAAACTATGCCAACTATGCTTTTCTAAGTAAAATAACCACGTCCAAATAATTTCACTGATTTTCTAGACTTGGCTATGACTTAATAAGTTCAGAGCGTTCTAAAGTTATAAGTACATATTTTAATAGTGCATATACGAGTATTGTCCCTAATTGTTATACAAACACGAACTATCTTAAACAAAATATAAAAAAATTATACTACCGTTTTAGAAGACTACCCTATATTCACTGGAATAAAATATCAGTGATAGAATATTATTTAGATAGAGGCACGTGAGTTTCACACAAGGTGATACTTCGAAGCAGTCATAATACTAACTCATAATCAGAATAGCCCTTGTTTTAACAAAATATTAACGCTTGACCCCATGTCAAATATCAATACGCGAGATAAGGATGATGACAGTGGCCTGCAAAAGTTTTTACTCGGGTGAAAATATTATAATACATAAACTTTTTCAAGTTTGTTTCGAGGTATATCAATAGCTCAGCTATGTCAAATAACAACGTTCAATTTAAATCACTTTTTAAGCATTTGTATGAATTTATCGTGAAGTAACATGCAATGAACTCCTGTACTTTTTGCAGTCGTCTGCGCAACCGTGACAAATCGCTTTAAAAGTGCTTTGACAGTTCGAATAATACAAGACTTTTCGTCGAGGTATTCATCAGCCCCGGTAGCCGTGATCGTCTAGTGGTTAGGACCCTACGTTGTGGCCGTAGTAACCCAGGTTCGAATCCTGGTCACGGCAGTGTCTCACTGTCGCGGCGGGGCTTATATTTTTGTCTAGAAACCACGTTTTGCATAGATACAAATATTTAGGTATTACTTAATATTATTTTAAGGGAGAGCCCTAAGAGGGAGAGAGTTAAACTTTATGTCAGACTTTTCTATATTATTAGGCAGACATTTGAACGCAATCTCATCTGATGGTAAGCGACAATGCGGCTGAGGATGGGTTGTATGTAATAGTAGGCTGCAACCTTTTTACTCTTTTTTTACAGGACTCCAGAGAATTCAGATCATATGTTTAGAAAACACTTCAGCCGGCAACGATTTCCATTTTCTAAGACGAGACTTATGGTGAAATGTTGTGTTTCTGAGGTTATAATGTTTATTTTTACTAATTTCCAGGAATTCTACCTCACAAAATATTTAAACAAATGACTCTCAATTAACTAAATTAAAAAATAACTTGCACAATTTAGTGTTAAAATTACCTCTTTAAGTTTCTAGAAATTACCTCTTATAGATGTTAAACAGTTTTCAAGCTTTTATAAGGTTTTTAGACAAAGAGTACAGTGTAGAGTTTAATTACTAACTCGACGTCATTTAATACAGTAATATGAACTTCAAATCATGGATTAGCTTTGTTCATTATCAGATTTTTCTTTTGTCTCTCATTTTCAAAGATATTCCGTTAACGTAGGCTTGGGAGATTTGATGACATTGTTTTAGCTAAAATAACCATTAGAATCTTATTTTTGTTCTATTCAACGTGATGAAAGCTGATAGAGATTTTAAGTAAAATGAAAGAGATAACTTTGAAATGGTTTTTGACGAGGGCAACAACGTCCCCTTGTAAGCATTTGAGGCTTTCGGGGCGGTAAAATTTTGGGGGCAAAGAAATTGGGGAACGCTAGATCTAAAATATATTCTAGAGGGATAAAAAACGTCGAATAAGTAGGGCGAACGAAGATCATTGTTACAAAACGTGTAACGAAAGAAGGCACCATCCTTTTAAAATTACCTTTTTATTTAAATTTGTCTATCAGATTAAACAGTGCCATACATAAGTATATTTAACATCTAAAGACCACGGAGGTTTGATTTGATCCTAAATAATTAAGTTCAAGTGAGCATAAGTAGAACCTGAAGTACTTCGTCACACACCTACACCCATAGTCACCTATGGATTCTTTAAGGCATAATACATCTCATTTTAAAGCCACATTCTTTTAAACGCACCTACGCACACATAAGCAAAATGTGTTAATATACATGCTAAATTTATTTTTAGACTGCCTAAAATACCTATTATTATTTTCACAGCAATTATATTCATTTCACGTGCAATTTGTAATTTTATTTAGCTTTTGGCTTCGTCTTTATTTTACGGTTTTTATGCTGAATAATGCTGACGTACAAAAAGTGAACATTGTTATTTACAGCACAGTAATTGAAACCTATTTTAAGAACAGAATGGGGTGTAATCGAATTGATTTTAATTTCGTTCTGGATGAAGTTAAACCCCGAACTCGTTCGGGCGGCAAATTGCACGAACGGGTCTGATAAGGATAACGAATTCATAACGTGTCTGGCGAGCCATGTATTACAGATAAATTATTTATCCTCAGATGAAATAGTTCGCAGTTATAGTAAGAATTTGCATTGGAGTACGCAAAAGGAGAACCCTGGTCTATTCTACGAGCGACGATCACTATCGCTTAGAAACATGTATATGCCTAACCAACATAAGCCATCGTAACATCATGGTTACTTTTCGTTATGTCGTAGTCCAATCATTGAACTGGGCCAATCGAGATATGCCTGGGCACATCACGATACGCCGCATTTCTTAATCTGGCCAATTAATTTGTATCTACCCAATTATTTTATGGTGTGCCCAATATGAACAACGATGGTACCACAATACCCCGACCAGAGACCATAAAACCAGACAATACAAATAGAAAACCAGATCTCTATATTGACCCAACTGGGGAATCGTACCCGGGACCTTAGAGGTGACGAATCCGTGAAAACCGGCTAGCTTGTCGTCATAGATATTTGCAATCATTAAGTGGAAAGGGACAAGACGAGTACGTATCCAAGTACTCAGACTTAAAAACTATGCTTTTTTCAACATGATGCTTATAAATCATGCAAGGAAATTATTGTACAATTTATTTAAGTACCTTTAGCTTTCTGGCTGCAAATGCAGCAAAGTTAAAAACCAGCCAAGCGCGAGTTGGACTCGTGCACAAAGGGTTTGGCAAAAAAATCACGTGTGTTATATGGAAGTAGTAGAAGAAATACAGAATAAAAAAAATATTTAAATGGACTTAAATATTTATTTTATTCTGTTTTAGTGTTTGTTTTTATACACTGAAAAAAAAAGTATCAACCGAACTAGTTTGTTAGTTGAAGGTTTCGTCATTGATGAAGTCAGTTTTTGTTAATTATAAACAATCTTCTGGTTATCAGTAACAAAACTAGTTCATTACTGATAACCAGAAATTCGCTAGTCTAGATTACCACTAGATTACCGCCTACTAGTAGCCAAATTTTGGTTACTGTTAACCAATCATTTCAATTGGTTAGCATTCAATCAGTGTAGCGGTGACATATATAAATCAGCTGTGGAGAAATTAACTGTCTAGCTATCACAGTTCATGAGATGCAGCTTGGTGATGGACAAATGGGAAAAAAAAGTAAAAAAAATAGCTTTTACTTAGCGGAAATTTAAAGCAAAATAATTTTATTTTTTTCCGATTCGGATTTCCGCAACACCTGATTCCATTAATAAAGGTGATAGACAGACAGACGAATAGTGGAGTCTTGTTCTGTCAGCGGCCGCGAGCGGTCGGGTGCAACATGTGTTCCGAAAACGGGCCGGACCCCAAGAAATCTATTGTGCGACCTCAAACGCGCGCGCTATTTTCTTACGAACTAAACATCGTGTGGAACTTTCCAAACAAATAAATACAAAACCGGGCTAAAGTGATCAAGTTAAATATTTTTCATAACCTTATTTTAAATTGTAATCGTTGTTTTGAAGTGTCGTATCGTTTTAATTCCATACTATTTTGCCGGTTAAGTTCGGTGCGGGTATCGTAGTGAATCGCGTTCGATGCAGTGTGAGTGTCGTCGTAGTGAATTGCAATGAATTCAGTGCTGGTGCTGTAGTGAATCGTGTCAAATTTAGTGTGAGTGTATTACCCAGTGAACGACGTTCTAATCGGTGCAGATATCGTAACGAATCGCGTTTATGTCGGTGTGAGTGTAGTATTAAAACCGCATTTTATTAGGTACGGGGGTCGCAGTAAATCGCGCTTAACTCGGTGCGCCGTGCGAGTATCGTTGCGAGTGTATTTGATTTGGTAATTTTCGGCGAGTGATGATGTTAAAAGTCTCATGTGTGTGCTCGCAATCAGGAACGTGTCCAGCCCAAGAGGGAAACCACTTTTAATCGCTGCGATACGAACCCAGAATGAAGCCCAGCACGCAGCTAAGCCACTTTATAGAGATACAAATTTGGTGAGATCCTTCCATATTGAAATATAAAATAATATACAATAATATCAACAAAAATCCCGACATTCATAACACAGAGACCTACATCCTATTTCTCTCATAACCCTTAAAACTAGAACATAATAAAAATATGATTCCTAGCCAAAAATAGTCAAACACTTTGAATTACTAAGTAGTAAAAACATTAACACCAAACCTATCACAGCAACTAATCTTAATAGAGAAAAATCTAATATTCTATTAGGAACCCTGGAAATATTATATAACTATAATACCTTGCCATTATAGTTAACTTAATCTCCCCAAGCATTAAACATCTAGAAAACCATCTAGAAATAATCATAGCTACGCAAATTACGCAACGTGAACTTAATAAATTCCCACAAATCTGCGTAGACACCCAACAGGCATTAAAGATTGATAATACCACCCCTAACAGTGTAAATGAGGAAAAAACGTAACGAAAAGCACAAATACTGGGAATCTAGGGCCGTGTACCATAAAACTAAAATATCTCTATCGCCAAAACATATTTTGGCTAAATAAATACAATAGTAAGCCTAAGCGCTTCGCACAAATAAAAAACTTGCGCAACACGGGCGTGGAAGTTGAAGCTGTCCATCATAAAATAAAACACCGCTATCCCAAACAATAGCAACAGGCCTTGGAGAATTAATTGTAAAAACCCCGAGAAACTTTCTAAACAGCTGGATACTAATAAAACATAGGTAACAAACCAATAACCATTACAAAGCACTGTCCCTAAAAGTGACCCTAAAATTACAACAAACCGAAGTCGAAAAACCGACACACGTGTACAATAAAACTATCACGATTTCTTATGTTAATAGCAAAAACAAAACTAAACAAAGCAAAATTACTTTAGCTACGATTGCTCACTAAAACACACACCAATTAACGAGAATAACGACTATATTATTATGATAATAATAATAGGGCCTACTATGAGCTAAACGCGGTTGCAATCACGCAATCGAACATATCAATGTTAAGGATTTCATTATGAAAGGATCATTGTAAAAGAGTGCGGAGTTATAGCAAGAATCCACCAAAAAACCAAAAAGTTAATCAGTTTTTACAGGGCATGACTATAACGAAGAAGATCAAATTTATGAGACTCTACTATGGCCACATTCTGCATTGCGTACACCCTTACATCCTCCATAGTGTACAAGGATACAAAGCAAGAAGATTGAAGATTGGCAGACCGATATACACGAGACCCTCTAGTTCAATACTACTACAAGCGTTGCCGAAAAGATTGGAACGAACTAGCGAAAAGATGAGAAAAGTTGTACACGAAATATTCCAACCAGACGAAACAGATAAGCGAATCAAACCACAGCTCTATAACGTCAACACAACTGAACTAAATGTATAGGTTATAAGAACACAGAAAACTCCGAAAGCCGAAGGCGGTAACGACCAAATAACAGGACCGGAGAAATATAGAAATACCCGAAAGGACTATAGAAGCTCTTGAAGAACACCACGTGTATCCACCAAGGCAGACCGCCCACCTCATCAACGCTCAGTCCTATAACGATACCCGTCTCTACCTATATTCCTATACCAAGCTCGATGCATATCTTGTTGGTTGTGGCCGATGGGCTCCGGCTAGTCGGTCTTCCTCTCCCATCCCAGAGCGTGTCTTTCCTTATAAAAATCGTGCTATTTGGTGTGCCGGTTTTACCGAATCAGGCTTGGATCCTGGCTGAATAGCACATCGTATCGTATCGTATCGTGATAGACAGACAGACGAATAGTGGAGTCTTAGTAATACCGTGGATCCCGTTTTAACCCTTTGGTTACAGGACCCTAAAACTCACTGTGTTTGTGACAGAAAAACTCGTAAGAACCGTCTCTTTCCTGTCTTCGAAGTTTCTGTTTTCACAGTATTATTGGTTAGACAATATTTTTAATAGCGGAGATTACAAATCTACCATAAAATGGCAAACAGCGAAGTCCTAAAAGCAATGCTTCTTCCGGATTAACGATCCCGTTAAACTGGGGTAGCCTACGTCACTTTATTCTTTTTATCTCGCGCACGGAGAACAGGAAAACCATAGAGTATTCAGTGCATCAAAGTTTGAGAATTGATCGACTAGTATTGAAACATCATTTGTCATTGACATTGCCCAAGGTATTGTTGAACTTAATGCCATTTCAAGCAAACTTTTTTACTAAACCAAAAACGTGACGATGATGATGGCGGATGCAAACAGTATCTTTACAGATTATATTGACTATTCTATGTTATCATGAATAGCTGTGTGAAGGAAACAGATTTATACTTAATATTTATTCGTTATGGTTCAAATTAGTTGCTGCGTTGACTGAACTATAACTTATAAATGGTGCATGGAACACGTTTGTTTGCCTATTTTTATGTATTACTGTTTTGAATTTTCTATACTTTTCTCATTTACCACCCGCGAAACGCAATAAATAGGGATTGTCGTGCGAACGGCGACAAAGGAGTTAACTCACAAAGGAAATAAAATTTTCGTATACAAACGAATACATGACAAAATACACATTACCACTCTAAGCTGGAACCTTTACTGTAGAGAGTTTATTTTAAATGACAGTTTAAGTTACGATGGCCGTGTCTAGTTTTAGTGGTAGTCGTGTGTACGAAGCTATTTACCAAGGAATAATAGAGTGTAAGAATTGGGGTGTATCTCAAAGAAAGTAGACGCTTATTAGAACAAGGTGTTGTATTTTACACATGTAGGTTCTGTTCTTTTTTGTTATAAAGAAAATGCTTGTAGGTACTTTTGAATAGGTACTTAGCTAGTTCTTATTTTTGTAATTGTCAATAAACTTTACTATCATGTGATGCTTAATTGTTCGATGAATATAGAAAAACTGTGACTATATTGACGAAACTATCATTGGTTGATTATTTTTAATATTTTTATAAATATTTGTATGATTTTTATACGAGTAATATTGTAAGAGTAACTAATATCTATTTCAGGGGGTTAGGTATCATTAATAATTTTTATTATTATTATTATTTTGTAGAGCTGGTAAACCACAGAATTGATACATAATATATATTCACTCTGAAAATCTTTGTTTTTAAGTAACGTTACCATTATTTACCAACACAACATATCAAACAAATACCACGCGTTCCAGTTACAGTACAAACTCGAACATAGCCATTTTGGCTCCAGTCCAAAGTTCTTAAGTCCGAAGTCGGGATCTTTTCAAAGCGTACTCTTTTATATGGCGTTTGTTTATGGGCTAATGACGAAACACTATCGGTTTTCTATAAAACTGCGCTGGCTTTACTCGTATTTTTATAACGACCACCTCGCTGTGGTTTTCCGAATACCGTTATTTGTTTAACTGTATGAGGTGGATAGTAAATACGGCGATTAATAAATATGAAATAAATTAAATTTCGCTTACAAAAATTAATCGACTGTGTCATCCGGTGGGTGATTTGATTTCGTAAAAACTTGCAAAATAATTGCTTAAGTTATAAAACTATGAAATACTTGTGATAAATCCTCAAAGTCGCTAAAATTCGGAAATAAAAGTGAATGAATTTTTAGACTAACAACCATGGCTATTATGATACATGTAACCAATCTAAAAAAAATATAGTTAGTAGTGGTTCGCGCTCCGGACTGCAAAACCAGAGGTTGCGGCTGCGGGCTTTAATCCCGCAAAGGGCGGTTTGTGTGATGAGCACGAGCATTTGTACCTTAGTCATGGGTGTTTATATTTATGTCTATTCGTTATCCTAGTTGCCATAGCACATGCTTAGTTTGGAGGGTAGGTTATTGGTGTGATTGTTGAAACAATTTATTTATTTACTTGTAAATGATAAAGTAAAATAATACAGGGATCAGAAACAGCAGCCCTGCCGCCTAATTTAGAAGCTCTCACGACTACCATTGCATTTCCAAAGCAACTTTCAGTTTGAAAGCAATTATTGCTTTCCTGAAAGCTATGACTATTGGAAAGCAATAGAGTTAGGCGGTATGCCTGCAGGTAAAGCAGGTAAAGCTCCAGATTTCTAGAAGAAATAACATAATAGATTCATTACGGAAAGAAAAGCGAACTCCGCTCTAAGCAGTAAAATTGAATAGACAGTACACAATAATATAATAGCCGTTTTTATTCACATCCAGAATAAAAAACCTTTAAGGTCGTCTGAAAAGGAACGAATAAGCAGATTTTATTCATTACCAAGAGACCCATTAAATTACAGACTTGACACGATACGGGCAAATCCCACCCTTATTCCAATTCATTGATTTCGATTCGGAAAATGCTCTTATCCCACCTTCTGATGTGACCTCTTATGAGGCTTTCCCTAAGAGGTGAAAATATTAAACGAGTTTGATGACAAAAAGTTACTCAATATAATAAACGTGCTGGGTAGTTCCATTGAAAAATCACACAATAATATGCGCACGATGAATGCCCACGATTTGATAAAGGTTGTAGGGCAGATGTTGAAAGTTCAAGACGTTGTAATTTATTTTTGTAAGGTTAAAGGAAATTAAATATATTTATGTGTATGAGCACACCGGGAATATATCGTCAGCACAATAGGAATATCGTTCGAAATTGCGGTAAATAAGAAGATACACGGGTCTTTCACAAGTGCCTTCTTCCAGTTTCAGAAGAGTTCAGTTTCAGTAGATGTCTGCGTACCTGTTTTACCTGATTTGCTTCATTTTATTTACTGAGTGATTTGAATGCAAAACATTACCCTTCTTTGCTTAGCTGAAGTCGGTGTAAAACTCAATTCCGTTTCAAACCTAAGTGCATCCCATTAGGCTCAGCGCACTCACAAAAAAACTAAAAAAAACAGATCGTCTCTCTCTCTCTCTCGTCTCTCGAAAACCATTTGAAAAAAAACCCGGCCAAGTGTGAGTCAGACTCGCGCACGAAGGGTTTCTTACCATAATCTAAAATACAACAGTAGACTTATGACCTATAGTTAGTTTTAAATACGAAAAAAAAACAATTTTGTATGGGAGCCCTTAAATTTTTTTTTATTATAATTTAAGTATTTATTTTTAAAGTGAATATACATATTAATTCTGCGAACATTTCAGTAACAGGGCCCTGTTTTTACCCTTTGGGTACGAAACTCTAAAAACCGATCGTCACAAGATCGAGGTCAATTTTGTTGGAAATAAAAATATGAATATAAAATACAACGTAGGTTCCTATGACCGGAATTGAGTTACCTTTGAGAGGTCAAGTCCTCAATGCACTGAGCGGTGATATATTTTACACTTCGCAAACTTATACCCTACATTCGTGTCATATATTCATAAAATTAATGTACTTTTATAATTTTCGCATTACTTCAGAGTATGTATTTTGGTCGGTGAAAGATCTTTCTGTACCATCCTTACAACGCGTGATGTAGGTAATCGTTTTTTTATTTTATGCTAAACACATTACAATGATTGACTGCGTCGTTGTCCCAGGTTCGAATCCTGGGTCGGCCCAAAATTAATTTGTTTTGGGGTTTCCCTGTTTTAAAATAGCTTTAAAACAGCTCCGGAAGTTGGTGGTGATAACACCCCGTGCCTCAGAAAGAACGTTTCTGATGTGTAATTTATTTATTTATTTAAAAATAAACATACTGACTTACAGTCGCCCAAAGCGTCAGTATGCTAGTCACTTACAGTAAAAAAACAAATGGTCGAACAAACATTACAATATAGAAAATCAAATAAAAAAAAAGATACATCAGGATTACAATAACATATGTCACAAATATTAAATCTTATGTCAGAAAAAATACACATTAGAGTCAGTCAGAATAATTAAAAGTAATCAAATTCTTATGTCAGGTTAGTACTACTGCGAAAACACACAGAACACAAACTTTCTATGTAAAAAACAGCTTTGTGCATGAATTGACCGAAGCTGTCTGCAAATATGTCAATATCATAGTCGTCGGCGAGTAGGTATATCTCCTATAAGTCGCTCTTACAATAAGACCGACCAATCAGGAAGAGCTTTCGGACAGTTGACAATTTGACGCGGGACAGATTGTAATTTAACAGTTTCACTTCGATAGATTATAATATAGCGATAAATAATGCGTTAAATTGCAATCATATGTTACGATTCACAATTTTTCGACAGTTTACAATCTCACGAGATAGATCGTAATCGAACGATGTTTATAATATTACGGTGACATATATACGATTATCGTAAATGAACGTACGTACATTAGTTACTGCATTAACCACGATGTGATTCTGAAAATTTATGACAAGTGATAGGATTTGTATGAAAGAGAAAAACATACTGCTTTCATATTGATTTTAGCAATAAGACCGCCTAAATTGTACCATTATGTATAAACATTTATGATACTGTGTGTGGTATGCAATAAAGAGTATCTATCTATCTATACTGCGCCAACCTAAGCAACTAGTACTTAAGCAAAGCATAAGAAACTAGCAGAAAGCCAATTCTACTAATTTTAAACTCGGAATAATCTTATTCAGAAATAAATAAACAGTAATAAATATAACAGTAGAAAATTAACCTTAATTTTTTACTGTGATATTTATTTGTGACAAATGTGTGTTGACAAAAAAAAAACTAAATACGGGCTACTATGTAATTTCTTTTTACGCATTTTGACTTCGTTAGGACGTCGTAGTGTTTATGATGTGACGCCACGATGAAAACGAGGCTCAGCACTAACTTACTTTAACACGTTTAAAACAATAAGTATACAGGGTGTGTTGCGTGTCAAACTGATACTGGAGATAGGTAAGCCTTAGACTTTTAAAATAAAAATAGCATAGCACTAATAAAAGTATCATGGTTTGGAAGATAATGCCACTTCTTTGTATTTTTATTGTATGAACTATGGTTTAGTTATCTCAAGTGTCAGTCTCGCGTGGCATTTTTAGATAAAAAGTGACATTATTTCCCAAACCTAAAGACTTTTTTTAGTGTTTACCTGAAAGGTCTATAGCTAATTTTCTCTAGTTTCAGTTTGCCCCGCTCTTTTTGGGACACTTGTATATATGGGTCAGCTTTTACAAGCTTCTTGTTGGACCTGTCAAACCCCATAAGACCCACGGGCAGGTTGATAACAATTAATTTTCTATTATGTCTGGAAACACTGACGATTGACGTTTTTGTATTATAGTTGATTATAGTTAAAGTACCCTACCTATTGCAACAGAACTTCATTGACAATATAAACAAATGAATACATTAACAATACTCTACTCAGTGAAACTGAACTTTAAAAGCTTTGTTTACGTTCGCGAAGCTAGGGCGGGCGGCAGCGTTTTCAGTTTCAGTACGCGTTTGGACGTTGGGAGATCCGCACGTCGCGCGCCCAGCCCAATGCACTCGTAACTCTAAAACTATATAAAAAATAAACTAAACAAACACATCCCTCATTCTGAAGTCGGGTAAGCATCGTGTGAGTGACTGATTGGTGTGTTACAAATGTGTGCCCCAAGTTCGTTTCTCTAATGAAAACATATTGTGTGAACTCGGAATCGGTGTCATGGAAGACGCAAGTTCGATCTCCGTTTTGAGTTCTGTTGGTGAGTAGTTTTTGATAGTGGAAACTTTATATTGTTAATTTGTGTTATAAAAAAGTATTTGTGTATGATTTTCCACGGTGTTATATCCAAACCAGACTGATGGATACTGAGGGGTAACAATAATGTTGATATCAACAAACATTTATCATAAATTAATTTATTTATTTTAGAAACTGTTACATTTTAGAACATAAGTTACATTTCAGAAACTGGAAGTCCTGACATTATAATCCACTGATTCAAACAACGAGTTTCAAAGTTCATAGGTCAACGGGATTTCATAATGAAGAACCGGATAAACGAACGACTGAAGCTCTACAATGTTTTATAACTGAAATTTCCTGAACACATAACCCTTACACGTCTTCAGATAATACAAAATCCAGGGTAAAGATACTAAAATTAATTAAAACAGAAAAACAATTATCGGTGGCGCCCGTTGATGCGTAAAAAGTATATTAGGTCGTCCCTTGCTCTGATTAGGCGATAAATCTTGGGTCGTGGCGTGGGGTGCGACTGCCAATTATGAACAATACGTGATACCAACTGACATATAAGAGATATCTTTTTACGTAATACCTGTCAGTAAAGGTTAAATTGGTTGCTTCTGGTGCGTCTATAGAGCTAGCCTTCGGAATAACGGCAGTGTCTTAATTGATTTTAACTTGCCACTGCTTTTTGAGATACAAGTACTGTGGGCTCATTTAGAATTTTGTTTTTTCTATGATTTTAAATATGTATATATACTTATTTTGTGTAAGTTTCATTAGATATAGACGAGCATAAAGCAACACACGTAAAATATTGGTCGATTTTCAGTTCATTAATGAAAGAGGTCAAAGTGATTTTTAGGATGTAAAATGTTCATCTAGGTGACCCGAGAGACGTTTAGTTTCTCTGTTTTTTTTATTTTTTATTTATTTATTTAAATCAAAACACTTGCAAGTTTACAGAGTTTTGATTGCTCTGTAAGGCTCATTTACATTTAATTATACAAGTTTTATTTATCTTTAATGATAATAATATAATCTTTATAATATTATAAAGACGAAGATTGAGGTGCTTGTGGCGCAGTGGCGGCAGCGCTTTGGTAGTGATACCAAAAGTTAAGCAACCCACGGCGCGGTCGTGATTGGATGGGTGACCATTCCGACCATTAAAGTGACGACCATGACAAGCATCTCCGTGCTTCGGAAGGCACGTTAAGCAGTTGGTCCCGGCTAATATCTCTTGGTATTAGTCGTTAAGCCTAGTCAGAGGCCCTAGGGCGGCTTGATAACATCTGACAGTAAGGTTTGTCACTTGCCTTACAGACACCCCTCCACCAATCCGCACTGAGCCCGCGTGGTGGAGTATGGCTCGTTCCTCCTCATAGTTGAGGTGAGGCCTTTTCCCAGCAGTGGGATCTAATAGGCTGACTTAATATTATAAAGACGTAAAAGTTGTGAGTTTGTATGTTTGAAGAAAGTAAACTCTAGAAATACTAAACCAATTTTGAAAGTAAACGTTTTGTTCTATGAAAAAGACCATCTTTGAGCTACATTGACAAGAATCTGAATCAAGCAATCTTAAAAAGCAAGGCATGTCCTAAATCCATTTTCGTAAACACTGAATGCCTCATTGTGATGTAAATGAGATGGGTTGTTGGAAAAAGAAGCTAATAAACCTCAACAGGGAATCCCTACGTAATGTATATTAAGTCGTCCGTTGTCCTGATTGGGCGATAAATATCGGACCGCTGGGAGCGGTGTGTCTGTCAATTTTATTATCAACACCGTAGAAAGAGCGGTGCTTTCCGATGAGTGATGTTCAGGCGTGGAATAAAAAATATACAAACGCGTTTATTAAGTCTTCATTTTAAAGTTCCAAATCCAATGTCTGAATGTATTCGTTGCGCTTGATAGTGTGTGCTTTTATCTCATATTACTGCTGAATCAATGTTAATGCATTTGCGTAAAAAGATAGTGAAAAGAACTTTCTATAGCAAAAATGAAACGATTATCAAATTTTCCGCGTGTGTCTCGATGCCCTCGAAAAGCATAAAAATTAGGAAAGTCAACATGGCCCTATAGGCAATATTTGTAATTATTGACATTAATAAGTGGCATCTTCTATTTTAAATTGAATTTGTCTATCTGCTGTACTCAGGGACGTCAATTAAAGTTAATGAAGTTAATCCTTTATTAAGTCTCGTGCCGTCCTTTTCTATTTAATTGACAAAAAAGCGTCAGAATGAGACTTAAATATAGATTAAATTTAATTGACGTTTCAGGTGCGGTGACTTTTAAATGTTTCAGTTTGTAAGGGAAGCTCGACATTAACGCAGACGAAGTACATATAGCATTATATCTCCAGTCTGGTAAAACGAGCCTCACTACCCACAAAACCTTATTAGCCACTAAATTGTCTCTTATGTCCAAACGAAAAGGCGCATATTGTGAATCACTGTTCCTCTGTCACGTAGCAAACAGTAAATCCCTACGGATCGCAATTTGGGATCCTGTTGTGGCCCATATGGGACGGGCTGTTTAGGGCTGCGGTACGTGACGAAAAATCTGGCAAATCCTTCGATGTTGGGTTATCAAGTTCAAGTTATAGAAGACTAGCTTTAGTTTGGGTGTGTTTTTTAGTCATTCATCATTCCGTATCAGCTGCACGGTAAAATGATAAAAGGTCTAACAAAATCATTTGTATTCCTTTTAGAGGGAAGTCCTCAAATAGGCTTCGGACTCAGGTTGGTCAAAGTAAGGAGAACATGGTTAGGGGATTTTCGGTAAGCTCCGACGTGGACTGTGTTTGCAGTGCAGTGCAAACTATGGAACACGTAACATCTTGCCTGGCGTGCCCCAACACCTGCACCGCCAGCGGATTTAATGGACGGCAGTTGATCCGCAATACAAGTGGCTGAATTCTGGGCTGCTACGATGTAATTTTCTCGTGTTCCATCGACACGCTAAGAAGAAGGGAGTGATTCTACTGCTCTAATAGAACAACTTATACTATGGGACCAACATAGAAATCCCAAAAAAAAAAAATGATAAGCTTATCACAAATTTAGGGGTTTTGTAGGTAAACTATCAGTATTTTAATATTGATCCCTTACTAAAAGCTGTTGCATTTGATGAGTAACTTGAAGCACCTTCAAACACAAAATCAGCGAAAAATGCACTGTAACAGGAATCGGCTGTTACACAGTCTTTATGCGAAAATCTAGTTGGTCTAGTGGTCAGCACGCTGGGTACTATCCACGAGGTCCCGGGTCGGGCCGAGAGTGTTTGGGTTTTTCTGTCTTGAAATTACTCAGACACAGCTCCGGAGTCAGGAAGTTGGTGGTGTTAACACCCCCGTGCCTCGGATAGCACGTTAAGCCGTTGGTCCTGCGCCTGATCTCTCTACGGTCATGTCGGTCTGCCGTCTCACCGAATTATGAGAGTGAAGGAACAAAGAGTGCACCTGTGTATTGCGCACACACTTGTGCACTATAATATGTCCCGCGCAGTTGGCTAATCTCTGTTAAGATAGGCCGCCGTAGTCGAAATCGGCTTGGAGGACATCATCATGCGAAAATTTTTTTTTTTTGAGATTATGATGTGGGTCCAATAGTAAAGTTGCCCCTTGCAAGGAATACAGTTGACAAAGTTATATTGCGCAAAAATAAAGACATATAATAAAACCGTTTCTGTACACACATCTGCAAATCAGACGACACAGTAAATTATGGCATTAAGTCCGCCAATTGTACTTTCTTTTTTTGGTGCAATAAAGTTTAAATAAATAAATGATGACCTTGAGACCGCCTCTATTTCTTACGTAATAAAAGTGTGTGCAGAATAGTTGAAGATTCTAGAGGAACCCAGGGCCTTTTAGAGGGAATTTAAGGGAATAGGACATGAATACAAGGATGTTAGGGTTACTACTCTTTAGTTATATACGTCAAAAGGACAAGTACAAAAAAGGGAAAATGCTATTTTGTAGCATTTTAATTAAAAATTACCTATCAATTAGATGGGCGTTCGCAACAAGTTGTTTTCATAATTCAGCTATATACCTTGAAGACTGCATTTCTTTTAAAAATAAAAATACCACCTAGGCCTGAGTTACCTAAATTAAGGCCTGGGGTGGGTAATGATGATCAAAGGTAAAAAAGGTACCAGCAAAAGTTTTTAACATATTGTATTGTATGTTTGCTAGGATTGCATTAGAAGGAATGAAAATAACACAATATTTTGACGTAGAGAGGAAGTTGAAGGCTTAATGCTTGAATTAAAACAGTTATTTTATTGGGTTTTAGGTATGGGACTATACTACTCGTATATACCTTTTATATATTTTTTAATAATAGGCAGACATTTGACCGCAATCTCACTGTGACGATGCGGTTTAAGAAAAGAGTTAATAGGCTAAGTTTGACTAGTTGTTACTAGTCAAACATGACCCATCTCAGCCTATTAACTCTTGTCTTAAAAGGATCCGAATTATAGTGTTTAGGAAACACTTCAGCCTACAAATAATTCCACTCTATAAACGACCGTTCGTTGCGCACCTTTTCAGAGCGGAACTAAATGGAATGTATATTGCAAATTACACTGAAAAATTTTTCAGCGGGCAGATAATTATTTTCTCCGACCTACTTAGCTGCATCCACAGCATTGATGAGGCTGATCAAAATGGCCTAGAATAATGTATTCAACGACTCAGTACAAGTACAGCTTGTCCACAGTTTAATTACTATGCAGTTGGCATTAGTGTGTTAAGGACTCAGTATAGTACGTTTTCAGCTGTAAACTAGGCGTTAGCCTAGAAATACTGGCGTAGGTGGATGTAATCAGAGTTTATGGAGAATTTAAATGTGTGTATGAAGGTATTTATGTCAATAAAGGTGTAGAATACTTAATGTAATAGGAAAATATAAACTTCGAGTATACGGAGTGATTAGTGAAACTATACGTTCTAGGAGGTGTGCATTTGTGTGCATGTGTGTGTGTGGTGGTGTATGCATGTGTTTAACCTACCACGCATAAAACTATGAGTGTCAGTGAAGCCTTGTAACATTGAATTTCCATTACAAACTCGGGTGACATTTCAATAGTTGGAGTTAGTTTGCAAAGGGGAACTTCAGTTGGAAGTCCCGTGTTCAGCTTGCAAACAACTGCATTTGAAAGATTCGAACTTTTGCGTCATAAATTAATAGGAAAATTGATATTCAAAATACCTGCTATGTTGCAGGAAAGTTGTGTTCATACTTTTGATTTGTAGCTTTGATTGAATACGAGTTTTAGGTTAATTAAAAAAAAAACATTTTGCATAATATAGAAAAGTAAAACAAAGTTGAACGATCCATTTAGTCACGTTAAAAGTTTCAAAACTCTATGACGAAAGTGAGTCAGATCTCTTCTTGTCAGAATTAGCCCACAATTTCCCCAAAGCAGTTTGTTGAGTCTCTATGGAAAAAACTTGATTAAATCGAGTCATAAAAAGTGCAATCCTCTTATCACCATTTAAATAATTACCTAAGCTTTCTTTTTGAAATGTAAGTATTTTATTAAATAAAAAAACCTAGCTAAGCGTGAGCTTTTGATATGGCGACTAATAAATAACGGATAGATAAACATGAGGTGCTTGTGGCGCAGTGGCGGCAGCGCTTTGGTAGTGATACCAAAAGTTAAGCAACCCACGGCGCGGTCGTGATTGGATGGGTGACCATTCCGACCATTTAAGTGACATTCATGACAAGCATCTCCGTGCTTCGGAAGGCACGTTAAGCAATTGGTCCCCGGCTAATATCTGTGGTATTAGTCGCTAAGCCTAGTCAGAGGCCCTAGGGCGGCTTGATAACTTCTGACAGTAAGGTTTGTCACTTGCCTTACATACACCCCTCCACCAATCCGCACTGAGCCCGCGTGGTGAAGTATGGCTCGTTCCTCCTCATAGTTGAGGTGAGGCCTTTTCCCAGCAGTGGGATCTAATAGGCTGACTTATAGATAAACATACTTTTATCAGTTTATGAAAATCGAGTTAGGTGCAAATGTTCGTGCTCATCACAAACAAGATCATTTTACTCTTGCGGGATTTAAACCCGCACTCTCTGGTTTTCTAGTCCAGAGTGCGAACCACTACACCAAGACGGTCGTATTAATCGATAATAATCATCATCCAATTTAAGAGCTAGGCTCTTGTCGGTGGAGTTTTTCCATTCCTCTCTGCTTTCCGCCCTTCTCTTGACCTCCTGATACGACCCGACATTTATCTTTTCTTTTATTTGCTGCATGTAGCTTATTCTTGGTCTTACTCGCTTCCTTTTTCCATCAATCTCCTTTTTTCCCTAACCATAGACAAAACATCTTCATTTGTTTTCTTCTCCTTCCAACTTATACGCTCCATTCTCCTCCAGCACCACATCTCGAAGGCTTCCAGTCTCTCTCTGTCCCTCTTTGTCAATGTCCACGTTTCATATCCATAAAATGCTATACTCCAAATGTACACTTTAACAAGTTTTTTGCGATCGATATTAATACTTGTGATTAAATACTCGTGTAATCCGAAGTAATCGATGTCTATAATTTAAAAATACAAAGTTCAAAAACATAAGTACTGACGAGGTAGGATAGGAGGTACTCAAAAATATTGAAAAGAGTAAACCCAATGAAAAAGAACGAATTTCTCGTTTCCCTCAGTTGACGATTTGAAGATGATCAAACGGATTTTTTTATCTTTTTCAAATGAATTTTCCCTCGCAAAAGTAACAATAACGTACAGATTGAACCGATTCTATTGTTGGAGATCAGCCATTGTGTGTTCAAACTCGTATGCCAAAATGAGTTTATGAAAAAAATTGCCATCGATTTAAGTGTTTTTTTAATGGTCAGATTATAAATAATCGTCGAATGAATTAAAGATATTTACAAACTCATCTGTTACTTTTTTTTTTTTTTATTTTTTTTTTATTTTATTTCTTTTTCTAAAAACCTTTTAATTCGGGTAAAAACATCATGAAAAGACGTGAACTTGAAGGTGAGTTTGAATAACTCAAAGTTATTA
This sequence comes from Pyrausta nigrata, assembly GCA_949316185.1. Lineage (NCBI taxonomy): Eukaryota > Metazoa > Arthropoda > Insecta > Lepidoptera > Crambidae > Pyrausta > Pyrausta nigrata. The sequence goes on from OX438937.1 coordinate 2,796,005, forward strand.
TTTTAACCTGTGAAATTCATGAAATAATATTTTGTTAGTAACGAACGTGACACATGTTATCAAACCCTATATCTGTTCATATTATGCTAGATGCAGTCAAGCGTAAGATCTGACTATGATTGTTTGTATCTAAGTCATTCGGAAGCTATGAAACCCCAAAATTTGAACAAAATAGTACGTACCTAACCTACGAGAAGCTTTAATCGTCTCTAGAGTACATATTTTAAATGTATTTTGTAAGGACCACCAGGCCTACCTCGTAACTCAGTTTATTTCGAACTGCACTAGTTACAGTTTTCAGCGTCTGATGACTGCCTAATTCGATAACTTTATAATTGCAATAGTTATGGTTTTTACGAAAGAAACAATAGCCTTCAGACGTCTAAAAAAACAATAAATTTAAGTCATACGTAATTTCTTTAGAAAAGCAATCGTAATTACAATAGCAATAAAACAGGGGGTAAATTTGAAGCAGCGAAAACAGTCACAACACGACCATTCGTTATATTCTTATCCTATCAAAAAAACATTCGTGATTTTCCTCCCTTACATACGTCAATTTATTTGCCATCACACGCTTTCCCTTTGACAATAGCCGAAGATTATCCGCTGGCTCTTTATTGACTGGAGCCGACCATTGTAGTGGCTGCGTGCGGTTGAACGCCGTCCAATTGAACTTTGAAGCTTGGTGCCGATTTTCGATTAAGGCTGAGTGACAATGTTTGATAGGCTTACAATCAATGTGTTTGGTATTCTGTATTTCGTGATATAAGCTTATATTCATTCTCGATTCATAATATTGTTGTGCTAAAAGTAGGTCATGTTTCATACTTTGTTTTCAATAATTTCTTAGTCATGTACCTAATTTGCGGCCAGTTTCCAGAATGCTGTTTAAACATTGTAAATGTTTCACCAACCCCAGCAGTCACTGGATTTTTTACTAAGTAATTTATATTTGTTGGTTGAAAACTGTGCAGCCATACAAAAGTGAAATTGGTGATTGATTTACCTAATGAATAATAATAATGTACTCCTAGCCTAGATTTCGACTACGGCGGCCTATCTGAACAGAGATTAGCCAACTGCGCAGGACATATTATAGTGCACAAGTGTGTGCGCAATACACAGGTGCACTCTCTGTTCCTTCACTGTCATATATCGCTGAGACGGCAGTCCGACATGACCGTAGGGAGATCAGGCGCAGGACCAACGGCTTAGCGTGCTTTCCGAGGCACGGGGGTGTTAACACCACCAACTTCCTGACTCCGGAGCTGTGCCTGAGTAATTTCAAGACAGAAACACTTTCCATACACACCCATACACTTTCGGCCCGACCCGGGATTCGAACACTGGACCTCGTGTACCTAATGACAGTATTATCGACGCCACGCGAAATCGCGAAAAAGCCAAGTAAGTAGGCACCTTTACTGCGTATAAATGTCTAAGTTTTATCCGTCTCTACTTCTTACACAAGAATGGTTGAACGAAAACGAGGAAAAGTGTTGGTTAACATCAAAATAATGAAAACGTTGTACACACGGCCACCCGCACGTCATGTTACCCCACTTTGACTTCGAGACCGCCTCTATTCCCTACGTAATAAAAGCTGTTTTCGCAGTTCAAAATGGTAACCTGACGCGCTGCCGACTCTACTTACTATACCACCTGACAAAGAAGTTTATTTGTAAATTCAGCATTAGCTTCAAAAGTACTCTGTGATAAGCTTCTATGGAAAAAGTTAGAGTAACTTGTTGCGTTTCAAAAGATTGAAAATATTATTTTCTGTGCGGTTGTGCGGTTGCCGAAAAACAGAACTTTCCTAATTCTTTTCCCAGTAAATAGTGATAGCGACAAAGGGAGGAAAAATATAATCTGTGTTGTGGTCTGCGTGTTTTGAGAACAATATTATTTCACTAGCTAAATAAACCGCAAGTCTGCTTAAAAACCGACTGAGAGAAGGAAAATCTCGTAGGCTTTGTTATTTCAAAAGTGTATATATTTAGTATACGATATCAAACAGAAGCGTAAACGGATTTGATACATTTTTACTGCTATAACACTTGTTCTATATATGAGACGACAAGTTTAGAATTAATAAGATAGGTGAGATTACATAGTGGAGATGACCATTTCAAATTGATGTCCTCCTAGCCGAATTTCGACTTCAGCGGCCAATCTCTACCGTGATTAGCCAACTACGCGGGGGACATTATAGTGCAAGAGTGTTTGCGCAATACACAGGTGCACACTCTCTGTTCCTTCACTCTCATAATTCGGCGAGACGCGATCCGACATGACCGTAGAGAGATTAGGCGCAGGACCTACGTCTTAACGTGCTTTCCGAGGCACGAGGAACACCACCAACTTCCTGATTCCGGAGCTGTGTCTGAGTTATTTCAAGACAGAAAAACCCAACACTCCCGGGCCCGACCCGCGATTCAAACCCGGGACCCCGTGGATTATACCCCGCGTCCTGGAAACTAGACCAACGAGGCAGTCGAAGTGTATGCAAATACCTTTAGAGGTTGTTGCTTCTGCAAAATTGCTGAAAAAGAAAAATCCCTCGTTAGTTAAAGAGTTTTCTTTCGACACAATCGATTAATTTTTGTGTGCAAAACATATTTTATTTACTTCCCTCGTTAGGTTTGTTTCAACGCTGAAGTGGTTTTTAGTATTATTAATTTCCGATAACGATGAGTATTGATAGGCTGTCACTGAACGTCGCCTGAAAAAACTCTTTTATATTATTGGTACTTACTAAAAATCGTTTATAATCATTTCTCAATTAAATACAAGAAAAATCTTTGAGACTAGGCGCGTACGTTATAATTTTGAGAAAAGCTTTAAAAAAGTTTCTACTTTCTTAAATCTGACACCGGCGTATAAAAGAACGGAAATTATTTTCCATGGTATTTGACTACTCATTTTTAGGGTTCCGTAGTCCAGACAAGGGACCTTATAGATTCGTTAAGTCCGTCCGTTTGTCTATACAAGGTTTTGCGAAGAGACCGTTAGTGCTAGAAAGCTGTAGTTTTGTTGGTGTATGTATACCAATTACGCTGATAAAGTGGCGGAATAAAATTTTGGAAATTATATTTTTTTAGGATAGCTCCTCTACATGCGAAGTGGGGATTAATTTTTTTATCATCGTCTACCCCATCGTGTGGGGGGGGGGGTATCGTTGAGTAGTGGGGTCGTGTGGGGTATCGTGTGGGGTATCGTTGAGACTTTTAAAATAATTTAGGGGTTTCTTAAAAAAAAATATTTATCGCTCCATTTACGAAGTATTAAACTTTAAAGTACAATCATTCGTTCCAGTATGGGGCCCCCCCCACGTCCACTTTAATAGTTTAGCAGTAATATTCATAGAACTTGGGTGTTGGATAATTATGTACCCAATACAAAATCCTTAGAATAAATTCTCTAAAGTGTAGATAATGGTACAGAACCCTTCGTGGGCGAGTCCGACTCGCACTTTGCCGGTTTTTATTAATTATTGTTATATTCCATTCTTCCTTATCCTCGATAAGCTTTTCAAAAAAAAACTGTTCATCCAATGACTTATTTGCGATTCCTCTAACGCTTTTGTGACTGTTACGATTGTGAGGCCCTACTCCTGACGATCATTGCCGCATTTTTTGCTCTCTAGCTATATGACAGTCATACAGGAATGGTACTTCGAGTAAGCGCAATGGTTTTATGTACTATTTTTCAATCATTCGGTACAAGTAATAGTTTCTCACATCTTCATAAACGTATTTGTCGGGTTTCCTATAAAGAACTGTATTCACCCTAAAGTTACTTTTTGGACAAAAAGTAACTTATGTCTTTCCTAGGGTGCCCAGAGTCTCAAACTATTTACTAATTTTATGCCAAACTAGCAGTTGCCCACGACTTCGCCCGCGTCAAAAGTTGGACTTTCCATACAAATTTTCACCCCCCCCCCACTGATGATTTTATATTGCGCGAAGAAGGCTATGTCCTTCACAGGGTCCTAAGCACAAACTATGTCTATACCAAATTCCATTTGAATCGGTCCATTACTTTCAGAGCCTATTCAATACAATATTTCCTCTTTATAATATTAGTGTAGATACCAAATTTAATCTATATCAGTACAGCGGTTTAAGATTGTAGAAGATCAGGCAGATAGACAAACACACTTTCGCATTTATAATATAATTATGGTGTCTGGATTCTGTGACTAATTTAAAAGCCAGTTGATTCTTTCGATAAAGAAGTATTTTCACATAAAGAGATGGCGTTCAGAGAAGAGAATACTCTTCCAGAAGCTGTGGTGCAGGCATATGGGATAGACGGCGGTAGGATCGCATGCGGGCTCTCTATGTTTTGAGTACGTGACGTAGGGGGATCTTACCTTATCTTCATAAGAGCCATATGGGTAGAGCCATGGGTAACCCACGGAGCACCTCGACCCACTAGGATCTTTTGTGACTCCCCATACCCTTATTCTTCAGTGTTCCTTAAATACTTTCTGTTAAAATTTTACTATGTCCTTAGGTCTAAAGACCCTATAGTCTTCCGAGTTTGGGTAAGCCACAGCAAGAAGACCCATTCGGGTTCTAGCCAGTGCATCGCATTCACACATCAAGTGCTTCATGTCTTCTGGCTCTTCCCCACAGGCTCTGCAGCTGCCGTCCGGAGTTAGTCCCATTCTGACAAGCATTTTATTTGTGGCGTAGTGCCCAGTTAATGCCCCCAGGAGAGGTTTCGAGTGCTGGCGGCTGTTTTGCATTAGGTATTTGACGTGGGGATGCTTCGGGAACCCGAGGTATCCCATGGGCGTAAGAGCTGCACCAGTTGGCGCAGGTTGCCGCTAGGGCGATGAAGCGCATGTGATAAGCGATCTTCCATTGTTCTGCTGACTGCGGATTAAGAGAATTCGCAGAGGTTTTGGTATGCTTGACGGGTTTGCAGCAGTTTCATCACCTTTCGTCAAGTAAGTCCCACATAACCTGCTGCCATCTTCAGAGCTAAAAGGTATCTAACATACATACAATATAATATAATTAAAGTATTTCTACGCGTGAAAAAGTTATTTCGTGACTATACTCGAAAGTCTTGAAGAATAGGGCTCTGTCAGGTCTCCAAATAATGGGTCGCGAGTCCATTGGAAACGCTTATCGCTGTCTCGTCTAATTAGTTTGGGATCGGGCCTTAACAAAAGACGGAGAGTAATTGTAGCCGCCAGCAGATAAACATTGGTTGAAGTGCCGTCTCGCAAGATCAAGTTAAAGTTACAGTGATAGAGGACCGAATTGATTTAACGGCATGATCAAAGCGGTAGATCCAATTTTAAGTTCTTATTAGCTTGTGTTTAGACGTTCACCGCATCACCTTTAATAATAATAATGTTTCAACAAACACACCAATTACCTAGCCAAACTAAGCGTGAGCTTGTCCTATGGCGACTAGGATAACGGATAGACATACTTATATACGTTTATAAACATCCATGACTTATGTACAAGTGCTCGTGCTCATCACACAAACATTTGCCCTTTGCGGGATTCGAACCCGATTCGAACCCCCAAATAGTCCAGAGTGCGAACCACTACACCAAGACGGTCGTCAACATCGTCGACATCCCGCTATGGATTTTAACTTTTAAATAGGGTTGTCGGAATTGGGTTGTCTGCGTTCAACTGCGTATTTTAATATAAGGTTAAATTAAAAAAAAAACTATTGCGTATTTCAAAGTGAGACCATTTAATATTTTTGATTTCTATGGTGACGTCCACCTTCATATTACCTTTATCCGACTCAAAAACAAGTTACATAAATTATTGGCATTTTCGAACTCTGTTTTAACACTTCGGTTATCTAATGTCATTATGTCACAGGTTAATACTTCGGTTATCTAATGTCACAGGTTCCTTGGTTTGAAGATTGTATAACAAAAAATTAAAAAAAGAAAAATTAAGTCAGGCAAAAAGTTATGTCTATTACAACTTCATTTATTTGAAAAAAAAATGTACTGTGCTGATTCTCTATTTTTCAGTTTTCAATTTAATTGTCCAAAAGTGCTGACAAAGGTAATTAAAATCTCCTTATAATTAGTATGAAGTTTAAGCTGAACACGCCTGAAAAATTCTACCTAAGCAGCTACAAACAAATTTATATAATTTCTTAGAAAAATGCAACTCCGCCCAGTTCTAGTAAACTTTTGTGCCAAATCATTTAAAGTACCTACTCGGCAATAACAAGGGTTGTACGGTTCTCCACGAAAGAGCCCATCGTTTTCGACCTTATTTTTATTTGCAGTGGGATAACATAACACGGAGTTGCCAACTGTACGGAGGACAAAGATTACTCTATTCCCTTTGGTCCTAAGACAAATATCACGGGGCTTGTTCGCCTGGGGACTCTGACGGTCAGACATTCGTAGGGTCCGAATGAACGCCTGAAAATAAACAGATGAATAAATAAATGTAACAAAAGACGTGACAAACAGTTGGGGTTATGATGACAAAACGTGATGTATCTTTGTAGGCTGACCTTATTACTAATTCATGGGATAGTTGAGTGGGCGTTCGAAAGCGTATGGAATTCTTATTTTCTACTAAATGTAAAGTGGGTTTTATAAGAGCTTAGAGCTTACAAAATTCACATCTTGTGAAGCATCTTAGGTAATGTAAATTCCTTATGAAAAACTTTTGTTAGGTATGATTTTTAAGCGCTGTAGGTACGTATTGTTTTAGATCAGGTTCGGCATCAGGATTTAACAGGTTGTTTATTCATTTTAGAACATTTACGTTTAATAAGTCTTTTAAACAGATTATGAAATAACAGGGCTGCAGAAAATACCATAGTCAAGTTGAATTTTCTTTCGAATATTTTAAATTTAATTTGATGCTTATTATAATCTAAGTTCATTTATTTAAGCTCTTTTTTTTAAACTCGAAAATAATTTACTAGAAAAAATATGGAACATCCAATCGGAACCTGAAACCTCCCTTGTAAAAACAATAGCGTTAACAAGTGAAAGTAAAAAAAGAAATAAAGTTCTTCCAAGCATGTATTGTCTCGTCACCTTGTAGTGCCTTAACACAAAAGCCTTGCTCAGAGCAAGAGCGGCCTTTTTCCTTAAGACTCTCGAAAAACTGAAGCCTAGAGAACTTGCCTGAAGAGGCATAGATCACTTCACTTATACCTGCTATTTACAGGCGTATCAAGCTTTTTTTTAGTTTTTTTTTAGTGTGACTTTCAAGGTGTAGAACTAGTCTGCTTGATAATTTGTGCGAGTGGGAGACAATAGGTTAATAAAAAGATGACTGATAACTATTTGCTGCCTAACGGTAAAGGAGAAACATCATGAGGAAACCTGCACACTAGTTGACTAGTGTGTGAAATGGAGAATGCAATGGCAAACCACTCCATTAAAATGCCAAGAAAGTCGGTGTGTGTGTTTCATTCCACATAATGATCACGACCCTTTGTCATGATGATGTACGCCTTTGAAGATAAGGACATTAAACAGGTTACTTCATGTTAGCATTTAGTCTCATGACATGTTAAAATATTTGAACTAAGACTAAATTGGTGGAGGAAACTGTAAACAGGAATTTTAAGATGTGATATTGTTGTTACTTGCATGAATAATCTAAGTACCTACTCGGCTATAACTTGGTATATTGCTAGAAGATTATTGTTTTCATTCTATTTGGCTCAGTCGAGCTTCCAAAGGTTTTATAAATCCACCTATGTAAAAACAAGATATGATAGGTGATATGATGATGAGATAGGTGGGTCCGTTGAACAAATACTTTGAGGTTTAGATAAGTTGTTTGGGCCCACATTTTTACATGGGATTGAAATTTGCATATTGTCCCATGTTTAAGCAGATTTGACGGGAACTTTGTTTTAAAATATGTTTTCAGGAAATGCCTGTGTAAACACGAATGTTTTAGCAGGCTTCATAGGATATGAGTATACTCCTTATCAAAATGATATTACAGAGATTTTAAAAACAGTTTATTCATTACAGCAAAATATCAATTTAGTTCAATGTACATTAGTAATATATATATACAACTTATTAATAAAAATTAAGATAAATTACTTAATACAACACAACAACAAAAATTATAAAATGGGTCCTTGTGGTAAGGTTCCCAGGATGCTGGCAGCATTACCGCGCTGGATAGCGATGCTTATATGCTGAGCAAGGTAGCTGCCAGCTCTTAGGTCACCACTAATGTCAACTAGCCTCTTGGAAATCTCTTTGAAAAAAGAGATAGCGTTGGGACCCCACGAACCCAGTGTTTCGACTCCAAACGGTACAAAGTGGTACCGGGAGTCGATCTGCCTGTACTTGTTCTTTTTAAAGTTTTCGGCACTTGTCGCAGCCAAACCAGCATCACGGCTTGTACCGGGCAGATGAGAGGCTGCAAGTGTGTCGACACAGGTAGCGTCCCACACAAGAGCCCGACCCATCCGCCAAGGAACAAGTGACATCCCGTCTGGTCTCTTGCCATCATCACGTTGATAGAGGCAAAAGACCGACGGATGATGTCGTTGATACTGGCATGCGAAAAGCGGTCTGCACTTTTAATACAGGAGAGTCCGTGATGTCCCAACGAGCCGACATCAGTACCACAAGGACATCTGTGTGGAAGGCAAACCTCAGCACCAACACGCAGACCTATCGCGACTCGTAGTTTCTGAGTCCAAAAGGGTTCCCACGTTGGCCGAAGGATAGGCCTGAAGCCAGTATCCTGCTTCCTTGGTGGAAACTGCTTTTAGTCTGGCTAGACTGTATTTATACAAAAATAAGCAAGTTACTTAATTAAGCTCGAATGTGTACCCTACGAGTAATATACTTTGAATAATACCTGAGATGTGTTCAAATGCCACATTAATTAACATGAAATTATGAGCGATAGTCAGGCACTTTACTTCGCATGATGATATCCATACTTGCGAGTTTAGTCATGTCGCTCGTTTACGCTGTCTATCATGCTGGCCAGCCGTCAGTGCAGTCAAAAATACTTGGTTTATCCGTAAAAATACCTCGGACCAGTCCACGTATATTCTCCATAATTTTGTTAGTGCTCACACTTTGTTACATCACTGATTCTCCTAACAGTTGGTTAAAGTGCAGTGACAACAGTACTTTACTGTGGTTACCAAAACTATGTCAGTGTGTCTTTCCCTTCGTGTTCTACACGTGCGCAAGAGAGGATCTGAACAACTAGCTCTCTCTCTCTTCTTTGCTATAGGTATGTCCCACAAGCGAAACGGCAATATGTCTCACGTGATAGGGTCAGCTTTCTTTAACTTTCTTGCTCTGTCCCAACATCTTCGGTGGTAACTCTGCACTCCCTCAACTCATTCAGCACTATGTCGCTCGTTTTTTTGGAATCTGTACAATATAATGCTTTATAGTTGCTGAGTACCTACTGATCCATAAATATAGCACCAGAGTCGACACGCCAAATAGAAGATGACTAAAACTAAACTACTCACGCGCTTTTGATTGATTAGGGGCAGCCAGACCATTCAGACCATACCGAGAGACTAGAGACAGACAGAAAATTTCCGTTTTTGTGAAATGTCATTTTACTTGCTGAAAATGAACAAGCCGCAATATACAAATCTAAGGTGGCAGCCACAGCCTTTAGATAGCATAAAGCGTATGCTTCCACAGAATAGTTACAATAGTAATTCATGCATGACTAAGACTAAAATGTTGTATGATCATTATCTCAATGCTTACTTAACAGCTCAGAGAAACTATCAAAGGACATAAAATTAATCTAAGACTAGAATTCAGTGTATTATAACTGTCATTAATAATTCGAGCTACATAATCCTCACGTATCGTCTGATTGTCCATGTTAAGGTTCCATACGCGTATTAATTATTCAAGAGTCTCGCTTTTGCGAACGTACGTGTTTGCTTAGGATTCGGAGTCTCAAATATATTATACAGCGCGAACATCAATATGTATACATCTGCATTCGATTTGAGACCTTATTACAATGGCATAAAAACTTATTTGTATACATTTTATTGCTCGTGACTGTACGTATACATGTATATTTTTGAGTGTCACTGGGAGTATATATACGAGTAGGTATCTTTAAAAAACGGGCACTCGGTGTTATTTAGGTATTTATTAGTTAATTCAAAATGCTGTGGGGGAAAACAGCAAAAAGGCTTCATTTATGTAGCTTAAATCAGTAAGAAGTACGGATATTACTGGCTATTAATGACTTAATACATATTTTTAATTTTTTTAACCCGTGTTTTAGTATTCATAATCATTTTTGTAGTTTCCAAAGTTTAAAAACAACAATGTTTTTGGAGCTTATAACAGATTTTACAAAAGATGAAAACATTTTCCCGTTTTCCGTACTGTGTTTTTCTTGCGTTGTTTTGCTCTGCTCAAAGAATGTTACTAGTCTGTGGTATTAGTCGTTAAGCCTAGTCAGAGGCCCTAGGGCGGCTTGATAACTTCTGACAGTAAGGTTTGTCACTTGCCTTACATACACCCCTCCACCAATCCGCACTGAGCCCGCGTGGTGAAGTATGGCTCGTTCCTCCTCATAGTTGAGGTGAGGCCTTTTCCCAGCAGTGGGATCTTATAGGCTGACTTATAAAGAATGTTACTGCATATTGGCCTATATGAAGTAGCATTATTCAACTTTCTTTTTCATTAAGAGCCTGTTTTTTTGTTGTCAAATAAAAAGATACTCATTGAATAATAATTTGATAATACAGGTCGTAATATTTGAAAAGACTTATTACTATAGTCTGTCCGTTCTTGCGCGACCCTCCTTACGCTCCGCAAGTAGTGCAGGGGGCGAGGAGGCGCCAATCACACGCGATTGTCAAAGCAAATCCATTCCCTGCAACATCGCCCGTCACCCGACGTCTAGCGTGCCTCGCCCCCCGCCCCTCTAGCGCACAGGAACTTGTCGGACTAATTGCCGCACTCAGAGACGTCTATTAATCTATAATTAATTTTCGTTCTGTCACTTTCTTTGTCAGTGGAATAGAAAAAGACGGCTTGAATTTTAATGAAGGATTAATTTAATTGACGACTCTGAGTACTACAGTAAGAAATGATAACATTTAAGTATCAGTTATGTATGCTGTATTTTATTCAACGAATATTTCTCAGCTGAATATTGCAAATAAGCCCTAAGTATAATACAAAAATGACAAAACAAAATAAACATGCTAAGATTATTTATACCTTGCCAAGACGGGGGTAATTTGTCTCCTGAAAGAAGACACATTTGGAAAATAGGCTTGTTAACACGGCATCACCTCAAGTTGTGATGCCCATTATAAGATGAGCTGTCTTTGTATACGTGATTTCCTTTAAGAAGGTTCAGCGTAAGATGGCAAAATGTAACCTCGTCTTGATGTGTATGCGGAAAGTAAAGACATAACTTTGTACTTGCGTATTTATTATTCTTGATATTTGCGCGTGTGATGTCGGATGAGTTGCGTATTTGTGCTGAACGATGAGAATTATTTTTGGATCTGAGTTTTTTTTTCACGTATTTTACAGAAGAAAAAGTTGATTATTTTACAGAAGAATAAGTATATTATTGCACTTGAAAAAATGACCGCCAGAGGCGGGAATCGAACCCGCGTTCCTCGCATGCCGGGCGATTGCCTAACCTCTCGGCCACCCTGGCGTTGGCAGAGCCTGTGTTTTTCAAGTGCAATAATATATTTAGATTGCAAAGTGAATGCTTATCACTTAAAACAATAATTTATTGAAGAATAAGTAGCTTGCGAAAAGGCACAATATCGTATGAAGAAGTATTGTATTTCTAGTACTTAATATTGTCGATTTTTAGGGTTCCGTACCTCAAAAGGAAAAAAGGAACCTTTATAGAATCACTTTTTTGTCCGTCTGTCTGTCTGTCCGTCCGTTTGTCCGTCTGTCCGTCAAGAACCTTTTTTTCAGAAACGCGTGGAGGTACAAAGTTGAAATTAACATCAGATACTTATATCTATAGTCCCTTGAAGCTGTACAAAAATCGAGCTTTTAAGTCAACTAGTGAGTATACTCGCACTTGTCTGATTTTTTCTACTGTTACTTAATTTAGCATTACTTACAACTTGACAATCTTACAGAACATTAGCAAGATTGAAATTTGGATATATTTGAGTGGCAATAAATCTAAATTTCCCAACGTTGCTTACAAATTTAGCCTTCTGTTTAAAGAGCCAACCTGTTGAGAACTAAAGATCCATTGGCTATATTTATTTAATGAGCTCGTATAAAACGTGCCATTGTTATATCCCATAATCGTCAAATTATCCCATAACCGTGATAATCAGAGAGCTCGAAACAAATGCGCCATTTCCGCACATTAGAATACTTGTATTTCCTGGCTGTATAGCTATGTACCATTGCCTTTCCACTGGTGGATAAATACTACTAGGTACTATCACAGATTATATAACTGTCAATGGAATGACAATTTTGCTGTCAATTTTTTTTCATGCGTTAATTGGTATAGGCGAAGGTGTACTTTATGTACAGACAAAGAGAAACAATAATTTCAATTTTTCTCTAAATCGAAGGAAAAAGAAGGTCTTAAAAAATATATTAATTATGCAGAAATGTTAGTTTTTGTGAACTCTTTCATATAATATTTAGTTTATTCTGGTTAGAAATATTGACGAATAAAAAACCATTAATGGACAAGTCCTTTCAAATATGTTCTCTTTGGTGCGGAACGGGCTAGTGTGATCATGCCTACGAACTCTTTTTCGAAATTCAAATCACTTTGCCTCCTAGGGGCGTAATGAAATTTCATACAACATTACGTCTCTAGGGATGCAATGACTCACTTTGAGTCGGGTTTACTTGGTGTGTAATTGAACATTGCCGAGTAGGAAGTGTGAAAAACCTATTTGTTTGCCAATAAAAAAATAGTTACTGCCTTATGTATTTTACTTTTCATCTCACCTGTTCGGAAAGTTGAACTTTCATGTGTAGATAGGCGGGTGGGAAATAGCTTTTCCCTCCTACTTTATACTCCACTCCTACTATTGAATAAAGGGCCACTATCGAGGGTATCGATAGTTATTGCAATAGTCAGAGCTGTATTAGCTATCGATAGTGATGTTAATATTGAACTTTGATACTATCGATAGTATTGTTATGTGCCGATAGTATTTATATTAACGGAGCTATCGATACTATCATTACTATCGGTAGACTATTGATACTATCGATATTTTACCGATAGTATTGCTTTTGCCTCAACTATCCATAGTCGATCGATACTATCGATATTCTATCAATACTATTGCTCTTGCCTCAAATATCGATAGTCTATCGACACTATCGATACAAGAAACAAAAAACAAGCAAAAAGAAATGTAGCAGCTGTTTTTTACCTAAGAACTAAGGTAGTAATTGTTAAGTTACTAAAAATATGCAACGTAGTTTGTTGTTCATTTGTCTTCTCTTTAGGCTCTCTTCATCTGTAGGTACTATCAAAAATACTATGTGATTGCTGTAGGAACTTGAAGTTCGTAGAAGAGAGTTCTCCTTTTTTACCCCCTTAAGGGTCGAATTTCCAAATGTCCTTTCTTAGTCCTACAGACTCTATACGTAAAAGGAAATTTGTTGCAAAATTTCAAGTTTCTAATCCTACTAGTTTGTATTGTGCTCGGATATGTTAATGAGTCATTAAGTGCGTTTTCTATTTTATATATTTATCAACGTGCCGACTTTACTTGAGCCGAACGGTATTGCGCGTGATGATGGCAAGAGACCAGACGGGATGTCGCTTGTACTTTGGCGGATGGGTCGGGCTCTTGTGTGGGACGCTAGCTGTGTCGACACACTTGCAGCCTCTCATCTGCCTGGTACAAGCCAGGAGGTTGGTTTGGCTGCGGGAAATGCCGAAAACTTAAAAAAAAGTACAGGCAGATCGACTCCAGGTACCACTTTGTACCGTTTGGAGTCGAAACACTGGGTCCGTGGGGTCCCAACGCTATCACTTTTTTTAAAGAGTTTTCCAAGAGACACACAGCACACAAGACAAGAGACTTGCACAGCGTATAAGCATCGCTATCCAGCGGGGTTAACGCTGCCAGCATCCTGGGAACCATACCACAAGAACCCTTTGTATAATTTATAATTTTGTACATAATCATGTTTTATAATATCTGTAAGTTCCCTGTAAAATATTAGATTTTTCATTTAACCACTGATTGAATGACACAAAACATTCGCTATGCAAAAGTTGCAAACTGATAAGTAGGTAAAGGTACACCTAAATTTCTAACCTTTGCACTGACTTTGTTGAGTGACTTTCCTTACGAAACAAGTTCTACAGAAAATACTTCTTTACACCCATAAAACCGTGTAACAAAATGTTAAAAAACTTTTACTCTGATATAAAACGAGAAAATAATTTTGCTTGAAAACTTTTTAACATAAACGATTTACCATCTCCACCCTTACCTAAAAACATGGCAAAAACTTTGGCTGCCCTCCATGCGAATGTCTCTAATTTTGCACAACTTTCTGACAATCTCGCGAACTCTTTCCCAGGGGTTCAAGCTTTATAATAAACGTATTTGAGACGATCGGTCATTTTTGCAAGGGCACAAGTTGTCGTGGTAAAAAACCTGTTTACTATAAATGAGTTGTAATAGAGCAGTCACTTTGTTAGTGCAATCGTGCTGCTTTATACCTCTAGAATTTCAAGAAGCAGGTTCTACGTTGTAAATTTCGTTCGTAAGAAGATAAACTTATGTTCGGACTAGAGATTGCGTATCCAGGATTAGATCTGGTTTATTAATTTCAAAAATCATTACAAATATTTTAAACCAGTTTAAAAATTATTAATTGCAACAGTTCTCAAAGGACAGACCTTTAAAAATGATTCGGCTTAATATAATGTTTTACCCGAGTCTAACAACTTAAAACAATGTTGAAATACCTAGTAAGAATAATTGAAGTTTCAATAGAGTACTTTCATTAATCTTTGTTAAGTTAATTAATGAAACAAAACCTAAATTACCATTTATCTTCATTACTCATTCATTTATCAATATCATAGGAATGGTAAAATCATTTGTAATGTGGTCTTAACCTCACCTTAGCGTCTTAAAAAATGTATGCCATTTTGGTCCTAAAATGAAAAATCGGCTTTACACACATGCTAATTCTTGCCCCAAAAGTGATATTTACTTTTGAAGATTTATTTTTTCACTAGCTGTTGCCCGCGACTTTGTCCGCGTGGACTCGATGATACAAAATATTTTATACTCTTATCGCCATCCAGCTATCATGATATCTTAGTCTTAGATGTCGTAAGGAGAAGAGAGGAATGAAAAATCAAGGTCAATAGGCACTCATTTTTAGATAGGTTACTAACACTTTGCCATTTTTTTCTGGTAAGATATTTCGTATGGCAGTGACACCCACTCCAAAACTTAATTTTGTCTACATCTTTTTTAGTATAAGTGAAGAGGTTTTTTTTTTACCTTTTAGTTTACTTTATTGAAGGCAGTTGTATTCGTTTGTAAAAACTTTAGGTTTTAGTGTTCAGAAAAAGTCAGATTCAAACCTCCCTACCACAGTAAATGTGGTTTAGCATCTATTTATTGTGTCCCTAACCTAATCAAGGGTTGTTTTGTAAGTTACTACTATTGTAAAGTAATCTTATAGTTAAATTTCCGTTGGTGAGTGATAAGTAGAAACAAAGAAAGTGCCAATTGACTTTAATCTTTCATTATATACAGTAATTCAACAAAATTTCTACAAACTGTCTTTGGTGAAAGTATCCACGAACTACTTACTGTTAAGGTCAGCACCATAAAATTATGACTCCTGAATGTAAACGCTTAAATACCTAAATTAATGCTGTACCATATGTGGTCAACATGCCTATAAAATCTGAAGGATTCTCTAGATTTCTCCAGGTTTCCGTCACCAGATCGTAACTTGGAGACAGTAGGATTACCTTGGGAGTTTGAAAATCAGTCTAATGTAATTTAACACATCAGTTGCTCCAGACCTTCGATTTGTATAAGTCGATAAAAAATGCTCATCACGCTGAACAATGTTCCCTAAGGCGCTCTATTCATTTCTCTTATAGTTTAGCTGAGCTGCTAGGGTTCCATTTTCCATATCAGTTGCTCCAGACCTTCAATTTGTGTACGTCAATAGAAAATGCTCATCACGCTAAATAACTTTTCTTAAGGCGCTGCTTTCATATCTCTCTTAGTTTAAGTGTTGAAAGGTTCCACGTCAGGTACTCCGATCTTCAAAATAAGTTATCTAGCTAGTTATAGTTAGTATAGCCTAGTATTTGCCCAGACTCAATTCAAGAATATGAAAATTGTAAACGAGAACATAATTTAAAAATAAATGTTGCCATTATGTAAATATTTAACAACTGCTCAGCTAATCATGGTTTCAAATTGCCTGAGTAGCGTTTGTGTATACCATTTAAATGTGAGAGACACTCAATTTTAGGAGGCCTTCAAGTGAGTGATGGATTTGAGTAGCGTTTCAGTATTCGGCCGTTAGGTTGTTCAGCGCCATCTAGCGGATTCTAAAGTACTGATTTTTGACACGTGTGTGATGAAACATTTTTTTTATTTATTATGATGGCCTTATGGTTCTCACGATAAGGTAAGTACTACATGAACGTTGTCCAAATAACATATGTTATAAATTCAGTTACAGTTATATCACGTCTTAACTAGTTTGAGAATAGCCATTTAGTAAGTAGTACCTAGGTAGGTACTATTGATTCAAATTTCTCAAAAGCTTTTAACACAGGAAAAGTTAATAAAGTAAGTTTTCTTATAGTTAACACCTCGAGGATCATAAAACCGCGGGCGTCCCGATCAAATTTTTGTCTATTGTGTCTGGAAACATGATACCTGAATGAATAAGCACTACTTTGCATTCTAGGTACAGTCGGCAGCACGTCAGGTCGAATAGAGGTGGTCTTAAAGTCAAAATGTAAAACCTGACGTGCAGCCGTGTTTACTTAAAAGAAAATATAAACGTATTGTTGTTTTACAGTAGGAAGCAAAGTGAATCGTAAGCTTTGTGTAGCTTTCAAGTAATAGCCTTTTTGGTAATAGCTGACGACCTCATCGGGTAAGCCATTATAGCTCTAATGCAATAGTATGAATTCATATGCCATTACTTAGAATTGTAATCGCGATTTCCCCTTAAAATTAGACCTAGTTGACTCTTAAACTTGATCGCCACCCGAAGCCACTGTGTATTCTTTAACTGTGGCTCACCAATATTGCCAGTATACGCAGATGGAATAGAAACGCCTACTTCTAAATCAGATCTTGTTACTGTGGCGAGGAGGCAGGATGAAACGATCGGTGAAAACGAGATTCCGTTAGATCCGTTCGGGATTACGTTTTGTTGATGGCATGAACGAATCACTTGCATAACTAGAGAGAGCCTAGTACAAGTTTTTTCATGCTCTCACCTTCGTCCGCGTGACGAAAATTTGTATGGAAATTTGGTCAGCGCCCCTAACGGCACGTTTGCGAAGCGTGTTTTTTTAATAGGAATTTCCGATACTCGGTCGATCGTGAGCGCGTGTGACCGACAAATGAAAACTCGCACTAAGACCTCTGAGTGGAATTCGTTGCCGGCTGAAGTTATTTAATACTATGATCTGAATACTTAAAAGGCAAGAGTGTATAGGCAGAGATTATATAATAGTTGGTATAGGCTGTTACAAGTCAGCTATGCTATCCTCGGCCGCATCGTCGCTAACCATCAGGTGAGATTGCAGCCAAAAGTCTGCCTATAAAAAAATAAAAATATGGGAAAGGAGGCTTATGTATTTTTGATTAATTTAAAGTCATAATGCTTTGAGAGTAAATGGTACAATTTACTTTCGTTATTAATAATCCGTCCAACATTCAAATCGATCCCGGCTTTTTGTGTCATCCGGACATTGGACTGTCCAGTAGCCACGGCGCGGCTGCCCGTATAAAAATACGTGATCTATTGACTTAAATCTTAGATTTCGGATCGTTTATCAATTTTGGGCGATAGCCGGTGCGAAATTCGGTGGGTGGACTCAAATTAATCGTTTCAAGTGTCTCTCAATTCCTCTTATAACGTATAAGATCTGTAGTGACCTCAAACGAATGTTGATGTGTATATGGACTACTATAGAATACACTAAAGCCAATCATTGCAAAAATTATTATAAAAGTCATAAAAGTAATGTATTTATGCATGTAGGCCCATATTGACCACTTTACACGTCTCAACATATAATTTTATAGCCCTACCACTGCTTCGGGACAAATAGTGGGTTAGTGCTGAGAAGTAGCAGCGGTTAGCAGCGCAAGAAAAAAAAATTATTTTAAAAATAATGTTGAAGATACAGACATTGTGCTGGTGCAAGCTTGTTCACACGTTTACATCATTCAAATGATCGTTTAATGTTTAATAACCTTTTGTCTTTTTGGTATCCTCTATAAATCCCACTAAAGGATTGTTATTAAAAATCCTTCTGTGGGACTTGGAATCCAAGTATCAGTCTTTGATAGGTTTTTTCAAAAAAATATATAATTCAAATTCAAATGCGTTTATTGCCATTATGAGTACATTCAGGTCTTATAAATACAATGGAGCTTTACATAATAACCCTTTTGGGTATTGAATTTTTTTAAGAAAGTAACTAAAATACACTCAAAATAATATTAATTACTTAAAATAATAGATACATAATATTTTTTAAACATATGTTTAACCTTAATCATGATGCATCACACATGACATGGATTATTCGTCTGAGGAAGGTATTAAAGTAATATTGTTTTAATTTTTTAATATTGTTTTATTAATTTATTTAGGTTTATTTTATTTTCAATTTATGTTTTGGTAAAGAACTCTTCAAGGGTGTAAAAGCATTTAGAGATTAGGTACTGTTTTATTTTTTTCGAAAACTCATGTAATTTGGTTTCTTTTTGAATATTGTTGGGTATGCTGTTAAAGATTTTTATTGCCATGTAAAGTGGACTGCAGTTAAGCATTTTTATTCTAGAGTAGGGTAGCCACAATTTTTCTTTATTTCTAGTGTTGACCCTGTGGGTATCTCTAATTCTTTTAAATAGATGCATATTTTTAAAGACAAATATGCATAAATCATGAATGTACAGGGATGTGAGAGTTAAAAAGTTAAATTTGATAAAGTATGGTCTACAACTTTGGGTGTTATCGATTTGGGCTAAAATCCTTATACACTTTTTTTGGAGTTTAAACAAATGTTCAGTATTGACACTGTTTCCCCATAAAATTATCCCGTATTTCAGCCACAAGTAGGCATATGCGTAATATGCTGTAATAGCGGTTTTTGTGTCCGTGCTGTGTTTGATTTGGAATAAAGCGTAAGTAAATCTAGACAGTTTTGCTTGGATTTTTTCTATGTGAGATTGACTGTTTAAATTACTATCAGTGTTCAAGCCTAACAGGTCAAATGTGTCTACAGTTTCTTTTTGCTGGTTATGTTAGTTTATATTCATAGTTAAGGGAGATTTATTGTAAGGTAGGAATTGCATTATTTTAGTTTTTTTTTAATATTTATTTCTACGTTATGATCTTCAAGCCATTGTGTTATAATCTTTAGTGTGTCATAAATTTGGTTATTTGGGTTTGTTCTGCTTTCTGTTTTTATAAGGATTGATATATCGTCTGCAAATAATACTGCTAATTTGGTTTCTTTATTAAGGTATTTGGGGAGATCATTAATGTAGAGAAGAAAAAGTATACACCCTAACACACTCCCTTGTGGGATGGATCCCGTTAAGTGTTTTTCGTCTGACTGTACTTTTTCTATCTCGTTAGTTTTGCTATTGTAGTGGTCAATCTGGACTAGTTGCTTTCTATTATTTATATAGGACTTGAACCAGTCATACGCTGTTCCGCGTATGCCTGACCCATGTAGTTTCTGCAGCAGGAGATTATATGGGACCCGATCGTAAGCTTTGCTCATATCGAGCAGTAAGCCTACAGCGTATTTTTGATCGTTTATGTGTTGGAGGGCTGTTGGACGTATTTATATACTGCAAGAGTTGTGGATCAGCTCTTTCTAAACCCGTTTTGGCTATCGTCTAAAATGTTATTTTTACAATTACAACAATAAAAACTTAATTAACGTTATTTCCTACTCTAAAAACCTCAATTAGGTTTATCTCGCAGTAGGCAAGTTCTGTACATAATGTGGTATAAAATATTTTTTCAATAGGGTTTTACATTATTTGGAGTCAAGTTACAAATATTTTCGAGAAGCGATTTTGGCAGCGTATTTAATATTTTTGGCAAGAGGTATTCCATCTTTCTCGTTCCGTAGGTAAGTTATTATATTATTTGTTTAGTTGATATCACGAGAGTAGTTAAATTGTTAATTAAATAATTTTTTTTCGAATAAACCGGTATTTATTTAAATTTCGTTTTCGTAGGCAACAGAATTATTAACTTTGATGGTAGCTGTTTACTGAAACTGTTTTAAACACTACAATTGCGTATAACAGTCCACCAGAATTCAATTTACTCCGTCAATATTGAATCAAACTATTTGGAGCTCTTCAAAGCTTTTTCGTTATAAAACTACGAATGTATATTTGTTTTTAGCTGAAAGCAATATCTGGTGGAGGGTATCCTTTTCAGTTTAAGTTATTTACTTTTCAGAGGGTATAAATAATGTTCAAAATGAAAATAAGGTGAAAAAGGTTTAAATGCAGATTAAAAACTTTCTTTGAAATTGAAATACTTAGCTTTTAAAAATAAGTAAGATGAAATACACTCCGTAATAATACAGTGTTTATTTAAAATAAGCGAAAAAAAACGGTCATTTAAAAAACTAACAAACCGACTGCGTTTCTGTGTAATTGGAAATTAAAAAACCCTAAAACAAGAAAGACGTCATACCCGGGTTAAATTGGTACCCATATTAAAAATTGTAGCAGTCGGAACCCATTCTAGAAATGGAGGCTTAGACTTCTATATTACATTGCAGATTACTTCAATCTACTGACGAGACGGCTGACTTTCTAACATGGGTCCCGACTGCTACAATTTTTAATATGGGTACCAATTTAACCCGGGTATGACCTCTTTCTTGTTTTAGGGTTTTTTAATTTCCAATTACACAGAAACGCAGTCGGGTTTTTTATTTTTTAAATTACCGTTTTTTATTTTATTATTTTTAGTTTTATGATGAAACTGCAAAAATTATTATATTTTTGAAATGTTCTGTTTACCGGCTTTCATTTGATACCCATATTGCTATGCTAAGGAAAAAATCTATCCCCCCTCCCCCCTTTATTTCCATTTGCGGGCGCTATTTTTGAAATTTATATAGCCTATGTCACTCTCACAATTTTGACAAATTCAACGACACCTCATATGTCAAAAACTGTCGAGCCGTTTAGGCTGTAGGGCGTGCCAAATACATACATACATACTCTCGAAAAACATAACCCTCCTTCCGCAGTCGGGTAAAAATAGTGTAGCATTAAAACGATTTAATAATTTCTAAATTTATCTGACATACCTGTTTACCAAAAATAGTAAATTTAATTAATGATGATAATTTAGTTTAAATAATTAGGTGAAGCATTTAGTCTTGAATGATGCTCGATTCGCGTGAGCTTCGCCAATGCACTTAAAATTAAGCACAAACACACTTGTAGGTTTGAAAGCAACGAAATAAACCGGTTGAAAATAACTGTCAACCAATAAATGTTTATTTTATTTTATTAGGCAGTACTATCTTTTTGATTGAATTAACAAAATCCTTAAACGGGTGAGGCGGACCCTAAAATTTTGCCTTTTTAAAATTTTGAACTCGCATGTATGACTTCGAGATTTGACTAATTTGAAACGAGATCTACTCGTATTTCAACTTGAAGGATTCCTGAGGATAGTAAAACATTAAAATGTTGGGGTTTACAAGTAACCGTGACCAAATACAGTGCTTATCTTTGAATAAGTACTTAGACCTTAAGTACTACCTTACCCATGGCGGGAAGTGTGCTTCTCTTCGAGTGACCCATCGCGCAGTGCTGTCGCGGTTGTAGACGTGATACGACAGGGAATGGAGTATTTCATTCCATTCTCCGACATCTCGCTTGGTTTTAAAACCCAGCTCTGGTACAATGCAAAGTGTGCCCAAGCTGAGGCCATTAAACAGTCTGCATATCAAGCCTGGGTAACCGTCCGCGACCGCAAGGCTGGAGCGCAAAAGGTCCGCACGGCAAAGAGTGTCTTTAATTCTGCTGCCAAACTAGCCAAGCGGGTCCAGCGTAAGGCGCAATTTGACCATGTTGGACGCATAGGGGCTAAACTCTCGTACACCCTCCGGGTAGCAAGCAGTTCTGGTCCCTGTCCAAGGCGGTCGAATCGAATTTCTGTCGTCCTTCTTTTCCACCAATGCTTAAACCTGATGGGTCGTATATATAGCCCACTCAGCATTAGAGAAGGCAAATCTATTTGCCTCCCTCTTTGCTGGCAATTCGAGATTGGACTCTGGCTCAAAACAACCACCTACTGTACCTCGCTGTGATTCCTCGATTTCCGAAATCACTGTCCATATTAAAGAGGCCCGAAGAGTATTGAGTAGTCTAGACACGAACAAGGCTAGCGGGCCTGACGGCATACCAGCGAGAGTGCTGAAGCAGTGTGCACCTGAGCTGTCTCCCGTGCTGAAACGTTTGTTTCGCCTCTCTTTAAGGGCTAAAAAAGTTCCGGGAGCCTGGAAGCTAGCGAATGTGCAACCAGTACCCAAAAAGGGTGATCGCGCTGACCCTGCCAACTATCGACCGATTGCCATCACCTCCATATTATGTAAAGTTATGGAGAGAGTCATAAACAATAAGTTGCTGACCTACCTCGAAGACAATGATCTTCTCAGTGACCGTCAATATGGTTTTCGCCGGAAACGGTCTACTGGTGATCTTCTGGTCTACGTCACGCACTGTTGGGGTGAAGCCATCGAGAACCATGGCGAAGCATTAGCTGTTTCGCTTGATATCTCTAAAGCCTTTGACAGGGTCTGGCACGCTAGCTTGCTCAATAAGCTTCCTGCTCTCGGCATCCCTGCTGACTTCTGTAGCTGGGTTTCAGACTTCCTGAGTGAGCGATTGATCAGAGTAGTTATAGACGGCTGCTCCTCTGACCTTTGGGCTATTAATGCCGGAGTCCCTCAGGGGTCAGTTCTCTCTGCAACTCTTTTCCTGCTACACATTAACGACCTGCTCCAACCAGGTATCGTTGGTTACGCGGATGACAGCACGGTTACAGAGAGATACTTATCCGGCGCAGGGACCAGTGGGGACGAAATTAAACTCTTCAGGGATGCCATGGTGGAGCGAACAAACTTGACTTTAAGTCATGTCTCCCAATGGGGTGAAGACAATCTTGTCAGCTTCAACGCCAAAAAAACACAAGCGTGCCTATTTACCACCAAGAGAAGCCCTGTCCTCCAGTCTCCAACTTTTCGGGGTGCGTCTGTTGTTGTTACCGACCATCTTGAGCTTCTGGGCATGAAATTGACAGCTAGTCTCAATTTTGGTGCCAGCATTGAGCACAAAGCTCGAACTGCGGCAAAAAAACTGGGTATCCTGAACAGAGTGAAGCGACAATTTACGCCAGGACAGCTTTTGTCACTTTATAAAGCGCAAGTCCGATCTTGCATGGAGTATTGCAGTCACCTCTGGGATGGATCAGCTAAGTACCAACTAGCTGCACTTGACGCGGTGGAGCGCAGAGCAAGGAGGCTTATCGGTGACGAAAATCTATGCGCCAGACTTCACAGCCTGGCTCATCGCCGCAAAGTTGCCTGCTTGTCGGTCTTTTACAGGCTATATTTCGGAGAGTGTGCTCAAGAGCTCCATGAACTCATCCCACTCTAGACGCACCGCGGGATACCACCCATATCGCGTTGATATTCCAACGATACGAACTAAGCGCTTCTTATCAACATTTATAATGCGCACAGCTAAGTTGTGGAACTCACTACCCGCTTCAGTGTTTCCAACGGATTACAACCCAAAGACCTTCAAACTCAGAGTGAACAGGCTTCTTCTGGGTGAGCTCGCTCCATCATCGACTCTGCCTGCGCCACGTCTGGCTTAGTCTAGAGTCAAGAGCAAACCCATTTCAAATAAATAAAATAAAAAAATAAAAAAAGATAAAATACAAACAACTAAGAGATTGGCGGTGAGCTGGAGTTCGCCGCAAAATACGGTAATTACATCTTGCGGGACGATTTGTGGCAACACTGGCAACGCCGACGCGGCCACTAGAGTACCGAATTGCGATAAAGACTAATAAATAAATTAGATATATCATTAGAGTTGGGAATATATATAGTTCATTAAAAAGATGACCAAAACAAAATTATGCTTACGATTTATGCAGTTGTACAATAAACTGTGGGTTTCGCAAAATCGGTCGATGGAAGATACCTACTTTTTAATGCACACCACACATAGTAGACGTTAAAAAATTCTTGAAGCCCTACAATTTAGGTGCGACCTAGAAAGCAATTTCTGCCAAACTACCTTCGGGTAGAAGTCCGTTTTAGAATTCAATTTGAGTTGGCGGTTAAAACTATACAGGTAACCTTGTATAGCTTTTGAATAGTTGCCATATTTTCAGGAGCGACTTAGAATCAGTAACATTTATCTATGCAAAAAACCGCTACTTGTGAGCCTTCATGTCGCAGCTAGAATACAAAATAACTGACACAATATATTCTAGTTATTCAAAATATACCTCATTTGTAATATTCTTTTGTTAGTTCATATTATCATTCTCTAAAGTAACAAAAGCGAATGCGAACACTTCTGCGGTGAACTTGAATAGTAAGTACGATATTCTGAAATGCATTTCAAATTAGCTATTTGCAATAGATATTCTGCTAGTAATTCGGTAAGATATTTTTGTACTAAGAGTGTCAGGTAATGGTAGTCCGGAAATTTTAGGAGATCGCAGATTCTACGCCGCGGCCTAGACTTTGGCACTACCAAATATAGAATAGTAGAGATATTCCTTATTCTTGTAGCGTTGTCTTGGTGAGTGGGAAAGCCAGAACCTTCTGGGTGAGCTCGCTCCATCGTAGACTCTGTCTACGGCGCGCCTTGCTTAGTCTAGAGTCAAGAGCAAACCCATTTCAAACAAATAAATAATAATAATTGTCTCTAGCAGTTAGAAATTATTCTGTCTACCAGATTTTCCAATCTAACTGCAACACTCGACGTGAACATCGTAGATTAGAATCTTCCTGGAAAATTAGTTAGTAGATTCAATGCAAACACTAATTAGTGCACGTGGTACGTGTTGCCAACTACAGACTGAGTACAAATCTTCTTACTGAAATTACCAACATGGATTTACGAGTATGTTGGCAATTCTGTTCCTTGTTGTAGCAGATTTGGATTTAGGAAAACTTTTAGGCATACTTATTTTAGGCAAACTTTTGTACGTACAATAAAAATCAAGGATTTGTTCTGGGCGTGATAAAAAGTAAAAAAAAATATCTAGGACTGAAAATGACACACATATGATCGTCAATAACAACAATTATTAGCCCATAAAATAAGTTTTTGTTTTTAAGTGACAAGCATTCACTTTGCGATCTAAAGATTAAAGTCAAAGTCAAAGTCAAAAATTCTTTATTCAATTTAGGACACAAAATGCCACTTATGAATGTCAAAATATCAATCAATTTTGGCCCATATGGGGCAGAACATGTCTCCTTATCTTTTGGGCCCTACTAGCGCTTCGAGACAAGACACAGACAATCTGGCAAATTAGAAATTGCCCTAGGAAAAAAATATATTTGTGTCAGCTAGATCACAGCTTTTGTGTCTGAACAAACTTTATGTATTCCTATTTGATTACGGAACTCTACTAGAAATAACATTATGCACTAATAGACCCAGTACATGCATCATTTAAATCCTATTTGCACAAGCAAAACAAACGCAGCTATTCATAAACGGTTAGTATTATGCAGGACGGAGCGGTCCGCGTCCAGAATTTGCAGCGAGGGCGCGGTAGGTAATGTACAGTCACAAGCATCAATATGTGTACATACATCTGCTGCGATCCGAGACCTTATTACAATGGCATAAAAACTTATTCGTGTGCATTTCATTGCTTGTGATGTGATGTTTACTAATGTCGCGATGTGGTTTTATACCGACACGTTCATGTTGGATCGGTTCACTCAGGTGGATGTGATGTTGATGACAGAATATTCAGGATTTATAATTACTATACTCTAACCCCCTCACTCAAAGCGTGGCGTAGGACGTCCACCGACAATGGACAGACGACCTAAAAAAAGTCGCAGGAACGCACTGGATGCAAGCCACTAGTAACAGGTCACTTTGGAAATCTATGGGGGGCCTCCCTCATAGATTAGATAGAGCGGGGACATTTTTAGTACACTTTCTTAGATTTAAAGTTTTATGTTTAATTTTTGTTATTTTTCGTCAGTTGTTTTTTTTTCTTTACTCTGCCTTGTGTGTTGTGCCAAATAAATATTTTCTATTTCTATTAGACTTCAGCAGTGGACGTCCTGCGGCTGATAATGATAATGATAAACCCCCTCACTAATAATAGTTGTAATAATAAGTCAGCCTATTAGATCCCACTGCTGGGAAAAGGCCTCACCTCAACTATGAGGAGGAACGAGCCATACTTCACCACGCGGGCTCAGTGCGGATTAGTGGAGGGGTGTATGTAAGGCAAGTGACAAACCTTACTGTCAGAAGTTATCAAGCCGCCCTAGGGCCTCTAACTAGGCTTAACGACTAATACCACAGATATTAGCCGGGACCAACTGCTTAACGTGCCTTCCGAAGCACGGAGATGCTTGTCATGGACGTCACTTAAATGGTCGGAATGGTCACCCATCCAATCACGACCGCGCCGTGGGTTGCTTAACTTTTGGTATCACTACCAAAGCGCTGCCGCCACTGCGCCACAAGCACCTTCAATAATAGTTGTGCTGATGTTCTAACAGTTGAAGGAATATGAAATGGCTAAATTCGAATAATGGAAGATAGGTGACACGACAAAGTGGAGACAAACATTTAAAATTACTGTCTCATATATTATTTATTCACTCAATTATGTACAGTGGCATAATTAATATTAGATTACAGTATAGTAATGGGGATCCACACGCAAAGCTTGATGCAGATGGCGTAGCATAGATACGGCTATGTCAAACATTTTGCTGTTGTTTATGTCGGGCTTTTTCGTATCTAATTTACAGTTTTTCGTGACTGTCTTATGTTATTTCATCATTATGTGTTCGTCAATGAAGTTATCTGAACTAAAAGACGAACTTCGGAAACGAATTTCGACAGGCTCTGCCAACGCCAGGGTGGCCGAGAGGTTAGGCAATCGCCCGGTATGCGAGGAACGCGGGTTCGATTCCCGCCTCTGGTGGTCGTTTTTTTTTTTTAAGTGCAATAATATATTTAGATTGCATAGTGAATGCTTATCACTTAAAAACAATAATTATCTTATTTGCAAGCTTCATCTTTCGATTGTTAAATACTTGCAATAGTATTTCTTTCGAGTGTTGAGGGTATAATCCCAATAACATTGATGAAAGCAACGTGGCATTACAGCGTTAAGAAGCACTTGAAAATTTCGACAGGCTCTGCCAACGCCAGGGTGGCCGAGAGGTTAGGCAATCGCCCGGTATGCGAGGAACGCGGGTTCGATTCCCGCCTCTGGTGGTCGTTTTTTTTTTTTAAGTGCAATAATATATTTAGATTGCATAGTGAATGCTTATCACTTAAAAACAATAATTATCTTATTTGCAAGCTTCATCTTTCGATTGTTAAATACTTGCAATAGTATTTCTTTCGAGTGTTGAGGGTATAATCCCAATAACATTGATGAAAGCAACGTGGCATTACAGCGTTAAGAAGCACTTGAAAATTTTGACAGGCTCTGCCATCGCCAGGGTGGCCGAGAGGTTAGGCAATCGCCCGGTATGCGAGGAACGCGGGTTCGATTCCCGCCTCTGGTGGTCGTTTTTTTTCAAGTGCAATAATATATTTAGATTGCATAGTGAATGCTTATCACTTAAAAACAATAATTATCTTATTCGGAAACGAAGATCAAAAGTGTTTGGTAAAAAAAACCGATCTTATTGCGAGGTAAACATTTAGGTGTTAATCCACTTTTATTACTGTAAATGTTACATTTAATTGGTTGTTGAAATTGTTTTTGTTGTATTTGTGTTACAAATTAACTACATAACAAGGATTTTAATAAATATAACTAAATAAAATTAAACACGTACATGTTTGTTTTTTAGGTTAGAATTCTACGATCGGAACTGCGATGATACCGGGAATTTTAGCTTCACAATCTAGTTATACGATGAATGTTCCCGATCCAGAAACTTATCATGATGTAAATAGTTCAAGTAAACTACCTAAAATTAGTTAATTTTCTTCTTATAGCTGTTTCCCGCTTCTTTTTTAAAACTGGGTCTTTTGGAAATAAATGAACACCATTATTGTAACAACCTGGCACAGCACATAACGGCATTATGCTTTCGTAGATTGAAAATACAAAAACATACTTAAAAAAAACACAACTTCTGTACTCGAATAACAGATAGCTTTGGCAGCATCAATAATGCGCCACCTACAGGGAGAATTTGGCAGTGTGGATCACCATTACAGATCCTATATATTCTGCCCTCGACAACATTTATCTTTGACGAAGATTATTATTTATTCATTTAACTTGTTTCGAAATTGCAACATCTAGGTACCAACTCGTTTTTAACTTTTTCTTTTCTATACTAACAACAAATAAATTCATACCTTGAATTCATACAACCACCAAAATCGATAAAGTTCAACGTGCTTCAACTCACATCGCTAACTTTTCAAAAGAGCACTAACTTAACCTTATTACGTCAAACATTTACCATATTGAATCAATAAGTATAACATTCCAGTATATAATTTTATAAAATATTCCACATACATCTAATATGCTCATACACAAACTTTACCGTGAATTTGAGTTTGCAATTTCTAGAATAGTCACAATTCCATGTGCATTCCTAGATCTAAAGATATTGTTACGAACGAGCTTCGTTCGCATTGTAAGCCAAAGTGGTTAACTTCGTTGCTTTAACTTAGTTTGCAAGTCAATACTTAAATAAGTCCAGCTTAAGCATATTCACAATTCAAATCTAAGGTTTATCTTGCGGTTTCTAAAATAAACTTGTGTTGAATAATTTTGGTTTTTAATACGCAATATAAATAGCGGTACATTTTAGAGGCGTAGTGGCTAGCCGGTTGCTTCTCATGCACGGGCCACGTACCGCCATGTACCAATGACTTTTTCTGAGTTACGTACATTAGTTGTTTCACTAACCGATGCTCTTACGCTGAGGGAAAACATCGTGAGAAAAACCTGCTCGTTCAGGCAAGTGAATGTGTAACCATGATTCAAGCTGGTTAGGTCCCTGTTAACAGGGTCACACAGATCAGATTGCAGTGGCTCCACTGTTATGATCTGCGATATCCTGGATCATGGGCCAAAGGCCAAGAGATTTTATTAACGGTAGTACCTACTTGCCTTAGCAAAGAAGACTCATCTAAATTATATTATTTAAGCTTTTAACTTTATTTCACCAAAAAAAGAAAGTACAATTGGCGGACTTGATGCCATAAGGCATTTTCTACCAGTCAACCGCATGGGAATGCAGAGTGTTAATAAGTGGCGGGATATTAAGTAAAGAAAAGAAATTAATTTATGGTAAAACTAAATTACTACTGAAGAAATAAACAAACATACTAAGATACATAGATAGGAAGATACAAATACATAGCTAAGTATTAAACATACATGAATAATAATATAATTAATACGAGAATTATACAAATATGTACAACAACTAGACTTGTGTAACTCCTGAGTTAATGACAAAAATGATACATATATTTTCAAAGAAGCTAATCACTCACTAACTCACTTGCATCCCAAACATATCTTTATCTCTCTTGATATACGACTCATTTTGAGCAACTGAACGAAATGAACTGAACTACAGGACTGAGTGAGACGGTGTAACTGCTCGCTAATATGTGAAAGAGAGGATGATACGCATCCTGTATCACTGAGTTAAAAGAGCCGAAGATATAAAAGAGTGATATATATCAGAAGCTTACAATGATATGAATCACTCTTTTCTTTTCATTGATATATTTTGCGCATCTCTAACAAGAACATTATTATTACATAAAACAACATTATTTGAGTTATTTTTAGAGATTTTGATATCATAGTTTAGAGGTTGTTTCTCTGACACATGTGGTGTAAAACTAGAAACGCTTAGCCTAAAATTGCCGTTTGTGTCACTTTCAACCACTAAATAGATCGAATCAACTGTCAGATAGCTAGGATAATTTAGTTAGGTAGGTCAATTATTCACGATTCTAAATGAAGGTACAGTTAACTTAATTGCTGACCCATCTCACTGCAAAGTTTCAGCAGATTTATTGTCAACTCGAGAGTATAGGTATTTAGTTCTTGAGTTCTCTGTCGTCCATAACTTCTTGAAGGTTGTACCCTACTCTACTACTACTAGTTAGTAACTATTTAGGACTCGGTTGCCTTCAGTGCGCGACTGCTCAGGCAGAAATAACGAGAACTATACACACGTAATCTTATGTCATTGTAATAAAGTCACAAATAGAATAGAACTGTAAGTATAGATAGTTATGTTTGTGACTGTATGGTGCCACCATTTAGACATATATCACTCACACCTGAGCCTGAGCTGTTGCTTAGTAAAGAGGTATATCTAGCATAAGTTGAATTTTATTGTAGGAACGGATGACGGCACATCAAGGTAAATACTGTATTTTGTTATAATAAGAGCTATTTTTCAAAAAAATGTGAAGTTCGATGCTGGCCACTGTACAAAAATCGAAAAATTGGCCCACGGTCACAAAGCTTCTGTCCAAACGACTCGAATATCCCACTAAGACTTTCATATTTTTGCCGCTTGATTGATTACATGAAAAAAGTTCCAATTGTCGGTCAAAAAAGGTCGAACATTCCCATTGCCATCAGGCCGAAAGGTCTGGGTCCAGGGGTCTTATTATGACGACCTCCGTTTTCTCGACTCAAGCCCTCTCTGACGCTTGAGCTGGCATCAGTGCGAGCGAGACAATGAATTTCAGAGTTAGGAGGATGGATTTAGAGTAAGACCCCTCCAACTGCGCTTTTTGCAGAACATCCAATTAAGCAGTGTTCCCTACATCCAACGCTCCAGGGCGATCGGCCAAAATGAGAGCAACATAACAAATAAACGTAGAAATAATTTCTCCATTAATTGTACATGTTCATTCTAACATAAATACTCGTTAGTGCACGGAAATGCAAAGTAAATTAGAAACGTGAAGTGGGTTTGACCTAGATTGATTGAGAAATATTGCGTTGTTCATTTTGAAAACCTGCAAAGGTTCCTGCTGAGATCAGTATCGTGACTTGCTTGGCGCTGTCACGACTTATACTGAGCAGGGACCTTTTTGGCACACACTTGATATAATGCTATGTACCGTATCTAAGTATTCATACCATTTTCGTGCCAAATAAATGAGTTTTATTTATTTTTTTAAGACTTAAAAAATTTAAAAATAACATTAATTTTCATGTCCTTTTATGTTACTATTAAACAAACATTGAGCGTAAGCAGCAGTCAGTAAATAACGTAAGATTTTATTACGCAATATAAATGAATTAATATAAAAAAATAAATCATTGGTTTACACTCTTATGTCAAAGGATTGTTGTTGAAAGTAGACATGCTTGTTAACGAGTAGTCAGCCAGCTTACAAAGCAGCTATTTGAAATTCTGGTTTAAATAAAAAAAAGTGTTTTTATTTTTAAACGGAATG
The DNA here is from genome assembly GCA_949316185.1 of Pyrausta nigrata. Taxonomy (NCBI): domain Eukaryota; kingdom Metazoa; phylum Arthropoda; class Insecta; order Lepidoptera; family Crambidae; genus Pyrausta; species Pyrausta nigrata. The sequence goes on from OX438937.1 coordinate 2,827,973, forward strand.
CATAGGAACGCAGTGAATGGCAGCTTTATCAAGTCTCTAGATTCTGTCTCTAGCTTGGTGTGTTTAAATAGGTAGTGGTCACAATTTTTCGACCGGGATTTGCCTTAATATTCTTTAAAAAGCAATAACAGTGACTTTGACAATATAAAGTGAAGAAAACTGCTATCCAATATTCGCTTTTCAGATGAAAATTTATGGATTAGTCGAAGGCGTCGGCTCAATCGTTCAACGTCAACTCCGCAAAGCCTTATCGCTGATGAGAAGGTAGATAGCGCTGTCCTTGACTAGGATAAAAATGTATTCCGTTAGTAGCTGAAAGTTTCTAGGCGGTAGGCGTTGAAAATGTTTCTGCTTTATTAGTTATGCTGCATAAGTTTATTTATTTATTATAAAACACTTGCAAACTAACAGAGCTTGACCAAGGCGCTTACAAGTTTAGATAATATAATAATATTAAAAAAGAACAACACATGCAGTACACATTAAATAACATAACAGTGACAGTCGAATTTAGCATTAGGAATAAAAAATAATTATGTTATTTAAAGGAATTGGTCAGTAATACAATAGAATTAATGTGTTATATAATAACTATTTATAGTCTGCATCTTTTCGTGTCAATTGAGTGTATAATTTTGATCATCGATAACAGTAACTGACAAAAAATTTAGATTGTGCTCTCAGTAGCACCTTGAATTGTCGGCTAGAAATCGCGACGTAAGAAATATTAGCCTTTACAATTAAAATTCTGCCTTTATCTAAGCTTCTTTAAAACACACATTAAGTTCTTACAAAGGGTGCTCATATCCAAAATACAGTCGACGAAAATAACTCGAATAACTGCGAAATCATAACATTGTAATGCTAAAGTTCCGAAGGGTTGAGGGCCTGATTTTAAGGGGCGCTCGCGACGCCTTAATTCTGTTAATTAACATCAATTATTCCCTCTACGAATTAATTCTGGGACCCTGCCGCGTAAAATCATACCGGATTTTGTGGCCGCGGGATTTCAGGGTTAAAACGATTGATTTCGCTGCAAATGGTAAGTGGTCAACTTATCTTTGTTAGTTTGGTTTCAAGTTAAGCAAATAATTGTCCAGATTTCCGTAAGGCGTGTTTTTCTTTCTAGAAGCATTTTCGGTTTGGTTCAACCTATTTAGCTATTACCTATCTATACATCCATATAATAAAACAGTAGAACCTATGCGTCTGTACATTAAATATATTTACCAAAAACTAGTTGAGGGTGATGTAAAAATAGTAACAGAATAGGAATCTAAATGCTCGTGCTCATCACACAAACATTTGCCCCCTGCGGGATTTGAACTTCTGGTTTTGTATTCGGCTCCGGAGCGCGAACTACTACACACGGTCGTTGAATATGGGTATTATCCATGGCATTACAGAGTTGCTAAAAGATGTTTTCTTTTATTTAAAAATAAATACTGTTTATTGCTAATATATTAGCAAAGATTCAATTAAACAGTAAAATTCAATAAGTATCACGACAAGCGGTTGCTCTTAAAACTTTTAATTTATTTAATCAATCTTACAAATGAATATAGAACTTTAACAAAAATATAACTCAGCGTTTGTAATTTAACTAATATAAAATTTTATTATAACTTTCACCATTTTGCGCCTATGAACAGAAACAGCTTGGCCTATTTCTGATTTTTAAATTAATAGGCAGATATTTGACCGCAATCTCACTTGATGATCAGCGACGTTAGGTCATGTCATGTCTACCTAGAAACAGCCTATTCATTCTTACAGGAATTCAGACGAATTTCTCCTCTAGCCGTACGCAATAGGAACGTACATTCAAAACGTTTGGTGCGTATTTTTTTTACTGATATGTCAACGACATAAGGGTGGGAACTACGTCTGCATCTTATATCCCGATAGTAAAAAGGTTCCGGTGGAATACATTTATTTAAACTTTATGGCACTAAAAAATAAAGTACAATCAACGGACTTAATGGCTTAAGGAATTATCTACCAGTCAACGGCATGGGAATGCAGATAGTTTTTAAATGGCGGAATATTAAGTAAAGTAGGTAGTAATTCGTTCAATTCCTTTGCATACTCGCCGAAATGTAGCCTGTAGACCACTGAAAGGCTCGCCACCTTACAGCTATATTCGAGGCTTTGCAGCTTAGATCCACAAAGTTTGCATTCCATTCACAAAGCATTCGAGTCTTCTATCTTTGAGTTTTTTCTTCTTTTTTTTACTTGATTCATGACTACTAGAACTAATGATTGTCTTTCGTGAACTATTTCTTCTGCTGAGTGGCAGAATCGGCACATTGCGTCCTCGGTCAACTCCCTCTCTATCTTCCCAGCCGAAGTCCTTGCTGTTAACAAATGTGCGGAGATAAAGGAAAGAAGTCTTCGTATCAAAACATCTATATTAACTCGGATAGCCAAGCATCACTTCTGGCTCTAGAATGCTTTTAACTTATACTCACTTTCGCTGATAGTATCCTAGGCATAGAAAAGAATAGAACTTTAATTGTTGTTACAGGCCTTTAGGCGTCAGTGTCACAAACAGTGTTATTGCTAACATACTTGGCTAGATTTTGACAGAGTGACAAATTTATATGTGGGCTAGTGATTAAGTTGGTTGACTATACCTTTATATTGTTATCCAAGTCTGCGAAGTTGTGTAGAAGTTTTTTAATAACGCCCCTGGGCGGGAGGTATTGCAATTTCTTCACTATGAAATGCATTGTCATTTCTAAGTTCAGTAAGAATATCAGGAGAAACCGTAATAACTTTTATTATGCGTTCTGTTTTAGTCTGGATATTAAAGTCTGGGTCGTTAAGTTATTCAGTTTCTTGGAACTTTCATTAAAACTATATTTTTATTTCTGTACAGAAATAAAGGCGTTGCGACTTTCATGTTGTGTTACAAGCTAGGCGATACATTTTTTTCTTTAAATACCCGTCCTTTATATTTGAGGTATTTATATCACTGATTTACATACACAATGCAGTAATGAGGAGTTTTCCAGCTGTCTTTTTAATTCGCTAGATGGCGTTAGCGCCAACTCTCGAAACACCTAGAAGTTTTGTAGAATGAGAGATTTTCTGGCAGCTCAAAATTTTAGTTTTATTTTATGTTGGTAGATGGCGCTATTCATCTAAGTTACATACATTTTGCATCAAAACCATTGAGCTTAAAACAAAAACAAAATAATGTAAACAGACATTTAGTGGAAGTACTTACGTTAAAGATAAGCTAGTTTCAAAATGCAGTTAAAAATAACATTGAATGGAAAAAAACGTCTTGATGATCACTTAATTGTTAAAAAATTACCCATCAGTACGCGTGAATCTAAAACACGCTGAACTTAAACGCTAAACCAGCCTTTTTCATAATAAAAATTTACCTGACTTATGTTTGTTCAACGCCATCTAGCGGATTTCTAAGTACTGATTTTTTAAATCGTGATATTTGTAATTTTTGTTTGAAAAAACGAAATTGGTATTGAATTATATTTTTTTAACGATCAGGGATTTAATTTCTTATTAATAAGTATTACCTGTTATAATTATCTATTCTTCTCTTAGAAAAAAAGAATAACAACAATATTCCAAAACATTACCAACCTTCTTTGTCAAGATGCCCTTTATTCCACTTGCCGCTCTTTTCATTCAGATATGACATGACATTTATTTATAAGGAAAATGTACATAAAACATTATCATATTTCATTTCTGCGTACACGAATATAAAAGTTCGCTAAACAAGGCACTTTTTGCCGAAGTTCCATTCGAGTTTTTCAGAAAGTTTCCTGCCAGTTAGATTGTATCTAGTTTCAAAGTCGAAATTTTCCTTATTTACCGCTTTATTGACAAAACAGAATAAATAAATAAATTTGCTTCTTTGCAAAAATTGAATTCTGCTGTCAAAGGGAAACGATTTCATACAATTTTATGCCCAAATGTAATAGGATGAAAATGGTTTCAAATAATGTCTGTTAATAGACCCCCTATATGATTTATACGGAATTTGGCAATCTGCAAGCAGAGTTATTACGAATCACATATTACATAAAACATACTAGGATCTAATAAAGGTTGCATAGATTTTATGAAAAGATTTATAAAATGCGATGACTGCGGCTCATGCGGCTCCTATACGGCGCTTCTCCGTGCGCGCCCACCTCTATCTTGTCTCGGCAGCTGTCAGCGACAGCTTTTGTCAGTGCATTTATTAAAAATGTCTATTACACGCGATTTTTAAAGTAGGGTAGAGAGCATTAACACACGTTTAATTTTTAAACGGTGGTTATACTATCTTTTGACATATTTTGTATGGGAATTGTGTCAAATAAATTGTCAAACTATGTTGTGTCGGCTGTTTAAGAAAAGGTGAGGGTCTTAATCGATTAACCAATTTTTATACAGCCGGTAAACATCGATTTATGGTAAATTTTACAGAATTCCCATACAAAATATGTCAATTAATGCTAAATCGGCTGATTAAAAATTAAACATGTGTTGATGAACTCTATACTTACTAGAAACAGATATTTCAATTGCTATTGCTAAATAGATATTTTGTATTTAAATAGCTCAATATTATATTCAATATTAAGTTTTGTTAACGTTAATTGTGTAGGTACCTAGCACACAACGATTTTGGTATTTCCAATTGTGCAAAATCGTTTATTGGCTGTATAACTGGTTGGACTCGTCCCCCGGACATATTGTATACAATCCCCCTTACTAATAATATGAATGAATTTGTCATTGCTAAAACACTTGCAACTTGAGATGCTTGTGGCGCAGTGGTGGCAGCGCTTTGGTAGTGATACCAAAAGTTAAGTGGCATTTTGTGTCCTAAATTGAATAAATAATTTTTGACTAAGCAACCCAAGGCGCGGTCGTGATTGGATGGGTGACCATTCCGACTATTTAAGTGACGTCCACGAAGCACGAGCATCTCTGTGCTTCGGAAGGCACGTTAAGCAGTTGGTCCCGGCTAATATCTGTTGGTATTAGTCGTAAAGCCTAGTCAGAGGCCCTAGGGCGGCTTGATAACATCTGACAGTAAGGTTTGTCACTTGCAGACACCCCTCCTCCAATCCGCACAGAGCCCGCGTGGTGGAGTATGGCTTGAACCTCCTCTTAGTTGAGGTGAGGCCTTTTCCAGCAGTGGGATCTATATAGGCTGACTTTATAGCCGTCTCATATTTATACAAGTGTTATAGCAGTGGCAAATTCATTATTGAATAAAGGCAAGTGAAGTTCTTAAGATGCTGGCGGCATCCACGCTGGATATCGATGTCTATATTCTGTGCAACGTAGTTGCCAGCGTAAGCTAGGTTTTTATTTGATTTCGTACGTTAAAATTTATACGCACTTAAGAATCAGCATACCCTAAAGAATTATCCAGCTAACATCATTTTCTAATTATGGGGTAACATCGAACTCCTTACACGTGTCAAAGATCTTTGTTTCCAACCCTGGGTACTTACTTGGGTTCCTTAGGTATAAAACTTCGAGTTTATCGCCTGACTGACATTACCCTTTTAACGGCAACTGTACTAGAGTTAAAACTGTTTTACTAGTTTTTTACTCGTTAAAATTCTAGAATGCGACGCGTCGTTTCCGTTTATGCATTACTTTTACGGTCAATTTTTAAGAACATAGATGTATAAGAATCTTATACCTTTAAACGAGCAATTCTAGTCTATACTAATCTATACTAATATTATAAAGAGGAAAGATTTGTTTGTTTGTTTGTTTATTTGCATCGAATAGGCTCCGAAACTACTGGACCGAATCAAATGAAATTTGGCACAGAGATAGTTTGCGACACTGGGAAGGACAGGCTACTTTTTGTCGCGATATAAAATCATCAGGGGGGTGAAATGGGGGATAAAAATGTGGATGGAAAATCTGACTTTTGGCGCGGGCGAAGTCGCAGGGAACTGCTAGTATATTTATATATATGTTGACGACCGTCTTGGTGTAGTGGTTCGCGCCACGGACTTCTAAACCAGGCGGTTGCGGGTTTGAATCCCGCAAGGGGCAAATGTTTGTGTGATGAGCACGAGCATTTGTACCTAAGTCATGGATGTTTATAAAAGTATTTAAGTATGTCTATCCGTTATCCTAGTCACCATAGCACAAGCTCACGCTTAGTATGAGGCTAGGTAATTGGTGTGTTTGTTGGAACAATTTATTTATATATATATATATATTTGTAATCTGAGAAACGGCTCTAAAGATCTCGCTAAAATTTCGTATCGGGGTTGAAAAATCTATCTAGATAAGTCTCATGTTTGGAAAAACGTGGGTTTTCAAGTTTTCATGCGTTTTTCTTTCGTAATTGTTCAACGCAGATTTACTCAGATCGGTCGTCCCGGTAGCCGTAGGCGTCCTTTTTTGTGTAATTATACAACTTTATAGCTTTTTTAGTTTTTAGATAAGATTTACAAATTATATTATATATTTTTTATTTATATATCGGGGCTGGCGTCAGGATTTGGGCTCGAGCCTTCCAACATCGTGTGGGCAGACATAGGGATCGTGCAATGAGAACGATAAATTTCACTTGAACAGAGTTTGTTTGAATTACTAGACAAACAGAATTGAAACTTAGTACTTTAGAAAAATCTAGGCACTATACGAAACGTGGGACAGTTCCGTGCGACGTCTTCTCTCCTCGGGGCGGCTCGATCGACTCTTCTTTCGACTCTGTCGAAGCGCTGGCGCGCTGGCTAACCGTAGTTGGGGCGCTAGAGGGCGCGCTTGCGTTCCGTTTAGTGTTCGTTTTCATGACCGGCTACGACATATATATAAAGCTTTTTTTATTCATTAGTTGTAACCGAGCAAAGCTCCGTCGTCCAGGTACTAATAATAAAGCACGAAGTATAACGACACCATTCTCCTAATCTATTAATTTGAGACTGGATGCCGCCAGATTTTAAGTTTTCATTATTTTTTCATTGCTTCTTTTAAAAAAAAACATTCCTTGGAAGTCATCGTTTTTTTTTTTAATCTACTTAATCAGACCAGCCGTTATCGATATGTACCCTTAAAACTTTACCATTAGCGATTCATCATCATGCATTAAGCTCTAAACCTATGTAACGTTTAATAAGAACAGTAAGGTGCTCGACGTGTGCCACATAAGTTTTTGGTCGAACAAAAACACAATGGGCACCACTGTGACAGCACTGTTATATTTCCACGTAACGGCCAAAAGTTTGGCAACATTTTATCCCCTTCATCGCAACCAGACTGCAGCTTTTAAAATATTACAGCTTAAAATTATATAGAAACTTTTAAACATAATACAACTACGAGTAGCTTTATGTGATTTTAAAATGAAACTGTATGACCTAGTTCTGTGACCAACGAAGAACTAAGGCCCACTTGCGCACGTATGGATTAGCTAATCCCGACTGGAGCAAGTGAGCCTTCCGGATTAGCTAATCTAGACTTGTGCAAGTGTGCTTTCAACTCAGATAATAGGCCTTTAACAAGTCCGGAATAGCTAATCCGGACGTGTAATGGGCCTAGAAAACTAGAGCATTGAAACAAAATAACTGCAAATTATAAATGTTGCAAGCCAGATATTTAAAAAAGTGGTCTTCAACTGTTAATAAAAAACAAAAAGATATTCTGAATTATATTATATACCCTGTGTTACAATACTCCGCTCTGTAGCTTTAGACCCTTTATTGTACAATAAGTTTAGTCATTTTGGAAATGTAACACTGAATTATTATACTCTTTGACTCTTTCACAACCTAACACAAATCTATTTTGCTAATTGTTAACAAAAACGGTTTACATTAGGGTCATCGGACATCGATGACCCTAATGATGAAGGTGGTAGTAATTTAACGTTTCTGGAAGGTTCACGTCCGATCACAATAATGATTTGTTCAAAAAAAAACAAAATCCATGATCGATCACAGACACAAAATAAATTGTCAAAAAACCAAAAAAAAAATTCATAGAACATCATGACCTATCATGACATGATGCGACCCCGATTTTGAAAAATCGAATGAACGAACAGGATTGTAAAATTTTGCCTAGCTGCAAGACCGCGGCCGCCAATCAGAGAGCGCTGATTTTGTTGCTCGAATCAAATCATTCAAATATGGAAAACTATATAAAAGCAACTTTTTAAGAGCATAAACAAAATATTTAATTCATAATATTGTTATAACTATGCAGTCAGAACTCCTACTTTTGGAGTTAAAAATCACTTTCCTTTTTAGAGTGCTATAGTCCTGACAACTATGCCTGAAACTATAAGGGTTCCTTACCCTTATAGTTTCGTCATGTCCGTCTGTCTGTCTGTCCAAGATTTCGCAAGGAGACCTTTATTACTAGAAAGCTGTAATTTTGTAGGTGTATGTATACCAACTATGCCGACAAAGTGGTAGAATAAAATTTTAGAAAATATTTTTTAAGGTGCATTTGAAGTGAGGATGTTTTTTTTCGTCGTCAACCCCATCGTGTGAGTATTGTTAAGTACGTATTTTAAAATGACTTAGGGGTTTCAAAGTATTTTTTTTTCTATTTAGGGCTCTATTCACAAAATATTAAACTTTAAAGTGCAATTTTTCGGTCCAGTGGAGCATCGCCCCTCTAAAAGCTTAACTGCGGGCTTGAAAAATGTGCATTTCATAAACTTTTAATGAAATACTATAGTGGTTAAGATTTACTAGTTTAGCAGTTACAGTCGTTGTACTTGGGTGTTGGATAATTTTGTACTAAATACAAAATATGATATAAATTATTTTAAGTGACTAGCTTGTTAAAACTGAATAAAGGTCGTAATAATTATTTAGATAAAGCTACGGACCCCTCTGGCCGGTTTTTTTTTATTTGAAATAGGTTTGCTCTTGACTCTAGAGTCTAGACTAAGCCAGACGTGGCCAGGCCTGTGTATCTTCCCACGTAGGTAGCAAAAACGTACCTACGCGCGGCGACCCCTTGGTAAGTGACTAAACAAGTTGGGTGTCGCTAGCCGGCAGCGACACGCTCCCGCGTTTTATTCACCGGCGGTGCGCGATTCTAGGTTGCTGGTTGAACGAGCGTGAATAAAGTCCTAGAAAGATGCGCTAAATAGCGTTAGTAGCTTCTTGTGGCAGTCAACCCTATCGCGTTGCGTGATAGTACGTCACTGAATGGGTTTAGTGTATTATGTATCATATTCCAGAGTTATAAGAATGAAATTATCTTGCAATGTATTTCTGTAGGTGTCTACACGAAAATGTGCTTGAGTCAGAGGCGAACTGAATTACACCATATCGTTAACAACATTGAGTAGATATTTCTTTGAATTTCATTGCAAAGTATGAAGTACTAATACTTATTCTGTGACGTGGCGAAGACAGTCTACTACTTACTACACTAACTTTTAACTAGTGACCTTCATAATAAATTATGCTGTTCATAGATATATTTTTTAAAAGAAATGTGTTCTCTCAAATCGTTTTCAAATACATCGACCATTTTAAGTTAAATAAAATTAAATAGAATTCATTCGACTCAAAAAATAATGTCTTGTAACTTTAGACGGCGCGTTGGAAGTTTTTATTTGCTTTTTACAACCTATTAGGGGGGAGAGTTTTCTCGGACTTGTTATATCATGCAAATGAGAATGACGCCATTAAACTTCGCAGACACCTTGCGTAACAAATACGAGCTTTTATTAAAGTGTGTGTGTAGCTTTTTTCTCTGTATTTTCTTTTTGCTCCGCGAGCTTTGCACTCCGTGTATTTTTTTATAGGTTATTTGTTACGAGGTGTATCTAGCTAATACTATTGTATCAAGTTATGTGTGCACTGTTCTGTAGTATTTTTTACCTAACGTATATAATAACGTTTATATTGGATTTTAATATTTTTATATTACAGAGTATTTTTAGACATAACTCACTTTAATAAGTTAGTATAGATAACAGCCATGTTAGGATGTGAATATGATAATATAAGCTAAGGTACTCAGCAGGACAATATGTTTTTTGAACCAATAGATTGGTACTGTTTCCAATATACTTAGTTTACTAAGTAAGTTTATTATTAATTATTTTTATAACTTAAGCAATTATTTTGCAAGTTTTTACGAAATCAAATTGATTTTCGCTCACAAAAATTAATCGACTGTGTCATCCGGTGGGACTCGAACCCACGTCCCTTCGCTATCCGGGCGAGTGCTCTTACCAACTAAGCTACGGAGGACGTTAGTCAGACGACGAATTTTTGTAAGTGCTTGCTACGCTAGTGAGCCGGCGTTCGATTTCATCAATACTTGGGGAATGTACCCGCATGTATCCGATGGAAATATTTTTACAAATATTTAACCATCAGTTAAGATGAAATCAGCTTAACTTATAATTATTTTTATAACTTAAGCAATTATTTTGCAAGTTTTTACGAAATCAAATTGATTTTCGCTCACAAAAATTAATCGACTGTTACTATTGGTACAAACTGTGTTACCAACCAAAAACCAACCAACCAAAGGCATGGTATCGCAAAAGCGTTACTTACTGCACAAATCAAATGTTTCGAAAGAAAGAAAGCATTTTTTTTTTGGTGCGCTTTACGAAAAATTACACACACAAAATAATAATAAATAAATGTATCGTTATTTCTGCGAATTCTGTAGCAATTTTTCGGTATGCTGCTCTATTACTTACTTTTTTATTATTGCTCTTTACTACTATTTTATGACGTAGTGTCAAAATAAACATAGACACTGCGCCAAAATAAAATTTGATCTAAGTAATGGATTCCGTACTCAGCCTCAATAAGGTGGTAGGCAGATTATCAGGCATTATTGCCAAAAGGCTCTAACAAACAACCAACTCTACATCAATTTATGTATAGTTTTCTCTTGTAGTTTGGTAATGACAAGAGTATTTCTCGCGAGTAAAGTTTTAACGACACTTGGAAACTGATGTCACGGTGACATTTTGCCGTGACCTTTTATCTAATCTGTGCTAGACTGATCTTTGACGTGATGACTTCACTGGGACGTGCCGAAACGCCCTAGATTCGTATGTACTATACTAGGGCTGGTTTTTTTCTTTTTTTTGCTTACTGGGCTTGAGCGGGTTGTCGCACAATAATAACTGCCTAATATAATAAATGTAAAAGTCAGAGCGTCGCTCTCGTAGTGGCTAGCGGGTCGCCTCTCGCGGGAGGTACCGGTCCGATTCCACATGTACCAATAACTTTTTCTGAGTTATGTACATTAGCTGTTTCACTCACCCATGCTTTTACGGTGAAGGAAAATATTGTGAGTAAACCAGCACATTCAGGCCACTGAATGTATAGTATAACCATAATCAAAACTGGTCCGGTTCGCCTGTTAACAGGGTCACGGAGGTCAGATGGCAGTCGCTCTACTGTTATTACCTGATCTGTCATATCATGGATCATGATCATGGTCCAAAGCGTACCCTCGGCCCTCGCGTGCGAGTTCACAACCGGGATAACGTCAGTATGATGAATGATGATGATGGATGTAATAATAAGTCAATAAAGTATTTTAAACAACCTTAGAAATTTAAAAGTTGTACATAACAAAACAAGTCAAGTTCTCAACTCCCACTTATCCAAATTCGTAGATGAGTATTGAAAATATCAATTGACTTTTTGATAAGACATATTTTATTTCTCCTAGTAAATAGGGTTTTAAATCGGTCAGATTATCTATTCGGTGAAAAGAATTTTATACACCTACTTTAAAGATTAAATTTTGCACTTGATAAAATGACCACCAGAGGCGGGAAATGAACCCTTGAATGAATGAATCTATAGATTGCAAAGTGAATGCTTATCACTTAAAAACATATTTTATACCTACTTGGTCAGCACGTTGATCGTCCATTCATTTGAAGCATGGTATGACTATGATGATTCACGAGGTTGGAAGGGTATACCAAAAAAACAAAATAAACTCGTTCGGCCATTTTACAGTAACATACTAAATTTAATTTTATTTGGTGACGAGACTTTAAGTGAACTTCGACCTTCGTTACAAGCTCAAATCGCCTGTTTATCTACGTCAGTGCGTAATTATACACGTGTTACCCCGTTCGCACGGCAAATCGAATTTGACGCGTGGAGGGAGCCTAATCTCATAGCTCGCGTGTGTAACCGCCTTTATAGTTCCTGAGGTTATTGATGTTACGTATGCAAATGCGATTAGGATGAAATTAAGCAATAATTACTGTTTATTTCATTCGTAACTGTGATGTCTTCCTATATCACCATATACTTAGATACACTGTATTTTGTATTGCTCTTTGAAATAAATGTATCTGCATGGCTGCTCCATGACTTGTAATTTATGTAATAATTAAATTTTAAACCTACACTTTTACTGGCTGCTGGTTAATCTGTTTTTGTTGTGTAATTGGTTAGAGATTTGTAAATTAAACGATTTATAAGACTTCTCACGATAAAACTTAAGTGTTCCTAATTGAACTGACTTCTATTTGCATTTTATTCAAGATACAAAATATAATTATATTTAAAATATTAAAGTATCTTAGAACTACCTACAAAAGTCAGCCTATTAGATCCCACTGCTGGGAAAAGGCCTCACCTCAACTATGAGGAGGAAACAAAACAACCTATAGAACCAGTCAACTCAATACTTTCTTAAGTATAATTATTTTTATAACTTAAGCAATGACCGGATGACACAATCGATTAATTTTTGTAAGCGAAATTGAATTTGATTTCGTAAAAACTTTCCTAAGTAGTTTAGTTCCAACACGAAAATTCTTAAGTCTTTACTGTAAAATAATTTTACGACCCCAAGAGTACAGATTACAGGATTTTCCTTGAGAAGTGTCGAGGGTCTAATTTCAGATTCTAATAGGTTAAGTAAATAAGACGAGAAGGCACGTGTTGCTCGCTACAAAAGTTGCAAATGAGACCTTTGTTGCTTAGATGTGGTAAGCCTTTTAAAGTTAGAAATGGCTTACTAGTATTTTTTTTATATTTAAACTAGCTTCGCAAACTTCGAATTTCCCATACAAACTTCCACCCCCTTAGAGTTTAAATTTTCAAAAATTTTGAGATACTTTATTGTCAATTTCAACATTTTTTTCAAAACTACTAACGTAGTTTCATACAGTTCTCACTTCGACACTATAAAAGAAAGCATGGTCCAAAATAACAAGTTTCAATCCTAGTAATCTGTGCTGTGCGTTAATATGTCAGTCCGTTAGTCATCAAGTCAGTTTTTTTTTAATATATTTAAATTAATTGGCAGACATTTGTCATATTTAAACCTGATGGCAAGCAACAATGCGGCCAAAGATGGGTCATCATGTCAGTCTATAAAGCCTATTCACTCTTTTCAAAGGAATCCAAATCGTAGTGTTTAGATAACACTTCAGCCGGCAACGAATTTCACTTTCTAGCCATACGCAAGAGGAACGTAGATTTTTTTTTAATGAGAATTTTTTTCAGAATGCGTTTAAGAAGCTGTTATTACTTTTTAAAAGTCATACTTACCTACAAGCGCATTTGATGGTTTTGACCACGGTAATTAAGAATTAAATTTTGAAATAGCTTTTAAAATGGAGTCAGTCGACTAAATATTTATTAACATTATAATATTACAATATAATAATGAATTGTATTTACACAAAACGAATTGTAACCATTTATTCTGATGTGAAATTTAGCAGAGTCAGTATGCAGAAAAGGGAATCATCAGTCCGTGTTAATTATCTCAGTTCGTGGCTTAATTAAGGATAGATTCTCAATTTCAAGGTTCGTTAAACCGTTCGATTGCAGTTACAACTATCGGTATCGGTCCAGGGACCCAATTCTTGCGCCTTCGCTATTATATTGGCTAGGTAATTGGTGTGTTTGTTGAAACAATTTATTTATATCACATAGGTACGATATTTGTCGTAAAATGGCGTATATCACGAAATGTGATAAATATCCGACATTTTTATACTTCGAGAATACGCAACATCAAAATTGTTTGATATCCGCCATGTTTTTTGATAAATATCTCATGTGATGTAATATTGTGCAAATATAATAATACTATGTAATATTCTGCCACCGCTTTTATTGGAATGGTCAGATTGGTCAGGGCAGTTATCCAACAAAATTTTAAGACTAAATCTGTTCCAAGTAGTAAATGATCTTTAAAGCCTTGGATAACCCCAGGGGTCATTAAGTGTATTAGACTAAGTAATAGCATGCAAATTAAACTTAGCAAAGATCCGCATAATTCAATCTTAAAAATAACCTATAAACGATATCGCAATTTTTGTTCAAATTTAATAACTAAACTCAAGCGTTAATATAACAGCAAAAACATTACTCAATCTTTAAATCAACCGAAAAAACTTTGGCGCACGATTGGAGAAATTGCACAATATAAACCCCCGAAGACCAAAAATACAGACCTACTTAACTTAAAATTGCAACCACAAGATTCAGTCAATCATGTCAATGACTTTTTTGTAAACATTGGTGTTAGCCTAGCAGACTTCATCATCAAAAAGTCAGGGTGCAATATCTCTACCAATAACTGCACGATGACGAAATATTTGCATATCGATAGTTCGATGAAACATGCATGTTCATACCTAATAATTTGTAAGAACTTAATATGTACCATGTTTTTTTTCGCAAATAAATACTATTCTATTCTATTCTTCTATTCTATTCTGATTTCATCTTAACTGATGGTAAAATATTTGTAAAATATAATATATAAAAATAGCATAGTGTATTATAGTATTCCACTAGTCAGCCCTTTCATTGGATACCCATATTGAGTAGATGAACACTAAGAAATAATTTTTAGTTCATAATTTTAGGTTAAAAGAGGGGGCAAATTTGTATGAAATTCTGTCAGTTTTGAAGCTAAATCAATAAAAAATTGGTAAACTTATATAAATGAGCGAAGTGATAGCCTGCCACGGTGCGAGTGCGACCCCAGCAGTTGAATGAAATAAATATGTATTTTTATATATTTGGGTGAAACACGAATAAATTGCGGTGGTGGTGATACTGAATTTACAAACATACCTGCAAATAGAATAATATACCGCATATTATTATTATTTAGTTAAAAAAATCGTAGTAGGTGGGTGTTCCTGTTCAGTTGCAAGTACAAATTTAAAAAATATAGCATATATTTATAAAACACAATGTAATAATAATAAAAAAAAATAAACCAATAATATTTATAGTAATAGATACTTATAAACAACATTAAGCTTAATAAGACTGAATACAAAAAGTTTTTTAAAGATGTGTTTTTTTTTAATTATTACATACCACGCATGTAGGTAACGATTTACTAAAGTTGTTTGTTTTTAAAGATATGTTTTTTTTAAATTATTACATACTATGCATGTAGGTAGGTAACGATTAAATATATCTTTAAATACGCTAAATCATTGATGATTTACATTATTAATTATTTTACAATAACATACATTTTAAGATTATTTTACAACAAATGATTTTTGCTTGGATTTTGTAATGGTAGACGAAACTGAACGACTGAACCGCACCGCGCAGAGCGGCGCGCGCGGATTTGTGGAACGCGACGTTGCCACTCCGTGCATTTCATGCACTAGACCTGTGGCGATCGTGAACGATCAACGATCGGATCATTTTGATTTTGGCTCTAGGTTTCGCGCGCGACAATGATCGATCAGTATGATGGCGAAAGATGAAATCATTAATCGCTTTTATCTCGACCCGTTGCGTGCTAGCGCAAAAATATTGTAAAAATAATATATTGTAAAAAATAATATAAAAATAGCATAGTGTATTATAGTATTCCACTAGTCAGCCCTTTCATTGGATACCCATATTGAGGGAGTTTAAAAAATATTTGTTACGGCGGCCATCTTGGATTT
This sequence comes from Pyrausta nigrata, assembly GCA_949316185.1. Lineage (NCBI taxonomy): Eukaryota > Metazoa > Arthropoda > Insecta > Lepidoptera > Crambidae > Pyrausta > Pyrausta nigrata. The sequence goes on from OX438937.1 coordinate 2,843,877, forward strand.
GAAATTTGTCATAGTGTAAAGAATTTGACTAGTCAAGACCTTTCATTTGATACCCATATTGAAGGAGTTTAAAAAATATATATGATCCGCCATTTTGTTACAGCGGCCATCTTGGACCGATTTTCATTAAACATAGCTAAGAACACTCCCGACTAATTAATCATTCAAACAAAAAAAACTAAATCAAAATCATCCGTTCGGGAGCTACGATGCCACAGACAGACACACACACACACACACAGACACGTCAAACTAATAACACCCCGTTGTTTTTGCGTCGGGGATTAAAATACTCAATATAAGCGCATTGGTTTTAGTATGCAGCAAATTTTAAATAAAAAAACATACCTACTTATCTATAACTCACTATCAGCAAAAGAACAATAATCGGAGCGGTTTGGCAACGCCGTGCGGACGTGCGCGGCAGCGCCCGGCCCACTGGCCTCAGCAGCGAAAGCTAGTGCGAATGTAAGCGAATACTTACTTAAGTATTAACCTTATTAAAAAAAATTGCGAAAAACAACTACCTTTAAAAACGCACTAAAAGGTTTGAAAAACTATTTTTTTTAACAGAAACATTTTTTTGGCTTTACTTTAGTGTGTGTTTTAAAGCGGCGGTTTTTTTTTGCTAAAAGTAGATGTATTTCGTTTATCTGGGACTGTGGCAGTGCCCTCGCCAAGTCGAGCAAAAAGCGGTGCGGCCGACTACGGCACCATCCTTTTCTCGAAACAGTTCAGGCCATTTTCGACCACCTATAACTTCGTTGTGGAAAAACTAGACCTCTAAATTTTAAGTTACCAAGCAAGCATTGTATACCTAAACACATTATATTTCAAATTTCATTGAATTTGAAAGAGTAGTTTAAGAATAAACTAGTTAAATTTTCTTTTTCATCATCAAACTCTAAGGCACTCCTAGCAGACATAGAAGCCATCACAAACAATCTAGAACAAAATGTAAATAAAAAATGTAAAACTGACTGACTGGCATTATCAATGCACAGCTCAAAATAGGTATTTGCATCATCCTTTATGGTGTAGATGAACACTAAGAAATAATTTTTAGTTCATAATTTTAGGTTAAAAGAGGGGGCAAATTTGTATGAAATTCTGTCAGTTTTGAAGCTAAATCAATAAAAAATTGGTAAACTTATATAAATGAGCGAAGTGATAGCCTGCCACGGTGCGAGTGCGACCCCAGCAGTTGAATGAAATAAATATGTATTTTTATATATTTGGGTGAAACACGAATAAATTGCGGTGGTGGTGATACTGAATTTACAAACATACCTGCAAATAGAATAATATACCGCATATTATTATTATTTAGTTAAAAAAATCGTAGTAGGTGGGTGTTCCTGTTCAGTTGCAAGTACAAATTTAAAAAATATAGCATATATTTATAAAACACAATGTAATAATAAAAAAAAAAAAAACCAATAATATTTATAGTAATAGATACTTATAAACAACATTAAGCTTAATAAGACTGAATACAAAAAGTTTTTTAAAGATGTGTTTTTTTTTAATTATTACATACCACGCATGTAGGTAACGATTTACTAAAGTTGTTTGTTTTTAAAGATATGTTTTTTTTAAATTATTACATACTATGCATGTAGGTAGGTAACGATTAAATATATCTTTAAATACGCTAAATCATTGATGATTTACATTATTAATTATTTTACAATAACATACATTTTAAGATTATTTTACAACAAATGATTTTTGCTTGGATTTTGTAATGGTAGACGAAACTGAACGACTGAACCGCACCGCGCAGAGCGGCGCGCGCGGATTTGTGGAACGCGACGTTGCCACTCCGTGCATTTCATGCACTAGACCTGTGGCGATCGTGAACGATCAACGATCGGATCATTTTGATTTTGGCTCTAGGTTTCGCGCGCGACAATGATCGATCAGTATGATGGCGAAAGATGAAATCATTAATCGCTTTTATCTCGACCCGTTGCGTGCTAGCGCAAAAATATTGTAAAAATAATATATTGTAAAAAATAATATAAAAATAATGTATTGTAGGTATTGTACATGACAAAAAAAATATTTTTTTTACATTTCTCATACTAGTGTTTTTTTTTTATTAAATTGCCGCCAAAAATTCCTGAACGCCCTTGGCGACACCGAATGAACGAAATGATCGAATAATTTTAACGCAATCACCACACGAATGGGTCATCATGATCGAATCGGTTGACGAGAATGATGGACACAGGTCTATCATGCACAGCTACTACCAACGTACGGTAAATACTGTTACGATAAGTATCTACGATACGTACTTAAAAAGCCAAATAAAGTTAAATATTTCCTAGGTCCTACTTTACATCAGTTAGGCAACTCCTTGTGAGTTCGCAATCTCAGCAAACAAAGATAAATTGTCGCATTAGTATTTCAGTTTCCTTTTTTAGACAGTACATTGAATACCTGGTATGTTACTGAATCAAATCATGAATATCACTCCTCACAGTAACATCACACGTGACTGAATAGTCTTTTATCGCCGGCTAGCGGCCGCGCGGTCGAGCCGCGCGACAACTCGCCTGCCCCGCCCCACCCACCGCACGCGCCCGTTGTTTCATACCTATACTTTTGTTCATTCGTTTCATTACATTTAATTCTATAACTTCGACCGCAAGCAGTCAATATTAATATTTTTTTGTAAGTTATACATTACATTATTATGATCATTTAGATGCAAACTTTACACATTTTAACTTTTTGTAGAACATGTAGCGCAAGAAAAACCAAAAATTTTATTTAGCAGAAAACGTAGACTTCCAAACTTTTTCCAGTAGATTTGCTTAACTTAAAAGTACTTCCTAAAATAATTTTCAATCACTTTAACATTTTATTGGTGAAGATATTTAGATTTTTTAGTTTTCCATACTTCCCAGATACCTATGTTTCCAAACTTTGGTAAATATCATATTTAGATAGCCCTTGATAGTAATCAGAGAGTTACACACATTTATTACAAATACCTATCCCATACCTATTGCCTTCGATGAATTTTTCCAAACTTTTTTATATAGCATCACATAAACCTTCTGCATAAACTCACCAAAAACCAGGCACTTTAAAATTATCAAAGGGCAAAACCGTTTCCTTATCGGACTATATGTCCTTTTCAGGGTCTCAAACTGTCTCCATACCAAATTTCATCTCAATCGGTTCAGTGGTTTAAGCGTCAAGAGGTGTCAGACAGACAGACACACTTTCGCATTTATAATATTAGTATGGAGTATGGATGTTAATGGAATATCCGCATTTGGCATTTGGCCATCTCAGCTATTGACCAAGTTTGCGAATTGGCAGTCGATATTAATTTCGACTGATGGAGACGGATTATCCGAAAAGCATTGATTTAAATGAGGTGAATTTAGAATCGTAATGAAGTTCGTTGATTGAATACCAATAGCTTCTCAGCTTCGGCCACTTAGGCACTCCCTTTGAGAACCTAGTAATAAATATTTGATTGAAAAGAAATCTTTTATAATCTAACCCTTATAAGCCATTTACGTGGCATATTTCTATGATTGATATTATAAGTAAGAAACTCATTTGAGATTACGCTTCGGATATTAATTAATTTACTAAAAGATTTAATCGGGCATTCCTTTGTCCCTAAATATCAATTTTCGTGACTGGATGGGTGACCATTCCGACCATTTAAGTGACGTCCATTACAAGCATCTCCGTGCTTCGGAAGGCACGTTAAGCAGTTGGTCCCGGCTAATATCTGTGGTATTAGTCGTTAAGCCTAGTCAGAGGCCCTAGGGCGGCTTCATAACTTCTGACAGTAAGGTTTGTCACTTGCCTTACATACACCCCTCCACTAATCCGCACTGAGCCCGCGTGGTGAAGTATGGCTCGTTCCTCCTCATAGTTGAGGTGAGGCCTTTTCCCAGCAGTGGGATCTAATAGGCTGACTTATATTATATAAATATCAATTTTACTCCAACTTTCCTTATTCAATTAATCTTTTAACTGTTCACTTAACGAGATAACCACTTTGAATTTACTAAAATATTCTTAAACCAGTCCTCAGAGAAACCACCTATATTTTCCAGAACATTATTTAACACGATCGCCAACTTTACGTTATTCCGCTAGTGTGTTTATACGAGTAAGACTACGTACGAAAGTAGTAACCTCCTCGTAGTAATACGATTCTTTCAAGTTCCCAAAAAAAGTAATCAAGCGCCCTAAATTCCTATATTTTGTTGCTCATTACATGCCGAAGCCAGCAAACAAATTTAATTTTACGGAAACGCGCCCCAGCCGAAATTAATTTGGTAATCGGATTACTAGCCCTAGTTCTTATGCTTTGCGAAACGACCAAACAACTAACAACAAAATATAGTTACGACCAATCCCTACTACATACGTAATCTATAGTTTACAGGTTTCCCTACCTCCGGTGTTTGTCTGTATGTCTGTCACCATGCAGACTGTATTGTATGAACCGTGATAGCTAGACTGTTGAATTTTTCACAGATGTATCTCTCTCTAGTGCTGCTATAATAACAAATACTAAAAAAACAGAATAAAATTAATGTTCAAGGGGGCTTTCAAACAAACTGATTTATTTGCCGTTTACAAAACTAGAAATAAGTTCATATAGTGTCTACTGTTGTATAGATAGGTAATGGTACAGAATCCTTCCGAGTCCGACTCGCACTTGGTTGGTTTTTTACTATTACATTTTGTTCGCTACTTGAAACCTGGACCGCCAGCTCAAAGTCATTTAATCCCAAACCATACTTTAAGTGGTGACAAGATCAAGACAATTAAACACGCATAAGGATTAATGTAACATTTTCCCCTTGCGAGATTCTAATCCGCAACCTCTGGTTTTATAGTTTGGAGCGTGAACCACTACACCAAGTCGGTCGTCAATATTAATCCTCAAATGACAAGTAGACTTTAATAACTGTTCAAGCTGTTTGTACATCTGCCAAGGGGAACATAATTTATAATCTCCTCGACAGAACGGTGCCGGTGGCTAAACCAATAACCCTGAATAATATTCCGTGACAAACAGTACGCGACGTACCGAAACCACATGAGTTGAACCATTTGAGAACGGGATATATGGGTGACATCAGCAGGAGTATGAGGGGTGTGTGTGATACCATGGACGAAATATATAAGGACCAACAATCGCCATACAAAAAAAGCGTTCCCCGGAAATTCACAAAAATCCAAGTACCATCCTATGGCGTTGCTAATATAGCCAGCCAATGCTTTAATTTTCGTGCAATGTCTATCTGTCTGCTATCAGCGGACTTCCATGCTTGTTGCCAATTTCATTTAGTACTCTTAAAAGTCATAGATGGCGTTTATTAAAATACCGTACGAAAACAAATCTGTCTATTGTGCTCTTGGTTTGTAGTAGTTGACAAACAGCGGCAACAGTATCAACATTTCAACTAATGACGTAATGATCGGATGGCGCAATTCGTTGAGTTGTGGAAGACGTCAAATCTGAAGGTGTCGGGATCGATCCCCAGTCTATATTTTCTTACATTTCCTTTGTTTATCTTTTTTTACATTTATTAAGGACAACAAACGATATGATACTGTTTTTTTTTATTAAAGTCATTTATTTGAGGGGAACGGGGGACCTAAATATACACATTCCTATTTTCCCTTTGACTTTTTTTACAGTAAAATCTACATTTATCTACCACAGCTCTTATTGTTTGATTTTTCTCATATTCGAATTAACAAAGGAAATGTGAGCCTACAGAAACTAAGAAAATTTCTAACTTAACTTTCAGACGCTCGACAAAATTTAATAATTTACCCGAATTAACACTGAAACTAAAGAGATTGCATCGAGACAAAAACATTTCATTCAAATACCATTTCTTCGAATGTCACGTGACCACGTTTCCTTTTAACTGAGCCAACTGAGCTCAATTACGAGCATAAAGTTATTCCTAACGGAATAGAGGAACACTAGCGGCAGCACTTTAAGATAAAAAGAGATGTGTGATGCGACATAACAGAACCGTTTTTGGAAACGTCAAGCAGTTTGTCGGCACTTATCGGCACGCTGAGAATTTTAGCTATTTGAATTGTTCAAATGTTACATGAAATCGTGGATATTTTTTTTAAATATTTCTTGGTGAAACATGCTGACTTGTTCAGTAATTGATTGTTGTACGACACAGCGAAATAACCCCGAAAAGTGTTTATTTCACAGGTAAATTGTTCCAAATCGACACCACCTAACATAGATTTATTTTTGCCAATGCGTTTTGAATTTTAAGTGCTTAGTGTGATACTTTAAACAATTATTAATGTAAGAAGCAAAGTTCCAATACACATAATGCAGAATTTACGAATATTTTGTGTAAAGAAATAATTTTCGTTTTACACTAGGGCTGTATCAAATTATCCATATTTCGTTTCCACTGTCTATCACGCAATGAACGAATATATGTATTACTGTTGTTAAAGTAGGTACCTTTAATTATGACGTTTTGATATGAATCAGCTGGGAATGTAATTACTTTTTAGGATAGGTACTTAGCCGATCCATGCAGTTTTTGACTGTTAGAATAGTTACTAACATTAGTAATAAATGTATTTTTCAGATTTCCGACTAACTTGGATAAAAAAAAAGGCTTAAATGAATAAATCTTCCAAACTAGGTTCAAATTGTACGAACGCAAACGATACCATTTAGCATTCTAGGACGACAACGTCTAGCTAGGTATACGCTGTTGCATCTTATGCGATTGTAATAGGGGTAGTTTTGCAAATTAAATCAAATTTCACTTACAAAAATTTATCGACTATGTCATCCGGTGGGACTCGAACCCACGTCCCTTCGCTATCCGGGCGAGTGCTCTTACCAACTAAGCTACGGAGGACGTTAGTCAGTCGACGAATTTTTGCAAGTGCTTGCTACGCCAGTTAGCCGGCGTGCGATTCGTAAAAACTTGCAAAATAATATAATTGCTTAAGTTATAAAAATATAAAAAGTAGTTTTGCAACTTAAATTTATATTTCGATGAGTTGGCCATACCCAGATCACCATCTAGTAAACGTGTCCTGTCACTCTGAACTACCAAACCTGTGGTTGCGGGTTCAAAATCCGAAAGGTAAAATCTTTCCGTGATGTTTATAAAAAATATTCGTTATCCAATTGCATTAAAATTAATTATCAGGTCGAGCCTATCCGCGCAAATGAATTTCGGGGACTACAATCTCAAAAATCAACATCCAATGAGCGCATTCCGGGACTGTAGTAACCAAAAAACCGGTAAAAAAACGTTGTTATTCCTCTAAAACCAAAGCGAATATTTTCTAAAGTAATGCATTCTGTTTAATTCGGTACACACAGACGATAAATACGAATGTAAAATACCTAAACACTTCAATATATTTTACTAACCTAAACCTATGACTAACTGCTAACTAAACTAAGGCCTAAGAAGTATTATTGTTTTTTTATACAATGTACCTAAGCACAGAATCCATTTTATAGTCTACAAATCACGCGATTAGGTAGTCTTTAAATCCAATGTGGCTTTTACATAGGTCAGTGTGTTCATGTTGTACGTTACAACTTACCATGTTTATTAAAAACATATTACGAAAAAACATATGGAAACTTAGTGCTAAATTTACCGCGCGACAGCCCTGATATTGGCTTCGGTTTTGTTCGGAGAGTGTAGTAGAGTGAAAGTATTTTTGAGTCGTCGCGCTCGGTCGCACTGACATGCTGGAATATTACGTATGACAGGAACTAACTACCGATATCGTCTTACTGAGTAGTTATCCTCTAGTTCTAAAAGATTTTCAACTTGTTATCAAATAATCATACTTATCGTACATAAATTAAAAAGAATGTGTGAAATGAAGTAAATTTAAAAAAAATGTCATTAAAATCACTACCAAAAGTACGGTAATAATTTGTCTGAGAACGACATATTTCTTTTTTTTATTCAACAATTATATAAAACACCACGTTATGGCTAATTAAAAGGTCCAAAACGAAAATATTTTCAATAAACAGTATAATGTATAAAAGTCCAGCAGATTTACGAAATCAAATATTGCCATTAAGCGCCATCTATTGTATCTAATTAAATTTACTACGTCATCTAGTCGGGTCGGAGGTTCCAGTTTGCAAAGTGTTGTTAAAAATATGCATTCTATCAGCGATTGATACCTCTATAGACATCTAGTGAGAAACAAATGAACCAAAAATCGGGGAACGCATCTTTGCATGGCGACTGTTGGTCCTTATATATTTCGTCCATGGTAATACGTAGGTACGTATATTTTCGACTTTTGCGCTGGCTCGCACTGTCATGCTAGCATGGGTGACAGGGACGGGTATAGCGGGTTATTAAGGACATCATCTTACAGAATAGAGTCTTAGAACAGCTGAACATTGTTAAGTGACGAAAAACTGGGTTAACGACAACGTCACTAAGGTTAGGAATACGAATGTGTATGAATTGAAATAACATTATTAATTTTCACAATTTATCATTTACTGCATTACTATATTTTTTTTTAAAGTATTCAAATCTATAAATATTAACACTGGTTTGTACCAGAACTCTATCTTACATACATAATAATGTCCTCCTATTCGAATTTCCACCACGGCGGCCTATCTCAACAGAGATTAGCCAACTGCGCGGGAAAATAGTGCACAAGTGTGTGCGCATAATTCGGTGAGACGGCAGTCCGACATGACCGTAGAGAGATCAGGCGAAGGACTAACGGCTTAACGTGCTTTCCGAGGCACGGGGGTGTTAACACCACCAACTTCCTGACTCTGGAGCTGTGTCTGAGTAATTTCAAGACAGAAAAACTCAAACACTCTCGCCCGACCCGGGATTCGAACCCGGGACCTCGTGGATAGTACCCAGTGTGCTGACCACTAAACCAACGAGGCAGTCCAGTCTCTTACATACATAGATACCTACTGAATAAATTTGTTGGTTTATGACGGTAATTATCATGAGTAGTAACGTACTGTTATTCTCTCCTGTTAACGTATGTATGTATGGTTGTTCTTGGTCTTTTGCTGATAGAAAGGTTTTGATAGTTCTGAATTGTTTAATATGTAAGTAAAAGACGATACAAGATAATTTCCTGAAGAAAAAATTTAATAAATGTCAAAAAATAAACAATAATGTTGCGTAACAAAACGTACTCATACGCTTACGTCCTAAACTAAAAGTCTAGACTGCACCAAAAGCAGGCCTGAGTATCTCCCCGCGTAGGTAGCAAAAACGGACCTACGCGCGGTGACCCTTACTTAGGGGCTAAAACAAGTTGCGTGTCACTACCGGCCAGCGATACGCTCGCGCGTTTTATTCACCGGCGGCCGCGCGGCTACGTTGCTGGCTGGACGAGAATGAATAAAGTACTGGAAAGAGGCGCTAGATGGCTTTAGAAGCTTCTCGTAGCAGTCAACCCTATCGCGTCGCGTGATATTACGTCACTGAATAGGTTTAGTGTATTATGAATCATATTCCAGAGCAATAAGTATGAAATTATCTTTCAATGGATTTTTGTAGGTGTCTACACGAAAATGTGCTTGACTCTGAGGCGAACTAAATTACGCCATATGGTTGACGAGATTGAGTAGACATTTCTTTGAATACAATTGCTAAGTCATACTTTTGTACGAAGTACTAGTACTTATTCTGTGCCAAAAGTACTCGCCTTTTATCGTAGTTTTTATAATTATTTATGGCAGCTAGTGGTGAGTGAGTTTGTTCCGGTGCTTCTTCTCAGCACTTGCCTGATTGTTTGTCTTGTCTCAAAGCACTAGTAGGGCCCAAAAAATAAGGAGACGGGCCCCATATGGGCCAATATGATTGTTTTTATATTTTGACGCTCATGTTCTCAAGTGTTATTTTCTGTCCTAAATTGAAAAAACGATTATTTACTTTGACTTTTGACTTTAACTAAACTTTGCCATCATGCCATAAACAGGGCATATTTCAAATCTCCAAGTAGGATGTAAAACTAAATTTCGCTAAATTCATGTGGGATCGCCAACGTGCAAAACCTTTTCACACTACCGATTTTTCTGGCGATTTTCCGACATGCCAGCGGAATCTCGCAGATGTTACCGTGATCGAGTTCCATCACTGATACAGTATTTGCCAAGCTTGGACATACCTAACTTTTAGTTCTGTACAAAGGAGGTTACATAATAATAAAAAAATATTTATTACTTCTTTTACAATCAAGTCAATGAGATACAAAAAAATATACTTATGTGCTATGTTTCAAGTTTTGATTGTGAGAGAACTGGAGCCTGAACTAGGCAAGGAGCCTGTAATATAGAGCGCCAGTACACAGGTAAGGAGAGATTCCATTTTAAGTTGGAGGAAAAGCAACTACTAATATTGTGTGTATGTGTGTATGTGAGTATGTGACTGTAAGTATGAGTTTGTATGCGTATGCGAATTGTGTAAGTCTTTGTCTGTATACAAGGATTCTGTGTCATTTTGTAAATGTCGACTGCAGTGTTTAATAAAGAGAATCTAATCTAGTTTTATAAGTTCAGAAACAAAACAGACTGTATAAATGAGAGACAGAGTTTCTGCTACTGCTTGCAACACTGCGAATATACGAGTAGACCTGGCAAAAAGTAAGTCGATGTAGTTATTGCGGAAAATCCGCTAGTGTGACCGCTTTCAAATGGAATTATATTCCCTTAAAATATCACGGCTGTTTCAACAGTACTAAATGGCCGTGTACGTGACATCACGTACTCTCTGTCCCTAGTTATTGACTAACTCTATAACTCTATTGTACTGATATCCAATTGATGTCTTTGTTTCCGTGAGGGAACGATAATACTGTACAGACGATAAGTTCTGGTCATAAGCTTTGGACAGGATAATCTGTTAGGCTACTTGCGACGACCGTCTTGGTGTAAATATATTATTGCACTTGAAAAAAACGACCACCAGAGGCGGGAATCGAACCCGCGTTCCTCGCATACCGGGCGATTGCCTAACCTCTCGGCCACCCTGGCGTTGGCAGAGCCTGTCGAAATTTTCAAGTGCTTCTTAACGCTGTAATGCCGCATTGCTTTCATCAATGTTATTGGGATTATACCCTCAACACTCGAAAGAAATACTATTGCAAGTATTTAACAATCGAAAGATGAAGCTTGCAAATAAGATAATTATTGTTTTTAAGTGATAAGCATTCACTATGCAATTTAAATATATTATTGCACTTGAAAAAAAACGACCACCAGAGGCGGGAATCGAACCCGCGTTCCTCGCATACCAATAATATATTTAAATTGCATAGTGAATGCTTATCACTTAAAAACAATAATCGTCTTGGTGTAGTCGTTCGCGCACCGGACTTCTAAACCAGGCGGCTGCGGGTTCGAATCCCGCAAGGGGCAAATGTTTGTGTGATGAGCACGAGCATTTGTACCTAAGTCATGGATGTTTATATGTATTTAAGTATTTCTATCCGTTATCCTAGTCACCATAGCACAAGCTCACGCTTAGTTTGGGGCTAGGTAATTGGTGTGTTTGTTGAAATAATTTATTATTATTATTATTATTACTTGACTAAAACCTGAGAGGTTATAATTTAGTAGATAAATAAGTAGTTTGGCTTGTGAAAACTATTAATGCTCGTACAGTAAGTATTATTCTATAACTTGGGCGACAAAAGACAACTTTATAAAGATACGTTTTGATCCGTATTAAGTATTTTTATAAAGATTTTTTTAATTATGCACCGAACGGCGACATGACCTGACTGACTACGACTTCGTCTGACTTTCAACGACGTCTCATTGCTTGATTGACGTTACTTTGCAACGAATTTTATAAGCAATGAAGTTAGGCGGTATACTTACAGGACCAAGAAATAAGTAAAATACCACAAAGCATAATATCCAAGATGTAATGTAGCCACTGCCTCACCTGAAAGCTAGTCTTGACGTACAGTCAAGCCCAATCAATCGTGACGTACAGTCAACCTCGACTGCAGAATTGGTTAGGTATGTACTCGTACTATTTGGCTACCTTTGTGGGATGATGGATGGGTTGCACAAACGGGTCACTCAAACGAATCACCCGTTTGTGTAATCACCCGTCTATGCAAACTATAGCACCCCTAATTGTGGTTTTAACGTCATAGAGGTTGATTCCATTGTCAATGATGTCTATATTGGGATTGATCTTATATGTTCAGTACTGATTACTGATATGAAAAATACTCTTTTTTTTAAATAGGATCGGGACTCCTTACTAATTTTCACTAGGAAAATTATTAGTTAAGGAGTATTGACCCCAAACAAGTGCTCGTTTTTTTGACGTATCATCTTTCTTCCATTTTGTAATGGCTGTTATACTTTTTAAGTGTCCTGTGTTCACACGCTTCACAAATCGTGAAAAATGACGGAAAAGACTTAAAAAACGGAACTTTTAAAAATCAATTTGTCAAAAACACGAGTCGTGAAATTTTGTGCTTGTTCGTGTTCGCATCGTATTCGAAAGAACTCGGACTGTCGCACTCAGAGACGTCAATTAAAGTCAATCCTTCATTAAGTCTCACGCGGTCTTTTTCTATATCATTGACAAAAGTGACAGAGCGAGACTTAATTATAGATTAAAAATTGAAGTCACTAAGTGCGGCAGGTATTCAAGAAACGGTATGAACACCAATTCACTGACGAATCACGAAAAATCACGATTCCGTATTCAATGTGAACTTCCATAAAGCTCTTCCTAAGCTTCTTTTTTTAACCCTTCACTCGCTTACTTAAAATCTCTGCGCTTAATACCTACTTCATTTTATAGAATAACATTTATCCCATCGGTTGAGCGAGGTGCTACGATATTTCACCTCGGCTGTGATGTGATTCACGATTCAGTAACAATTCGTTCGGAGGAGTGCTGGGAAAGAAGTTTTTAGTATCGATAAATACATATAAGGAAATAAATTGAAATACCAAATTAGCTTGTGGCGCAGTGGTGGCAGCGCTTTGGTAAGTAAAGCAACCCACGGTGCGTCCGTTGGTCCAGGCTAATATCTATTGATATTAGGCGTTAAGCCTAGTCAGAGGCCCTAGGGCAGCTTGATAACATCTGACAGTAAGGTGGTTACTTGCCTTACAGACACCCTTCACCAATCCGCATTAAGCCCGCGTGGTGGAGTATGACTCCATACCTACTCATAGCTGTTGAGGTAAGGCTTGTGCCCAGCAGTGGGATCTATATAACTATCAACATTGTACATCTACCTGTATAAATAGTTGTACTTACAGTATTTTTCGGTTATGGTGTGCAATAAAGAGTTATCTATCTATCTATAATTGTGTTATTTCAGACCTTGATGCTACATGATAGAATGGTTGTAAGGTAAATTTATTTGAATTTAAATTTAATGCTTATTTCATAGTGTTTCCCATAGTGTTATTAACAATAGTCGTATCCTAATGTTAGGCTGAGGTTCAAAATAATAAAATTAACAGGCAGAAGTACTCGTATAGTCTATTGTGTTGCCTTTCACAAATCTTACCGAACAGATAATTGATTGAAAGTTGTTTATTATTATTATTTAATAAGTTTCATCTATCGATGCTTGGTGTTTTCGTAAGGTTGCGAGTACATCACTAGTTTGAACCGCTTTCCGGTCGAATAGAGCTGTCCGGCTTACAAACGCGGCGTCCGTTGTGATGTGGGTTTACCTATCATCAGCTGAAGGGTTCCCATTCAAATCTGTAATATTGCAGTAATTTTGAATAAAAAGTGAAATTAAATAAAAAATATTTTCATAAGTCATTTTAAAAAGAGGTGGCATAAAATACAGTCGAGTTCATTTATGTTACCATAATCAATAAATATAATAATTGTATCAATCATCATTATCATAATCAGCCACAGAACGTCCACTGGCTGATTTCCAAAACAAGAAGTAAACAAATCTGCTTGCTGCTTTTGTTTTGAATAACACATAGATATTCTTATATGCAATGGTACTAATGATCGATAGGTTTATATTTATTTATTATATGTGCAAAGTCAAAGTTATTTCTTCCTTCTTCCTGTTTGAGTTTGTGTGATGTGCTGTTCTACTTATAAGTATTTAATTAAATATCGATGATCATATTCAAAGATATTACTAAATCCTATCGTTTCCATTTTCACCTTGTCACTTTTTCGCATAAAATATTAGCCAAAGTTTTTAATTTTGTTTAAAATTGCCTTGAACACTTGTTCCATTAACAATTAAGTTCGTTCAATAGATAATACTTGCAATATTTTCCCTGAATTTGAGCAACAAGTTGTTCGAGAGTTGGTAATGAGTTTCCAATCCGCAGGTGGAGCCGCGGTATTCATTATAACTTGCTTCATAATAACGCTAGAGTTTGTATCATTGGCCAGTATTTAGCGAGCGATTCGGGGATCGAAATTCTAATTTAAGTTTCTATGTAGAATTGAGATCTGTGATGTACTTATTCAGAGTAGTAAAGCTTATCTCTTTCCCTGTAAGTTTATACAGAATAGGGCTAAAAAACAATAAAAAAGGTTGGAGATCGGGGTACACGCGATGCTACTTCCATCTTCCATATAAGCGAACGCTTATAAGGTCACAAAAACATGCAGTAACTCAGTTTGATACAGATTAGCACAGAATAATGTAGTTAGTAGTTCTGTGCGTGAACTAACTGAAATTATTGTGATTTGTCCATTAGAAATCACACATTATATTGCCCCGCTAGCGATCGAACGTTAGTTTGTCGGTAACAAATAATAGTTAAATATTTTAAGAAAATTAATACGTTGTGTGCTTAACGTTCGCGTACGTTTTATGCTTAACGTACCGCATGTAAACTCGCCAAGATCCATTGAAGCCAGAATTTTGGGAACTATAAAATGACTATAGTAAAAACTAGCTGGTCCCCGCGACTTCGTCTGCAATGTCAGTTTTCCCATATACATGTTATCCGGTTATCTTCCATTTCACCTCCGTGGTAAAAAAAAACCGGTAGTTTTTCATTTGAATCAGTCCCACTGTTTTTGATTCATAAATAGTGTATACGAGTATTAACCTAACCTGAATTTATTTATTAAGATACACTAAGGTAATAACCATTACAAAACCTCAGTTGAACTCACCTAATATAGCCAATAAGCGATGGGCGATTGTTCGAAAAAAAATTATCGAATGAATCTACAATCGACCATTCGAACTATCGAATGTCGATTTAGTAATTTGGAAAAATAAATAATCGAATAATAATCGACAATCGAATGGTAATCTATACTCGGCCGCTCGATGCATTCGATTGAATTGCCGCGACTGTACGCACAGGACAGGCAGCGAACGAATGATTAATCGACGCGACGAATGACGATTCATTCGTTAGTAATTAGTAGTACGGCCTGCGCACCGCACGCTCTCGTGTTGCTCGCCGCATAATCGAATGTCTGCGGTTGCTTATCGAATACATTCGATTACAGAGACCATTCGAATAATTCGATTAATTTAGTAATAATCGCCCATCGCTATAGCCAATTCACGGGTTCTTAATCAACAGCTATTACAACCCTTTACAATAATAAATTCGTCGATCCCACAGGACAGGGGAAGGGCCTAACCCGGCAAAGTTTAATTAACTTCTAAGACCAATAGGGCAGCCCTTTGGGATGTAAAGACCAACTCTTAGCGAACTTTCGGTTCTTTTATCACTCCGTAGTTTGAAGAACACTGTGGACGCTGATTTGGAGGTCAAACGAAACGATCAGATACAGACGGCAAAAATTAAAAAGTAAAGTAATTATAACATAATAATAAAATGTTTATCTCTGGCCACAAATGAAAGGGTTCTAATAAGCATAATGTAACAAAGGTTGAAGTATTGACCACAGACAGAGTTTACCGAAGCCAGAGTTTGTGGTCAAAGTCAAATATCATTTATTCAATTTCGGACAGAAAATGCCTCTTATGAACGACGAAATTTAAAAAAAAAGCAACAATTTTGGCCCGTAAGGGGTCTGAACATGTCTCCTTATTTTTTGGGCCCTACTAAGTAGTGCTTCGAGACAAGACACAGACATACTGACAACTGCTGAGAAGAAGTACAGAAACTAACTCATTTACCACTAGCTGCCATAAAAAATGATAAAAATTACAATAAAAAGGTAGGCAGATCAGTTTGGTGCAGGCTGGACTGTCCATACATTCTCGTCATAAAGATAGTCTTGAATTTTATAATACCCTTTAGACATTAGGTTAGTTTTGAATTGTGGGAGCCGACTAAAATACCTGACTAGGTTACATTATTAGTTACAAGCATGTATGTATATGAAGAAGCAGGCTGTGTCGCAAGTCATCAGGTTCCACTTCATGGTTTATCTGATATACAGTAAATAAAAAACAGAAAAATATTTATAGAGAAATTTTTTTTTAAAAGTACCTACATAATGTACTAATTTAAAATATTTAATACTAATATTTAAATAGCAATTTAATTTTTTAATTTAATTTATTTAGCTTTGAACCTTATAATTAATATGAAATCCGAATAATACAGCTTGGCTATCACAAATAACAATTAGTGCGTTCAGCAGAATTTCATTAAACCAGTTCACTACTAAAAAAAATAAAAACTGCCACTACAAAATTAAAATTGGCAGTTCCTTCTTTTTCACGTTGCTAGCTTCAAAACTGATGTTAATAAAAAGCTGATAAACAAAAATACCTTGAAAATATTTGTCCAATTTGTGTGTAATTTGATTGAGAAGTGTATCAAACTCATTTCGTTGCCTTTTTTGTTACTTCACAGAGTCCATTGTAAAACGTTCTCGAAATAGATTTGGTTTAGGCTGGACTACACAAGAAATAAATAAAAATTGATTTCATAATTTGACTGCTTGCATTTGTACCTATTTAGTGACGACTTGGTTTTAATGGTGATAGATATGATGGCGAATATTACAAGAGAGACTATGATTACGTACAAGCTGTTAATTTTTAAAGCTTTATTCATAAAACTTATTATTTTGGCACCAAAAAAAAGGGCCATTTTGGTGCCTGAGTAAATAATGTGTGACGGAAAATGACTCAGTTTGTGTCAGTGACGGCCAAAGCACGACTCGCCTCGAAAATAGGAGGAAATTCTAAAATCGAATCAATATGTGTTTTATTTAATCATGTATGTTCGTTTACCAATTTCTAAATGCAATATTTACTCTGGTAATGTTATTATTATTTAGTACTTCACTTTAACCCATTCGCACCCATTGTTATCACGCACCGGATTCGTGCTGTGGCAGCGAATGGGTTAAATCTTATTGTGCCTTATGCGACCTTAGTGTAAACCCACCCTTGCCCGTTTCTTTTCAGGAAACGGTAATAGAATTTTGTGGGAAATGAAAAAGCCTTCGGCTGGCTACTCGGTTTGCGAAAATGAGGTTACCACGGGCAAATCGCAATCAAGTTTACTGGAACGATTGACCCCTTTTGTCAAAGCCCCGCTGAGTTATAGCTTAGTGTATAGATTGATAAGCGAAATTGTGGATTACTAGTTCCTGTGGTACTCGCGGTACGATAGGAATTTTGCATACTAGGGTAGAAAGGTAATGCGTTAAATACAACACATCTCATGAGTATATTGGGTGTCAAAAAAGTTAAGACCCAGTCTGAAACTGCGCTTTATGCATATGGTTGGTTAGTTAGTTTATATCATTACGATGTCCTCCTAGCCGATTTCGACTACGGCGGCCTATCTCAACAGAGATTACCCAACTGCGCAGGACATATTATAGTGCACAAGTGTGTGCGCAATACACAGGTGCACTCTCTGTTCCTTAACTCTCATAGTTCGGTGAGACGGCAGTCCGACATGACCGGAGAGAGATCAGGCGCAGGACCAACGGCTTAACGTGCTTTCCGAGGCACGGGGGTGTTAACACCACCAATTTCCTGACTCCGGAGCTGTGTCTGAGTAATTTTAAGACAGAAAAACCCAAACACTCTCGGCCCGACCCGGGATTCGAACCCGGGACCTCGTGGATAGTACCTAGTGTGCTGACCACTAGACCAACGAGGCATATCATTATATATTAATGCTTTCCCTAGTATTTACGTGCCTATTTAAGTGTTTATTTACACGAGGACGAATTGTGTTATTAGTCGTATCGTCTACCTTTACGATTCGTTTATTTTTGACGCCTGTGGTCACGAATCGAGAAAAATGACGGATACGTCTTAAAACACGCATCGTCTTTTAAAAATTACATTCGACAAAAAACACGAATCATCATTATCGTATAAATATTTAAAAGTTTATTTTCTTGTCAAAGGAGTTTTATTTTTCAGTTTCCCATATCATACACCGTTCTCTTGACCTCCTGATACGACACGACGCCTCACTTTTCCGTCACTTGGTCCAATAATGACCTTTCTGATAATGAAGAGTGATTTTAGTGCTCAATAAATCTACTTTTAGTCCGACATCAAAATATCAAAGAGGAAATTCACTTACCCTGCCATATGGTTGTGTAGAAGGTGATTTTTGCTCTTAGTCTCATACACAAAGTTGATACAATAATAAATGTATACCTCAACCAGAACTTGTACTCGAGTAAGATTGAAATGATAGTCTAGTCTTATTAAACACAATTTATTGAGATTACAAAGTATTACACACTACGACATAGGTATAACTTATAGGCTTGTTAGGACGCACGCCTTCAGTAAGCGGTAATAAATCCTAGTATTTATTCTGTGCCCTGAGTAAGCGTTCCTGAATGAACCCACATTGAGTGAGGACCCTAACCCGTTACTATTGGCTTACGGGTCATCATTTTTTTTCTTTACATAGTACTTGCAGGTTGACAAAAATATGATGTTCTTTGGGTTTTACTTTATCTAAAAATATATTCAGGCATTGCTTTTTTATTGTATTATTTTTTTATTCATCTTAAACGGAAAATCTTGGTGATGGTAAATCCACGCGAATCCGTACTAATATTATAAATGCGAAAGTGTGTCTGTCTGTCTGTTAGCTCTTGACGCTTAAACCACTGAACCGATTGAGATGAAATTTGGTGTGGAGACAGTTCGAGACCCTGGAAAGGACATAGTCTACATTTTGTCGTGATATAAAAACATTAAGGGGGTGAAATGGGGGATGAAAGTTTACATGGAAAATCCAACTCTTGCTGTCGAAGTCGTGAGGAACCACTAGTATTTTTAATAAAACAAAACAAAGTTATTTAAATTACCATTGACAACATGAGGATGAATGACAATGTGACGTAACGTCCATTAGTCCAGCATCCTATACAATTGGAACATTTGCTTCGAAGGAAGCAAGAGACTATTGATTCGATTCAAATCACCCTGTATATCTCTGTCGATAGATAAGGCGATTCATTTGTCTTATCCCGCACTCAGTTCCCGTCCGCCCTGCGTATCATTGAGTTAGATTCGGCTCTTTGTTATCAATATATTCAAAAAGTCATAAACATAGGACTCGATTCCAATGTGCCCTGCCTTAGACAAAATTAAAGTTTAGCCTCTCTTTTTCTCTGCTAAGCTAAGCAAATGAAAAGAGACAGACTACAATAATTAAGAAACGTCAAATTCAGTGATGCGATTTCTTTCGTACTTTCACAAGTTTTTGCGTGTTTTTGTCTAACTTTAGCCGTCGTCTAATGACATCCCTACTAAATTGTCCACGGATTCTCTAATTACCTCGGAAATTAACATACGTTTAGTCTGACGTTTCTAAATTCATATAGACTGTCTCCTATCGTTTGTTTGGCTGAGAAAGTGAGAGACTGAACTTGAATTATTAATTATATTTTATATTATAAATTAATCTTAGACAGGACACAATGACATCGAGCTCATTGTCATTACAATATATGACCTAATTTACGTAAAAGGTAAAACACGATTATAAATTTATAACTTACCCGCTGAATGTTTCATTCTCTTTAAGTTATATTCACGGAAAAATTTGCATGCTTCTTGCTTAAAGGATCCATTTATCTCACTAAAATTAATTGAAGTCACTTCTGCTATGAAGAACAAAAAGTAAGCAGACAGACAAAGTTAGGCAGAAGTAAGTGATGTAGAATAGTACTTTGGACGGGCATTTATGAAAGTTATTTTTAGCAACAGAAATTCTTTACTAAGCACGTATAACCATTTTCCTAGGGGTGGCAGCTGGTTATGTGGGACACTATGACGTATGGCCAACTACGAGTATACTCACTAATACTCCGCGTGGTTCATCAGATCGCTTGTTGGGACGACTTCGAACCGTTCTTCGCATGCACTCCGTTAAAGGTGACAACCCTAACAGGTCGGTTCGTCAAGTGTCGGAGGTGAATCGCAACGTTATACTCGTAATGGCCCACGCCAGGGAGAGACACAGTTCAAACGTCTTACTCCAGTTGACGATGACCGTATCTACCCGACTGCGGAAGGAGGGTTATGTTTTTGAGTATCTTCCCGTGTATGTATGTACGTACGTTTGGCACGCACTACAGCCCAAACGGCTGGAAAGTTTTTGACATATGAGGTGTCGTTGAATTTGTCAAAATTCTGAGAGTGACATAGGCTATATACATTTAAAAAATGGCGCCCGCAAATGGAAATAAAGGGGGAAGGGGGATTGATTTCTTCCTTACCATAGCAATATTGGTATCAAATGAAAGCCAGTGAAAAGACTATTTCAAAAATATAATAATTATGCAGTCGGGTGTTTTGTTTTTTCAATAATTATGTTTGCTTGTTTCGTATGTAGCCGTCCCTTTCACTCACGACAGAATGACAACGCGAACGAGCGCGATGGCTGGACTCGAAGATACGGATATCGTCAACAGGAGTAGGTCCTCAGATACGCACATTTATTCCTAATTTTCCTGCTTAGACCTACTCCTGTAAATGTAATTAGTTCCGAAACTAATTATCTTTGTAGACTTGCCATTGCCTTTTGTGCCGAGGATCATTATCGTGGATAAGGCGATCTTGTTTCTTTCTTAATTGGTGGAACGAATTAATTGTTTGGTGTCGATTTTATTCAGCCATCATTAGGCTTGGAGGTGTTTTTTTCACGTATTTTCTAATATTTCGGTTAAAGGAAGTCCAGTGAACTGAATTTGCTATCTGTCACTTTTGAGGATTTCAATTAAATTATTCTAGTGGCAAAGATATATATATGATTATGCTCTATAATGTTTTTCAAAACCATCTTCAGATTTTAAAAAAACATTGTACAATATCGCATACCCTCTCCCGCTCTGACCGCAAAGTAGGTATGTTGCAAAATTGCCTAATCAAGGATCGGACCTAGTACCCCAGAGATGATGACACGATGAAAACCGGCGTGGAATCCACTCGACTACGAAGTTCGTTAAAATCGTAGCAATTAAACTAATCAATTCATTCTGCTTTTCATTTAAAATAATAATTACTAAAATTTATTTTCATAAATAATTTATATGTCCAGGGGCTATACATAATCTTTTATCTTTCCCCCCACCCGCGCAACAGTAGCTCCTGTATACGCGAATAACATTATTGTCAATCCCGTCACAATGATTGAGTGTAAATTAATAAACGAATGAAATATTCACGAGGATTCGAAGAGTAAGGGGCCCATTCCCGTAATGGAAAACACAGTAGAATTACAGTATCAAATGCCACCAAAGATGTCAAGAAAATATTTCGAGGAGCCGACTAATCACGTTACCGGAAACACAGTCAAATAAAAGTATTAAATGCCTAAGAAATTAGCAATGTTCTTTCCCTCTCATTCTCTCGTTGGCAAAAGTCAAAAAAGGTGAATCGAGAGTTGAGTGAATAAAACGGGAGTAGACCCTCAGCCAATTACCGAGGCGCCATTTATTATGAATTCATCACTTTAATTAATATTTACAGAGTAGGTCTATCAGTCAAATTTTATACGCAATCGGAACGGTTGTTTGCTCATTGGTTAATTCTCGTAATTTTTAATATTAAAAAAGCATTACGTATTACCTACATTTATGTTATTGACAAACTGTCTTGGTGTCTGCTGTCTGCAACCTAGACTATGTAAATACCTACTTCGGTACAGTAGGTGCGCGTTAAACTGCTAAACTGCTAGCGCAAAAAATAATGATATTAAATAAATCAATGCATAAAAGCAATAATTTGTGAGTTGTCTTAAAGCTTGACTAGCTTTAAAGAATAATAGAAAAGATAAACAGAAAGAGAAAAATTCAAGTCGGTATTATCTGTGCTGCTATCGTCAATTTATTAATAATAATTGTTTCAACAAACCCAATGACCTAGCACCAAACTAAGCGCGAGCTTGTGCTATGGTGACTAGGATAACGGATAGACATGCTTATATACATTTATAGACATTCATGACTTAGGTACAAAAGCTCATGCTCGTCACACAAACATTTGCCCCTTGCGGGATTCGAACCGCAACCGGCCTGGTTTAAAAGTCCGGGGCGCAAACCATTACACCAAGACGGTCGTTTTAAAAAAAAAACATCCGAATCAGACATAGAATTGAGTGTTTCGTTGTACTTTATATTTAGTTCAACATTTAACACAAAACCTAATCCACTTAAATTCAATGAACACTTAAATTCATTTGACAGTAACTCGACAGAGGAAACCGCGCAAAATACGTTTTAAATTACAAACGAACTGGAATATCAACGTTCTGTTGGACTTTTACTGACCGCCAGTTTTGTGAGTACAGTCATGAACAATAAATGTATACAGATAGGATTTTATGTAGTTGTAACAAGGTCTTAAGTCTAGTGCGCCCACTCACCTCTATAGTATAAGCAGGCCTGTATATCTCCCCGCGTAGGTAGCAAAAACGTACCTACGCGCGGCGACCCTTACTTTTAGGGGCTAAAACAAGTTGCGTCGCTACCAAGTCGCTACCAGCCAGCGACACGCTCGCGCGTTTTATTCACTGGCGGCCGCGCGGATACGTTGCTGGCTGGACGAGAATGAATAAAGTACTAGAAAGAGGCGCTAGATGGCGTTCGAAGCTTCGTAGCAGTCAACCCCATCGCGTCGCGTGATATTACGTCACTGAATAGGTTTAGTGTATTATGAATCATATTCCAGAGCAATAAGTATGAAATTATATTGCAATGGATTTTTGTAGGTGTCTACACGAAACTCTGTGCTTGACTCTGAGGCGAACTAAATTACGCCATATTGTTGACGACATTGAGTAGACATTTCTTTGAATACAATTGCTAAGTCATACTTCTGTACGAAGTACTAGTACTTATTCTTTGGTATAAGTACGATGGACTGCATAATGACAACCTAGAAATAAAGCCATTTGATTATCACCATTTTGGCGCTGACGGCTGTAGTGAGCGTGTGGTGACCGTCCACGGAACTAATGAGAGTTGACATAAACATATGCAAGTTACTCTATTTTAGTTCCCAGTAACATCGATGGGGGCGCATTCGGCACAAAAATTATCTGTCATTTCTAAGAGAACGTTTAGACCTTGTCTAATACGCTTGTATACATAATGAATGTTCGTGACGGTACCTAGAAACTTACATTAGCGTAAAATGTAATATTAAACTTCCATTAAGATTAATGTGTTAGGGTTCATTTATTATTATTAACAGCGAAGTAACAAATTATGATTTTGCTTTATAAACTACTAGACCCTGAAGTTCTTCGACCCGTCGGTATTTTAAATCTAGTAAAAAAAGTAATGAAGTGTGTTTTGAAGCAGGAATAAGTATTATCTTTCATTTTTAATTATTATGTCTCTTAAATAAATATGTAATGGCAAATGTCTCATTAATAATGACAGATAGGTGATATGACAATCTTATTCACGTGTTTTATCAGTGGTATAATTATCATTATTAATAAGGCGACAATTAAATAGTTGCTTTTAATAACATTATGTCGTTTTTAGATACATTGAAACAAAACACAGTTAGCCCTTGATTCTGTAAACGTTTCTTACGTTTACAGAATCAGGGGCTAACTGTGGTTAGGGCTCAAGGGCAGAATCAAGGGCTAACCTCATAGGTAGTCAGTTGCATCCACCGAACACATAACCAAAGCCAAAGCACATAAAGATGCTGTTTAAAAGATTTGTATATACGATCACAACCGAAATATCTCATATTTGATAATATCGATTTGAAAATATATGCTTAAAGTGTCATTTTTCGTATCAGTGCCAAGCACTGATAAGTTTCGGAGAAAAATCGCGCTCGACCTTATTACTTCGCCTCTAATAGGTTACGTGCTCGATGGTTGAATCACATCGATAACATGGAAAAGTTTCTTAAAACGATTTTCTTTACTTGATGTCTCGTTTAAAAAATGTATTGTGTGGCAAAAGTCAAAAAAGGTGGGATTATATCTACGATAGGCATGAAAACAGTAATTAATAAAAACCAATAAAATAATGTATTCATTTTATTTAATCTTAGGTACCTAATTGGGTAATTTTTCAAAATCTGTCATCAAACCCATTGCGTGTGACATTCTTCTGGCTAAAGTTGCTATATTAATGTTAAAGAACAAACATTCAGTGCATTTACATACTCGGGATGAATAATACTCTTAGCAGTTTGTTTTATCGTAATTCATCAAGCTAATATTGGCAAGATATTTAATAGAATAATATCATACCAGCGGCAACAACATACAGCAAAGTTTTTGATGTGTAATTACTACACCAATTACACTACGAAACTGACGACTAAATTGTAGAAGTAGAGGTATTTTTCTTTAAACCTAAATATAGTTAGGTTTCCATGCTTCAAATCCAGTCAAGGAATATTAATACGACATTTTATCTTTGTAAATGTGACTTTTCGTAAGTTATGTAAGAGGAAGACATAGTCTTAGAAGTATATTTTTAAATGTATTCTATGTTATCCTAGTCGCCATAGCACAAGCTCACGCTTAGTTTGGGGCTAGGTAATTGGTGTGTCTGTTGAAACAATTTTTGTTTCTATAAAAATTACTAACATAAAATTGAAAATGATTTTGTATGTCTTCCTTCTTCGTTAACCGTACCTACCTACGCAATCTCGCCGACAGCCGCGGGGCAGAGAAAGTGTTCCAATTGTAATCATACCCGACTAAATTACCATTCACCATCACACAGTACCTTTTAGTACAAATTTTGTACTCCCCAAACCACCATCATTTAACCACTTGCAGACTTTACTTGCTTATTTCAACTGCTTAGACACCAGCCTCGGTAGCCGTGATCGTCTAGTGGTTAGGACCCTACGTTGTGGCCGTAGTAACCCAGGTTCGAATCCTGGTCACGGCAGTGTCAAACTGTCGCGGCGGGGCTTATATTTTTCTTTTTATATGCGAACGTTTATTTGAACTGGTAAAATCAAGGGAATATAAATCATCATCAACATAGGTGATGAAAATTACTAATAGGTCTTTTCCTATGAAATTATATATTTTTATGAACAAAATTTAAAAAAAACATTATACTCGTATATATTTTGTATTTTTTAATCATTTTAATTAAGGAACGGTTCGCACGTCAGACTACCTCCATTTTTCTACGTAATTAAAGCTGTTCTCGTATTTCAAATGACCTGACATGCTGCCGACTGTACTTAAATCGACGACAAATTGAAAAGGTGTTTTCAATTAGTTCCCTTTAAATAATATGCGTTAGTATAGTAATAGTAATACAGTCTTTTAAAATCTGAAAGATGAATGCCTAATTTAAGTACTGATAGGTACAATCAAAATGGAAGTACCTACGATAAAATATAACTCTAACGTAATAGTTACAGATTAAAATATAAGAAAAAACATATGTTTCATAGGTAGGTAGGACCTATTATCACGTTTGATAGTAGATTAATTGTTTTTGGTTTATCACTACATCTAAATGTGTTTGTCAACAAAATACTTATTTCAAAATTTAACTTACATCTTTTTTTGGAAGCATTATTTTATCTCCCATTTCCCTTCGCATTTTAATATTGCCCTACGATTTGAAATGCTGTCAATCATCAACGAAGCGTTGGAATTAGCTGTCTAGAAATTAAAGTGGGGAATAAAAAGGCTGAAAACGCGGAGTGCAAGCGGCGCGACTCAATATTAAGTCAAGACTGAGCTATCCAATCGGAATGCTTCCGAACTGTCTGGACGCTTTGTTGTACGTTTATACTTCACTTTAATTCGCTGTTCAAATTGTGAAAAAAAACAAATGATACTCGATTTTTTTTACAACCAGCCAGTATGTCCTCTAGATCAAAAAAGTTTACATGGGCATTACCTACTTGGTAAGAAAAGATATATAGCCTGACCAAAAATATATGGGACCTGAATTAAGGGCGCTACGAATCTTCTTTATATGACAACACTTGATATAATCATACCAGCGTAGATTGGCAACCGGACATTTAAAAAATATACATTTTATATGTTATAATTTACGTTAAATTTCTAAGTCTGATAAGAGATTCTACGATACAAGAACAAGACAGTGTTCTGTGTTGTTATTGCAAATAAAATACTTATTAAATTTATTGGCTCTATGTACTATAAGCCTTGAAATTTGGACCAAATTGGAATTATTTTTGTTAAACCACCGTCGCGTAGAAGTAAAATACCTGTTTTTTTGTAAATGGTTTTATTTATTATGTTAGAAGGTTATTAAAATTTCGTATATGTAATTTTTAAAACTTCTACGGACTTTTTCAGTAAAATAGCTAAAGTGGGTTATAGTAAAGAAAATGAAACTCTTAAAACA
The DNA here is from genome assembly GCA_949316185.1 of Pyrausta nigrata. Lineage (NCBI taxonomy): Eukaryota > Metazoa > Arthropoda > Insecta > Lepidoptera > Crambidae > Pyrausta > Pyrausta nigrata. Next base: position 2,870,684 of record OX438937.1, read on the forward strand.
AGTTTATATAAATGTTATTTTTCAAAATCGTTATTAAATTATTTCCGTAACCATCTATAGCCAATTCTCACTGTTCGCACTATATGACGTACCAATAATTGTGATATGACAACTAAATCGTAAAACATTTTAATAAATTATGTTGACTTCCTTGTTGAAAATTACTGCAATACATGTTAAACCACTCTTCTTTTACGCCAGCGAATAGTTTTCGGCGTTTTTAACACACAATTTTATCACATACTTAAAAATTAGATTACGCTTCCTCTTTGACACAAATCATTATGACAAATAATGTCATGACAATGACTATTTGTGGTTTCTGTTGCCAGTAAAAGAAATTAGTTCCTGTTGTTTTCCGCAATATGGCGAGGTCCCATATATTTCTGGTCAGGCTATAATAATTTGTACTTAGACTTTTTTGATGTGTGTATTTTCCTTAACTACGGAGCAGCTACTAACTTGGCTACTTTACTCCACCAATCGTTACGTACTTTTAATGAACTGTCTAAAACGCTCTTCTTCCATAGATTTTGTATGGGAATAGTAAAATATGACGTCATATTTCACTATCTCATCTAACATACTTTATTTAAAAATCAAATACTGCAGATAATTAAAAAATATCAATGAATGTGTGTTTAAAATTTGATGTTCTTTTCATGAAATTGGTTTTCGGAATTATTTGTGGATAGTGTCAAGTAGGTACCTAATAAAAATCATCGCAACACACTACATTTCTATACTAAAACATTGTCTACTTACCGGAAAAAACAAGTTATTATTCTAAAATAAACTTAATAACTTTAAAGTGCACAACATTTTACTCAACCTCCCTATAATTAATTTCGAGTTCATGTTGAGAAATACCAAACACGACAAGAGCGAGATGTGCGTTTAATAAGCGCTACTCCACTCCAAACAATGCCAACCTACTTACGTCACATCATGAAATTCTTGTAAATTTGGCATTTTAGCGAGATACGTTGATTATTTCCCGTCAAATCGATAGGTATCAATAGGTACTAGGTATCGCTAGTAGCAAGCCATAAATATAGTCTACTTATAACTGAAACTAGATTTACTTAATTAATAAGCATGTTTGCTAAAAAATTTCTTTTTAAAAAAACAAAAAACCGACTTTAAAACTGCCTTCAGTGCTAATTAAAACTTAAAATTTTATAAACAAATTTAAACTAAAAAGTACGAAATAATATTTAAATTACCTAACTGTTCTACGAAATTATACAAGAAACCTATTTCCAATTTATTATCTGTTATTTTTTGGAGTCGGTGCCAGAAATTCTAATTCTAATGTTTTTTTGCAACTAAGGACAGGATTAAACCATCTCTTGGCTGCTTAGAGTAGATAGAATATCTAGCTTGGTTGGCACCGACTCCAAAAAATAACAGCTAATAAATTGGAAATAGGTTTCTTGTATAATTTCGTAGAACAGTTAGGTAAATTAAATATTATTTCGTACTTTTTAGTTTAAATTTGTTTATAAAATTTTAAGTTTTAATTAGCACTGAAGGCAGTTATGAAGTCGGTTTTTTTTTTTAAATAAATTTCTTTTTTTATTTTTAGTTGAAATTTAGTGTAAGGTGCAACATGGGTAGACCTACTAAACGCGCTGTTCAAATGCGACAGCGTCATTTGGAAGAAAGTAGTAACGAGAAGGAAGATCATTTAAAGAAGAACAGGAAAAGATTTGTCAATAGCATTTTAAGAGGGAGGAGGGAGGGGGGGGGGAGGGAAAGAGGAGGGAGCTGCGCCTTTGACTTTGTTTTGTTAGCATCCTATACAGTACCTGACAAAACATCTGGTGTTTTAATTACTAAACTCCTAATTTTTAAGGAGTTCTACCATCAGCTCAGCTCCACATAATGACTATCAGACGTAACAACATGTCAACATTAAGATACTAGTACTAAAACACTATACGTGCCTTCAAAATTTGAGGATTTCCCTCGATTACACCAAGATCCCAATATCAGATCTCGACTGGGCCAAAATGGAACTAACTAGAAGGTATAGCCTTTAGGTAAACAATTTTTTTTTTCAAATCGGTCCACAGCTGACTGAGATATGCGGTAACATAGCCACAAAAAAAATAAAAAAAAACATACAGTCGAATTGATAACCTCCTCCTTTTTTGAAGTCGGTTAAAAATATCTGTAATTAATGACAGATTACTAAGTTTTATAACAGTGACAAATTCATTGTTTGTAAGACAAAATTGACTGTACATTCCCCGTATACAGTGGGAACCGGAACCATTATCAACCTTATGTTGATCAAATTACATTTCCATATTATTTAAGATATTTTGACAGATTTAGATAGGTTGATGCGTGGTCCACTGTACAGTCTATTTTGCCATCCACACTTATTATTTTTAAAGCTCTTTTAAAGCTTAAACAAGCAATCCACGTTGGACCGTGTATTTCTGATAACCAAGCTTGATGCTTTTGCTACTAATCTATTTAGTGAATCCCTGTGTCTTAAACAGATTTCCTAGTCAATTTCAAATTACAATTTGTAATTAAATTTATGGAGTGCAATAAAGGGTTGTCGATCTATCTAAATAACATATACCATCCATAATACTCCTTCAAACCAGGCGGTTGCGGGTTCGAATCCCGCAAGGGGAAAATGTTTGCGTGATGACCACTAGCATTTGTACCGAAGTCATGGATGTATTGATTGATGATTTATTACATATATGTAGTTCTATCCATTATCCTAGTCACCATAGCACAAGCTCACGCTTAGTTTGGGGCTAGGTGATTGGTGTGTTTGTTGAAACAATTTATTTATTTAAAGTATATACGCGACAAAAAAACTAATACCTTTTGTAAAAAAAACAAACTAATAATCCAAGGTCCATTCAATATAACTCATGTTCATCAGTAAAATATATTCTCCGGTGTAGAAAATATTATTCGTAGTACATATCTCGTTCAGATAGAGTCACTTTTCAATTTAAAATAAGCATTAGCACAGATTTGTATTACAAAAAATTCCTCCACAAAGATATTGCGTCCAAATTCCTGTAGAATGCCCCAGCCCCAACAATATAAATTAGCGACGCATTTCTGAGATACGATATTTGATAAACGACTTTAACGACTCTGCCCAGGGACAGCATTCAAGAGTAATATTTTTTGTTATTATTTATGTAGGTACACGAAATAGCTAATTAGGGAGGACTCGCTACTTTTTGATTCGTAATTTTAATAGGACTGTTTCCTTTGAATCGCACTCATTAAAACCATCGTGGTTAGCGGAATGTTCGTAAACTAATCTAAAAAGCTTACAAAGACAAAATTCACGACGAATGAAAATGGTTGTTATATGTACATAGAATACTGTTCAAAGAAAAAGACAAGGAAGTCTACGGAGATATTAAAAAAACGGTTAAGTGTGAGCGGGCTCGCTCATTGAGAGTTCCGTACAAACAAAGGTTTTTTTCTGCGATGTAACTACAACGCGTGTTTCAAACTTCTTTTTTTACCTGTGCTGTAAGACCTTCCTTTTTGCTAAATTTTATGATTCTTAGTCTATCGCAAGTACATAGGTTTTGATACCCCTGCGAAATGCAGTCCCTAAGGTGCTTCTTGATACTTATACGATACGTTGTCCGTATTTTCAAGTCTAGCCGTTGCGCTCTCTCACATCGTCGACTAGCATAAGTACGGCTATAGTCAACATACGGACATCGTATAACAAAATAGGGCTCCTGTCCTGTGCCTATTAAAGTCCTTTGTTGCTACACTACGCCGATGCAGCCAGAAATATAAAATGATGAGCGGGAACAACAATGCGAAAAGTTTAATTAAGAACACGGCGGATGTTGACTTATAATCTGCTGGTTATGATCGTCGTCGTCAAATTTAAGAGCTAGGCTCTTGTCGGTGGAGTTTTTTCCATTCCTCTCTGCTTTCCGCCCTTCTCTTAACCTCCTGATACGACCCGACATTTATCTTTTCTTTTATTTGCTGCATGTAGCTTATTCTTGGTCTTCCTCGCTTCCTTTTTCCTTCTATTCTTCGTTATCGCTATCCTTGCTTTTATATCTGGTGTACATCTGGAGTCACTAGTTATCAAGCTACCTAGATATTTGAAGGTTTTAACCTGTTCTATTTTTGTGTTATTTATTGAGATAGGGCTATATTTTTCCTTTTTAGAAGCAATTAGTGTTTTTGTTTTATTTATGTTAATTTTGAGACCAAATTCTTTAAAAATAGTGTCCATTTCTGTAACCAGTTCTTCCAACTCCAATCTGTTTTCTGCAATGATGCTGGTTATGATGATGATAATAATTTAACAAGTACCGGTGGCTCGCAGGACGTCAGCTGCTGAGCATAGGCCTTTCCCATAGATTTTTAAAGTGACACAAATGGCGCATTTAATACAAGTTACAGAGTAGACTCTGTTATAAAAGAATGACTGTTAGTAATGCTATCTATTCAATTTTTTTAATAAAATTTTGTTCGTATAACTCCATCAGAAGTTGTGCAGCAATAATTGAAATAGCGGAAGTCCAGCCTACTCGCTATCATGGGTCATATCATGAGGTAGACTGCATATCATGCCAGGCTTTTTGTCAAATTTTTTTACTCCAACGGCCAGTCTCGTGACCACAAAGATAACAAGTGCGAGTCGGACTCGCGTGCGAAGGGTTCCGTACCATTAACTAAAAAACATTAGACAGTATAGGCAAAAAAGTATATATTTTTATTTTATTTATAATTTCAAAAGTATTCATCACAGGATACCCGAAACAATTTTAAAAAAGAGTTTCCGCGACTGTTTCTTTACGTGAGTGATTTGAAGTCTATAAGTCCAAGTCTTTAGAAATTACAGGGGGGGGACACCGTGTAAACGACTTTGGCGGGCTATATCTCGCAAATGGTAAAGCTGATGAAAAAGTGTTTTATGGAAACCCTATCCTATTTTTATAGTCCTTTTCAACGATACCCCACACAAGGGGGTGCACTCAAAATAATTCACCCCCTCCCCCTTTTACATGTATGGGGAGGTACCCTTAAAAAGGGGTAATTTTATTTTTTTGTATTTTTCAAAATGAGATCTATATGTAAAGTATCCTCGAACCAAGTTACGTGCAAATCAGTCCATAAACGTAGAAGATATTCTGCTGTGACAGACTAGGACGGATGGAACGGACGGACTGAACGATCTTATAAGGGTTCCTTGTCGGACTACGGAACCCTAAAAAGGCAGACTAAAAGGTTGTGTTTTGTTCCAGGCTTAGACGATGCGTGGTGATGTTCGGTAACGGCAGCTCGGAGGCGGCGGGCGCGGAGCAGGGCGGAGATGCGCACGCGCTCGCCGCACTCCTCGCTCTCTACGTGCTGGTCGCACTCGTTGGTATTGTTGGTGAGTGAGAGAGATAGAATATCTCTGATAGATACTTATCATTAAAACTTAAGTTGATTCTCGTGGGGCATTTCCAAAGACCCGCTGGGTGCCTACTCCGAATGAGTGAGAATAAAAAAGTGGGGAAAAATCTTGCTGACCATTTTCCATCTCCGTCATCATGATCATCTTTTTAATACTCGAAAGGTTCTCGATGAACTTTTTCATTTCAACAAGCAAGGCAGCAGTAGCAGTCCTGAAAGAAAGTAAATAAATGCTTGTGTAGGAGATTTTATACTATCTTCAATGATGTAATCTTTTTTTTTTTTTTTTTGCGTCAGGAAAATGCGGTGCATACCCCCCCCCGCCAGCGGGGATAGTGGAGGGGGTTATGTGGGGCTCCAACCCAACAAAAACCTGACGGTGTCCTCCGGTGCTGTTGTCGGTGCGAGTGCATGGGTTTCAGCCAACGCTATGCCACCACGCACTCGCTTCCAGCTGCGGCCCACGAAGTTGACAGGGCCCCGCCCGGCTTCGAGGAGGGGAGAGCAGCCCCCTCCTCGGTACAAGCAACAGCGCGCGGGAACACACGCGCCGCTGCGACCCCGTGTGGGCGTATCGGTACCCCGCACCGAGTACACCCGGGGTCCTTCAGGGAGGCGGCAGGAGGAGAGCAAAGCGTCCCCTCCAGCGGCCTGTGCGTCGGCGGCGGATCATCGGGGCGTCAGCCGAAGCCTCTCGCACCCTCTCCGCCTCCTCCTTCTGCAGGAGCACGCTCTCGCAGAAGGTTTGCACAGCCGCAAACGCCTCCCTGGATCCGGCCATCCTCGCCACGATGGCAGCGAGTGACAAATCACCTCCGACTACCGCGATGAGGTCCTCGCGCTCCCTCACCCAGGCCGGGCACGACTCGAGGGTGTGTTGCGCGGTATCCTCCTCGCGGCCGTCACAATGGTGACGGCCCGGTCAACTCGCGACCAATCTGGGCGAGGTACGCCCCAAAACAGCCGTGGCCAGTCAGCATTTGGGTCAGCCTGTAGGACAGGCGACCGTGCCCACGACGCATCCACTCCTCCAGCACAGGCTGGAGGGCCTGACAGGTGCGTCGACCGGCTTGGCTGACGGCCAGGCGATCCTGCCACCGCTCCACGGCGGACTGCTCCAACCGAGCCCGCTCCGCCTCGACCTCACGTGGTGCAGGCCTTTGCCCCTGGGACCTCTGGTCTCCCCGCCACTGATAAAGAGCGGCGAGAACCAGTGCATGGAGATCCCATGGTATGCTCCCGGCCACCGCGAGTGAGGCATCCGCCGAGACCGTGCGGTAGCCGCGGATTTCCCGTATGGCCAAGTGGCGCTGCGCCCTCCTCATCAGCATGGCGTTGTGATCCGACATGGCGTCGTACCACACCGGTGCCCCGTACAGGGCCATGGACCGCACGGCGCCCATGTACAAACGCCGGCTGAATGAAGAGGGCCCACCCAAGTTCGGCATTAACGTGCCGAGCGCTCCGGCCACCCGCAGGAGTCTTGGCGCCAACCGTTCAAAGTGGGCGCGGAAACTCCAGCGGGGGTCCAGCGTAGCCCCAAGGGCGAACCCTCAAGGTTCGCCCTAGTACAATCTGTGTGCCGCCCACAGAGAGATGGGACCCTGCTGGTGGCGCTTGTCGAGGCCCGTGAAAACACAGGGCCTCAGACTTATCAAGCGCCACCTCCAGTCCCAGCCTCCGGATCCGCTGCACCACAGTTGCGACGCCGGCAGTCGCGCGTCGCGTCGCCTCGACGAAGTCGACTCCGCTGGCAGTGACGAGGGTGTCGTCGGCATAACAGGTTACGCCCACCCCCGTAGTAAGACTGCCGCGGAGGACCCAGTCGTAGCCAATGTTCCACAGGAGTGGTCCTAGAACCGACCCCTGCGGAACGCCACACGACGACTGCCTGCGAACCACTCCTCTCGGGGTGACGCACATCACCTCGCGATCGCTCAGGTAATCGGCGATCACTGCTTGCAGGTAGGCGGGCACCCCGTGATACTCGAGGGCCCGCCTGATGCTCGCCCACGGCAGGGTGTTGAACGCGTTGGCAATGTCGAGGGACACCGCCAACAGCACCTCGCCGCGGGACACCGCACTCTCCGCAAGCTCACGCAACCTGAGCAACGCGTCGATGGTCGAGCGACCGGCACGGAAGCCGAACTGGAACTCACTCAATTTCCCTTCGAAGAGCTTTCCGATCTCGTCCAGCAGGACGATGGGTCGATAGGCCGAGGGTGAGTCCGCCGGACGGCCTTCCTTCGGAAGAAGGACCAATCTGCCTTGTTTCCACAGCGGAGGGAAACGTCCCTGGGCAAGGCATGCCGTGTATAGCCGCCGAAGTCGGATGTTCAGACATCCAGCGGCAACCACCAGAGCCTTGCCGGGGATGCCGTCTGGTCCCGGGGCCTTGTTCTTGGCGCGCAGCCTAAGAAGCGCGCCGCCAAGTTCGCCCTCCGAGACGGGCTCCGGGTCCGCTGTGGAAGCAGGCGGGTGGGGTCGCATGGCCGGTGGCACGTGTTCCCCCCTAGAGGGGAACAGGCCGGACACGACTGCGTCCAGGAGAGCCGGCTCCAAGGTCTCCGTGACCGGGGCTGCCCATGGCCGGAGTTTCCCCCGAACCGTGAGATACGGGCGCCCCCACGGATCCCTGGAAAGGTCGGCCAGCATCTCCTTTCTCGCCTGCGCCTTGGCCTGCGCTATGGCGACCCTCAGGTCCTTCTTGGCCGTCCGATAGGCCTCGTGGAGCGGAGCGTCGAGATCCGGATCTCGACGTCGCCTACGCAAATGGCGGGAGGATGCGCGGCGCGCTGCGATACACGCACGGCGCAATTCGGCGATCCTCTTCGACCACCAATAGACGTGACGTCGGGGTGGCAGGGGCCCGGACCGAGGCATAGACGCATCGCATACGTGCGTCAGCGCCTCCCGGAACCACTCTGCTTCCTCGTCCACCTCGACCTCTCCGCTCGGGACAGGGAGCCACGCTTTGACAAGGGCTGCCTCCTTGAGCATGTCCCTGTCCAAGGCCTTCAGCCTCCACTTCGGGAATGGGGGAGTTGCTGTCCTCACAGAGTGACGGGGTGATGGCGAACCGGAAGCGGAGATGTCAAACCGGATGTACCGGTGATCGGACAATGACTCCGCCTCCACCAACACCTCCCAGCCACTAGTTCTGGCGGCAACCGCGGGATGGGCGAACGTAATGTCCACCCTTGAACTTCCCTGCGGTCGCACGCATGTGGGGGTCGTCCCTCTGTTGAGGATTGTGAGCCCATGTGAAGTGGCCCACTCCAGCAACTTCTCGCCGCGCCTGTCGGTCAGCCTGGCCCCCCAGGCGGTCGACTTGGCATTGAAGTCGCCTGCTACGAGCGCGGGCAGTGAGGACCGCTGTAGATCGGCACTCAGCCTGTTAAGGCCGGCCTCGAATGCAGCGAATCCATCGTTGGGGGGGCAATATACCCCGGCCAACAACATCTGCCCGTGCTTGACGACCACATAGCCATCGCCTTGGGCGTGAAGAGTGAACAGCAGGCCGCCAGCGAACTTAATCACCACAAGGCCCGCCGAATCAACGGCCCAATCCGAACGCCCCGGGGGGACGTAGTACGGCTCCGACAGGATTGCCACATCGGCGGCCCATTCCGCAAGATGCTGCAGAAGGAGACCCTGGGAGGCGGCGGAGTGCCCGACGTTCGCCTGGACGACTTTTAAGGCCATCTTAGGCGCCCGTCACTTCCATGTCCTCCCCGGACCCCCTGCCTTGGGGTGGAGGCACTGCGGCCGGAGTTCCGGCGGCCGCAGGTTTGCCTTTATTCTTTTTGGGTGGGGAGCAGTTCTTACTTCCCACCTTATGGCCGGCTGGCTTGCCCGCATCTGCGCAGATGGGGCAATGCGGGGCGGCGCTGCAGTCTCTGGCAAGGTGACCCGGCTTACCGCAGCGATGGCAATGGTCGCTGCGGTCAACGCCGGACTTGCACTGAGCCCTGCAGTGACCGGGTTCGAGACACCGGTAGCACCGCAGGGCTCTCCTCTCCAGCAGATCTACTCGTGCGGAGACCCACCCCACCAGGAGCCGGCCCCGCACGAGCAGTTTCGCCGCTGTTATGGGGACCTTGATGACCACGGTCCCCATGCCAGTGTTGGAATGGCGAATCTCGCCAACCCTTACCGCTTCCGCCACGCAACCGCCCTTGGTGGCCGCCGCTGCCGCGACCTCTTCCCTGGTCACAGAGTCGTCCAGCCCAGACAGCCGGACGTCTACCATGACCATAGGTCGGGTCACCTTGACCTGGCCTTCCGGGAGGACCTCTCGGAGCCTGGCCGCCAGTGCATCCGCTCTCGCGTCATTCGCCGAGCCGGGGATCTCTAAGAGCTTACCCCCGGCCTTGTCGATCTTGGCCCTGGCCTCCCTTAATACGTCCTCATATTTGGCTCCGCCTTGAGCAGCCTCTGGCTGCAGGGTGATGAGCACCGCTACTGAGCGCGGTGGGCGGAGCCTACGAGGCGCGGGCCTCGGTCTTTTGGCAGCGGCGGCGGCAGGCTGTGCTGCGGGCGCAGTTGCAGCCGCAGGCCGCCTCAAGCCACGCCGGACGACTGTCGTCCACGCCTCGTCCATAGATGTGGGGGCCGGAGGCAGAAGGCGCGGCTCGCGGCGCGGTGGGTTGGGGACTGTGTTGTCCCGTCCACCACGCCGGTTCTTGCGGCGGCGGTTCGCTGCCGGCCTGGACGTTGCGGGCGTCGGCGCAGTGGCCCTCTGTTGCCCCCTGGTCCCGGAGGCGGCTGCGGTGACCGGGGCCTTAGTGGCCGCTCTGGTGTTCGCCGGCCCTGCCGCAGGTGTCACCGCCTGCGACATGCGGCGGTCAGCCGGCAGCGGCGGACGCATCCTCTCCTTTGGGAGGAGGGGCTCGAACGCAGCAAGGCGTGCGTCGAGCATGGTGCCCACTCGAAGCATTATCGAGCGGGCAAGTTCCTCCTCCCTGTCCTCCGCTGCCGGAGTCCGTCTCGCCGCCTTGGCCGCAGGGGGCTTTGACGAGGGCGCCGTTCTCGGCGCCGGTTCAGGCGTGGGAGGTTCCGCCGCCGTGTCGGGCACCGGCGTCCTCCCCGCCTTCAGAGCGACCACCTCCGCCTTAATGGCCGCCATCTCGCGCTGCAGCTGAGCATTGGCTGCAGCCAGGCGCCGCACCTCGTCATTGACGGTGCGCTGCGAGAGCTCGGTGACCGCGCTCTCGATGCACACCGCCGCCTCCGTGAGGAGCTTCTGGGTTGTGCCCTTTTGCCCGCGGAACTGGGAGCATTTAAGCACGGCTTGGGCGCTTGCCCTTGCCTGCTCAACCAGCTCCGTGGCGGTGAGCTTCCCCACTCGCTCCTCGGCCTGCAGTGCTGCCCGCTTAATGTTGCGGGTCAGCCGTATGGCCACATCCTCCTCCTCCTCGGACGGCCCCCCTTTCTTTTTCAAGAAGGTTTCGGCGCTCAGCCGAGCCGCCGTCCCCCCCTTGCCTCCACGCCTCGCCGTAGGCGCAGGCACTCTCCTCTCCTCCTCCAGGCAGATGGATTCCCTATCCGCCCGGTCGAGTTCACGGGCACAGCTATCATCGCCATCCGTAGTGACGATCTCGCTCTCTACTTCACTAGCCGCCGGAGTATTGGAGCGCACGAAGCGTCCGTGTTTGTCCCTCCGGAGCTGCGAAGCTCTCGTCCCTCTTGATGTTTGCCGACCCCTCCTCGAAGTCGGCAACTTGGGGGCCGGCATGCCTTTCTCGTCTGAGGACGGATCCACCGACTCGCCTCCCACCAGAGCAGGGTCGCGTGGACGCTTCCTAACGGAAGATTGTTCACGCGGTCCTCCTTCAATTCTCCTCCTTCCATCAGCACTCTGCTCGCGCAGAAGAGCACCCCCCATATCCCCAGATTTATTAGTATTAGAACTCATAATAGTTCCCACGAGTGTGGGGGAAATAAAGGTCCACCCGGGCAGTGCCCCCTGTACCCGGGTAAGCGTACATACTCTAGGGAGTCCGCCGGTTCCCTAGAGGTGTGCCGTTCATGACTGACCACCCGTCAGCCACGCATCCCCTCGCCACGGCACCAAGCTTGAGATTGGGGTTACTTTTTATAGAGGTTTCCTCCCTCTCGGCCCGGCCAATTAAGGCAAGACCGGCCCAACAGCGAGCCGCGAGACGTGATCCACGACACTCGCTGCCAGGTCTTTCCTCCCCGGGCGCCAGTTTCCCGGCGCCTTGCGCACACCGGGCCACTCTGTAAGCAGAGCGGGCGGTGCGCACACCTCTATTGCGCACTTATTATGCACGCCAACCTGGCCGCCCGATACGGGACAGACGCCAGCCTCCTACTGCCGCCCGATGCGGGACAGACGCAGCGGGGACACCTCGGAGACACCTCTTGGCTTCACCTGCCGCTGGATTGCGACAGGCTACTGAGCCCCCCCACCACGACAAGGTAGGTGTCCGTCGGGGGAGTCAATGATGTAATCTAAGTCAACCTAACCTGCAGTGGTCAAGGTAGGCAGCAAATTAATGAGAAAGCTGGTTTTATCTTGACACAATCGTCACACAAAAGATTTCAGTCGATCACCAACTCAGTCCCTCCGTAAAAATAACTATTTACTTCAAAACACATAATACTTTCCTTACAGGTAATGTAAGCCTAATGGCCGCGCTGGCATCAGGCGGCGCCTCGCGTCTCCGCACGCCACAACTGCTGAGCGCGTGCGCAGCGGATCTACTGGTGTGTGCAGCCAGCGCGCCGCTAGCAGCCACCAGGGCAGCCAAGGTGCACGAGCTGCCGTGCCACGTTACTTACTATATCGAGGTCAGTTTGCATTGATTTGTATATCCAATCTACCAGACTTATAGTCCGACAAGTTTCCGCCTGCCATGCGTAGGGCAAGGAAGCGCCAATCGCGCGCGATTGTCTTAAGGAAACCCCCTTACCCTGTCTCAACATCACCCGTCTCCGCTGACAGTTAGCATGCCTCGCCCCCGCACGTCTCAAACTAGACAGGAAGATCGCGCACGAACTTGTCGGAATTTAACAGGCTGTAAGGAATCTTCTTGCAGATTAACTGACTGGCCAGTCTTGCCTAGGATCACATAGATATTGAGGTCAATTAGGGTAGATTGTACTCGTAATCCAGTTTCCGCTTTATTGGGTTTTCCTGTCTTAAAATACCTCAAAAACAGCTCCAGAGTCAGGAAGTTAATAGTGTTAACACACCCGTGCCTCAAAAAGCACGTTCAGCCGTTTGAACTGCGCCTAATCTCTTTCCGGTCATGTCGGATTACCGTCTCACCGAACTATGAGAGTGAAGGAACAGAGATTTCTTTCCTGCGTATTTCGCACACACTGCTATATGATATTTCCTGCGTATCTCAGTTGGGATTGGCCGCCGTAGACGAATATTCGGATACATTGTTAATTACTTGGACCTTTCTTCCACAGTCCTTTCCCGTGGCGGCCAGCACTCTATCGCTGGTGGCGATCGCAGCTGACAGATGTGGTGCTGTCAGAAGAGGCCGAGGAACCTCCGTTTGCGCTCGACCTTCCATTGCCGTCGGAGTCGTCTGGATTTTGGCATTTATATTAGGTTCGTTTTTATTTTAAAAAAATTAGATTGTTATTTATATTATTCCATCAGTCCATCAGTCTTGGTTTTAAAAAAAATGTACTTTGCAGGTGCAGTAGCAGTGATCACGACATGTATGTCCTACGCACCGCTAGCAGCAGCACACGCGCTGCTCACATACTGCTTACCAGTGCTAGTCGTGGCTCGATGCCACTGGGCCGTCCGCGTGAAACTCACCGCCCTCTCACTCACAGCCCGAGCCGCTCACGGGGAGTTACCACTCCCAGTGCCACTCATGAGGCGACCTACACACGTCATCATCGTCGCTGGCGTCGGCCCCAGGGAAAGACGAGACGCCGTCGACGTCGGCGACGTCCGGTCCAAAAAAAAGCTGCAACCGAGCCTACTCGGACCACAACCCCAAACGTCGACTCTACGCTCGCGGAGACGACTCGGAAACGTTCTCGTTGGCATAGCTGCTATCTTCGCCGTATGCTGGTGCCCGCACGCAGCCCTCGTCATGGCTAGCGCGTTTGGTCTCCACGTCCCTTTCGTAGTTACACAATACGCGCTTCTGCTGGGATACGCCCACTCTGCTCTGAATGCAGTTGCCTACTGGGTGCTGAACCGCCATGCGTTGACGTCTGCGTGCGCGGCGTGGAGACTTCCACAGCTCAGGGTTAGAGAGGAGCGGCCGTCGTCGACAAACGAAGCTGCTCTGGGTGCCTTCCACCCACGCCTGGCCCGCCCCGCCCCTTCTCCGCGCCCGCCCCCCTCAAGCTTCCTCTATTGATGTCCGTCTATCTTCTAAGCTCTATCAATCTGTGATTCCTGTCTCTCAGTGCCTCGTATAGTCTACGGGCGCCTCCCTCGGAAGCGCCGCTCGTTTCGTCGTTATAATCGTGGTTGTTTGAGATTTTATGGAGAATAATATCCGTGAAGCAATAAAGTGTATGAAATACTTAAATTCGTTTTATTAGCGTCGTGAATGTCGGCCGTATCACGACGTATCATGGCTCTGTGATTTATCCTTGAGAATTTGCTTTGGTTTTGTCTAGATTGAAATGGCAGTGCGTTAAAAAAAGTTTATTTTCATTTTAGTGGAATGTTAATGTGAGGTAGCCGGTTTAAAGGGGTTTAAAAGGTGCTTCATTAAAATGCGGCTCCGGGAAAGTTAAGGGTCGTATCATGGCGGGAACGACTGGTAAACTGCGCTGTAGGGAGAAGTTAGAACATAGGACTAGTAAAGTACATTTGATTCGTAATGAACTGAACTAACAAATAAATAATATCTTCTGCTTTTCGTGCTCATACTCGTAGGTCTGTACCAAAATATTTCGCAGTCTGTCCAAATATTTCTGAAATACCTACAAATTTTTATAAAGCAAAATTTGCTAATGGAGACAATACGAATACCTATTTACGATAAAGTCTCTTGGCTAACAAATCATATCATACTAATTTTGGTACCAATGGCTCATGTGTTTGGCACTTTGTTTCCTTTAGGTGAAATATCTAAGTTACCTATTCTGCGGATAAGTGTTACATTAAAACTTATAAGTGTTACATAACGTGTGTAAACGATAGACGTGTGATCACGATGCGATGGAGTCAGGGCAATTTTCTTTGTTTGGAAGCGACTCGTAGTCATACAGCGAAATGTAAAGTACATTTCGCTCTTTAAGAACACTTTTCGCTCATTAAGATCAGATATATGACATAATAAAGAGACATGCAATAGGTTCATGTTTCTGGAAATTTCACTGCTTATTTCTGCATTCTCACTTTATTTTTGTAAAATATGTCCCAAAACTATAATTAGTTTACTAAAATCGCGAGTCAACTCAGCACAGTGCCACCTAGCGCCACAATACTGATCCTAGACCGGTTAAGCAGCGCTGTAATGTGATTCTTGTCACACAGTTAATTACCTGATTAGGCTGTGTTTTTATAATATCTAAAAATATGGGTAAGTCCAATATATTTGTATTCATTTTTCTTTTCTTATCTTACGCTATTTATCTAAGCACACAGTTTTTCCTACTGTCATAAAACTTTGGGAATTCTGTATCATTACGAAAGGCATTAGTTTTATTTTTACAATATACAGGAGGTCATTGACTAACAAATAAACCTTACTTTCCTAAACTAAAGTTTCATGGTTCACGAGATAAGTCAATTTTTATACTTATTGAAATGTTTCCAAAATTTTACAAAAGAAATCTTATTTTTCTTTTATTATTATAGAACTTTTTTCTATTTATTTGTTGTCATAAACATTTGTAATTACAATACGATAGGACTTACCTCTAACTAGGGATAAAAAAACAGATATTAAGCTTATCTAAAAAATTCAACCTTGTGTTTAAATTCAACCAAAAATAATTTTAATAAAGTATAAAAAATCACTTATCTACTAACTTTGTTCGGAAAAGTAAGGTTCAATAATTAGCCAATGACCTCCTCCATAAGTGATTTGCTATTTCGGGTTCAGTACCTGTATATCAGCGATAGGTATTGTACAGTGGATGCACAATAGTTAGCCTAAAGCCAAGTGGCATTCTCTTCAAGTCATACCTACAATTGCTGACTTTGTAGGCAGAATAAAAGAAGTGATTTAGAGAAAATAAATGCACACAGTGGAAAACCTATTAAAAGTGGCCCTACTGAATCTATTCTTCAACCTGAGGTTCGCGAAATCTGAGCTGAGGGGCAATTTAAAATTTAATACAAGCATAATGAAGGCACATTTTCAGGAACGCAGAATTAAGCATTCGTTTTAAGATACTCGTACCATTCGTACGCTGAACGAATAAAATTGCATAATAGAATGAAAACATGAAAACTGAGTATGAGTTTATCCGCTGAATTCATTTATATTTTGCAGACTTAGCCAAAATAATGACCATTAATATTATTTCAACCAAGCGACTGTAAGAATACTTGGTTACTTGCTGTTTCATTCAATTGAGTAATTAAGTAAATAGCAGTTTACAATCAAAATCAAATGAAATCTTTTATTTCGGAAATCACATTCCTTAATGTTAGTAAAACAAAGGTTCTTATGCTATGGCTAGTAAGAATATAGGAAGCAATAATGTCCAGTGTGGAGTTTCACCCAATTGAGCAAAAGAGTGTCCCACTGGTCTTCAAACATGGAGACTGTTAGTGCTGGAGCGGAAATCTGGTGAAATAGCGAAGGATCAGGGGTTGAAATCCCTCCTGAAGACAGTTAGTTTACTGACTAATATTTGCTTTATTGTTCAGGTTGTGTTGTAGTTTTACTACATTTCTTTCTACCTTACTCTCTGTTCAGCACATCAACTAATCACTGCGGCATCTTATGAATTTGTAATAGATGCTGTTTTTTTTTAAAATTGGTAGTGTGTCTGCAAGCTACTGTACACACGGCCGCACGTCCGACTACCCCACTTTGATCTGGTGAATACTCTATTCCCTTCGTAATAAAAGCTGTTTTCGTAGTTCACACGGGTAACCTGACGTGCTGCCGACTGTACATCAGCGTCCGTGACTCTAGCCCCAAAGCTGGTATTTGTCTAAAGCCACGCGGTATAAATCTCCGTAAGTCCAGTCCTCGCCTCCAGCCTTCGCCTCGGCTCTAATCCCTAGCCGGTTCGAGCCAGCTAGAGTGGTAGCTCTACAGGTAAGACTTATAAAACAGCTCCACTGACAGTCTAGGAACTAGACTCTGAAAATAAGGTTGAGAGTTGAACCAAGTTTTACGGCTCTTTCACACGGGATCCATCATCGACGATTTGTCAATAGTACGGTACTTCATGACGGATGGACGTTGACATTGAATACGGAATCGTCGAATTATAAATAAACAAGGTATATTTTGCTTCATAAAGTCATAACTATAAAACCTCTCGGCTGGCCGCAGATCGTTGTGTGACATAGGTAATTACTATGCCCTTACCACAATACATAGATGGGGTGCGCCCTTACTTGCGTTTATTGACAGAATTCCCATACAAAATATGTCAATATAATCCATACTAATATTATAATGCGAAAGTGTGTCTGTCTGTCTGTCTGTTAGCTCTTGACGCTTAACCACTGAACCGATTGATATGAAATTTGGTATGGAGACAGTTAGAGACCCTGGAAAGGACATAGGCTACATTTTGATATAAAAAAATAAGGGGGTTAAATGAGGGATGAAAGTTTATATAAAAATCCAACTCTTGCGGGCGAAGTTGCGGGGAGCCACTAGTATAATAATAAGGCTAAAGCGGCTGTTTAAAAATTAAACATTTGTGTTGGTGAACTTTAACCTCATTTGAGTTATTTTTATTGATGTTGGTTGACAGTATCGTTGATCTTGTGATCAGACACGCTGGTTGACGTTCACATTCGTTTCGTGATGCAAACACGGAGAAGCGGATCCGTCACCTAACACAATATGTATTTTTTGACGAATGTAATTTTTAAAAGACGATGTGCGTGTTTTAAGGGGGTCCTGCGCGAAATTGAGAAAATTAACGAAATTCCAAATCACTTGTACGATGCGCTGAATTAGTTAAATACATTAAAACAACTTTTTTACGTTAGCCTAATCAGTGCACAAGATCCTGGTCTTGTTGAAATTTGAAACAAATTCTTTATAATATAATAAACATGACTTGTAGCTGATGATATATAAGAGCATTTTTTGTCGAAAACTTGGTGGTTTTTGCGCATGAAACAATTATTTGTACATGAAAATGATTGTATTGATATTCCGCAGGTCCCTATCTTTTTAATATACACGAATAAAATATAAATAAGAAAATATGAACACTTCAGTTTTTAACACAAATGTCTGATGTTTTTGCGCAGTGCGCAGAATAAAACTATTGTTCTAATTAAGTCATCAAGTCTAATACTTTAAAGCAAATGGATCTAATTACTAATATTAATAAGTTTGATTCTGTTTGAAGATCGTTTAGACTTACTCGAATTGCTTCGCGCTGCACCCCCTTAAGACATACCTATCCGTAATTTTAACGCTTGTGATACGTGTGAACACGGGTATTTAAAAATCACTAGCGCCGTCAAAAAACCATTTGTCGTTTGAGGGAACAAGAAATTATTTAATCAAATAAGTTTTTGAAAGTTACACAAGGATTTTCATTCACAGGTGTACGTAGAGTATTTTAATAAAAATACCACAGATACACGCATATTTTTACATATATAATAAGATCCCACTGCTGGGAAAAGGCCTCACCTCAACTATGAGGAGGAATACATTATACAATATATTTTTACATACTTCCTATAATTGGGCCGATCTCTAACCGATGCAGATCAATCGTAACTGAACATTGCATTTTGTTTCGGTCAACTCGACGTCGACCAATTTTCTAATTAGGTGCCTATCTACTTCTTACTAACTTATTAATACACGTATTTTTCTTTCTAATCTATTAAGACCAGAGTTCAAGAATTTTAAACTGCCAGTAAACGAGACTGGGTGGTTTATTTTACACACCATAAAAAATGTGTGCTGTTTAATAACCAAAGATGTGTTGGTGAAATTAGCCATAAAATTCTACATGCATAACCTGGATACTAAACCCCCATTATAAACTCCAAATCAGGAATCCATCTCCCAAGTCCCTAGCCCTAAAAGCTAAAATAATAGCCCCGCCGCGACAGTGAGACACTGCCGTGACCAGGATTCGAACCTGGGTTACTACGGCCACAACGTAGGGTCCTAACCACTAGACGATCACGGCTACCGGGGCTGGTGAATGAGTTGCCGAAAATAACAGTGCTAATGTTAAAACTGGGGCACTTGCAATTACTGTTCTACCAACCGTATCATTGCGTGGGCGTATAAAATTCATTCACTTTTACATTTAATACATAAAACAGGTATTTGGTTTTTTGACTAAGGGCTCATTCACACTAGATCCGTCATTGACGATTCGTCAAAATATCCTAATGGAATTTTGTCAAAAATCCGTGTATTTTGACGATTCGTGATTTTTAAAACAAACTATGGTAAAAAAACAATAACATATGAAGGAGCACAGCTTTTTGATCATTTACCAGACTATGTAAAGGCCGCAGACTCCGTCAATATATTTAAACAAAGGTTTAGCCTTTAGCAACATATATATAACTTAAAAACGTTAAAATGTAAAATTAAATTATATTAAACTTTGTCAATATAGCCGATTAAGTCTGCCACCTGCAAACTGGACAAATTATCTTTAAAGAATAGACATTATAATGTAATTTCTCGTGCAAACGACTGTAATGGTTTTATATGAGAAATAAAGATCTTTAACCTTAAAAACACGATACTAGATTTAAGACGTATCGTCATTTTTCACGATACGTGAAGAAGATATTTGAAGAAGGTTCAATATAAAGGAGGCTTAATACACACGGCTACTCATGCCGGAGTGGATGTTTGCACAAGAGTGAAGTTAATGCGTAGATACAATAACTAAATCACAATAATGTATTTTGCGTTGTTACAACAAAAAACAGAACCAAAATCAAAGAATTTGTTGCAATAAATTACTACAAAAGTACTAAATGGATTTAATCACACGGTAAATTACGTTATTGACGATTGCCGCAGGCAAAAAGTGCTCCAGTTTTCAAATAAAACCCGGACAAGTTGAATGACTCATTTCTTTTTCGGCAACAGTAGTTGTGCTCGACTTTTCAATTCGACACTCTTGTATTATAAACGAAAGCAGTCAAGTATTTCAAGAGTGCAATCACCAGCCCCGGTAGCCGTGATCGTCTAGTGGTTAGGACCCTACGTTGTGGCCGTAGTAACCCAGGTTCGAATCCTGGTCACGGCAGTGTCTCACTGTCGCGGCGGGGCTTAAGTTTTTTTATTTAAATTGCATTTGATCTATTACAATGTTTGCAAAAGAAATTGACTATGAAGCTGGGAAGTCATTAACCTCTTTTTGAGTACGAATAAGTCATATTATAATTTAGCAAAAATTGCTGCATTTCGATGGGATGATCGATGGTCATCAAGTTTTTGACCTAGATAATAAGCTTTGTTTGCCTTCTTAGGCATAACAGGTACTACACGAATAGAAGAGTTTTCAATAAAAAGAAATGAAAACCATTTCTACTGAAAATACTTTACTGAGTCTGGAAATGAGCTCCTATAGACATTGTTATTTTAATGAATTTAAACACTAGCTTATTCAGTTAGCGCTTGATATAGTAAATTTTCCAATTTGATTCACGAAATTTTAATACGCAGATAAAACAAATGAAAGTATCAATGCACTAATTTTCAGGGAAAAGCGAGACGAAACAATAGCAAAACGAAATTTCGCACTTGCTACTTAACAAAAATATTTTATTTCAGCTATTTAAGGGTTAATTTTCAACAGAGCGCTAAGAGCCTTATTATGAAAATGGGAACAATTTTTCAGCTAAATGTTTTAATATCGCGAGCCATTATAATAAATCACATTCGTCCTTATCAAATGACGCCTTTAACTGGAGTTAATCAAATAAATTGAGCACTTTGTAGACACCTTATCTTAAATTTTAGTAATTAAATTTCTTAAGGTATTTAATTTATACTTAAATTGTTATGTGTTAGTAAATGCCATGTTAGCAGATGAAAGTAATGGCGTCTGATTATTTACAATATACATGGGCAGAGTTAAAAGAAGCTCTTTACATACTTATTAAATCAATACACATCTGTGAATCACCTACCCACGACGTCAAACAAATATGTAATCTATTGGCAGATTTTGACCACGGTATATAAACAAACTAGTGGTTCCCAGCGACTTCGCCCGCAAGAGTTGGATTTTCCATATAAACTTTCATCCCCTATTTCACCCCCTTGATGTTTTTATATCGCGACAAAATGTAGCCTATGTCCATTCCAGGGTCTCGAACTGTCTCCATACCAAACTTCATCTCAATCGGTTCAGTGGTTTAGGCGTCAAGAGCTAACAGACAGACAGACACACTTTCGCATTTATAATATTAGTATCGATCCGTCTATTGAGTTTTGACACTTATCACAATGTCATAAGGTTGCTTGGTAAAACATTGTGGTGAAATGTTGCAAGTTTGTAAATACTTTTGACGTTGACTGTACATAATTAAAGTCTAAGTTTCATCTCACACTGACTCGCAGGCTCAGTGGAAACTGCGAAGTTCAGTGCAGATCACTTTACTTAACTCGATCATAGCTTGATATTTCATATAACTAACTGTAGTTTGTTAGGTCAACAATTTCAAGATATCAATTATTGTAATGTTAGAACTTTATTTTACGAATTTTTAAACTGTATCAGTTATTTTGCTTGAAGCAGCCTCTCGACAAACCAAAAAAAATTATTTTAAAATGGTTAAGGGCCTCGAATAAAGTGGGGTACAGTAGTTGTATTTCTTCATCAAGTATCAGTAGTAAGTGATTGAGTTTCTTGCGCTACTTCTACTTAACACACGGATTTTTCCCTCCGCAGCGGTGAAGTCAACATTGAGACCTGATTAAGTGCCCCTT
The DNA here is from genome assembly GCA_949316185.1 of Pyrausta nigrata. Classification (NCBI taxonomy): domain Eukaryota; kingdom Metazoa; phylum Arthropoda; class Insecta; order Lepidoptera; family Crambidae; genus Pyrausta; species Pyrausta nigrata. Next base: position 2,892,199 of record OX438937.1, read on the forward strand.
GTTGGACACCGGTAACCGAATTTTCATGTGCTAGGTATGTGATGCCCCGAATTTATTAATGTATCTATTTTTTTTCCCTGAAAGCCTATTGTTATAATAAGTATCTAGATTGAGTTAAACATTTTTTTTATCTGTCGCAAATAATGATAGTACCAGATAACTAATATTTAACACTTCAGTCGGACTTACTTGCGTCTGTTGTAAACAACTGTATGTTGTTCTGATTACTATTAAGTCTGATAACCTTTTAATCAGTACAATGTGCAAGGTCTTTTATACTATCATCGTGATAATACTATTAATCATCCCTGATATAGGGGCTCGGTGTAAGTAACAAAACACATTTTTGTTTCTCAGTCACTCTTTGCCTGTTCAATTTAATTATCTACTTAGGTACTTAGCGACATTATTTATTGTTTACTTTACTTACTTACTGTACTTACTTGGGTTCGATCCCCGGTCGGGCCAATATAGGAATCCATATTTTTATATTGTCTCGGATCTTTGTGTAGTGGTCCCACCGTTGTTTCTGATATCCATAACACAAGTGCTTTAGCTACTTACTTTGGGATGAGAGCAAATGTGTGATGATGTCCAAATTTTATTTTTATTTGTTCTTTTTTTTGCAAACAGTGGACTCCGAAAAGTGCAAGGAAAAGCCAGCAGAGAAACACTGTTTGATAGAATGGTCTGTGAGAGGACGCTGGCCACACCAAGTCAGGTATTTTGCACCACAATGATTGTTTTGACAACAAGCGTCATCATCCGAGCGTTATCTCGGTTGTGCACTCGCACGCGAGGGCCCAGGGTACGCTATGGACCATGATCCAGGATGTGGCAGATCAGGTAATTACAGTGGAGCGACTGCCATCTGATCTCCGTGACCCTGTTAACGGGGAATCCTGACCAGTTTTTGGACCATGGTTACACATTCAGTCGCCTAAGTGTACAGGTTTCCTCACGATGTTTTCCCTCGCCCTAAGAGCATCGATTAGTAAAACAACTAATGTACTACATAAATTCAGAAAAAAACATTGGTACATGGCGGCACGTGGGATCAAACATGGCACCTCCCGCATGAGAGTCAACCCGCTAGCCAATACGCAACAAGTGATTTTTACAAGCGACGATTTTACGATTGTTTTAGATACGTCTTCGACTGGAGCACCCAAATGTGCTTCGAGATCCGTTGGTCGGCACATTGTCCAGTTGTGCCGACTCCCCCGAAGACCAACAACTTCGCGAGCGAACACGAGTGCTTGGACCAATGCAGTGGGTGGGCCTGATAGTTACCAAGAAAATAGAAAACGAATACTCATTTATATAAGCAAATACTTTTAGGGCTGACTTTTCAATAAACAAATCATTAAACCTTTACGTATCATGTTTCCAGACACAATAGAAAACTCACTGTTATCAACCCGCCCGCCGGTCTTATGGGGTTTGACAGGAACCGTTATAGTAGATTGTTATACAAGGGACGAAAGTGACCATTCCACTCGAGAATAGCTTGAGAGTAGAATGGGTTAAACATACTATTTTTCATTTCGATTGTGAGGAAATCGAGGGTATCGATAGACTATCGATAGTTGAGACAAAAGCAATAGTATCGATAAAATATCGATAGACTATCGACAGTTGAGGCAAGGGCAATAGTATCGATAAAATATCGATAGACTATCGATAGTTGAGGCAAAAGCATTAGTATCAATAGAATATCGATAGTATCGATAGTAATGATAGTATCGATAGCTCCGTTAATATAAATACTATCGACACATATCAATACTATCGATAGTAGCAAAGTTCAATACTAAAATCACTATCGATAGCTGATAAAGCTCTGACTACTGCAATAACTATCGATACTTTCGATAGTGGCCTTTTATTCAATAGTAGGAGTGGAGTATAAAGTAGGAGGGAAAAGCTATTTACCACCCGGCTATCTACACATGAAAGTTCAACTTTCCGAACAGGTGAGATAAAAAATATATTACGGCTAATTTGAAAACGTCACCTCTAAGTACAGTCGGCAGCACGTCAGCGCGTCAGGTCACCCATTTCAACGACGAAAACGGCTTTTACATAGTGGGGTAGGCTGACGTCCGGCTGTGTGAACAGTGGGCCCCGCATCAATTTATCCAAATCTGTCAAAAAGTCTCAAATGATATTGAACTCTTTGTGATCAAAATATGGTTTCAAAATGATTGCGGAAATTTGACAGATCAGGGTAGGTTGATGTGGGGCCCACTGTTCTTTCTGAGCCCCTAGACAAGATATAAACTTTACTACGGCGAAGTTACCCATCGTTAACATCAGGTGACTTTTGCATTCATATTAAACTTTGACATTCCGTTGTCGCCAACGGAATGTCAAAGTTTAATATGAATGCAAAAGTCACCTGATCTATCACTATCACTATCGCTATTCACTATCGCTAGTGAAGTGCGCTGTAGAATCAATTGCAACTTGTCTAGGGGGCCCAATCAACGTAATTTTAAAATAGTAGCTGAGTAATTTATCATCTATTGAAAAGTCAGCCCTTAATACCAATACCACCAACCACGCCAACCATGTTCGATGATGATCAACCTTGCTTCACTCCTGTCTTCATAATTAAATAAGCTTGAATGTACCACGCTTATTTGTATTTAGTTTTCTTAGCATAACATTAAGTAGTCTTTTAATTTTTATTGTAAAGTCTTACATACTTATTATATTTAAGTTTTGTAGTAAGTTTAAAATTGTCAAAAGTTTTAAGAATTGATTCTCAATTATATACTTGGATCGTCCAATTTTCAAATTTGAAAAGTGACTTACTCTTTGATTTTTACTTCGTATGCTCGTAGAGCTAGTTGTGTAACAATGTGCATTGTACCAATTTTTGGTGTTTTTTTATATTATGGATTAAGTAATATATTTATGTATTTTTATGTATTAAGTAATATTTGGGATTTCAGTTAATTAAATAATAAGGCTCTGGCAGTTTTGTACATTTATTTTCTGATCTGGTACGATAATTCACTCGCACTCGTCTGACAACCCTGAGATGCGCAATTGCGCATCCCTGGTGCAGAACAACAGCATCCAGAGCATATTATCGGACAATTTTTTCTTTATAGTTTCACTTCCAAAACACCGCGCCGCGCGATTATCCATCATACAACATATGTATTATTCCCACTACGCTGCTCGCAATACCGCGCGACATTCCATACAACTATATGCATTATACCGATAACGCTAACACAGTAAACCTTGTTTGAAAAAAAGAAAAAACAGGGCGACTTTTAGTCACCATCCAATTTTTTTTAGGTATTAGGAACCGTATACAGCCCAATTCGGTATAAAATAATATAGAGAAGAGAAAAGAAGAGAATCTTCTTATTATATAAATAATAAGTGCTATTTTAATCTAAATGCTTATATCTAAGGGCGAACGCTGCGCTTTTGAAATACAGACAAATTTTCTAGTCTAGTCACAGAATAAATAATTATCTTAAAATTTTTATACTGGGCGATACCAAAAAAAACAAGTGTTTGTTATTTTCCTAATAGATTAGGTACTATATTTAAATTTGGATGGTGATTAAAAAGTCAACCTTTACCTATTTTAAATACACATGGCAAGATAAAAAATCATGAAACTTCATAGGCATAGAATATTTATTTTCACATCTTATAACAATTAGACACACCAGCTATCTCTTCACATCAAAAAACAATACATAGTATTATTTAATTGAAGTTAGAAAGTGGGCCGAATCAATTTTATTTATCCTTTCATGGTTACTTGCCCTTGTTATATTTAAATCAGTACTATCTAAGAAGCGTAGTCAGTTCTATCAAGACAACAACAAAATGTGCAAGCTCTTGTGTACAACCTTTTTCTGCTTTTTAGTATCCTATTTGGACGCTAGCCGTAAGTACCTACTTTAAATACATATAATTTTACTTTTTTATTGTTCATAGTATAAGCTTTATTGTAAGTAGGTACACACGGTCGTACGTCAGACTACCCCACGTTGACCTTGAGACCGCCTCTATTCCCTGCTTAATAGAAGCTGTTTTCGTAACTCACATGAGTGACTCACATGCTGCCGACTATATCTACCTATACATTCCTACTTGGTGTTAACTGTTTAATGACATTTATACAAAAAAAAGAAACTTACTGTTTTTTGACAAAATTAAGTACATACCTACATGTAATTCGTACTAATATATATTGTTATATGTACCTACCGATTAGGTACTCATAACAAAAGCATGATATAGTGTATGTAAATTAGTAATTGTTTGTAATTAGCTTTTTGTCTCGCTAGTTACTGCAGATGATTGTAAAGTAAAGGAGGACAAAGCATGTACGACAGATTTCGGAGTGCCTGTTTTTAAGCCGTATCACTCCAGGTATGTGATTCATGTACTTTCCGCCTAGCTAATAATCTAAATATAGGTATAAAAAGGAAAGGTTGTTTCACTAACCGATGCTCTTACGGTGAGGGACAACATCGTGAGGAAACCTGCATATTTAGGCGACTGCATGTGTAACCATGATCCAAACTGGTCAGGTTCCCCTGGTAACAGGGTCACGGAGGTCAGATGGCAGTCGCTCCACTGTAATTACCTGATCTGCCACAACCTGGATCATGGTCAGCGGACCCTGGGCCCTCGAGTGCGAGAGCCGAGAGCACAACCGGGATACAATGCTAGGAGGATGAGGATGATGAGGTTTAAAAAGAAAAACTGGCTTAATGACTGACTGACTGACATATCAACGCCCAGCCCAAACTACTAGAATTATAATTTTAAAATTTAGTACCTATGGTAGGAAAAAAATAACTCTATAGAAAAGTGCATTTGACGTCGGCTTTGGTGACAGTAACTAGGAGCATTTCGTTTTAGAAATAGTGTTACATCAAATAAGTTATACGGGATTGCTACCGTGTACCTTTTTATTTGTGAGTTTCCAATATTTCGGCACTTTTCAAGCGCCATGATCACGAAATAACTAAAGATCGTGCGGGTGAGATGTTATGGTTAGATTAGAACACATTAAAACGGGGATTAACGCGACGGATAGTAGGTAAAACATTATATACCTTTAATTTTTGCCTGACGTTTTGACCGGGTTGCACCGATCGTGGTCACAGGCAGAGTCTGCCTGTGACCACGATCGGTTTAACGATAATGTTTTACCTACTATCCGTCGCGTTAATCCCCGTTTTAATGTGTTCTAATAATGAAACGCGAAAGTTTAAGAGTGGTTATGGTTAGATGTCTTAAACAATAACATAGTTGTTTAAATATTTTAACACTCAGTGTTCTTTCTTATTTATATAAGTTTAAATAAGAAACCCAAAATTCGCACATGGGTAGGAAGTAAATAAGCCTAGCATAGGAAGTAAATACCTTTCTAAGGAAAGTCGTAGGTTCAAATCCTACCCGTGTGTGAATTTGTGGTTTCTTATTTAAACTTATACCTACCCTGTTATTCCAAAAACTTAGTACCGGGTTTAAGACAGGACTAAGCTAATTTTAAACCTGGTCTAATTTTTTTGTAATAACACCGATAGTATTACATTCTTTGTCTGTTACTAGATACGTCTTCGATTGGAACCAACAGAAATGCAAAGTGGTGCTGTGGGCCTACGACTGCCCGCACCCGAAGAATGCCAACAACTTTGAGACGAAACAAGAATGTATTGAGAATTGCAGCGGTTGGGCCTAGCTTTTTAGCTCCATAAAGATCTCGTTTGTTGTTACCTCATATCTTTTATTTTTTAGCTGACACTGCTCCTCAGACATCGGTTTTGCGTACATTTTTTATTGTTCGAACTTTCTAGTGGGCATTTTGCCAATATTACAACATACCTACGAGTACTAGGTACGAATAAAAAACGCACTAAGTAAATTGTGTTGGGTTATTAATGCTAAGAATCGCCTGTTGTGTAAAGTAAGATTTTTAAATTATTTTTAGTCATTATTTACCTAATTAGAATTACAATTTATCAAAAAAAAGCCTATTACTATTTATCAGCACAGTTATCACCAATTATTATCATCTACTTACCCAATTATGTGACACATTAAAGGTAAGATTTGTCTTACCCTTTATGTGTTACATAATTGGGTAATAATCTGGGGTAAGACAAATCTTACCCTTAATGTGTCAGAATGCCCGATAATCACTTCTAATCACACAACATTATTATTATTACTTGTATCTCTCCTGCGGGAAATCACGGCACGAGGACTTGGAGGACCGGTCCTTTTGGAAGGCGTACGTGGGGATATGGATCCAACACGAAGAGGCCCCTTTGAGAAACGATAATGAGTTGGGATATGTACACCTAGTGGATACTATCTCTGCCTGCACTATTAAGTAGATACAGCCAAAGACAGACCCGCTAGGTGCAAGGACTATTGCAGAGAAGATGGGAACTAATACTGGTTCTATAAATGGGAAATTGCTGGACTGGTTGCCGGGATATTGATGAGACAACGGGACGCCTGCCATATCTAATGTCTTATCTCGATAATCACGGCAGACGGTGACTCGCCGCTCACTAAATGGGCCGCCTATAATAGCTACCAGGTGGGTAGCAAGGCAGAAACATTGGTGTGAGCGGCTAAGGTTGTAGAGAGGTGAGTCTGCGGGGTGCAGGTGGCCAGTGCTAAGCGCACCAGCCAGCAGGCCCCCGGCGTTATGACATTTTACATTGCCAACCTGGAGCATAGGTTCCGCTCTTGCGATCTCCACTCTTGGCCGGCCGGTTAAGGCAAGCACAAGAGGCGAGGGCCATATAAGTTAAGCCGGGCCCTCGGGAGTCGGGGTACGAGTTATTATTATTATTACTATCAGAACGCATGTTTTACTCTTGCAACTTTGAAATCATAGAATTTTTTTTGTATCATTTGTCCAAAGGAACAGGCTAAGGTTGAAATCGTAGACATAAATCTAATATTTTCAGTTGTTTTCGAGGTGCTGATAAGCCTGGTGCAGTAGTAGCATTTGGCTCATTCACCCTAAATAAGTGAAACGAACTGGAAAAAGTCGGTGCCTGCATAGACGTACACGTAACATACTCGTAGATCCCATGGTTTGAAAGTAGATATCGGTGAACATACATCAAAAAAAGATTTATTACAGTCAAACATAGAACCTCCTCCTTTTTCGAAGCTGACTAAAAAGTTAACATAAGTCAACAAGTACTGGGCCCGTAGCCAAATGGAAATCTTTCTGGAGCGAACTTTGCTATCGCCAACGAAATGTCTAAATATGTATGCAAACGCCACGTGATGTTTCGACTGCTTATGTCAGTTCATACATTTTGCTAGTGATAACGAACGCTTGAGAATAAACTGCCACTTAGCCAAGTGGCCCCGTACGGTGTGAGCAGTAAATTTCTCATTCCTTTTTTAATTCATTATACTCGTTTGTTCAACATTCTTTTATTAACAGAGTCTATATTTATGGCTGTGAAAATTTGAAAGCCACTAGTTATAATAAAGAAGAATGGTAATAAATAAAAGCAATCAGCATAGAACAGACGTGGCCAGGGCGCGGCTAATAGCGCAGCCATAGAGCTACGAAGCTACGAAATGGGACCGCGTAGCGCAGCCTGTTGATTCCCTTGATATTATATACTCTAAATATTTGTATTTAATTCTTCTTGATATACTCTTAATATGAGTATTTATTCATGAACCTATTTGAAGAGATAAGTCTAATCAACTATTAGTAATTTATAATATCATGTAGTTGTGGTAGAGTGAGGGCAGCTGTCACTGGCATTTATTGCTCAGTAAAAAAGTGTATGGAAAATTGCACAGCGCCTCTATCGGTTACTTGGAAAACTAAAGTTTTCTATACACTTTTTTTACGTCGTAGCTAGCGAGTAAAACCGCCGTAAACTCATTGTAACGGTACAGGAAATCAGTAGTTTTATATTGTAAAGTCTTTCGAAAATATACTTATTATTCGTAGGTGTGTGCGATAACCCCTTTAGCGTCAGATTTACATGTTTCACTTTTTCTTAGTAGTCGTGTACTGTAGACAAAAGTCAAGTTTTTTAAATTTCTAATTAAGTCCTGAAAGCAAATATTAGGAAGATACTTTTACATTTGTCAGATACCAAAACTATAATTCACATAAGCAATAACTTACTGCCTTTTTCCTAACTTTTCTGTTATTGATACCAAAAAATGTATCTATGTAATGTAATGTAAACAATGTATGTATGTAACTGCTTTCAGCAATAAGACCGCCTAAATTGTACCAGTCTCTATGAGCATTTATTTAAATGTATACTGTGTGTGGTGTGCAATAAAGAGTATCTATCTATAAGTAGATATGTACTTGCTAACACAAATTGCCGTGTCTAACCATTCCAAAGCCTCCGTCGCGCCCTAATCAACCGCAGGCAGTATTCAGCAGGCGCGGCGCGGGGCCGCGCGGCGACATGGGCAATAAGGTGGTCACCTTCACCGAGCAACAGTTGGAAGACTATCAGGTAAGACTGTACGCAGACAGGGTAGAAAGTATTATTGTATCAATTAACAATTTTAAATCATTGATAATTATGATAATAATCCACAATTCAGGCTTCAGAAAGTTGGTCATTCTTTCATGGGAAAATGTGTCAATTTCTTTAACAAATTACCGAAAAATACTGTATAATTACCAATTAATAGATTTCAATCTTTTAATAAGGATACCTTAATGACAAGAGGCTTTGACAATAGTGACTGAGTTTCTTGCGCTGCTTCTTCTCAGCACTAGCCCTCAATTTATCCCGAAGCAGTGGTGGGGCTTAAAATATATATGTTGAGACGTGTATAAGTGCCCCCTGTGGGCCTACATACATAAATGACTTTTATGACTGGAACTTTTTTATGACTTTTATAGTATTTTGCAGGCTTTTTTTGGGCTTTGGCCCTCCATATAAAGAAAAAAGTAGTCAAAAGGACCCTTATTTATGCACAGGACACACAGGTACATCATTTCTCAAGATATCGCTGCTTAGAGGTGTAAGAAAACATTGTGAGGACACCTGCATACCAGTGGTTTAGTGTCTGTTGGCTAGTGTGTGAAATGGAGAAGGCAATGGCAAACCTCTACTTTGAAATTGCCAAAAAAGTTTTATGTGTGTTTTATTCTACCTTATTGAGTTACCACTGCATTAGGACAATGTTGTTTTGGGGTTTTGTGCTGAGAAAAAACAGCGAAAAGAACTCTTCACTATCTTTAAATTAGGTAAATACAGTTGTTTAGAACTGGGGCAACGCTTTATTTTTTTTAATATTTTCTATGAAATTATTTTTCCAATATTAAAGGTTATTTAATTAAACAATCTTTAGGTTAGTCTTATTTTTTTATTTAGATTCAATTAACGCCATGGCAATGAAATCTAAGTTACGGAATTGTTTAATTCACACCCATATTCAGCCTTAATGGAAGACAAACATTGGGACTGCTTGCATTTAGACGATTGAAACGTTCGGAACCAATCCAATTGAAAACTTATATTGATTTAGTGCCGACTCCTCAATTTCACATGTACCTATATTGGTCTTAAAATGGGGTTAATAAGTTTAAAGAAGTAAAGTTCAAGAACCTCGGTTAAATTACGATACTGATGTTTGGATAGCGTGTTAACATCCAAAAACTCAAATCTTACACTACAAATTCCCAAAATCACAATATTCGTAATCACACTCAATTTATTTATGCACGTGTATACCTACATAAATAAATTGAGTACCTATATACGTATGTATATAGGGTCTAACGAAATTAGTTATCAACCGGCAAAGGGGGATATCTATACACCACACTGATCAAGCTCACCAAATTTCAGCCAAAAATTCAAACTAGTTACCGAGATATTCTCAATTCTCCGTTGTGAAAAAACACACTATTTACAGCTGTGTGTGTGTGATTTTCGTACATTGCGTTTTGATTTGTGTTCGTGTAACTACACTATCTGTGAATTGATGCAATTGTATGCGTAAAGTAAAGATACAGCCTGTTTAATCATTTGCAGTATTTTAATTAAATTATTTTGTTAGAAAACATAACTTTGAAAAATTACTATAAAACTATGGTTCATTTTTTGCCATCGTATGCAGTATGATGTATAGATACCCCCCTTTGTCGGTTGATAACTAATTTTGTTAGACCCTGTATAGACCGAGATACCTACATTCTGAAAGGTCATGACAGCTATAAGTCTTTTTTAGTTAACATCGTACCTGAACAGGCGAAGCCGCGGGCTACAGCTATAGTCTACAATATCACAGATATAATAATACACTAACAATATGTAATAGAATCAAACACAGAAATGACTTACTGGTTCGTAATTTCTTTGAGATAGGTCAGATGTAATATCCCTCAAAGCCGTTAAGGTCTTGAGTCTTGAACTAATAGAAATAAAGTTAGTGCTAAACCAACCAAAATATGTACCTAACAGTTACGGGATAATCTAGCTAGCTGAAATAAAACAGCAGATATCTGCATCTCTAACTCGCTTTACTGCTTTATTTGCGAACAAGCGAAACGAAAATCGTGCTAAATTAATAATTCGCTTGATAATTTGAAACCTTTTTCTGTTTAGGACTGTACGTTTTTTACGAGGAAAGAAATACTACGGTAAGTACATAATCAGATTATGAACTTCTGTTTGTGGTCTCATTCTATCCAAAACATAATATGTGGGTACGTATTGTTTGGTAGTAACGCTTTGTTTATGTACCAACACGCTTTTCGGTTGCAAGATTTTTTTTATCGTGACTTTAGTGAATCGTACACCTGTTGTGTATGCCAAAAAATAGGTAATTGTGGCCACTTTATTGCTAAAATAGAAAAAAAAATTTTACTATATTTCATATGAACTTAGTGACTACTCGAAAACATAGGTACTTGGAAAATTATCGTCAATTAATTCATAGACCACTAAATTCGAAGCGGTATCTAATATATCGTTCAATCAAGAAATTTGTGAAAAAAGAATGTGAATATTAAAGTCGAGTCAGAGTAATGACGACATACATAGACATTACTTTTACTCCTAAATAGGTAGGTACTAACAAGTAAAATTTAATAAAAGATATTTAGAACCTTTCGGAACGTGAAGATCTGCGAAAAATAACTATCTTATGCAGTGGTTTTGGAAATGTAAGCTAACAAAGTAAAAAACTGTTAGGTACTTTGTATATCCAGGGTTACAAATGTATCAGGGGTACTCAGTAGGTAACTTATATCTCATATTAGGAAACTGTGTTCTAAACTCAGCTTTTCTTAGCCAAGCCACGATCTTGCCACGAATAGAAATAGATAAGGCTTGTTTCCTTTACAGTTTTTTACGATATCTTCTAAAACGTTAGGCAACTTCTAGTTAGAGTGTAGAGTAGACAGTTGTACACACGGCCGCACGTCAGACTACCCCACTTTGAACTTGACACCACCTCTATTCCCAACGTAATAAAAGCTGGTTTCGTAGTTTACATGGGTAACCTGACGTGCTGCCGACCGTACTTTGACATCAACACACAATTTGTCATCAAAACGCAGGGCACAGGACAGGCTAAAGATTACTGCTCACGTACCTTCGGGCTCGGATAAGCGGATTTGCGAAGTACTTCTTGGGATTATACGGATCCCAGGTTTAGCTCACGTGTATCGAGATCCCCAAACGACTAACCACACACTGGACTGGAGATTGCGTAAGATTCTGTTACACAAAAAATCGATGTAAACCTGTGAACTTGACCGGCTTGTCTAGCGAAACTATCAATTTGACTTTCCCTAAAATAAAAAGTTACCTATGTATTTTAAATTAATTAATTATCTTACATCACTCGATACAATAATTAAAACGAAAGACCTAGGTAGACATGTCATCTACTACTGCGCGGCGATTCGAATTTGATGCGCCGAGCAATCGTTTACGTGTCAAATGTCATAAGTGTACGAAATCTGAATGAAAAATTTTGCAAATTGCTTAATTTGAGGCAAGCATTTTCCGTGCGCTAATGACACAACTACCTAGTTTTAAATTCACTATCATTGGATTGATATCATACGTCATGCAATATATCGGCTGCAAAAATAGTAAGTGTGGGGATGATATATCCTATCAATGCCTTACTAGCTTTACAAATACTCAATTCATCTTTTATAAACATGACATTATGAACTTCTTGAATTGTTTCAGTAGATCATAGTGTCAGCATAAAATAAGGAACGCTATAACTTGCCCATCAGGCGTACTTACAATCTAATATAGGTAATGGAAGTAGATACTTCCATTAATCTAACTTAGATTAGTTTCCATTAACAATGAGAAAATTAGTTTTGCGCTCGTTACATTATAAAATTTAGGGAGTTGAAGGTAGCATCACATAATTTAGTGTAAACATTTGAGACATGTGTAAAAAGATTCAAAGTTAGTATGTTACCTACTTATCATGCGAACTGGATTATATTACTAGACTTTTTAAAGTCTAAATCAGTCTTTTTGTAGGTAGATAAATACATTACCAGTTATCTATACAGTTTAGTTATGGCAAAATACTACCATTCGCTCTTACTGTGACATTTTCAGAGTTTTCAAGCGGTTCCGAGAGGTGAACCCTGACCTGGTGCCGAAGCGCATGACGGAGAACCAGGCCCATACCATAGCGGTGCCGGTCGAGGAGATAGAGAAGCTGCCTGAACTGAAGGTAAACACACACTACACGTCAAAGTAAACACTATGCCATCTTATGCAGTTGTGATAGTCATATGTGCTGACTGGCTTAAAAAAGTGTTCTTCACTCTCTCTCTATCTCTCTCTCTTCAGCATGTCTCAACCCTCCGGGTGTAAGCCTTTTTTAATCGACGTCATTTGCCGCGGTTTTGTGCAACCTGGATCCACTTTTTTCCAGTGGTCCTTTTTATGTCGTCCTTCCAAACGCATCTGAGGTCTTCCTGAAGGACGCTTTTGACCCCATAGTCGCTACTCATGCAGCCGCCTGCTCCAAAAATCGGTCTTGCGTGTTCATGCGAAGTACTGGCTCTGGCTTCTTCAAACTTGCGTGTAATATTGATTTAAAAAATTTACAGTGATGTGCTCGGTACAAAAGAATAGAAGTAATGGCGGACGGAAATGATCGTTAGAAAAAAATCTAGTAAGGCGTAGTGTTGTCAGTAGCAAAATATAGTATATGACCCAACATACCCCCGGCCTTGAAAGGACCCACTTTCAACTTGACCTACTTCTGGGACATTATACAGGGACAGTACATTATTGATCAAACAAGGGACAGATCTTGACGTAGGGTCGACGTATGATGCCTGAAGGTGTGCGAATGTCAGCCACTCTGCTCACTCTATCTCTTCCAGGATAGGTCTCGCGTCCCAGTTGCCACTTTAGAGGAGGCAATCTATCGTCCTTGATGACGACGAGTATGTCAGGTTGAAGACTCGATTTGTTCTCCCTCCATTTGGTTCTGGTTTGCAGCTCGGATATGTACTCCTTCGCCCATCTACTTCAAAACTGTTGGCGAATTTGTTCTACTCGTTGGTAGCGTGTGAGGCGATGTGCAGGCTCGTCCATGACGTCTTCGAACACAGGCGCTGTGAGTGGACGGCCAACCAAGAAGTGACCAGGACTTAAAGGATTAAGGTCTTGCGGATCTGAGGACATAGGAGTCAGAGGACGAGAGTTGAGGATGACCTCGACTTGTGCTAACACTGTGCTAAACTCCTCGAACGTCATGTGTGAGTTCCCTATGACGCGACGTAAATGATACTTGCAGGACTTTACACCAGCCTCCCACAAACCTCCAAAATGACTTGAAAGAGGGGGAATAAATCTAAATTTAATATTTTGACTAGTTGCAAATGCAATGATATCTGGTGAGCACCTATTTAAGAAATTTGTGAACTCGTTGCTAGTCCTACAAAGTTTTTCCCGTTGTCGGAGAATATTTCTACAGGCTTGCCACGCCTGGATATGAAACACTTTAATGCCAATAAATAAGCACTCGTGGAGAGGTCACTGACCGCTTCTAAGCGGACAAAATCGGACGAAGCTAACAAAATCGGATGTTTTTTGTCGAAATTGAAGTCAGGTGAGTTTCTGATACGACCCCCAACTCGAATAATTTTATTGTCGTCAATAAACAAATTTAATTTAGACAAACCATGTTTACTAACTAGCGACCGATTCTTTGACAACGACGTGAACTCCTCTGGAAACGATTCCAGTTGAGCCAGCCTCACCAAAGTTGTGTCAGATTCCCTCAATTCGTCCACAGTGAGATTACCTGTACGCTTGATTTTATTGCGCGCATTATAGATAAAGCGGCGTACATACGCCATGGCACGTCTCATACGGGCGAACTGAGAGAATCTAACAAATGTGAAAAAAGCGGAAGGTCGATCTTGTTCGGAAACAAAGGAATGCGTGGCACTTGACTTCAATTCCGGCAGGCTTGTGTATCGTGTAATGGTACAGGTAAGTCAACGCAACTAAAACTTGGTTCACGAAGGAAAACCGGGCCTTCCCACCACAATGCCGAGGAAGAAAGATCAGCCATGCTAGCACCGCGCGAAACTAGGTCAGCTGGGTTTTCTTTCCCACTCACATGGCGCCACGGCAGTTCTTTTGCCAACTCGTGTATTTTGGCTGTTCAGTTTTGAACAAATGTTTTTTGTAAGGTGACATGTGAAGCCAGCCTAATACGATTGTCGAATCAGTCCAAAATATGATGTTATCGAATTTACAGCGAATTGAATTAACTACCTTGTCGTACAGTCTTGCGCCAAGTAAAGCTCCACATAATTCAAGCCTAGGTATGCTAACTGGTTTTATAGGTGCGACCCTGCCCTTAGAACATAACAATCTAACCGTAACGCCTTGAATTGTTACTGCTCGTACGTAAATACAAGCGCCGTACGCAGTTTGCGACGCGTCGGTAAAAATGTGCAGTTCCGTATGTATAGCATCGCTAGCTATAGCCTGGCGTGGAATGCGAATTGTAGGGAGCGCAGACAGACCTTCCACAAAGCGAGACCATGCACGTTTGACGTCACACGGGACCTCATCGTCCCAGCCCAGTTGCAGTAACCAAAGTCGTTGCAATAACACCTTAGCAATTATAATGATTGGGCTTAAGAAACCCAATGGATCAAAGATCTGTGACACATGAGATAAAATTGTGCGTTTAGTAATTAAAGATGAGTCACATTTAAATTGCGTTTCGAAATGAAATTCGTCAGTTCCGTGATATAGACCTAGACCAAGTGTTTTGCTTTGTACATTCTCACCTAATGACAAACTTTTAGAATCACCAAAACATTGCATGAATTTATCACATTCAAAATTTTTTAACCCACTTTCGTAAGGGGAAACAACCTGATTTTAAAACGTCTTTAGTTTTTTCGCATAATTTTATTAACTGTGTTTTGTCGTCAAAACTAAAAATCATGTCGTCAACGTAAAAATGGTCACTAATTATTCGTTTGACATCAGGGTCTACGCAATCAAACGCAAGCTGCTGTAAACACCTAACGCTAAGAAAAGGAGCCGAAGCTGTCCCGTAGGTTACGGTGTTCAATCGATAAATACCTAAATCCTCGGACGGATCGTCGCGCCATAAGATCAGCTGTAGGTTGCGCTGTGACTCATGCACTAGGCACTGCCGGTACATCTTTTCGATGTGAGCGCATGCAGTATATCTATGTTGCCATAAGCGTAACAATATCGAAACTAAATCACTTTGATTAGGTGGTCCTACCAGCTGAAGGTCGTTTAGTGACTTTCCACTGGTGGTTGCTGCGCTGGCATCGAATACAGCACGCAACTTGGTGGTTGTACTATGTTCACGAAACACGCCATGATGAGGCATGAAATAGTGAGGCGATTCGTATGAATGCACTCGTGTCATATGACTTAGGCTTATGTATTCGTGAATAAAATCTGCGTATAGTTGTTTGTAGCTAGGTTTGCGAGCTAATCGTTTTTCTAAGGCTAAGAACCGACGTTCAGCTTGCGAATACGAGTCACCTAGCGTATCAGGAGATTCTTTGAAAGGAATACGTAAGCAAAACCTTCCGTCACTATCTCGCGTAGTGGTGGTCACGAAATGATCCTCGCACGCGTGCTCCTCATCGGAGAGCACCTTACCAGGTTTGGGCAGCTCCTCCAGCTCCCAAAACCGACGTAGTTGCGCGTCAATACCATCAATGGAATGGCTGAAATTGCAGAGAACGGACCCGTTGTTATTGCGTGTATTTATTGGGCCTGACACAATCCAACCTAACATTGTGTTATGTAAAAAGGGGCCATTTGGCAACCTTATTTTACCGTCGCATAGTAATTCCCAGAATATATCTGCCCCTAGAAGAAGATCTATATTTTGAGATTCGAAATATTGCAGATCAGCCAGTTGTATGTTGTTAGGAATCCTAAACTGATGTGCGCTATGTAAACATGCAGCTGGTAAAGTAGATGTGATATTAGGCAAAACAAAACAACGTATGTGCTTTGTAAAGTCTCAAATGCGCGACTTTATCTCGATACAGGTATTTTTATCTAGGTACATATTTGCGTAGATTGTGTGACCGAGTTGCCTATCCCTCGAATTTCGTACGTGGACTGTATTATATTAGCGTTTAGTGTATCGCATAATTGTTTTGTTATGAAGCAGTGCTGACTGCCACTATCAAGGAGTGCGCGAGCGAGATGATAACGATTATGTGCATCTGATACTTCGACAAGCGCAGTCGATAATAACACAGCTCCTACACGCGCAGATTGATTTGAGTGACATAATGTGTTATCAATGTGTGCACTATTTACCTGCGAGACAGGAATTTGCATGGGGATGATGTCCGCGGGGAGCGGCATGGCCGCGGGGGGCGGGCATCCAGCACTATTCGTGTAAAAAGACACTGTTTGATCAGTGCCGGCCGAGTCGTCATGAATTAACGTGTTATGCTTTTGATTGCACTTCCGACACGGGCCAAATCTACATGTTACTAAAGTATGTCCCGAGCGTAAACAGTTTTCACACAACTTATATTTAGATATAAGCTTTAATTTAGTGTTTAAATCAGAACCTAGGAACCTTTGACATGAGTACAGTGGGTGATCAGCAGTGCAAATCGGACACTTGCTATTGCGTTGTTGTGGCTTATTGGTGGAAACATTGCAGTGAACTTTGTTATTTTGTGGCCCATTCATATTTCAATCTAGCTAGGCGCTTGAAGACATCCGTGACCTTGGTCTGCTGTCTCAGCCACTCATTTGTTTTACGGTCCCTCAACGTGATCCCAACCAGATTTCTCTCCTCCAGCGCCCGCTGAAGTACGTTCTTCACTCATCTTCGTCAAAAAACCTTTGGGATCGAATCAAAGAATGTAAAGGGCCCGTAGACAAGTGGCAATCTATTCTAAAGCGAAGTTCGCTATCGCTATCTGAAACTGGCATATCCAAAAACTTCACGTGACTTTTGCATACAAATTTTGACATTTCGTTGGCGAAAGCGAAGTTCGCTGTAGAAAGTTGGCACCTTGTCTAAGGGCCTTGGTGTTTAAGTTTTACCCCTAAAATGTCCTTAGGAGAACCCATTCAAGCGGCGCATCTGCCAGGTGTTCTCGCACGACGGCTCCGGGAACCTGACCTTCGAAGACTTCCTCGACATGATGTCTGTCTTCAGCGAGGCCGCACCGAGGGATATCAAGGCTTGGTAACTTGCTCCTACTGTTAAATTCCTCGAAATTTTAGCAATATTGTAATCCAAAATAATAATAATTTCTTCTCGCTGAATTTCGACTACGGCCAGGCCTGGTACACTCCGCAATTTAGCTTAAGCTACAGGTACATGCGCAGATTGACCGGTCGGCGTTTGATCGTAATGGATGTCATAAGCCGGCTGCATCGCATGTAAGATCTACGACTCACGCAAGCGTTTGGCGTCGCGTCTAATGATATCTAAGAGCATTTTTTTTTTCGAAAACTTTGTGATTTTTACGCATGAAACAATAATTTGTACATGAAAATGATTGTATTGATATTCCGTAGGTCCCCATCTTTTTAATATACACGAATAAAATATACATAAGAAAATATGAACACTTTTCAGTTTTTAACACAAATGTCTGATGGTTTTTCGCATTGCACAGAATAAAACTATTGTTCTAATTAAATCATCAAGGCTAATAACTAACTGTAGTAATTAGATCCATTTGCTTTAAAGCAAATGGATCTAATTACTAATATTAATAAGTTCGATTCAGTTTGAAGATCGTTTAGACTTACTCGACTTGCTTCGCGCTGCACCCCCTTAATGAAAACGTAACATTTACGCCCTTGTTAACCTTTCATATCACTGACACAAGATCGTTTCCCAGGTACGCCTTCAGAATCTACGACCTCGACGACGACATGTACATAGGCCGGGAAGACCTACTTGAAGCGACCCGTCTGCTCTCCAAGGGGGAGTTGCACCCTCAGGAGCGGCGCGAGATCGTGGCCAGCGTGCTGGATGAAGCAGACGTGGATGGAGACGGCCGCCTCTCCTTCATGGACTTCGAGCACGTGGTAGTACGAGCCCCCGACTTCCTCTCTACGTTCCATATTCGAGTGTAAAGGATAATTATTTTTCATGTTGATGCCTGTTTTATTTTTAATCCCTGCCACTTATCGACCTTTTCTATAACCAATTATTTTGCAATTAAAACAATATCTTTGCAAGTTTTTACAATGTAACTTTTGCACTCTCGCTCCCATATGTTTGAGGATCGTGGTCAGCATCACAGCTGGATCTCGTGCTAACGATTTGCCTCCACCGGTTTCTGTCCAGCGCGCTTTTTACGAGAGAATGCGTTGTTGGCATATGATTGACAAGCGAGTTTTTACTCAAAGCTGCGTCAGAGGCCGTACCTGTTGACGATGTTTGTATAGTCTACCCATCACGTTCGTTCGCCTTCAGAATCTAGGCCTCGACGACGACATGTACGTAGGCCGGGAGGATCTACTTGAAGCAACACCACTACTCACCAAGGGCGAGTTGCACCCCTTAGGAGCGGCCAGCGTGCTGGACGAAGCAGACTTGGACGGAGACGGCCGCCTCTCCTTCATGGTAGACATGTGTAGTTCCTGAATGAATGATACAATTGAACTACTTCACTTATCTAGTTCATATGTATCATTCACTCACTATAGTCCAAAGCAGTTCATTTAGTTCAGTAACTCAGAATATGAGAGTAAAACGTACGGATTGTATTTGTTAATACAAGAGCGAGACTGCAGAAAATTTTACATAGAAAACTGCAGTGCAGTTTTCTATGTAAAATTTTCGGTATTAATTAATACTTTTTTTTAATACGTAACGTACGTACATTACGTACATAAATAACACTTTACATCCTTTGTTAATGCGTGTAACAATATCTTCGAAATTAATGAAAATGTTTCAATTCGTAATTCTAAACTGCCTAAATATTATAAATGTTATTATTTAGTCATTAGGATTATCTGTAGACACGATACATTTAAACTGAATGAAGTAGTGAGTGAGATTTTGATCTGCTGAACTAAATGAACTAATTGATCTAGATGAGTGATACATATCTTTAGCTCCCACTGAATTATATCACTCATTTCACTTCAGTAAACGTATTTGCGCATGTCTACTTCATGGACTTCGAGCACGTGGTCGTACGAGCCCCTGACTTCCTCTCCACATTGCATATTCGAGTGTGATAATTATGTTTTTCATGTTGATGGCTGTTTTATTTGTAATCAACCTTATCTATGACCAATTATTTTGTAATTAAAACAATGGGCTTTATTCCAATGTGCCTTGTCTAAGATTAAATTTAATTTAATAATTGATACTTATGCCGCTGCTTAACGCTTGAATAATGGCTAATGTCGAATTAATCACAGATAGATAGGTGACATGGCATAATGGAGACAAACATTTCAAATTGGCCATTTCATATTTATTCTCGTATTATATTATTATTAGTAAGGCGGTTAGTTATTAATAAAATAGAGCTATGCCTAAACTAGCTACCTGCCATATCTCTACAGTCTGGTAATTGATCTTTATCATTGAATAGCAATTTGTCGTGATATCCATGGCCTATGGATCCCCTCAGTGGCTTGATAGGCTATTAAACTGGCTATTAAGACCGAAACAAGGCAGGCATGTTGCTGACAGTCAATTTGGGACGAGCGGATAACATTTGGATAGGTAAATGTAGATGTATGTAGATGGTGTACCTAACGAGCAGGTAGAGAATAATAGATAGTACATAGGCACTTTCTGAACATCGTAGAAGGTATTTTCGTTTTTTAAAACATCGACCAATATTGGCCATTTAGCGAATGATGAAAAACGCTTTATTAAATACTAGTGGTTCCCCGCGACTTCGCCCGCAAGAGTTGGATTTTCCATATAAACTTTCATCCCCCATTTCACCCCCTTTATGTTTTTATATCGCGACAAAATGTAGCCTATATCCTTTCCAGGGTCTCGAACTGTCTCCATACCAAATTTCATCTCAATCGGTTCAGTGGTTTAAGCGTTAAGAGGTAACAGACAGACAGACAGACACACTTTCGCATTTATTATATTAGTATCGATGATGTTAATACTAATATTATGAAGAGGAAATATTTTGATTGTTAGTTTATTTGTATTGAATAGGCTCCGAAACTACTGGACCGATTCAAATGAAATTTGGTAGGTACAGAGATACTTTGACCCTGGGAAGGACATAGGCTACTTGTCGCGATATAAAATCATTCATCATCATCAAATTTAAGAGCTAGGCTCTTGTCGGTGGAGTTTTTTAAAACTCCAAATTAGGAAAGATAGTGTGGTGGTTTCCCTCTTGCCTTCCACACCGCAGTTTAAGAACCGGTTTATCCCGCATCTTAATATCCAGTCAAAAGCCCTTCTTGATACTATATCTTCGGCCTTTTGCCAGTACTGATATTGCTGATGCACAACACCAGGGGAACGCTTATTTGATGGCGGCGTTGACTCGCCATGGCACAGGATCGTCAATGAATATTGTAGCTTTTTGTAGAGAAGTTCATCCCACTGAACTCCCCACTACATTCTGGTATCCTGCCGCTGTGTGGTCGGGGACTGCTTATTCTACATATTCGCAGCTTATTCTACATACCCCGTTAGTAGCCTACAGCTCAGCCCTAACATAAAATCATTAGGGGGGTGAAATATGGGATGAAAGTTTGTATGGAAAATCCGACTTTTGGCGCGGGTGAAGTCGCGGGGAACTGCTACTATATTATAAAGCTCCTCTAAAAACTAGAATAAGTAATTAGCGTAAGGCGTAGAATATTTTATCACGTATGTATTATGGTTAATGTTGTGAAAGTACACTATTTTTTTACAACCTTTGGTCTCCGAATGCTTCCGTCGAAAAAAGATTTATGGCACTAGTTGCCTCCAGCTACGTACGGCAGCCAGACTATTCTGATTTGTTCAATCAGGCGAAATTGTAAGTATCAGCCTCAGGGCAGGTTCTCTCCGTCTCTCGCTTTGTATTCCACGTCGTAAGCTTCATACAACATAGATATTTTTGTAATAGTGGTTGTAGTAGGTACCCATGGTGGTACCTACCCACATACATTTCCCTATTAATACCTACTGTGCTTCTACCATGTGGCATTCGAAGCAAGGTAAACACTGCGGTAATTTAGAAGCTTTGTGGCTAGTTGTGCAGCTCTGATGTGTTGGCTACTGTAGGTACAATAACGAGCACATAACCTATAAAGAAGAAAAGCCATTAATTTTGTTTAAGAAAAAATTCCGTCAAATTCCTTGGGACGGAATGCCTTCGTTTTATACTAAACACAATTTGTCAAAGAAATTCACTTATTTCCTAATACATAATTTTAACTTAAATGTGTTGTTCAAAAGATTGTTATGTATGATCATAATCAAAATATCTCCTAATTCACAATATCCATTAAAAAATAAACGCTTAAATTGATACTTTTTGTATCAGTACCAAGCACTGATAAGTTTCGAAAAAAATTGCACTTTCTGCGCTTCTATGAAATGAAATGAAATAAAATTTATTTGCATAAAACACGGTACATAATAGAATTATTAGGGAATCGAAAATCAAAGCTCAGCGTGTTTCACCGATGCATCGGTAGGCAAATATTTGTCATCGTCGTCGTGTCTTTATTAATTGCAATTGAGTACGATAAAGAATTGAAATTTAAATAAAATACGTTAGGTACATGCATTGAATTAATCAGTAAAATTGTTAATTAAAAAATGTCAAAAGGTACAAAGTATAAAATATGTCACTATTTGAGGGTCAATTTCATCAATAAAATTACAAAATGTCAAAAGGTACAAACTATAAATATTAAATGCTAGTATTTGAGGGTAATTTTTATAAAATCTAACACATACATAATTTACCGTCTACCGCCGAAATAAGCGTTTCATGTGCCCCTGAGTACAAAAATTGACAAACTCGTTTACACTATAAAAACAGTTTACGGATAATATTTTGTACAGCGTCTTTTTAAAATGTTTCATGGGAAGGTGTTTTAGTGTGTTCGGTAGCATATTATACAATTTAATGGACATTATGTAGCAGTTCTTGGAGGAGCATACTGTGGAAGACTTAGGTCGAACTAGTTGCCCTGAATATCGAGTCGAAAATTTGTTACAGCTAGCCTCAAAGAGATCTCGGTTATTCTTTACGAAGACGAGAACTTCAAAAATATACATAGAAGGTAATGTCAAAAGATCCATTCGTTTAAACAGTGGCCTGCATGAGTCAAATGGATCTAATGCATTTCTTTTGAATTATGAAGGCACGATCCATGTCACTTGAGTTCCCCCATACAATGAGACCAAACCGCAGAACAGAACATACGTAACCATGATACGCGTGCTGTCTTTCTATTTGCTATTTTAGTTAGGTGATATAATGCATAAGTGAACCTGTTTAACCTCTGGCATACCGATTCGATGTGATTTTTCACGTCAAATGTGAGTCAATTATTACACCGAGAAATCTTGCGGTAGTTACTTCAGCAATATGATTATTTTGATAGTTAATGTCTAATTTTTGCGGTTTACCGTTTCTATTATAGAAGTAGAAGAAGAAGTTGAAGTAGCTTTGTTTTAGTCAAATTTAAACTTAAATTATTTATTATAGATATTGGGGAGTTTGGGTATAACGAGCGATATGTCATCAGCAAATAATATGCACGGGTATTTCGTGCATTTTGGGAGATCGTTTACGTACAGAACAAACAGAATAGGTCCCAATATGCTACCCTGAGGAACTCCAAAACAATTTTCTTTGTTTTCTGACTTATGTACTACGCATTGCAGTTTACTATTTAGTCTTGAAATTTCAACAAATTGGGTTCTACTGGTAAGGTAGCTTTTAATCCAATAATACGCGACACCACGAATTCCACATCTCTCAAGTTTCGTCATTAGTGTTTTGTGGCAGACAAAGTCAAATGCCTTGCTCATGTCGAACAAAATAACTGCAACGGGGTTTTTTTTATCCATAAAGGCTGAGATATATTTAGTAAGTGAGAAACAAGCAAGTGCTGTAGATTTTCCCTTTTGGAAACCATGCTGTTCTGGGCAAATTATGTCATGAGCTGCAAGAAATGAACTAAGTCTGATGTGCATGATTTTTTCGAAGATTTTCGATAAGATGGGGATAAGGGAAATTGGTCTATAGTTTTTAATATCAAGTCTGTCTCCTTTTTTATATAGTGGCTTGACAACTGATATTTTTAGAGCAGTTGGAAACACTCCTGCAACAAGAGATTCGTTCACAAGGTAGGCCAATAAGGGGGATATCTGCTTAGAACAATGCTTTACTATATTAGTGCATATGCCGTCATAACCGGTTGAATGAGTGTTGTTTAATGAAGTTATAATTTTCTGTATTTCAAATTCGTCTGTAGGTGTTAGGAATAAGCTAAATTCATTTCTTTTTACTAAATTAAAGTTGGAGTTCGGTTTATATTTTGCATTTGAGCCATTGGCTATATTTGTGAAATAATAATATAAATTTACAGGCTATTTCTTTTGGATTATCAACAGCTTTGTCCTCTTCAATAATATTTTCAATAAATTGCCTATTTTTATCGTTTTCGCTGTTAATCACATCCCATGTTGCTTTGCATTTGTTTTTCGACTTATTTATGTGTTTCTAATATTTTCTATATTTTAATTTATTATTGTAAGTTTTGTTTACATAATACTTAAAGCGTAATCTTCTTTTGGCAAGACACGACTTTTTTAGGCCTTTCGTTATCCATTCCGACTTTGTGTTTGATGCTCTATTTATGATTTTCCCAAAGAACTTAGGAAAGCATAAATTATAGAGCAGAACGAGTTCGTCGTGAAAAGCAGAAAAATCCGTGTCTATGCTTTTGTAGCTAAATAGGTTGTGCCACGGATATTCTCTCAATATGTACCTAAATTTTTCAATATTTTCCATGCTATAGCATCGCTTGGCTTCGAACCAGTACTTTAATAACTTTTTTCGAAATTTCACGGGTACTTTTAAAAATTGAGCAGTGTTATGGTCTGACAAGCAAAGCGGTTTTGTTTGACCAGTGGCAGATTTAATATTGCTGGCGAAGTGATCAATACACGATTTTTGTCGAGTAGGCGTATTTATGTGTAGATTAAAACCGTAACCATCCAGTAGCTCTCTCAGTGAATTTGCAAGTTTTTTTTTATATAGGGGAATTTGAAAGTGTATCAATATTCCAGTCTCCTGCCAAAATGATCTATCCAGAAGTGCAAGAAGTTCGTTGAAAAATATTCTAACATTAGCATCAGGGGTTCTATAGATGCATATAAAAATTATTTTATGTTCAAGGATTTCGACTCTCGAAAGTTGATTCCCTTCCCATCTGAGTGATAAACGGCAATTCTTTAGTTTTAAATGAATCGCTATGCAATATGCACACACCTCCGCGTTTCTGTCTCAAGCGACAAAAACATGCACCCAGCTTGTAACCTTTAAGTGATAATAGAGATTCGCCATGTCTCTGTATGAATGTTTCCGTTAGGCAAATTAGATCAATTTGAGTTTTTTTACTGTTTAATTAGTTAAGTGTGATTTCTAGCAGGTCTTTTTTACTTAGAAATCCCCCCAGGTTTTGATGCATGATACATATTGTATCAGGATTTTTTATAAAAAAGCATTATGTGGTGAGACAGCATTATTAAAGTCTGATACAGTATCGGCTTCACTTAAATATTTGATGTTTTTTTCGGTAAGTTTTTGTCGGTACGTATTTTTCTCTTGTGGACGCCTATGATTTTTGAAAGAAGTATGCAATATTTCTCTAAATATAGCAAAACTGAGATCGAAAGAAAAAAATTTTGATCCGAAAATGGCCCTAGCGTAATTCATTTTAACAAAAATGGAATGGGCATAACCATTGCAAATCATTTGCAGTTCTCTGTTTAAAGAACAGTTTAAGGTGGCATTGCAAGGCAGACCACAAATGACAAAGTTTGTATGAATATAATTGTTTAACCATTCCAAGAGTTTGACCTTTAAATTAAAAGGGTTAAAATCATTTATCCCTCCTACAATGACAACGTAATCATTTAGCGTAAGACTACACATTTCCTCTCGACAAGTGCTGATGATTTCTTGAAAGCTAGCTTCACTCTTCCAGAAGCATTCCACCTGGTATCTCGTTCCCATCAGTGACTGCAGTGTTTGTTGCAAGCCCTGTCCTCGCTGGTCCGCAAGACTTTTTTCTTTTTAATGGCGTCAGTAGTTGTGTGACGGGAAGCACCGACATAAGGTTGAGCCAACTCATCCGCTGGGATGGAGGTATCTATTTGCACACCTTCCAATGAGCGACCAACTATATTATTGTCTAATCGATTAACAGTATTAATTTCATTTTCATTGGTAATACTTTTACTTTTAAAATTTTGATTCAATACTGATTTTCTTGCTTTTTGTTTACGTTTCCTGCAACTATTTCTTACTTTATCGTTTGAATTTGTTGAGCATATAGTCAACAGGTCTCTAATTTTACGGTCTTATTCTTGTATTCTCTTTTCTTTTGCTCTGTTTTCTAATATTAACTTATCCATTTCATTTTCTGTTTCTTCAAGTTTCAATTTTAGAGCAGTTATTTCATTTTTCATAATTTCTATTTCATTGTTCTGAAGAGTCGATAGATCTGGCAAGCTATTATACACAAAATTACCACTTTCTGTTGCTGATTAAGATGAATCCGATGCATCAAGATGGGGTAGAGAAGTTTGTAATAAGTCATGAGTTTCCATACGCGTCGCATCTCTCCAGCTTAGTGTTCTTGGCGAAGATGTCAGGCGAGGTGTTGATTGTGCATAAGTATTTTTTCAACCACCATTGGATAATTAAATTGCTGTGTTTGTAATATAGGAAGCGCAGCTGATGGCAAGACTGATTTATATGAATTAAACTGGGAATTTCCCTCGGTTTTCGTGGGCAGTGGGGTCAGTTCAGGTTCTGGTTTTGTAGTGTGGTTCTGTTTTTCACAAGATAGGCGTAAATTATTGTTGTTTCTCGTCATCTCTAGCAAGCCAGACGTCGCAGGTTGTGCATGTTTTTTTTTTTTTTGTAGACATTACTAAACACTGTGCAGGTTGTAGGTTAGATTTAAGAGGTGGTGTGTTTTTTGTACCCTTTTTTTGCTTTTTTAGGCAGGCTTCGCATTTCCACGATGATCTTCGTGTGAGGTCCGTTAAAGTAAAAATTTTTTCCGAAACATTTGCACATTCTAAGTCTAATGATATTTTGCAGACGGCACAGGATAAATAGCGCCTATCCTTAAATTTCATCATGCATTTTGCACAGGATTTGACTTTAGAAGACATGTCTGTAGAAGTGTTTTCACTTTTGTATGTAACTAAATTATGTTTCGCTCACGCGTTCAAGTAGGTCCAAACGAAGCACGGTGACGTTCCAGTATATCCAACGCAGCACAACTGCACGATTCGCTGGAGCGATGACTCAACGCAAGCGAGCGCAGGTCATGGTTTTAGTTCGTTACAATGATTTTTAAACTTAATTTGATTATTTCTCCATAATTACGTAAGATTTCAGGAAATGGGTTTCACTTTTTTACGGATCTTTTGATGAAGCACAATAATATCATGAATAAAATGTTCAACAATTATTTTTTCTTTCGCTAATATTTAAAATTCACGAGCAATACAACACGAATCCTTGTTGTTCGGTTGCCGCACGAAGCACGAATACGGTTACGTGCTCGATGGTAGGTACACATGGCCGCAAGTAAACTATCCCACTTTGACCATGCGACCGGCTCTATTCTCTATGGAATAAAAGCTGATTTCATAGTTCAAATGAGTTACCTGACTGATGTGCTGCCGCTGTACCTAGATTCTTATTTCAATCGAAGGTAATAAGGCGGAGGAGGTAAAGGCTAGCACTTTGGTTCGATAATCAGTCAAATCAAAGCGCAAAGCAAATAATTAATAATTAAATTGTTCCAACAATCACCTACCCAGCCCCACACTGAGCAAGAGCTTGTACTATGGCGACTATTATAGGATAACGGATAGGCATACCTACTTTTATACGTTTATAAATATCCATGACTTAGGTACAAAAAGCTCGTGCACATTATACAATCGGTTGCCCCTTGCGGGATTTGAACCTACAGGCGCTGGTTTTGTAGTCCGGAGCGCGGATTATTACTCCTAGACAGTCGTCAAACTTTGATTGATTTTATTCAGGTAACAACACTAAGAACCGAATCAGATCAATGCGGGATTTTCCGAGTGTCAAAAATCAGTACTTAAAAATGGTAGATTTTTATTTAAGAAAAAGGCTGGTTTTAGCGCTTAATATGTTAAAATGTTTGTTTAGCATGTTTTTCATTCACGCGTACTAAGAAGTCGTTTTTTAACAATTTAGTGATCATCAAGGCGTTTTTTCTATTAAATTTAATGTTTAATTGCAATTTGAAACTTGCTT
This sequence comes from Pyrausta nigrata, assembly GCA_949316185.1. NCBI lineage: Eukaryota > Metazoa > Arthropoda > Insecta > Lepidoptera > Crambidae > Pyrausta > Pyrausta nigrata. Next base: position 2,920,250 of record OX438937.1, read on the forward strand.
ATTTTTAACGTAAGTACTACTACTACAATCATGTTCGTACAAATAATATTACAATAATTTGTTTTTGTTTTATGTTCAATGATTTCGACGCAATATTTGTATAACTTAAATAAATAGCGCCATCTATCAACATACAATAAAAGCTAAAATTTTGAGTCAGAAAATCCCTTATTTAAAAAAATCTAATGAAAGATTTCTGACAGCTCAAAATTTTAGTTTATTTGTATGCTGATAGATGGCGCTATTCATATAAATTATATAAATAATGCTTCGAAATCATTGACCATAAAACAATAACAAATTATTGCAGTATTATGTGTACAGGCATGTAATGGAAGTACTTATGTAAAAAATTTGCGAGTTTCAAAATGCAGTTAAAAATAAAATTTAATGGAAAAACTTAATTAAAAATAGTCTTGTCTTGATGATCAATTAATTGTTAAAACAAATACCTGTTAGTACGCCTGAATCTTAAACATGCTTAACATAAACATTTTAATAATAAATGCTAAAACCAGCCTTTTTCTTACATAAAAATCTACTAAACTTAAGTTGTTCAGCGCCATCTAGCGAATTTTTAAGTGCTGAGTTTTGACACTAGGAAAATCCCTCATTAAAAAAAACTAATTAACTAGGGACATTTAAGTAGGTAGTTACCAAGTGCCTGTTGGGTTACGTGGTAAACGAGGTTGGTTCACATTTCAATGATCAAGATAGTTTTAATCGGGAACAGCGATCCGGATCAGCTATAGGATAGGAGCGCCTTACATACCTACTCTATTTCTTAATTAATTTTAATTTATTGGTTCTCCTCTACAGCATAGGTAGGTATTATCAAGATAATTCGACCACACATATACTCAGTTACTAACAAATATGGATCACTTAGTTGTCTAAATAAAGAAAGATTTATTATTATTATATACAGGGTGGCCCTGTAAATCGTGAATCAAACGAAACAGGGAGATAAAGGAGGACAAAAAATCCTTATAAGGTATTACTTCAAATCGACTCAAAAAAAATTAGGGTCGTTTTTGTATTTGTAAAAAAATCCTTTTTAGTAAAACATTCAATTATTTTTCAGGGAATGAAACTTAACAAAAAAGCAGTTTTGCAACTGTGGGTAAGTACACTTACTTCTAAATAACGGCAGGCCTGTGTATCTTCCCGCGTTGGTAGCAAAATTGTACCTACGCGCGGCGACCCCTTGGTAAGGGACTAAAAAACAAGTTGAGTGTCGCTAGCCGGCAGCGACACGCTCGCGCGTTTTATTCACCGGCGGTGCGCGGAACTAGGTTGCTGGTTGGACGAGCATGAATAAAGTCCTAGAAAGATGCGCTAGATGGCGTAAGTAGCTTCTTGTGGCAGTCAACCCTATCGCGTTGCGTGATAGTACGTCACTGAATAGGTTTAGTGTATTATGAAACATATTCCAGAGTTATAAGAATGAAATTATCTTGCAATGTATTTCTGTAGGTGTCTACACGAAAATGTGCTTGAGCCTGAGGCGAACTGAATTAAACCATATAGTTGACAACATTGAGTAGATATTTCTTTGAATTTCATTGCAAAGTCATACTTCTGTACGAAGTACTAGTACTTATTCTGTGGTAACGGCAACTTATTAAAGCTTAATATCTGTTTTTTTTACTCTAGGTACTCACAATTATGACTTACTTATGACTACCAAAATAAATAAAAAAGTTCTGTAATAATAAAAAACAAAAAGTTATGAACTTATGATTGCTTCGAAGTAAAATTTTGGAATAAAATCAATAAAGTATAAAAATTTGCATATCTCCAAAACCATGAAACTTTAGTTTGGGAAAGTATGGTTCAATAATTAGCCAATGACCTCCTCTATATGTGCATTTGCAATGGCGGGTTCAGTGCCAGTCACCCTGTATAAATAAATCAATGGTAACAACTAGAGATGGGTTTATGCCCTGGAATATTGGGCGCATTGAATAAAGGCCGAATAATTGCCCGTAAACGTCGAATAAATGCCTTTTGCCTGGGCAAAAACTTTAACAGAAGTTTTATAAAAAAAAGAAACATTTAAATAGTTATATTTAAGATAGAAAAGTTATCTTAACAAAAATATATTGGACTGTAGCTAACATATTACAATAAACACTAAGAAATTGATATGATAGGTGAATGGTATGTTCATGTTACTAGTTAAAATAGTGAGTAAGTAGGTATTTCGGTTCTCCGCTCCAGTCGAAGCGGGCACGGGACTTGCAATGAAATCTGAAATTTACGGGGCAAGGGTGTTGCGTGCAGGCGCCCGCCTCGTTCGATCATCAGACCGCTCCAGGCACTTCGCTCGGACGCAAACCGCGGCGCCGCTTACATTGTACCCACGACGATTCAATATTTTTTGTTTGTTGGCTGTTTGATAAAAGTTGGTAAGTATTATAACATGAACAAAGTTTATATGACCTTCAAGAATCATCATCATCATCCAAGCGTGATCCCGGTTGCGTCCTTTCGGAGCCCGCGGTCCGCTTTCCTACTCTTATGCCACGACTCCGGGCGGCCTTCTGCATCCTTAATGGTGAACCCATAAGCACGCCTGACATCCGCTACGACGTCAAGCCAGCATTTAATGGGTCTTCCTTTTCTGCCAGGACCCGGCCGGTGTAACTTGCTGGTTTTGGCAGGACATGTTCGTACTAACGTAGGTGGCACTCCTGCAATTTGTCTGCTATGTCACTGACATGAAGGCTGCCATGAATAACCCGTAACTCCGCACATCCAGCGCAGCATTTTCATCACCGTGACCCGCAGTTCTAGCTTGTGTCACTCAAGTACAGGCCATGTTTAACTGCCATATAAAAGGGCGGATCTAATGATGGATTTTTAGACCTGTCGTTTTAGTTTAATCGGCATCTTGGGGTCACAAATGACACCATTCACCTCACGCCATTTAACCCACGCTTGGCTTGACTTCAAAGTCGATGTCACCAGACGCGTGAAGTACAGATCCCAAGTATTTAAACTAGTCCGAGCGCTCGACCTTGTCTTCACCTATGCGGACGGATGTGGCATCTGCAGTATTGCAGCCCATGCATTCAGTAATCGCCACATTTAGTTTAAGACCGCCTCACCTTCACACGTCTTACCAGTCGTCCCCTGTCCGCATCCGCCAGCGTAACATCGTCAGAATACATGAGCAGCCATGGCTCTCATGAGCTCTCAACCAGCAGGTTGCTCATGAGTGTCCCTGAAGTCTGACATAACGTCTAATATTACGCTGAACAGAAACGGGCTAAGGACGGATTATATGACCTTCAAGAATATTTTATCGAAATTTCTATTGGCTTAGACCTCAACAACTATTCTCGAAACCTCCGATATAGACAGTTTAAAGACTGCAGTAGAACATAGTGTTACGCAAGTTCTCAACACTCTATACACTGCACTGCACTGCGCTACACATATACTGAACAGCAAAACCGAAGACCATAAACTCTCTGAGAATCATAAGCAATGGAATTTATTTACTACCTGGCGAATTTTTTAAGTTTAGATTAGTTAGTTTGCTCCACATCACAAATTATAAAGGTATGCTCCACATAGAGTGAGAAATGGTATTTCGGAAATAGAATTGACTCAGAAAGCTGCAGAGACTGTGGATGCTGTATTTTGGTAGAAAGGAATTTGTGGTGCCTCGCCGTTAAGTAAAATGGCACTACGAATTCTGACCGCACCATGCACATCTGCTGCTACTGAACGGTCGTTTAGCATCCATGGTTTCATACGCATGCAAATAAAAAAATCGCCTTGCAACACAGAAAGAGCAGCTCAAATCACATCTTTGGCGTACAATTAGAATTAAAGGAAACTAATGATCCATCCAAAACTATACATTGTCCAATGTTAATGACTAATCGATCAATACCGACGATTTTTTAAGTGATGATTATGAAAGTCAAGATGAATGTAGGTAACTCGATTCAAGTTAATACCCCTGAGGCATCCCAACCCAAATCTAATTTGAACCCAAGTGATGATGATGGTAACTGAAGATGTCTTTACTGTATTATTTGATTTTTTACGTGATATACACCAAAACAATAATAATTAAGACTACGATGACAATTCTTGACAATACTGAGTTATATTTACGAGACTTAAAACTATAGTTTTATAATTACTTAAGATTCAAAGAATTCGAATAATCAATCGTTATTTAACAAAACTGTGATTATTTTATGACTGTTAATATTTAATAAAATGGTTTTTCTAAAAAAAATGACACTATATTTAATTTTAAGGTAATATTCCGCTAAAACAAAGTTACTGGTTTTTCTGCCCAGTGATCGGGCATTTATTTGGGCGTAAACTCATTTAAGAAGATAAAATTACTACTGCTATACAGCTAAATACCAGTAGACGAATTTTGCGATCTCTATTTGCGATCTATCTCTATCTCAGTTATCTAATGGGCCAAAGGAAATATTCCAGCTAATCGACGAGAAAGGAGACACGATCACTAATAGAGAGCAGCTGTTAGAAGTAGCGAGGAAATACTATGAGAATTTGTACAAAAGTAAAATACCAAACATCGCCTCGCAACTGGGTTCAAACAGGGCTCCTATCTCTAATGTTGGCTCGGAGGAAATTCCAGACGTTACAGAGGAGGAAATATGTTTTGCTCTTGGTCAGATGAAAAACAGAAGGTCACCGGGATGTGACAACGTCATTCCTGAAATGATTAAGCTGGCGCCTGATATAATTTGGAAAGCATTGGCACTGCTTTTTACGAACTGCATATTAAGCAGCAAGGTCCCAAATGACTGGCACAAAGCGGTTATTGTACTTCTTCATAAAAAGGGAGATATCCGGAGACTAGATAATTATCGCCCCATTAGTCTTTTGTCTCACATCTATAAGCTGTTCACTAGAATCATCTTGAACAGACTGAGGGAAAAGCTAGATGCATACCAACCAAGAGAACAGGCTGGATTTCGAGCTGAATATGGAACTAACGACCACTTGCATACCCTGAAGACATTAATCGAAAAATGCCACGAATATCGAAAGCCAATTATTATTACCTTCATCGATTATGAGAAAGCATTCGACTCAGTGGAAGCGTGGGCAGTGGAGAAAGCCTTGGCGGACAGTAGAGTCGATGAAAGGTATATCGAGCTCATCAAACACCTTCAGCTATCCGGAACATCCTCGATACGCCTCCACAAGTTAACAAACGCGTTCAGACTGGAGAGAGGAGTCCGTCAGGGTGACACCATATCGCCGAAACTGTTCAACGCTGCCCTTGAAAACATCTTTAAGAAGCTAGATTGGACAACCAAGGGAATAATAATCGATGGGGAAAGGCTGAACAACCTGCGATTTGCCGACGATATAGCACTGATCAGCGATAACATCAAAGATATGATCGATATGGTTGACCAACTGCAACGTGAATCAGCAAATGCAGGTTTAAAAATGAATATGTCAAAAACCAAAATCATGACCAACATAACAAACGCGAAAAATCACGTTCTTCCTGTAGAATTGGTCGACCACTACATCTATCTAGGCCACAAATTACTCTTGGTTCCGAAGATCAGGTTGCGGAAATATGTAGACGCATTGGACAAGCTTGGGCAGCATTCGGCGCAAACAACCATGTTCTGCGCTCCAAAAAAATATCTCAACACCTGAAGACCAAGGTGTTTAATCAGTGTGTCCTGCCGGTCTTCGTGTATGGGATGGAAACCACGACGCTGACCGAAAAGTCTGCTGAGAGACTTCGCGTTGCACAACGAGCAATGGAGAGACAGGTGCTTGACGTTTTTCTACAAGATTACAAAAGGAACGAGTGTATCAGAAAAAGAACAGGGGTCATCGACGTGGTTGAAGAGATTGAGAGCCGTAAATGGAGATGGGCAGGGCACATTGCACGGATGAACCACGATCGATGGGTTGGAAAAATCCTAGAGTGGAGACCCCGCAATGACACCCGCGGTAGAGGAAGACCGCCTAAAAGATGGACAGATGATATCCGGCAACAGGCTGGAATTAACTGGATGCAGGTGGCCAGGGACAGAAGTCTGTGGAAGGTTGAAGAGGAGGCCTATGTTCGAAGACAACCCTAAGGCTGATATATATAGATAGATAGAAACTCATTTATGCCCAATATGCCAAGTTTATGCCCATTTTGTCCATATTTGTTTTTGCCCTCGACCCATCACTAGTAACAACTACCCATTGCATTTAGTAACTATTAAAATAATCTGTGGCATTATTATAAGGGCTTAGTGCCATTCTTAGTGCAGTTTTTCACGCGCTCACCTTCGTCCGTGTCACGAAAACTTGTATGAAAATGAAAAATAGTTATTGTCTTAATGATTAGTGTCAAAGTGGAAGCGTCGTCAAATCGAGTACCTATGTGATATTTTTTCCTGAAGGGTTAAAACGCCGAAGATTGTCATAATGATTAGTGTCAAAGTGGAAGGTGGAAGCGTCGTCAAATCGAGTATGTGATATTTTTCCTAGAAGGGTTAAAAACGCCGAAAACTATTCGCTGTCGTAGAAGAAAATGGTTTAACATGCGTTGTAGTAATTTTCAAAAACGCCGTAAACTATTCGCTGTCGTAGAAGAAAAATGGTTTAACATGTGTTGTAGTCATTTTCAACAGGAAAATCTATGTTATCAACATAATTCCTGTAGATGAATTACTGATTTAGTTGTCATATCACAATTTTGTTACGCCATATAATGCAAACAGTGAGAATTGGCTTATGATGGCAACGGAGAATATTTTTATTAACGATTTTGAAAAATGACAATTATTTAAACTTGTTTTGAGAATTTAATTTAATTTTTTTCTACCCTGTTTCAATATTTTACTGAAATAGTTCGTAGAAGTTCCTAAAAGTCATATATAATTCAATCCAAAAAAAACAAATATTAATAATCTGATAACAAGATGAATAATATCATTTGGAAGAACAATAGGTAATTTCACTTTTACCCTAATGTGCTTCAGCAATAATAATATCAATTTGGTCCATATTTCAAGACCAATATTACAAAGAGCCACTGGCTTTAAAAGTACCTATTTTGCAAGTGATTTGTCTTGTTCTTGTATCGTAGTATGTTATCATCAGACTTAAAAATGCAACATTAAATTCAAACATATTTTTTTTTATATACTCAGCTACCACTCTACACGGGTATGATTGTATCAAGTGTTGTCATATAAAGAGAATTTGTAGCGCTCTTAATTCAGGTCTATATTTAGGCTATATCATAGAAAAGGAGATGGTCCAGGTTTCTATGGAACTTTGGCCGTCAAGAGATGGCCAAAGTTATCAATATTTAGTTCACTAAGAAAGAAATATAACTCGAATGATAAAACTGTTATTTAATTTTTATTTACATGCAAAGCCAAATATGTTTTCTGAACGATCAGCGGCCAAAACGTTTGGTTCCAAGCGTGAAAAAAGTAGCTGTGATCTGTCATTTGTGCCGTTCCGTCATTAAGAGATAGTATTGCGGCAAAATGTTTAAAAAAAACTTATTTGTGCACAAAAACAACGAAGAAATTGTGCAAATAATTATCAGAATAGGTTTTCATAGCCTTTTTCCTATTATTTGGTGTTGTGTACAAGAGATGGCCAAAGTTCCATAAAAACCTGGACCATCTTTGTATTAAAATTTGTACTAAAATCCAAAAAGATATAAAAATACGTAAAGATATGAATATGTTCTTGAAATAATCCCCAAGAAATATTAGACAAAGTAACTAAGTTCAGCTTTATTTATATGGTGAACGGGGCAGTCCGAGGCAATGCTTTAAGTTTTTATGTGGTGCTATACCTAAACATCCATAGATTAGCCCCACAAAATATCAAGCTCAGATCTGCCATTGTTTGGTACTTAGAGTGCAAGTTACATATCGTTCTTTACATTTTTTTCTTAAGTTAATTGGTTGGAGGGGTACATCCAACCAATCACGACCCACTCTTGCGACCGAACGACGCTAAGAAGCGCGGGAGCGCCAGCAGTTTGAGCCAAGACGTTAAAACGTGAAAATTGATCAAAATGTATCTTCTCTCTCTCGAAAGTAATCTTTAACGAGGTATTGAAATATCTCGTTAAAGATTCCTTGCGTAAAAGAAACATTTTTGCTGTAAGCCTTTGTTTACACTATTTGTGAATTTAGCTCTTGTCCTGGTACCGCTTTTTTACCCAACTGAGGGCTTAGTGCGAGCACTAAGCCCTCAATTGGGTAAAAATGGTATGTCACGAAGTCACGTACGAAGATGAGTGACAAAAATTTGTATGGAAATTTGGTCAGCGCCTCTAGCGGCACGTTTGCGAAACCTGTTTTTTTTTATGACACACAGTCGATCGTGAGCGCGTGTGAGTTACAAATGTATAGCCTGACCAGGAATATATGGGACCTCGCCATATTGCGGAAAACAACTGGAACTAATTTCTTTTACTGGCAACAGAAACCTCAAATCGTCATTGGCATGTCATCAGTTGTCATAATGATTAGTGTCAATATGGACGCGTAATCAAATTTTTGACCAAGTGCAATTTTATGTGATAAAAATACCGAGAACTATTCGTTTTCGTAAAAGAAAAGTGGTTTAACATGTGTTGTAGTATTATTTTACTAGAAAGTCTATGTGAATATCACGGTTTCTTTAAATTAGGTACTACTGATATAGTTGTCATCACGAATTTTTGGTACGTCATATAGTGCGAATAGTGAATATTGGTTACTGGTAGCTACGGAGAATATTTTAATAACGATTTTGAAAAATGATTATAATAAATAGATGTATTGAGTTTTATTTTCTTTATTTCAACTCTACTTGGATATTACAACAAAAATAGTTTGTAAAGCTGTCTAAAATTTTCTATACATTATATAAAATTATGATAACATAATAAATAATATCATTGCGAGAAACAATGGAATAATGTTTCTTTTACCCGTTAGTAGTTTTGCAAAAATAATTGTGTTTTGGTCCAAAATTCAAGGCCAATATTACAAAGAGTTACTGAATTTAATAGGTATTCAATTTGCAAGTGTTCTGTCATGTTATTTTATCGTAGAATCTGTTATCATTAAGCAGCAGGCTTAAAAAATACAGGAATGTAAACATATAAAAAATATGTTTTTATGTTTAGTTGCCAATCTACGCTGGTATGATTATACTGAGTGTTGTCATATAAAGTGGATTTGAAGCGCCCTTAATTCAGGTCCCATATATTCCTGGTCAGGCTATAACTCTCACTAGGCCCTCTGTAGAAACTAGAAAGCACTACGCTTATATATTTTTTTAATAATTTATAGGAAAACCGGTAATTTTCTTCCAAAATATTTTTTTGTGTGACATGAACGCATCTACTGTCTATTGCACGTGTTCTCTATAGATTTAAGTCTATGTTATCTATGGTGTTAAAAATTGAAGTACCTTCGCTTTTGTAGTCGCATTTTTAGCATTATCATGGCTAAAATGTTATTGTAATAAGAAGACGTGCCTCAATATTTATCGTAAATACGTGCAGTGATAAGACAATTAGATATTTTTTACAGTTATATGATTACTTGCTCTCATTTGTCAAATTGTGCTAGACCGCATATATAAAATGGCAGCCCTACCACGTAGAATAATCAAAGAGACACAGCGACTGATGCAGGAGCCAGTGCCGGGAATCAGCGCGGTGCCCAGTGAGACCAATGCACGTTATTTCCACGTAATCGTCACTGGCCCAGAAGACTCGCCCTTTGAAGGAGGACTATTTAAATTAGAATTATTTCTACCAGAGGACTATCCCATGTCCGCGCCTAAGGTTAGGTTTATAACGAAAATATACCATCCGAACATAGATCGGCTTGGTCGTATATGCTTGGACATACTGAAGGACAAGTGGAGCCCCGCACTGCAGATCCGCACGGTGCTGTTGTCAATCCAGGCGTTATTGTCGGCGCCTAACCCTGATGATCCCCTGGCAAACGACGTGGCCGAGCTTTGGAAGGTGAATGAGGGGGAAGCGATTAGAAATGCAAAAGAGTGGACACGAAGATACGCGATGGACAACTGAGCGCCAGTGCCGGCCTGCACACACCCATCAGTGCCTCCCACGCGTGACTCGAGGTGCGACCAGACAACAGATATCATGATTTTAAGAGTGCAAGTTATGTTATACACCTTAGACCGAGTAACTTGTGAAGAAGAGACAATTGTGGATAAATTTTTATTATTAGTGGGTTCCCTTGCGGCACGCCGGTCGGTGCCGCGGCCGCCCACGCTCGCTCAGGCCCTCCCTGCATTTCTACGTAGCCTCGCCCCTTGTGTCCGGAGCGGTTGCTTCGAAGGTCCGACAGATAATTGTTTACCCATTCACTGTAGCTTCGTTACAATATTAGGTATGCATATTTTTTTACTATCATTAAAATAGCAAATATATTAAATATCTGGAGACTTAAAATGTATATATTTCATGGTTACAAATTTGGTTAATTTTATACAAAGGATAGTGTGTACTGTCACAAAGTGGAATGTCTTTGTAAGTGTTTCGTCAACCACCCTTTGATTGAGTGCAGAATATTGCTTAATTAATTATATCAGTTTTCTGATCTCTAGTGATTCTGAATGTAATTTAATTTTCTCTTACATAGAATGTGAAAGCATATTAGCCATTTTGTTTTCACTGAATAAGCTACATCAACATGATTTCACTATGAATCTTTTGTGTACTATTTACGTCTTGTATAAAAGTTATCATTAAATTGTATTTATGTAAATTTAATTTGGCTTTGTGAGCAACTTCGAAATACATAATATACAAAAAGCTAACCAATATTTTATTTAGACAGCATGCGTCTCATTTAATTACTATATTCATCAGTATTCATAAACTAATATTAATTTATTGCTTGTTTACAATAACATTTCATCATATCACTTTAGCAAAATTAATTTAATAAATACTAGGTTTTGACTATATAATCTTCTTAATGCTTTTTTTTACTTATTACATAATAATTATGAAAAATGCTTTTTAATAAGTATTTCCATATTATTTGAAGAGGATGAGATTGCATTAAACCAAAATCAAGCATGAAAGAGGGAGCCACTAAATTGATTGGGTTTTTTTCTAAGCAGGTATTTGATCACACCTGTACCTGACTAATGTAAGCTATAAACACGGTCTAGAGTGGATGAACATGTTCTCTAATCTTGTTCACAAAAAGTATGGCCATGGGGCTTTTAGAAAATCTTCTCTAATTGCATTTGTTGTTCAACCCACAGATTTTTTGGCCCCTCAATAGAATCATAATTGAATAACTTGAATTCAACATGTGGCCTCTGACAAAACCCTGTTATTCAATTACAAATTTTGGGCTCTTGTATGATTGTGTCTAGTTGTCTTGAGTAATTTAAGAAGCTACACAGCTTCTGCAAAACAAATTATCTGGCTAGGAATGGTATTTAACCTGGAACTTGATTTAGTCTTTGGTTCCATGAGAACAGTGAATTGTGAGTGATTTTTCTGTTAAACATCTATACCTAATGGTCAGTTGCAGAATTTTCTTTTTCTACATAGCTAGTAGGTACCAGACTGAATTTCATGCCTTACTACTGTCTAATAATTTTTACTACAAACTGATCTTAATTAGACACACATTTATGATTCTTAAAGTAACCTTCTTAAATAGATTGGATGATTTAGTAACTAATAAATAAGGTAATTTTACTTGAACATCAAACCAATCAGAATTTACTGTGAATACCATGCTTGACTCAAGTGGCGCCCCATTTGACTTTGGCTGTAACTCGCATATTCTCTCCTTGCTTTTTCTATTCTATTAAATCCCCACCAAATTTAAAGGAGCACTTCCAGTTTCTGATGCTGGCACAAGGTGACAACTTGTGGTCATCTAGAAAATTGCACCTGCAATTCCCCTGTCATACTTCCAAATACTATGCTGATTTTTTCACTATCCAATCAGTTGTTACACAATTTTTTTATGTAAATGTGCTTAACCCTTTAACAGCCGGCTATTTCGATTTTTCATATAATTTGCCTGTACCAGTTCGTGATTGGTTGTTAAAGTATTAAATATGGATGATTTATCTGACATTATTATTTTTTGTTTATTACTATTTAAGTGTTCATTTTACTTATTTTACGACTTTTGCACCAAACTTTTCCAGGAAGGGGGTTCCTGTGAATGAGTATGTTCCTTTACCTACAGGTTGTCTGGAAGAGACCACTTGAAACAGTATGACCACCTATATTGTACATCTTTCTGTTTGAATTGCTGTATTTTTTTATTATGGTGTGCAAAAGTTATCTGGAGGCACGGTAGCGCCTCCGCCAAGTCGAGCAAAAAACGGCGCTATCGACTCGTACATCCTTTTCTTGAAGCAATTTAGGCCATTTTCAACCCTCTAGAACTTCGTTGTGTATAAAACTAATAAGCATGAATTTTCAGTAACTGAATAAGAATTGTCGAACGTGTCCCATCATCGGCCGCATCGTCGCTTACCATCAGGTGAGATTGCGGTCAAATGTCTGCCTATTAAATTTAAAAAAAATGTACACGTTTTTTTAAATTCGTGTTTGATGGTGATATGATCTATCTATAATTCTCTCTCCACTTTTATCACACTAGTGTCTGAACGGTTCACACACATCTTAAGCGTGTCGTTATGTGCAGGGGTTAATTGAATCAAAGTACAGTCAAGCACAGTCATGTTAAGCATGAACTTGATATTATTAATAGGAACTATGTGAGTAAATGTAAGTACACATTTTGGTCTGCCACCTTTATGAACCGAAGTTTTTAAAACATCGTTTTATTATATATTTTTAGGGTTTCGTATTTAAATAATTTAGGCAATTTCCTTGTTCCTAATTTCAGTTTTACCGAAATAAATTTCGCTCACAAAACATCATCAACTGTCTTCTGGTGGGACTTGAACCCACGACCCCTCGCTATCCAGGCGATTGCTCGACCAACTGAACTGCAGTTTAAACAGTTTTAGGGTTCCGTACCCAAAGGGTAAAAACGGGACTTACTAAGCCTCCGCTGTCTGTCTGTCTGTCTGTCACCAGGCTGTCTCATTAACCGTGATAGCTAGACAGTTGAAATTCACATATGATGTATTTCTGTTGCCGCTATAACAACAAATACAAAAACAGAATAAAATAAACACATAAAAATCTATAATTAAATAATAATATTCTTTAAGGGGGGCTCCCATACAACAAACGTGATATTTTTGCCATTTTTTGCTCGATAAAAATTTGCACTTTATTGTGTCGTGTCAAGAGTCGCTATTTGCTAAAATAACTTTGCGCAGTGTGGTCCTTCTGTACGTCTTGTACTATTATTTACTCTGTGATGTAATGTAGGTAGATTAAGAAGTTCTCTGCTATCTTTTTTGTGCCTATGTGTACTAAGCAAATCTATCTGCATTTGTATCATGAGTTTTTCTCACGAGAAGAGGCTTACCTATCTTAATTAACTAATCTACTTGTTTACGATAACATACTTAGGTACTCGGAGTTTTAAAACCACAGAAGTTTTACCTGTACTAGAACTAGGACTATTAATTTATGACAATCATCTCGGTGCTTCGGAAGGCACGTACGCAGTTGATCCCGGCCGGCTAGTAGCCTAGTCAGAAGCCCCAAGGCGGCTTGATAACACCTAACAGTAAGGTAGTCATTTTGCCTTACAGACACCCCTCCACCAATCCGCAATGAGCCCGGGTGGTGGAGTATGGCTCGTACCTCCGAATATATGAGGTGAGGCCTTTGCCCAGCAATGGGATCTATATAGGCTAACTTTACTTTTACTATTAATTTGCTGGTATTTTTTTTTTATTTATTATTTACCATGTACAAAACATTACAATATATGTTAGTAAAATCACGTACTTAAACCACTAAGGTTTGTTATGACATGACCCGAGTCGACGATATAGGTAGGTACAGTTTTCAACGATATAATTTAAACACACCCTACTAGATATTATACAAAACTTACTACAACTAGGAAAGAGTAAGCGCATAATATGTAAAGATAATTCAAATAAAAACTCAAAACATAACTACCTATAAGTTTTTTAGGCTCTTTTTTCTTTCAAATTAAGTTAGTGGTTGATAGTTCCCTATAGAGGCGCACTGTAGCTACCTAGTATTTGTTATTTTAACAATACAAAGGCCACTCAAGTAAGTATGATATAATTAATTATCTACTAATAAGTTACATGCTGTCGATGCCGCCGGCAGAACCAGCTGTAAAAGGCATGATGGCAGCAAACGTGTCGCAGCCTCGCAGGTCGCTGTAAAGAACCTGAAAATGATTGAAAATTTGAGTCGGAGGAAATAAAGGAGAAACTGGACGTGAGGAATGCTTTCTTGGAAGGCTCTCAAGAGTTTCCTGATTAGGGGGAGCTAGTGTGTTATAGGTAGGTACCTAATTAATATTCGCAAATATAATCACATCTTAGGACTTGTGAAGTTCAAATACGGAACCATACTTTGCGCGTGGCCCGACAAGCACTTGGCTGGTTTTAAGTTATGCGTTTAACAATATTAATAATGCCATGGTATAGACCAATTACATTTCAATATTGTTTTAGCAACTCCTGTTAATTTTTTTACATACTACAAACAACATTCCCCCTCCCATTTTTTTATTTACAACCATCGTCTTTTAGTTTACCACTCATGAAAAGCGAATCTTTCAATATCGTTGCTGATAAGCCATGATCTTTAATCGTAATCAGTTATCAGTTGGAAGAGGTCATTTACTTTTAGGCGTCCGACTAAAGAAAGGACGGCTTAAGGTAAATGACCTCTTCAATTTTAGGGTTCCGTAGTCAACAAGGAACCCTTATATTTAGCCGTGTCCGTCTTTTTAATTTTTTTTGGTAGGTACCTACCTACCTCCCATACAAGTAGGTAAAGTGGGAATGTTTTTTTCTTTCGTCTATACCATCTTATGTATGCATAGTATGGGTTGTCGTTACATACCCACTTAGGTCTTTCAAAATGATAGTGAGTGTGTCATCATTTTTTTTTCGATTTAGCGACCTGTTTGTGTAATATTCAGTCATAGACTTTATACAATTATTTATTCTGTGGTTATAGTCCGACAAATTCGTGCGCGACCCTCCTCCGGTCGCCAGAGTCGTGGCTGCGGGGTGAGACACGCCAGACATCACCTGGGGTGGTGTTGCGGGGAAGCGAAGTTCCTCTGACAGTCGCGTGTGGTTGGCCCTTCCTCGCCTACCGCACTTGCGGGGCGCAAGGACAAGTTCATGTGTGTGACCCACACACATGAACTCGTCGGACTAGGTATTTAAAGGGCAAAGTTCTGTTAAGAGTCAAGTGTCCCGGATAAATGGTTGTTTGTGGATATGTAAAAAAACACAAAATTAAAAGAGAAACTATCACAGCAAAGTAGGGATTGCCATACCGAGTTATCGACCAACTTATAAAGTGTCCTAAGATAGGTACTATCGAGAACAAGTGCGTCTTACCAGTCTTAGGGCCCAAAATCGTATGCACATTGCATCATAAAACCAAATACCTACTTAGTTATTCTAACTTAAATAAAAATTCATTTTTTGCCAATTCTATGTTAATTAGTACAGTAACATTAAGTTTTCCCTAAAAAGTGTCATGTTTGCATGTAGCGCCTATGAAACTTATCTGGGCAAAATAACCATGTTAGCCACAGAAATAGTGACACTTGATATTGTTTCTACTAATAATTATCTAAAATCTGAGATACAATTCTCTTGCGCCGGGACTGGGGTTTTAGTCTATGGGATTTGGCGGAAACCCTTTGTCAAAACACATTACAGATTTATAGGCTCTACAGTCCGTTGACTTTGCTAACCGTACTGGCGCGGCGCGGTATAGGGCAGCGGGAAGGGAGGTAGCGGCCAACTTTAACGCCTAGTATAGCAATATTGATAATGCCATCTGTAATTCAATCAAATGCGCACAAACTTCTAGCAAAACTAGTAAGAATAACAAATACAAATAATAAACTAGGATTTTGAGGTCATTCCAACTGATCTGCCAAGTTTCGATTTCGATAGGTACTGCGCGCTCCATTGACCGAGTGGACTAAGGCAAGCTAGCTACGCCACTGATATTTTAACCAGATTATTTACCAGGAACACATACAGTAAGAGGAGTTCGCTTTGAAAAATCTTAAAGGGATAAAAATACGAATCAATAAGTGTAAACGAGACGGAAAGTTAATTCATTGGTAACGCTCATGCGGAAATGCAACAAACTATACTTTATAATATTGTTTAGAAAGAGATGTAGACGTCAGTAGTAATAATAACAAAATAAACGTTCTAATGGGTTATAACGAGAAGTAAGGTGTTATACTTAAAAATGACAGAATAAATGGTCAAATGTGTAGATGCAGAAAATATTTGATTGATTCAGTTGTCTTGTCGCAACACTTGTACGCACTTCATGTCCATCTATCTCTTTTACACGGCGACCTTTATAGATTGTATAAAAGAGACGAATTTAATCGGACGATCTAACAAATTTGCGCGGCAAAAACCTCTTTCCGCCCTTTGCACTCCTACTATTACCTAATACCCCGTAGATACACACAGCAGCTCGTAGAATAGGCTAATCAAAAACTGCGTGTGAGGGGAGGAGAAGCCATCAAGAAAATTCATACCGATCCGTCCGACGATTCATTTCAGCATTTTTCGATAGAAAAGTACTAGGGATCCATACTGTAAGAGGAGTTCGATATTAATCAGAAAGAAAGCAACGAAACCAGCCAGTCAATAGGTGCAAAGGAGACGGCAGATTTCATTCAGTAATAACACAGAATAAATACTTATTAACGAACATGCGAAAACGAGGCCTACATGCTGTCCAAGATTGGTTAGAACGAGACAAAAACTGCCAAACGTGTTCTAGATGGGTAGACGCAGATTTTTTTTGACAGGAGTTGTGGCAACACTTCGAACTTCATGTCTATTTCTTTCACTCTGGCGACCCTCGTAGTCGTAGGGTGTATGAAAAAGACGTACCTATAAATAGTCAAAATTATTTTCGCATGACAGTCTCTTCCGCCTGTGAATATTATTTTGAAATACCTACTCAAGAGTAGGTATATACAGAACAAGTTCTGTATTGCACATAGACTTATATGTATTTTATACTAGACACGCTGTTCAGAATAAATTTTGTATCACATTTTCTAAAATGACAGAATTATGAAGTGTTGCCATTATTATTATTTTATTTCTTTTATTTGATGCAAATTATTGCCGTGTTTCTTAGAACAATCAATATTAAGCTGCGGTAGCAAAAAAATATAATTCATCATGGTTTGTTAAATCATTTTCAAGCATTAGAGAAAACTAATTACTGAAAAAACAAACACTTCCCAAAAAGAAAACTCATCTATTATTTTTTCTCATTCCTACCAAACAAGACAATCGCCATTAAACGGTAGCACTGAGCTGTCAAAGGTAGCAAAGAGTAATGGAACAGGTATGAAACGTTGCTGGTTTTTAGTTTTTGCCTATACTTCGATATTACTACGTCTATTTTTTAATTTCAAGTTATGATGTTCATGAAAAAATAAGATATTGTATCCACAAAAAGTGTTATATGCCTACCAATATTATAACAACATAATTAGACAGTAACATAACCTATCTTACAATATTATTCAGTAACGTATTTTTTTAACCTCATTTTGCCTACTTCATGACAAAGTCTATTGAAATAAAACACATGATTCGTAATAACAATATAATAAAATTACAATAACTTTAAGTTTCATTTGGTTAACAACTAAAAACTACGAAATATTTTGTGTTTTTACAACCGTTAGCATTTTTTAATAAGTTACTTATACTTTTATATATACCTAGACCCTTTTGATCTGAAAGAAAAAAACATATAATTCCTTTTCTACCTATAAGACTTTTGGCATGTCTGTTTTGAATTTTCACATTAATCTTTGGTTTTCTATGCAAGTTGTGAGAAAACTAAAATTAATACTTTTACGCCTCAAATGAAACTTCGAATCACTTGGATTTACTTAATACAATTAAACAAAAATATCACGTACAAACTATGTAAAAAAAAATATGGCTCAATAACGCATATTTAAGTAGTTTTTTAATTTCGTTTTTTGACGGAGGTGACGTTTTGACATGGTAGGTAGTTTCTGGCCTCAAACCAAATAAAAAAAGGTTTTTTATTTGGTCTGTGTTTCTGGCAACAGACTAAACGCGGATGCTCCATCTGGCCTCAACTCACTGTACCAAAGTTTGTTCTGAACAGCCCGTCTAGTGTAACATACATAGAGGTCGTTGGTATTGCATTGTTGATTTTAAAAATGCAGTGATGTCAATGGTAAGTGCACTAATTTCACACCCTATAATAAACATAGTTCAATAAATAGATAAATTAGTAATTTGCGTTCACGTCGTTAATTAATAATAATAGATTGTTCCAAGAATCACACCAATTACCTAGTCAAATTAAGTGTGAGCTTGTGCTATGGCGACTAGGATAACGGATAAACATACTTATAATTACCATGGTCTTAGTTTTTAGAGGGATTCAAACAGGAAATATAATTAAAACACTAAAACAGTTTGTTCAGTTTATTCTTAACTTTAATGCAGACTAGAATAATACTCTTAAAAATGAGAACAACAATAGTTATTTGACATGTTACAGTGTACCTACCATATACCAGCTTTCACAATAAAAGGCTATTTATTATCAGTGTTCCTCAATGTAAATAAATCTTATTCACAACAGCTAGCAATATAAAATTACATATCAGACTGTACCTATAATTATATTAATTTATTGTTTGAAAACTTAACATGGGGAGGTCGGCGGCTCGATATAAGCTTAGCTTTTCAGCTTTCGAATGACGGATATCCCAGGCAGTGTTTTGATAAAAAATGATTTTTGGTAGAGCGAAGTTACAGTAAAGTACGATCGATTATTAAGATTAATCAGGTATCATAATACAATACAACATGCTAAAAAAAGGTCCACAATTGACGAAGAAATCTGTGAACATTACATAAAAAACATACATACCTACAGTCAAACATACAACCTATACTCCTTTTTTTAAGTTGGTTAAAAATTAAGCTAAATAACCGTGATGACGCAAAGTTGAAAACCGTACACTAATGATAACAGTCTGTAATATCGAAATGTGGGTGGAGGCAATTTATATTTTCCGAATGAGACTGTTGAAAAAAAATTGTAACGTGATTTTTGCGCTCCATGGTGATTTAAACTTTTTGGTTTCAGAAACTGTATGTCCAATAACATGTAGATAGTTTTATGTAGTTTACTAGAGGCTTAACGAAGCCTTAAACCACGTACCTATCATCAAACCAAGTTGTATGCAAAAGAAATAGTAGCTGGGGAATTATTTATATTTTTTGGTATTATAAACATTATAAATTCTTCTTTTTTTTAATGGCGAGCGAACGTAAGGTTCACCACTAATGGTTTACTATAGCCCTACAAATTGCTATTGATTGGGGAATGGTTTGAGTGTCACTGAACAAAAGATTAGTAGAGCCGCCGACCGTTGTTGCAACTAAATCATAAAGATGAAGGGTGGCCACTAAATAACAATTTATATGAATTCTGAACGAAGAGTTAGTAGGTTTTAAATATTAGAAAGCGGATTACTTGAGTGGGTAGACTAATTGTGAATCTATAAATTAATATTTTTATACATAAATAAATATATATAGAAACTCGTCCTCAGAGCGCTAAGCTTAGCTAAGAACACAGGACATACATACAATATAATATAGGTTACATAATATGCTATAGCGACACTATAAAATTTACAAAATATGATATATCTTTTGAAACGCTACCGAAATAATGCTTTTATTTATTAGGTACCTATATCGACTAATCAATTCTTTATTATTTTGATCACCGTAGATCCACGGTTAAGAAAATGTCGCGAATCAGGCATTTAATAAAAATGCGGACACGAAAAAACTACGTGCCTGAGCCGCATTCATTTTTAGAACCAGGATAATCTATCTAAGTTATACACTTGCACGGGACTAGTCATCGAAACAACAGCACTTTCACAATCATGATATTTTCTACCATTCATATTGTCATTACCCAATACTTGAGCTCTTCATCTTAAAACTGTTGTTTCGAAGACGTCCTAAATAGCATGAAATGGGTTTGAACTATGGTGCAATGTTGAAAAACATAAATTAAAGAATATGATAATAAATTATAGGCACACTATAAAAAATATAATACATCTTTTCAATTCCTACAAACTGATTTAAGTATCTTACTAATTTAATAAATAGGTGAAATGTAAATCGTTGGAATGATCCAGTGTTACGAGTGAATACTTAGTAATAAAAATGATCTTCAATCAACAACAGATTGTAAAATAACTTAATGGCAATAATAAAAATATGGCTTGTAAATTAATTTCACAGAATACGGTCCAAACTACAGTGTTCCAAAAACCTACTCAACCTAGACTCTAATCAGTTTTTGCCATGGTAGGAAGCTAATGCATTTGGTTTATTTTACCCTTTAAATTCAATTGCTTCCGCTGCCATATCATGAGAAAAGCTGATTGAATCATTGTCATAGGGAGTTCATCAGACTAGGCAGTATTTAGACAGTCTTACTGAGACAGTCTATCTCCCATCTCGCTCTTTCGTACGGTGAAATAGCGAGACGGGGCAGACAGACTTACAGGCTAACTCTTATTACACTACGCTAAGTCTTAGTAAGACTGTCTGAATGCCGCGTAGTCAAATACCTCCCTTAGTAATGGGGACGACAACTTGAGAACTAATAGCACCTCCATCTCATTTTAATCTAAAGTTAAAAAGCCGTCACATGTCATTTTTTGACGTTTGTTTAACCAATCAAACAAAAAGGTCATGGCGATAGTGGCGCCATCAGCTCTTCAGTTGCCTTCCCCACTGCTGGCATTGTGAAACACTTGTATGTGTACTGTCAACCGTTTTGCACATTAAAACCATTTCTTTCCACGTCCCAATTTTTCAAGCTATCAAAACAATATTAAGGTAGTTTTACAACTAGGCCCTTTACAATACCGCTTACATTAAACATTTATTAAAAATTCTATTCTATTTAATATTCTCTGTAAAACGTGTCATGAAAGAAACGAGAAAAAATTGCCAGGAAAACCATTCATACAACACAGATTTGACTGACAATAGTAATAAACTATCTAAGCAGATATGAGTGAGTTGATATTATTCATTCATAGTTAGGTTAAATGGAGTTATGTATACACATTGTCATGAGAATACGTTTTCCGATTTGGATCTGCTACCGGGAATCATCAATAAGCTCAATCAATAAGTGATAGTAATATACCAGTGTACACTGGCATCCTTTGGCTTTGTAGTGTTCTCTCTTTCACTCAACATCACCTGTCACTTTGACATTTCAAATGACTAAACACACTACAAAGCAAAATTCTTATAGAGACTTTATCCAAACGGTTGAATGCATATTGTTTGTTGTATTGCAAATTTAAGATTTTCGAACTTACTCCAATATTCGACGTAGCAAATACAAATCGGTAAGACAAAGAGGAGTTAATACAACTTATGACCTATCTTAACTAGCCACGTAAGCAGTTTAAGCATTTGAAACTTGACTTGACATCACATAACTTAGTTGTTTGAGTATTTTTGTCAGCTAAGCTACTGTTAAGCTACATTCTCGCCTTGTTTTTAATCTCGCTTTATTGTTTTAATGTCGTTTTCCAGTTGTTTTAATGATACAAAGCTCAATCTTCATGCCTCTTGGATTAGCAAAACTGATGGTATTTTATTTCTGAATTATACCACACGACAAGGCAGATTTTTGATCTAACAAAACATATGCCGTGAGGGACAAGTATGAAATTTGTACGATTTCCGCCAACGATCGACATTCAAAAATATGTTACCAGCAGTTCTTATTTCCGAATGACCACTGGCTATTGGTTTAACTCTTTCGTAGACACAGGCATTAAGATTCTGTTGCTCGAGTAGATGTTTCTTTGTGTATTTTTTTAACTTGAGTACATATTTACCAACATTCGCGTAGTAGCAATACTGCGGGAAAGTCCCGATTCACCCGACGTTCTTTTTGTGTTTTACTATGCCACCTTTTACAGGATCTAAGTGTTTGGTAAAACGTTGAACAAACTAAGATATCATACATACATGCAAAGTTACTAATCTACACGATTATGTATGAAATTAAGATAAATTAACGGAATATCAACTTTTATCCCATAATAAAGTTACATAAATCCGTGGATGAATACGGACTTTCTTGTTCGAAGATTGTCCAACGTTCTACACCCGAATAACAAATCCGAGATCAAAGTCAATCTTGTGGCGCTAGCTTAATCTTGTATGATCGACAGGTTATGGTCTTCTATTTGACGCTATACGCGGCGTCCGACGTCAGCGTTACGTTGCGATCGTATGCGGCCGACGGCGTTTATAGGAGACCATAGCCTTAAGTGGATTTGAGACGATCAATTACGACTGTCAATATTTACGTTATCGATGGGCCAAAATACAATCGTTTGCAGAGGCATTGAAGCAATTGCCATTCGCAATGACGTGATTGAATGCGAATGATATAAATTTTGATTGAAGCCCATTGCCAATCGTGAATGACGCAGCTATTGATGGTCTCGCTGTGCAATTGAAAATCGGTCAGAATTTGATATTATCATTGGTCGACAGAAAGTAAAATGTCGAGCAATTGACGCGTCGATTAAAGCTCCATCATTCGCACCTTCAATCTAACTATTAATAACGTAACAATTAACAATCGCGATTGATCGTCTCGGGGGCTCTTAAGTGGCACACTGGTCGACAGAAAGCGACGACGCGTCGATTGAAGCTCCATCATACGCACATTTAAACGATCGTTTGGGCCGTAACAATTGACGATCGCAATTGGTCGTCGGCGGCGCTAGTGGCCCATTGGTCGACAGAAAGCAATGACGCATCGATTGAAGCTCAATCATTCGCATTCGAACGATTATTGAGCCGTCATTGACGTGAAAATTGGCAGTTGATCGTCTCGGGGGTACTTCAGAGTATTGTAACTACGCGACACGCGACCGGCGAGAATACAGCGAGCGAGCGAGCGCGAACGAGTAAGCAGGCACTTGTGGCGGCGGCGCGCGCGCTCATATGAACACCGGGTTCTCTTGGCCGGTCAGCAGCCGGAACATCGACGTGGGCATCGTCTTCATCAGGATCTGAAGTGGGAGAATAGTATATAAGGTTAGGGTAACACCTAACTTGTCCGTTACCTCACTCGGCTCACTGAAAACCAGCGCCATGCTAGCTGATTAGATTATATAACTTTGGATGAAATTATTTCAATCAATGTTTTGTTGCTAAAGTTGGTCATTCACGGCCAGCTAAACTAATCAGTCAGTCTGAGGTACGTCAAAATTGGACGTTTTCAAAATAGGTGATTTAAATTTAGGCTGTAGGCATAAGTATTAAAAAAGTAACATTACGTTATCATATGTTTTCACAATTGCCAATAATTTAGGTTGACGATGCGCTCGTGCGGCACGGCGACCACGCTCTGCGAGTTGATCTCTAGATTTGCTCAACTACGTCACCGCGAGGCGAGCTAGATGCTTATATAGGGTAAAAGCCGTTACCTCTCCCACAGAAGTGGCCAGCAAGTTGACGATGCGCTCGTGTGGCACGGCGACCACGCTCTGCGAGTTGATCTCTATGATGCGGTGGCCGACGCGAACGCCACCGCGCTCCGCTATGCCGCCGCGGAGTAAACTGCATATCTGCAAATATTAAAACTTATTTAAATTAAAACCTATAATAATTGCCTGCCTGCGTCTGTTTTTGCGTGTGCGTAAAACCCGAAACTCTAAGGTGCGTGTAAATATGCTGCTCCTGGGCAAGCTCGCTCTATCGTTGATCTTATCTTTGATCTCGGGGTAAGATGGAGATCAAAAGTTAGCCCATTACCTATTAAAACAAATTGCGGGGTAGACAGTTTTAAAGAGTTCTGACTACTGGGAAGGTAATTGAGGGCAGCAAGTCGTTGACTGCATGTTCGCACGCCAATATAGCAGTGAGCTTGCTTCGCTATGATATCCGCGACCCGACGGTGTTACGCATGGAGTGTTTCCTCCTTAATTATTATTATAGTGAAGTAATTTACCACCTCTTAACGTTGTTTATAACATAAGGGACGTTAATATGGTAAGAGGAAGCGTCCAAAGTTCTTAAAATTTTTGGCATTACTGGCATTAGTGGCTTCAAGACTGGCATTTGGTGAACATACGCGACAGGTATAGGTGTATGCCAGTAGCGTTTACGCTATGGAAATACAGGCGTGCAAGGACGCAAATTGCATGAAAGTTTATCTTGCACCAGTTACTTCCACATGCTGTTAACAAAGCTACGAATCCGTTTTACAGGCATGTGTAACGGCCCCTTTAAGTTTCAATGATAAAACCAGCGCTGCTCGCCCTCATCCAGCGGCTTCAACACCTTTATCAGATCATTCGATCTTCTTGGAGGTTTATTCTGTGCTCCTATTATAAAGGTTGAGCAGCACAACTACTACTACGAGGTCCCGGGTTCGAATCCCGGGTCAGGCCGAAAGTGTTAGGTTTTTCTGTCTTGAGATAACTCAGACACAGCTCCAGAGTGCCTCGAAAAGCACGTTAAACCGTTAGTCCTGCGCCTGATCTCTCTACGGTCATGTTGGACTGCCGTCTGACCGAATTATGAGAGTGAAAGAACAGAGAATGCGCACCTGTGTATTGCGAACACATTTGTGCACTATAATATTTCCCGCGCAGTCGGCCAATTTTTGTTGACATTGGCCACTGTACCTATTCGACATTCGGCTAGGGGGACATTATTATAAGGGTAAATCTGTCCACTCACCACACCATTTTGCACGCTGAACCCAAGCTGGTACTTGGTGTCCGGCCTCTTGATCTTCACTTCCACCACGGGCGCGCACGGCACCACTGTAAGCTTCACCACAGTCTGGTTCTTGGAGTTCTTTATGTACGTCTGACACGTCGACAGAGGTAGGCCGACTAGGCTGACGCCGTTGATGGCTATTATTTGGTCTCCTGGTAAGAAAGCAAATGAATAGTAAGTAGGTAAGTAGCATAACTGAATACCGTCTTGTATGAACTCTTGAATATGACAATAATAGTAACTGAGATTTTTGCGCCGCTTCTTCTTAGCACTAGCCCACAACCCAGTCCTGAAGCAGTGTTAGAGTTACGATTGGGACGTGTATGCTTATTGTTGGGTCTATATGCAGAAATAAATTGAATCTTATTGGGTTTTAGTGGTGCGCGCTTCGGACTTCGTTTGCGCGTATAAATACCACAAGGGTCAAATGTTTATGTGATGATGAGCATCAGCATTAGTAACTAAGTCATGGATGTTTAAATCCGTTATCTTATTTGCCATAGCATAAGCTTCACGCTTAGGTTAGGGTTCGGTGTTTGTGTGTTAAATTCAATAATTTATAAACTTAATAAGGATCTGAAGTTGTTAGCTATTCCAGGATAAATGGTTTGGTTACCCCTCTACCTATCCAAGAAAACACACTACCTAGTAAACTATGCGTGTGTTCGTTATCCTTTGGATTTCAAACAAAAAGGCTGATTTGGCATTCTACACATACATGATACAACATTGCTTTAACAGCAAACAACTTAACGCAAAACTACCACGTTAAAAGGATGTCAATTTGATTCGTTACATTTTAAAATAAGTTATAATAACTCTAGTTTCTTTTAAAATGTTAACTGAACTGTCAAACGATAGTTCAGTTAGCATGTAGTCGAACTGTCTTACCTATATTCAGCTGGCCGCACCTCGCCGCCGCGCCCGCCGGCGCTAGATTCGCTATCACCACAGTTGGCAGCATAGACCCCCACCCTGACTCCACCACCACCACTCCCAGTATCTCCCCCTTTGTCTTCGGCACCACCACTTCCTTCTGCAATTCCTTTTTCGCAAACATTTGGAGTTCATCGCCGAATATCTCCTGGCTGTTCAGTACTTCTTGGTAGTCCATTTCTTTGACGAAACTGTGGTCTTCTATGCCGTTCGCTTTGAGAAACTCCATGTATGCCACTTGGAACGCTTGGCCGATGGACTGCGCGATGAACTGAGCCTGAAAGAGTATATTCAGTTTAGCTGTAGTCAGATGACTGAAGTGCAGTCTGCGAGACGGTATTTTTAGCTCATGCCTTGTCACTCATAGCAGCATAAAGAAGAGAGTGAGTTACATAACAGCTAGTCCTTATAACATTGTCGTAGTCCTACGTATTGGAGACTCGCGTTTTTATTTACATACATACTTACATTTCAATCAACCTGTTCATACCCAGCAACTGCAAACACATTAGGAAACTATACACTGCATTGATTATGCAGATACACACTATTGTTGTGAAGGAGATAAAATGTAATGTTCAAACATTACATTTTATCTACTCCTTATTTTATTTAGTCAATAAATACACAAATATTTCCACATTTCGCGAATGAAGGAGCAGAATCGACTGAACTGAATACGCTGCTGAATAGTCCACAGTTAGTATGAATAGTCCACTAATTAAGTGCTGTAATTACTTAATGCTGACAAAAACATCGCTAAAACACCGGCGAGGTATCAAAACAAACAACAACACTCGTTGTATCTCGTCTCGTCTACATTCTATAGTGTCACAGAACGAAATGTGCCTGTTTATCTCAAGAACATTCAGATGCGATAACAGCCGTGAACTGAATCGCTGTGTTCAAATATTTTACAAGTGAATAGCGTCATACTTTAATTTATTTACGGGTTTGACTGCCATTGAAAGTACAGTCGGCCTCAAAACGTTATTGTCTCTGTTTACGCGGAGATTAAAATAGAAAAATGTAGGTACGGAATGCAAATTATAATTTATTTAAACTTATTATTAGTTAGTGACGTAGATCTTCAACCACACGTTTTGAGAGTTCTTTTTGTCTCATTTATTAGGATAGTTACGGTTAATCTCTATGTTATTTTGGAGGTTGACTGTTGTCCAGAAAAGGATTTGTAACGGTAACAACTCTATGTTTCTATGTGGACTATGTTATCAACAGGCATCATCTTATTGTAGGGCAAAAGGAAATATTTTTAAAAAGGAATTAAAGGCTTGTTATATGATTCTTAAATTCTTACCTCTTCGCTTTCGAAAACGTGGCATATCATCTTTGGCGTACGGTTCAACTTCGGTTGGTCGGAGTCAGTCTCATGCGGCACGAATCTTCGTCTAGCCATCAGCACAACTAAGTCCCCAATGTCAGCGATATAGGATATTGTCCTAAGAGCGTGGTCCATCATGATTTCCTTGAGCTCTGTGTTTAAAACCATGATTTTCTCAGTCGATATGAAAAGATCCACTTCTGTACTTGGCTGGTTTTCGCCTTCGGGAGCCTGCGAACAAAAAAAGGTAATTTTATAATACCAGTTCAATTTTTGGAAGATGGTTGCTGCTACTTTGGTGTTGGCATTTTTTATAATTTTGAATTGAATATCACGGTAATCAACTTACCAAAGCCTGATTGTCCGAGAGAGCAGTAAAAATAGAGTGAATTATTAAACATTTATTTGTACTTTAAATATATTTTATTTACAATTGGTAAGTAAAGTTATAACATTCCTCTAACTAGTTTTAAATGTAATATATAAATAATTAACGCAAAAATCTACATAATTAGTGTGTACGGTAAAAATGTTGAACATATTTTTTTACAGTTTTCTACATTCTTACTGGTAAGTATTTCACGCCCGGTGAATACATACATTCTAATATAATTGAATCAGAAAACAGCATATTAAAACTAAATTGGTTCAAAGCCATGCCGTTTACACGAATGAGTTCAAGCGTTTAGCCCATAAAAGCGCTAATTGTATTGAAAAAACAAAGTAGGTACCATGTTTTTACATAAATTAATTCGATTTGTTTTACGTATTTACTTAGAGGTACCGATTTCAAGTTAGTAGAAGCAATTAAGATTTTCAGATAATTATTTACACAGCATAAGAGCTTTGATTCGGTTTAATAGTTATAGATAAAAAAGTTCATGAGCTTTGTGTACAAAAAGCACCTGTATCGGCTACAACCAATTTATTTTCCATACAAAACAATTAAGGGAATGTGCATGATTTTTCTGTTTAAATTGAAGTAACCAGAAGATAATTACAATTTAAAATATGTGGGTAATTTTGGTGTAGGCACAAAAGGCTACGATGGACTTTAACGCCATACCCGCCATACCATGGACGAATATTTTTTGTCCATGCTATACGAACGATACTAAATTACAAATTCAGTATTTATTTCAAAGTTTTTGCCGTCGACACTGGCAAGGCGAAAATCGCAATACTGGCAAAATTAAAAAAAAACCTTATGTTTATAGGACTTGTTTTTTTTATTGACAAAATATCGAGTCGATAGTTTTTTTTTTCATGCATATCCCCTGTCACCCAAACAACCTTGATCTTAGTGACGGCCTCCTCGACCATGTTCTTTTTGGGGCGTCTCTTGCGCCTGCGCGAGTCCTCGTCCACCTCGACCGAGCCCAGGAACGTGAGGCGGAACACCGCCGCCGGCGCGGCGTACACGCCGGAGTAGGGGCCTTCGCACGCCCACTGCGAGAAACCGGCTAGCTAACCTCCTTTCGCTCTCACATACTGTGTCGTAGTCGAGTTTTTTTTATTTTATTTTTTTATTGTTTTTTTTTTAGTTTCTCGATTATGGAGGCGATGATATATGATTTTTGACTGCGTAAAGATGTTGCTAATGGTGATATGCGGATCCCGCGCGCAGATAGGATTATTTTATTGACTTCTTTATTGTGATGTATTGCAACATTTAGGTTACACTTCGATCTTAGTGGCGTCTTCGAACGAAGGTGATACGTATTTCTAAGCCATACCTATTAAAATTGAATTGGCTTTAATATATCTGGATACCAGTTCCAATTAGTTTCGCATTTCCTTCGGATCTCCAAGGCGTTAATTTTTTGATCGGACAAGTATTTATTGGTTGAGATTTTATTTGAAAAAGGCAACGTAAAACGAGAAGTAATAGTTAGAGATGATGGGAAAAGTCCCGTCACTACGTTAAACAGCTTTGATTTATTATTATTTTTCCCAAACCATTTACTTCGTGTACCAACCCGCGCATTAAGCTTTCTTGCATTGTTAGATTTTGCGACACAACGAAAGCTTTTATATCCAGGCATTATTAGCAAATCTTTAAGCAGTGATCCACAAATGAATTGATTTTATTATTTAAAATTTCAGCGCAAAAGCAAGCAAAACAACTCGAATACAACACACTCAACGATGGTATGTGAGAAGCGAGCGAGCGATTCTCATTATGTAAGCAGACCTAACGATATAAACCTTAATAGTATTAGAATAGGGTCGAATTCCGTTTGTGCGTAGCCGCAAAGTGCGTAACTGCGTACCGCTCGATTGTGTAGGCCACCGCAGCCGGTGTGAATCGGATCATGTTACATGCTAGTGCGAACATGAAAGTGCGACGAAATTAAAAATCAAAATGCAAGTCGATTAGGTGGTAGGTCCTCAGCCGATCCAACATTAAATGTTTGATGCAACTCGAGACTATTTACGAAGAAAGTTCTAACAAATAATATTTATTTACCAATTTTCTTTTTAAATTTTAAACATTCTCCGTAAAAGGTCTTAAAAATGCACTAGATATTTTTACTGTTTTGTCGTTACGGCTTTCATGTTGCGTCTTACGATAAGAGCGGACGAAGGCGCATTTATATAATGATATAAACAATATGGACCAAAGTACATACCGTAAATTGAACATGCTGAATCACACTAGGACAGCACGGGGCTGGATACTGAGTAGGCCTTACCTTAAAACCTTCACAGGGTAACATAATGGTAAAAGCATAGCGTCAAGCATAACAGTAAGCTAAAGAACAAACAATTCAAAAGGAGGCTAGCCGGCCAGTACGGGATCCGACAATCTTCCTGGGTCAGGTCGAGGGTGAGGAGCACACTGAAAAAAATACTCTAGTGCCAAGTCAATAAGAGCAAAAACTGTTTGGCGCGTTGTGGAGTTGCATTCCCCAATTTTGGCTCAAAAGGCTTGCGCCCAGAGCAGCGTTTTCTGCCAATTTTTTAAAACCAAACATTCCATAGGATAAAATCTGTGTTTCGTTACTCTTTTGTCTAATTTCTAGCTTACATTACTAATGTTAGGTATACAAATACAAAGGATAGGATTAATCGGATAATATCCCCGCTAGCATTCTCAAAACACTAAATCCTAACGAGCATGAAATTACAATATGTACAGAATAAGGTAAAGGATTGGTGGACAGAAAAGTTTTGCGTGCATAATCCGGAAAATAGAGCTAGTGCTGAGTCCAGTATAAGTTGGAGAACTAGGTTAAAATAAAAAAATAAAAAATAACAATACCACACTGTCTCCTTGTCATTTGAAGTAATAAAAACAGCTTTTTACTTGATATAGTTGGCAAAAACTAAATACTAAAACGAAGGTCAAAGTTCCAAATAAATAAGAGCTATTTATACCAGACTGATTGTAATTTTTAAGTTTATTTTTATATTTATTTATAATAGACTGTGCTATGAACGCAACAGCGATGTGAAAAAGAGTGCCATAGACAATAAGAGTGAGAGAGTAACACGTAATTTCATGCTCTTATCATAAACATCTACAAAAAAGACACAATTTACATATATACCGATTCACACGGGCAATTGGCTTGCCATAGACAATTGTGTAGGTATTTTATGAGAATGCAATGCATTTTATTTGGTAACTTTGTGTAAATTATATATTCTATGACTAGTCTATGTTTACTATTTGTTAAGTCCCATCTTTACTGCCATAATTAGTAAAAATTACTACTTTTATTAGTAAAATATCAGTTCTGCATTATTAAAAGTATTTTTATTAAAATAGTTATTTGGTTAGAATGAGAGCCTTAATTTTTTGCGACTTCAAAAAGCAACTAAGATAATTAATTACGTACTTTAGCATTGACATTTCATGGTTCACACCACTTATCACTTAATTCCTTCACTCTATAAAGAAGTGGACCAAAATTACCTCCCTGAGGTACGCCAAAGATTAAAAAATTCCCCAGGTATGCACAAGGAACAAACGTTACCTTGATCCTAGACACTGCTTCTTCAGCCTGAAGCATTCTAGTGGCTTTGGTGGGCTGCCCCTCACACGCCAACTGGGTTGAGCCGAGATACCGCGCGCGGAATAGCACGCCTTCGATCAGTACTGATGGGACCAAGTCTGCAAAAGGCAAAGGAATCAAATGGAAACAACATGTTTGTATAACAACATTTTGATAAATTGATGTGTCTTAATTATATTGAATTTGTATAATATTAAACTTATCAATGTAACTGTAAGACTTTTAGAAAAATAAATATGTATTGTTATTAATAATATAAAAGCAGATACAGGATTTACTAAAAGAAGATAAATAGATAGGTACCTAATGGTAATATATTTTATTTTTAAGGAAGTGTTAACTTACCAAAGGATCGCGAATCCAAACGCAGCATTAGAAAATAAAATATATTAGTAAACAATAAACACATATTTTAAATAAATATTTTTACTAGGTATATTGGTTAGATACATATTATTCTAAAATACTCTAAACAACTCACCTTCTTTGTTTTTACTTTTCTTCTTCCCATCTTTGTCCTGAAAACACAAGAAAGAATTGTTAATATTTTTTTCAATATGAGGTATTGAAGTTCAATTTCTAAGGGTCTAGTTTTTGTCAAGATTTGAGGTCTACTACACACGCAGCCGTGTTCTTACTGTGGGTGTTTCTTACAATTCAAATTTGTTTCTTAGATACACTTTCACTTTCAGAAAAAACAAATTGACTTTCAAAATTCTTATGATTTGGGAGATAAAATAACTTTTATGTATTTTTCTTGACCAACACATGTTTTATCAGCCGGTTTAGCATTATTTGACGTATTTTGTATGGTAATCGCTCGCTAAGGTATAGAATCAGGGACGAGATCATCCGCCAAAAAACGAAAGTCTGTCACAAAACCGACGACGGGCGTTGTAGTAGGAAGGTTCTCGAATTGAGACCACGTCTCGGGAAACGTAGTGTTGGACGCTCCCCTACTAGGAAGGGGAAGGTGGCCGGTGGTGGCTGGATGCGGAGGCGGAGGACCGTGAAAGTTAGCGCAAAGCCTATGTCCAGCAGTGGACTGCAATAGGCTGATATGAATGAATGAATCCGTCAATTGGGTTTTACCAGCTCTTTTAAAAATGATTGAATTCAGGTCTTAAGGGAAGATACCCTGTATAAATTAGGGTAGTTGTTTACCTTCCCATTGTGCAGCGCGTCGTCGTCGCGATTGTCGGTTGCGTCGTGCGCGTGCGGCGGCGAGCGGGCCGCGCCCGACACGCTGCCCGCCGGCATCACCGTCCGCGACTTCGGCTTGCGCCAGCCCTGAAACAAAGGCAGGATAAAATAAAGCATTTTTATACACTGGTGATGTTTTGCGAGTAATGAAGACTACATAGGTAAATTATTCTGCTTGCGCCAGCCCTAGAGCAAGAGCAGGAATAATGACGCATGTTTATACACTGGTGATGTTCTGCGAGTAATGAAGACAACATAGATATATAATTCGCAACCAAAAATGGAGTAAGAGCGGGAAAAATGCCGCATGTTCAAACACTAGTGATGTTCTGCGAGTGATGAATATAACATAGATAAATTGTTCGGCTTGCGCCAGCCCTGGAGCAAGAGCGGGAAAAATAATGCATGTTTATACAGTAATAATGCTCTGCGAGTACTTCTTAATGAAGAAACATAGATAAATTAATCACTTGGAAAGTCAGAGCATAAATTCAATATCGAACACTGTATTGTTTGTGGTATTCAGGTTCGATTTCACCAACAATTTTTTGATTATTATCAGCCCCTATAATATTATTTTAGATATTTTTTACGGGAATGTGTCAAATTATCTATTGATTTAGGTTTACTGTCTGTTTAAAGGTCGGTGAACTCGGGTCTGCTGACACTTTTAATTTACTAGTTATGTTTTGGCAGCACATCAACCATACCTGAGGATATAACATAAAACTGACAGCCACGGTTCAAGTCCCCCTTTCTTTATACCCAATAATGTACATACATACTAATTCAGTGAGGTGATGCTCTGCAAGCCAGTAAAGAAAAAGTCAAGAGTATACATTTTACTGTCAAACATCGTAGTGTTGGGGTATTAACACTTTTATTTGGACTTAATGGCGGCTATGATCTGCAAGCCAAACGGAATAAGAAACAATTATTTTGGAAGGACTTAAGGGACAAAGAAAGCTTCTATGCATTCTAATCAAAGAGAAAAAAACTCGTTGATCGCGAAAGTTTATAATAAATCCAAACCAGGATCATACCGTAACACCGTAAAATTTCAGCAATTGATACGAATTCCAAGAAATGCCAAGAATGCAACCAATGTTAAGGTGACACCGTAAACATTTACTGTTATACTCAGCATGCTCTGTTTTATCTGGTTATCAAACATGGTATTCTACACAGGTACCTTGTACTGACTGACTGCCTCGTTCGTCTAGTGGTCAGCACTCTGAGTACTATCCACGAGGTCCCGGGTTCGAATCCCGGGTTGGGCCGAAATTATCTGGGTTTTTCTGTCTTGAAATAACTTTGACACAGCTCCGGATTCAGGAAGTTGATGGTTTTAACAGCCCCGTGCCTCGGAAAGCACGTTAAGCCGTTGGTTCTGCGCCTGATCTCTCTACCTACAGTCATGTTGGACTGCCGCCTCACCGAATTGTGAGAGTGAAGGAACAGACAGTGCACCTGTGTTTTGCGAACACACTTGTGCACTATAATATCTAACGCGTAGTTGGCTAAATCTCGGTTGAGATTGGCCGGTGTAGTCGTGATTCGGCTAGAAGGACATTATTTTTAATCTACACAAAGCCTCTTCTATTGATTTTTGATGGAGTTATGAAACTACTAATCATATTAATAAACTGACCTTTTTCTTTTTAATTTCTATCTTATTCCTATTTTCATTGTGCACCTCATCCGCGACGCTCTGATTGTCACTCGAGTCATTCTTATTACTCTTTGAGTCATCGCTTAAACCAATAGTATCTTTAGATACATCATCGCTTCGTTCCACTCCACTGACGCCGATATCTTCACAAGCCGTTGCAGCGTCTTCACTTTGTATCACATTTTCACAAGTTTTTTCCACGTCAGAATTTTCACAGGCGATTTCACTAGCGACCAAACATGGCACGCGTTCTTCTTCACACATTATGCGCTCATATCTATTAACTTATCTCACTAGCTGAGTCGTAAAACGACGATGTCTGGCATAAAACCGCGAAAGTCAATAAGTTGTTATCACTTGGTCAGTTTGATATAGATAACGGGGGATAAATAAACACATGTGTGGCGAGACACGTTGAATGAACACAGCGCAACCGGCGCGACTGCTGTTTGAAATGTAAACATTACGCGTCAAAGACTAAGTTTAATTGTATTGTACCTAACTGGTTCACAGTTAGATTAGAAATCTATTAGTTCTAGGACTGAAATGAGTTCTCGGACAAGTAAATAAGCAGGTGTAGGATGAAAATAATGGCCTACATTTCATCCTACTAATAACTATACAAAATAACTTCCGACTCAATTTAAAACTATATAGATTTATAACTTAAAAAAATATTATATACTTAATCAAATAGGTACTCTATTTGATTAAGTAGGTAGGTCTAATTATTAAACCTATTAGACTCTTCTGACGTCGTTCCTATTTAATTTGCTCTAGGAAAGTAAACAAAACAACACAGAAACAAGTTGTTATTTTAGTGTCTTTAAGTCGTAGATCGCCGTCACATTTCATTTGAATTATTATCTAAGTACTTTTCATAAACATTTTTATTTTATAATAATAGGCATCTCGTATTTTTTTTATGCAGATAACGTTTCGCGTCTGTGCAAGGTAAGCTACTCTTTGACCGCGAAAACGCGGTAAATAGGAGAGCAAGGTCTCAAGCGGCCATACGCGTGCGCGCAGCTGACATTGCGTCATATCTGAATCATTCATAGTAGAATCCAACGGTGTTTTATCGCTTGTTTTTTTTTGCGTGCCTACTGAACTACTTGTGAAACTATATACGCATTTTGTTGCATTCTCAGCTGCTTTTTATATTACACCTTAAAATAAAATAAAAAAAACTAACGTAACGTAATATTATGCATTAGGTAGTTATTAAGTAAGTACCTACCTACCTGTACAGTCGTACGTGTTGTTTACTCACAGGTGTATTTTTATCAAGTAGGTGTCGAGTTCAAGGTTAACAGGTTTTTTATAAATCATTTCAATGTTTATTTTCCTAACAATAGTTTGTACTTGAGATCACCAATCTGACTCTTGTGTTTTCTTTTGCATATTGCAATGTCTAGATTTTAATATTATTTTAGTTTTGTGTTAAACGAGTTAGATCCATCTCTACTTCGATGCCTCGATGTCTAGATCGTTTTTCTTAGTATTGCCCTCCTTCATACAACGTGAAGAAATCAAGAAGAGACTTTCCCAGTAGTTTTTGAAAAAAAAAATTCTGCCGAAATTTTCGGTTACGGCTGCCAGTCGTAACATAGATCAACCTGGTACGAAGGAGATAATATTATAGTGCACAAGTGTGTGCGCAACACACAGGTGCACTCTCTGTTCCTTCACTCTCACAGTTCAGTGAGACAGCAATCTGACATGACCAGAGAAAGGTCAGACCAACAGTTTAACGTGCTTTCCGAGGCACGAGGGTCACCAACAATTTCCTGACCCCGGAGCTGTTTCTGAGTTAAGTCGAGACAGAATAACCCAGAAACAAATTTTAGGCCCCACCCGGGATCCGAACTCGGAAGCTCGTGAATAGAAGTCAGCCGACTGCCGACCACCGAGGCAGTCAAAGTCTACTGTTAGGGAATAATAAACTTGGCACTTACTTTGTCATCAAAGAAGCCTTGATCATCAGTTCTTTGCTGGCCGAGTAATCTGTCTGTCTCCAGGTCTGTGTCTGCTTCATCTGAAATTACAACTACATTTCAGTTTCAGGAAAAGTTCTTTATGAAATACGCATATTACTCTTTTCTCTCACCTTCGTCCCCGCTCGCTGGTTTTATTTCCACTGATTCATTACTTTGCGCTGAAGACGGTCTTTTTCTGTAAGATATAATAGTAAAATTATGTAAGGAAATAAGTGAGGTTTTTGACCGTCGCTGAAGAAAGAGATTACTGAGAAACACCTATTGCTTATTTTTAAATGTGAGAGTGAATGAGAATGCATATATTTGTAAGTATCTCTTAGGGCACTGCTACACTTATGCTTACGCTATTTTGTGATTAGCAGCTGTGTAGCGTTTCAGCTTTTTCGCCTGTATCTGGTGTTTTACCAAGGTACTACGCATGCACAATTACTGCATTATCCATCCGTGCACACACCAAGCTGTGCTTGTATCTGAGCACTCTTGGGGCGCTTTTGACTAATTTGGCGCCGTTGGCTACGATCGCCAAAAAAATCGGCAGGCCTAACTCCTAACTCGATTGCTTTGAAAGTGCAATAGTTAGGTATTGCTTTCAGGAGAGAAAAATGGCATTCCAACTAACGTTAAGGAAGTAATAATCGAAATTGCAATTAATATCCCTAGCTCCCAAGTCCGGCTACTAGGCCTACCAGGACTGCCGACTTTACGCAGGCTTGCTGCAACTTGGAAGCTATCGATAGACAGCTAAGATACGATTGCAATTCCAAAGCATTGCATTGACATATGAACTGTCCTTTATCTATTAGTTTGATGGCAATACTTTGAAAATATTGAAGCTATCATCAAATCGCGTGCGATTGGCGAATCCTCATCCCTGGAGGATCAGGAGGCAGGACGCAGGAGGGTTGCGTGCGAACGTCTGCCTATCTCGTTCACTAACCTGTGCGGGTAGACGTATTCGTGCCTCGACGCGCGCGGCGGATGGTTGTGATGCGTTTCATGCGTCTCGTGCGCGTGCGTGTGCGGCGAGAGAGGGTGAGGGGGTGCGCGGGCGGTAGGCCAGCCTACACTCTACGTTTTCTTACCTATGGCGGGTTGTAGGCTTGGCTATCTTGTTCACTAACCTGTGCGGGTAGACGTGTTCGTGCCTCGGCGCACGCGGCGGATGGTGGTGATGCGTTTCGTGCGGCGCGTGTGCGTCGTGCGTCTCATGCGCGTGCGCGTGCGGCGAGAGAGGGAGAGGGTTGTGCGCGGGGGGATCCGGCGGTCGGTGCGGCGCCGGCGCGGGCGGCGGGGGCGGTACTTCGCTGCACGCTGTAAGTGAATTACGTTTTCTAAAACTTCTTTAGAACCCTTTTATTCCTTACTAACCTTACTGCCGTACTCAGAGACGTCAATTCAAGTTAATCCTTCTTTAAGACTCATGCCGTCCTTTTCCATTTCATTGACAAAGTAAAGGACAGAACTAGACTTAATTGTAGATTAAATTTAATTGACGTCTCTGAGAGCGGCAGTTAGTGTCAAAACTAAGTCCAAAGATAAAATGTACCCTCATTTTGGCAAACAGAAATTAATACAGTAATATGACGTTTCCACTTGGCAATACGTAGGTATTCGGACTTGATTCCAATGAGCACTGTGTAAAAATTTTAAGTTTAGTCACTCTCTTTCTATCCTAATCAAACGAAAAGAAACAATAATTTAGAAACGTCAGATTAAGTGATGCGATTTCTTACGTATTTTACAAGATTTTGCGTGTTTTCGTATTTTACAACTTTAGTTGTAATCGAATGACATCCCTACTAAACTGTCTATAGATTCTGTAATTTCCCTAGATACTGACAGCTGTTTTGTCTGATGTTTCTAAATTAATATTAGTTTGTTTTGCAAAGAAAGAGAGAGGCTGAACTAAAATGTAATGTTAGGCAGGGCACATTAGAATCGAGCCCAGTGTTGCCTGTCTCAAAAATGACTGAGACGGTTACATTTTACCAGCTTTGATGAACTACACTGAGGATAAAGGCCGTACGCCATTCTATTTAACTTACTTCAACTGACACTTCAAGCAACCGCATGTTATCCTTACTACTGCTCAACAACACAGGGTCTGTAGCCAAATAGCAATCGTTCTGGAGCGACTTCGCTATCGCAAATGAAATGTCAAAATATATGTATGCAAAAGTCACGTGATGTTTGGATGGCTTATATACATTTTGTTAGCGATGACGAACTTAGCTTGACAATAAATTGCCACTTGGCTAAGGGCCTAGGACAATTTATAACGTCTAAGTTTAAGCGACAATGTAAACGCATAAATTGGATACAAGGTCGACCAAAACCCAAGCTATACCGGCAAGGTACACCTATATACACCTTACCTACTTGGGTCTGGTTAAATAAACTTACCCAATGGATCTAGCGAGTGTAAATCGGCGTCTGATAGAGGCACATGCGAGTCAGTCGTACCATTTTCTATGATTTCTTCTATGACCACTGTTGAATGATTCTGAAAAACAAAAAGTTTGTTATTTGATAGCATTTGCTTTAGCATCGCAGATTTTTATAATGTAGTAAAAAACGAAATTACTAGTAGTGGTACCAATTTTACATCTCCCATGTTCTCAAGATAAGTCTGTTCTTCGAATGGATTTAATGACTGATATCATAATTGCAAATTATAACTTTAT
The DNA here is from genome assembly GCA_949316185.1 of Pyrausta nigrata. Lineage (NCBI taxonomy): Eukaryota > Metazoa > Arthropoda > Insecta > Lepidoptera > Crambidae > Pyrausta > Pyrausta nigrata. The sequence goes on from OX438937.1 coordinate 2,959,165, forward strand.
TTAAAGTAAGTCATAGAAGTCATTTATTTCTGCATGTAAACCCTGTGGGCACTTACACACGTCCCAATATAGTTTTAAGCCCTACCACTGCTTCGGGACAAATTGTGGGCTAGTGCTGAGAAGAAGCAGCTTTGCCAGTCTAGGAAAACTGGTAAAACTATTGCGATATGAAATGAACTCAAGTTTTCTCATCCAGCACGTAACCTAATACAGGCGATTTCTCTCGAAAGTGGCAAAATGCCAATCTATACATTTTTTTAAATCAAAATTTCTTTAAAAAAAACTCCAAAAAATAACAGATAATAAATTGGAAATAGGTTTCTTGTATAACTTCGTAGAACAGTTAGGTAATTTAAATATTTTTTTTTACTTTTTAGTTTAAATTTGTTTATAAAATTTTAAGTTTTAATTAGCACTCTAGTCAGTTTTGAAGTCGTTTTTTTTTTTTTAAATATATATTTTTTCTATTTTTTGTTGAAATTTAGTGTAAGGTGCAACATGGGTAGACCTACTAAACGCGCTGTTCAAATGTGACAGCGTCATTTGGAAGAAAGTAGTAACGAGAAGATAGACCGTTTAAAGAAGAACAGTTAAAGATTTGCCAATAGCATTTTAAATTTAGTTTGTTGTATATCGTATCATGAATTCCCTATACAAATTATTTTGGGGATAAAAACTGTTCTATGTCCTTTCTCGGTACTCAAACTATCAAATCCATTGTTTCAGCGGTAAGAGTTGATTGATTTCTTGCAGTAATTATATATTTCTTGGATTAGGAGGGGGGGGGGGGGGGGGGGCGAAAGAGGAGGGAGCTGCGCCTTTGACTTTGTTTTGTTAGCATCCTATACAGTACCTGACAAAACATCTGGTGTTTCAATTACTAAACTCCTAATTTTTAAGGAGTTCCACCATCAGCTCAACTCCACATAATGACTATCAGACATAACAACATGTCAACATTAAGATACTAGTACGAAAACCTCGGTTTCCCTCGATTACACCAAGATCCCATCATCAGATCTCGACTTGGCCAAAATGGGACCAACTAGAAGGTATAGCCTCTAGGTAAACATTTTTTTTTCAATCGGTCCACAACTGACTGAGTTATGCGGTAACGTAGCCACAAAAAAATCATACAGTCGAATTGATAACCTCCTCCTTTTTTTTTGAAGTCGGTTAAAAATTATGAATTATGAGATATTTTGGTTTTCATCATCAATAACAATCTTTTAAAAATCACATTTATGTAAAGAAAAAGTGAATTTATTGGCAAAATGTGTTGAGGAAAAAGCGAAGGGATTTTGATCGAAATTTTATTAAACAAAATTAGTGACATCTCGTCTAATTACTATTTAAAAAAAACTTAGTACCAGGTTTAAACCAGGACCAAATATAAGCCGACCAATCAGAAAAGCGTTTCTCTATTAGGTAATGTCACGAATGTGTCATTCATTTCTATTTTGTAAGCTAATATTTTGCCTTGGCTTAAACCTTGTACTAAGTTTTTTGTAATGAGGCCGTATATGTTACGTGCTCGATGTGTTTTCTCTACATACCTGGTTATTATTGTCAGTGTCAGACGCGTGCCCTGAAGACAGCCCATCCTCAACCACCGGCAGGTGCGTCACCACCACGCGCGCCGACTCCAGCTGCATTGCATTTGCTGTGGACAAAACTCTTTATTTAAAACGTTTGTCCGGTGTACGTAACTTGACTCGTAGCCGTCCCTATTACTCATGCTATAGCCCGACCGCCTCACTGAGTCCTCGCCTGCGGGGAAAAGGGGTACGGGGGTAGACGAGAACGAATACCATAAGCGATGCGGCAGGCGCTTGCGATTTGATTGGGTGATTTGAATTTTGAAATTTCCGCGTCCTTGTACCTCGCAGGCTAGGACTCAGTTAGACAGTTGGATTATAGGGAGACAGTGCGAGCGAACGCTAGCGGATAGCTAGACTAACGGCTAGAGCCGATACTACCGAAAATACGCACAAGACTTATAAATATAAATAAATAAATAAATTATTTCAACAAACACACCAATTACCTAGCCTGAAACTAAGCGTGAGCTTGTGCTTTGGTAACTAGGATAACGGATAGAAATACTTAAATATATATAAACACAAATGCTCGTGCTCATCACACAAACATTTGCCCCTTGCGGGATTCGAACCCGCAACCGCCTGGTTTAGAAGTCCGGTGCGCGAACGACTACACCAAGACGGTCGTCAAAGTTATAAAGTAAGACCTCTTACACTGCACCGGGGAATAAAATTACCAACCGGACACTACTGAAGGATTAAATTGTAATAACACTTGTGACAGGAGCTGTACTCCGATCGACAATGGTCGTATTTTCGACTGTAGGTGTCCTTCATGAAAGCATGAGCTAGTGCGAGCAAGCGTGATGGCAAATCGGATGTCGTCATCCGAAGTACGGACTCAGACGATACAGTATCGGGTTACAGTTTCTTTAAACTACCACTGGTGTCTCGTCTTTCAATTTCGACAAAACATTAATGACTTCACACCGTACAGCCACTATAACTAACTAACTAACTTATAGTACATAACGACTGTACGTTTTGCCTGTGACGATGATTGGTGAAACCCGTTTCAGAACGTCAGGAAAATTATCGGTAAATGATGTTTTACCTACTATACGTCGCGATAATCCCCGTTTTAATGTGTTGTCATGATGCAACGCGAAAGTTTAAGAGTGATTAGATAAACGAAAAGTTCCAGAATCACCCCTATTACTACTGCTAAGATGTCACAGTGTTAAGCTTGACGAACAGTTTAAGACAAAATATGCTCGATCGCTTGCGTTGAAAAAGTTCATTTTTATGATAGGAATACAATTGTGAGAGTTTTAAACCTATATTATCAGAAACTTCAGGACATCGGTAAAGATAATCGGTAAGATACTTTTAAACTTAAGTTTTAATTGTATTTCGCTTTATTTTTGTTTACCCACAGGCATCCGCTGAAAACCAGTATCGTGGTACGCCCCCCGCTGCCATGACTAATGCTGAGCGGATGCCTTTTCGGTAGGTCGCTCTTAGAATGTGCCATGCTTTTGTAACAACCTTAACTTTGATCGCCGAATAAATATGTATTCTTTCTTTCTTTCTTTTCTTTATATATAATGTATATTAATTATGGTTCTCGAAACACGATAAGGGGTATTTAATTATATAGAAAATCCTCTTGCATTTTGTCTAACTAAACGGTTTGCTAGTGATAAAATTTCGGAGGTTTCTCTTTCATTCTTTCTCAGTAGGTATGTACATAAAGACGAAAAGTACTTATGGCAACACATTTTTGATTTGTTTAAATTTTCCTTTACGAAATTGCCGAAAACCCATTTTCATGTGTGAATTCTGTGCAGCGACGACGCAATGGGACAGTTGGGCCTTAATAAACATTTCAACTCAACAGCACCCGCTCCCGCTCAATCTTGTGGGCGCGCGCAGACTCTGACTTTCAATGAAGCTGTCTAGTATAAGCTACCTTTCATCTCTGCGAGATCGTTCTTCATAATTATAATCGACAGACCGCTGCCGCTATCGCTAGTGTCTGACGACGGCTGTCTAGTTCTATAGCTTACCTTTCATCTCAGCAAGATCGTTCTCCATGATCATAAGCGACAGATCGCTGCCGCTGTCGCTAGTGTCAGACGACAGCGCGAACGGCACCCTCTCCCGCTCCCGCTCCCGCTCGCGCTTGTGCGGGGGTGCTGGAGACGCGGACCCGCTCCACGCGGCGCCCACGCTCAGTTCGGACACGTTCGGCTCCGGGTACCGGGAGACTGATCTTTGTTGCTGTAAAGGAAATGTTATTTGTGAGTAAATAATAGATCTGGTACAGATAACTTATTATAATGTACAGTCGGTTACCCATTTAAACTATAAAAGCAGCTCTTAATACATAGAAAATAGAAACGGTCTTAAGGTCAAAGTGGGGTAGTCTGATGTGCGGCCGTGTTTATCTACATCTTCGAGCATCATTTAACTATTATCATCTATTATGAACGAAAGAAGTAAAAAGATCATACTAAAGTTATCCTAGTCGCCATAGCACAAGCTAATTAGATTGTTGATGAAGATTGTTGAAACAATTTATTATAATTAAATAAAACAACGCACAAGCTCACAACAAGATGGCTACGTAGTATCAACAAGACCTGTTGCTGCGCAAGTTTATAGAAAACAACTAAACAACATTGACTTAAATTGTGCTTTTTTGCTAGGCAAATGAGACAACGTGACATAAGAGTCCTACGGCTTACGGACCCACTACTGAGAGGCCATTTTTAGTAGCCATCTTCAAATTTCTGAGAAGTCAACCAGTAGTAGAGCGACGAACTCACCTGGAGCCCCAAAAAGTTGGTGTGATTGTTCGCTGTGTGCGGCGAGTCCAACGTGTCCGTGACGTGTGGCCATTCGGACTCGCTGCCGGCGTCGAGGCCATTTTCCGACGGACAGTCTTGAGTCTGTCGCCGGAGTTCGTAGTCCAAGTCCTGTACGAGAGACTTTTTGGATGTTAGTCATTCTATGAAGCAACTAAGTAGTATAGTTATTTTTTAACGCTAGGCAAATGAGAAAACGTATCAGAAGAAACCAACGGCATTCGAAACTAAATGTTTCCTTCTTGACCACGGATTTACGAGACCCTTCTTGATGCCTATGTACGAGAAACGAGAAGCACAATCAGGAAGGCGCGCGTTGAAAAAGTTTTACGATACTTATAAGAATTCGATTGTGAGAGTACCAGAACAAATCTGTATTACCATAAACTTCAGGACCGATGTCCTGAAGTTATCCATAATTATCATACCGATGTATGATAATTATGGATCTCGAAACACGATTAGTAGAGGAATTGTGTTTGATAGAAAATCCTTCTGAAGTTTGGTCATCTTGGCTCTCTATAAAAATCAAATCAAATCAAAATGTTTTTTATTCATCAACAAGTTTTACAAAAACACAACCAAAGGCTGGGACCTACCTAGTGAGTATATAGCAATACTTGTGGCAGGAGGACCCGCTCTTTTAAACAATAGTTATTCTAAACAACAGTTAAAGCTTGTTTCTAAATCAAGTTACCAAATTAAGTATATAAGTACAAAAACCAGTTACACTAAAGGTGTATGTGTGTGTGTGTGTGTGTGTGTGTGTGTGTGTGTGTGTGTGTGTGTGTGTGTGTGTGTGTTTGTGTTTGTGTGTGTGTGTTTTTGTGTGTTTGTGTGTGGTGTTTGTGTGTGTGTGCGCGTGTGCGTGTGTGTGTATGTGTGTGTGTCTGTGTCTGTGTTTGTTTAGTAGCCCTTCGATTTACATCTTTGCATGTTTAATATGTTTGCTGGTGCTAAAATTTCGGAGCCTTTCTTTTATTCTCTTCCTCAATGCACAAGAAAAAAACTATGTAAATACATTTTTGTTCTGTTTACATTTTCATTCACGAAATTACCTAAAACCTGTATTCGAAATCAGCGCAGCGACGACGCAATGGAACGATGGGGCCTTAATGCCGACCACACCTTTATCTTGGGTTGTAACTTTCAGATGAAAACCTATCAACTTTAGCCACACCCTCATAAACTCTCGACAGCATGATAACATTGTGTTCCTACACACCTCCCACCAAAGTTTATGTTCATTGTTTTGCGTGTTAAAAACCTGGCTGCAATCTCTGGCTTTAAAAATAAGTCGACGTTACAAAAAGATGTGCCATCTCATTCCGTGTTAGGGTAAACAAGGATAGCAATAAAAATAAAGGCAGTGTTTTTTTATAAGTTTGTTTTGTTTGTACAGTTGAGATATTTTGTCAGATTTAGATAACTTGATACGGGGTCCACTGTACAAGTGTACATGGCGCCAAATCCAAAATCTTTTTTCTGTTGGCATCTTACGGAGCAGGACAGACATCTATAATACATCTATTATTAAGCAGAATTCGCTATGGCTATCGAAATGTCAAAATATGTATGCAAAAGTTACATGATGTTTTGATGGCTTATATCGGTTTCATACATTTTGTTAGCGATACCGAACTTCATTGTAGAATATTTGTTTAAAGGCCTAACTTTTATTTAACTGTCATAAAAGCGTAATAATTTTTTTAACTTAAGCAATTATTTTTGCAAGTTTTTACGACATTAAATAACGTCCTCCGTAGCTCAGTTGGTAAGAGCATTCGCCCGGTTAGCGAAGGGACGTGTGTTCGAGTCCAACCGGATGACACAGTCGATTAATTTTTGTGAGCGAAATTGAATTTGATTTCGTAAAAACTTGCAAAATAATTGCTTAAGTTATAAAAATAATTATAAGTTAAGCTGATTTCATCTTAAATAATGGTCAAATATTTGTAAAAATATTTCCATCGGATACATGCGGGTACACTCCCCAAGTATTGATGAAATCAAACGCCGGCTCATTGGCGTAGCAAGCTCTTACAAAAATTCGTCGATTGATTAACGTCCTCCGTAGCTCAGTTAGTAAGAGCATTCGCCCGGATAGCGATGGGACGTGGGTTCGATTCCCACCGGATGACACAGTCATTTAATTTTTGTGAGCGTAATTGAATTTAATGTCATTAAAGTGATTGAGTCATAAAAAATCCAAAAAAAACTGTTACTGTCAGGGGCGAGTAAAAGTAAAAGTACCTAGGTGACCTACAACCCAAAAATCTTCCTGTACCAATTTTCAACTTAAACCCTACAAAAATAGAGGTCACTACCGACTGAAAAATTAAACTTTTTGCGGCAAGTTGACAAGCTTAACTGTATAAGTAATGGCAGTTAGCCCAACCAACCTGAAAATTAACAATCTCGTCGTTACTGTTCAGTTGCCCGTGGCCCGTGACGGCGGGACATCTGAAGAACTCTTCTAATACTTTTCTAGTTTCCGAAAACTCGTACAAATAGTCAAAAGCGGCGGAGCCCGACGGCGGCGAAATGTCTCTGCTCTCTGTTACTACCCTCTGAAAGAAAAAAAAATTACGTCAATAAAGTTAAAAAAAAAACCTCAATGCCAACAATGAGTTATTTTCCTAGTGTCAAAAATCAGTACTTAAAAATCCGCCAGATGGCGTTGAACAACCTAAATCAGGTAGATTTTTATTTATGAAACAGGCTGGTTTTTGCATTTATTATGTTATTTTTAATGATTAGCATGTCTTAGATTCACGCGTACTGCCAGGTATTTTTATAACAATTTAGTGATAATCAAGACGATTTTTCCACTAAATTTTATTTCTAAGTTCTGCATTTTGAAACTTGCTATTTTTTATCGTAAGTACTTCCAGTACATGTCTGTACACATAATATTACAATAATTTGTTTTCGTATTACGCTCAATGATTTCGATGCAATATTTATAAAACTTAGATGAATAGCGCCATCTATCAACATAAAATAAAACTAAAATTTTGAGCTGTCAGAAAAATCCCTCATTATCTAGTTCCAAACTAAGGGTCGAAGGTAAGACGACCGTCTTGGTGTAGTTGTTCGCGCACCGGACTTCTAAACCAGGCGGTTGCGGGTTCGAATCCCTCAAGGGGCAAATGTTTGTGTGATGAGTTCGAGCATTTGTACCTAAGTCATGGATGTATAAACGTATATAAGTATATCTATCCGTTATCCTAGTCACCGTCGCACAAGCTCACGCTTAGTTTGGGGCTAGGTAATTTGTGTGTTTGTTGAAACAATTTATTTATTTATTATTAAGGGTGAGCTTGTGATATACATATTTATTTATTCAATGTGATATGTTACCAAGTACTAGGAATTAACTAGGGACGTATTTAAAAGCGAATTTATAACAACTATTATTAATAGAACCTACTCCGTAATCGAAAATAAATAACAATCGCGTATTCATACTAAAATATGTGGTACCTCCACGACTATAGTATGAAAACGCGATATTTTTTTTAGAATTAGAAGTTTTTTTGCGTGTATTTCGAAGCCGCCGCCACTAAGAAAAATATTTTTAAGTCATTTTTTCGTGATTTCAGATTGGTCTACACGTTGTATAATATTTGGTAACAAAATGTTACTCGGCCTGATCTCTTATGCAATATCTTTATTTCATTTAGAAGGAATACAATATGGCGACCAATATAAACGACAAATGATTATAAGTATAAAATTTTTACTCCTCCGAATAACGATTCGACATTCGAATTCCTTAATGTTCTATTGTTACTCGAATATCGATTACAGCATTATTAAAAGCTTTAGCTAAACCGAGCCGAGGGTAACCAAGGTCAAGGGCAGAGAATGGGGTTGGTAATTTATTCCGAAATAATGTCAAAGTCGTGCAAACAACGTTCAGGTTTTTTATATTTAAGTGCTCTAAAGTTTTTTATTTCTTTGTTACGACAACCTATATGGTTCAATACGGCGTAGGTACTAGAACCTGAGCATGTGAGCAGAGTAAGTATATTATAACTTATATTCACAGATAAAATTTTAGGGTAATAAATATATTAGTAGGCCTCCCGCCTAACTCGATTTGCGTTTAAACGACATGACAGTAGTTAAGTAGGTAATACCCGTCGCTTTCAGGAAAGCAAAATTAATTTTCAAAGTAACGCCGGACACCAATGAAAGTTTTAAAAATTATGAGAATGTCAATTGATTAGGGGAGGTCAGCTCAAAGCGGCCACAGAAGGCAAAGCGTGACGATTTTTAAATATTTTGTAGTTTCCTTAAAACAATGTGAGGTAATTCCAGCCTGTTTTGATGTAAACCATGCATAGCTCATTACTTTTATCTAATGTGCCTTGTCACTAATTTATTAGACTATGCTTGTGTATTATTTGCTTAAAAATTTAATGCAAAATATGACAGCAACAGCAGTTAATTTTTAAAAATAAAGTACACGAAAAGGGCAAAGCGGCCAAATGACCGTTTTGCCCTTAAATAAATGTGTAATACTTTGTATTATAATATAGTTATTACTGTTGTTATTATTTTTAAGATTGAAGCAATAAAGATGTGTTTTGTTTAGATGGTCAACAATTATAAAAGAAAAACTACCCAAGGATCATGGGGCGAAAGTACAATTGTGCAAGCAATCAATGACGTAAAGGAACAACAAGGCTAAATTATATCTATAGCAATTTAATTTTTAGCATTTTTTGTTTTTTTATAACGTTTGAAAACATATTTTAGTTATTAATAATACAGATTAAAAGCGCCAATAATTTTAAGAGTTTAAATGTGAACTTCACACCAAATTCACCACCGTTTTATAAAAAATACTTGTCGATTTAAAACTGTGATTGGCAATCTTCTTTTTTCGAACACTACCTTTTTTTGTCAAAAAATTAACATTTCTCATTCACTACTGGACTGGCCGCTTTGCCCTTACCCCCATGGCCGCTTTGGGCGGCATCTTGGGCAAAGCGGTTTATTGCCACCTTTTCTTAATTTACGTATCATATATGTATTTTTAAACTTTTTGCAAATTTGGATTGCGCACAATGCAGAACAAATATTTTATCCACCTATTAGTACAAAAATCTTTTCGAAAATCATTTTATTCAATAGGTTTTTTACATCTCAAAGTAAAGGTGGCCGCTTTGAGCTGACCTCCCCTATTCATTGATTTGGAATTGCAATCATACGGTAATAGCTTTCAAATTAGGCGGTAAATCTGCAGGTTGTTTAAGAGCTTGAAATGTAACGTATAAGGTAGAATTTTAATATAATTTCGTATAAACTTGCAAAATAATTGCTTACGTTATAAAAATAAATATAAAGTAGAGTTGCAAAACTAACGATAGTTACGGTATACATAGTTTACGTCGAAAATTAGTGAGAAAAGTAGTCGATAGTGCTATCGATAGTACCTATCGGTACTATTGTAATGCCCTGTATCAACTATCAATACTATTAATAATGACGTTAACTATCGATAGTTTAGCGATAGTCGACTATCTATAGGCAACACTAGTACGAAGCCTTTGGATGAAGAAACTAAGCAAATTACTCCAATCCAACACGTCATAATTATGCACTTGTATTTGAGTTTTTAAAATTAAATGACTCTAAGTAAAACAGTCACTTACCTGAGGAAATCCCGGTCTTGGCGACCTGGTGGTTGTTTTTTGAGCTACGCCGTACCTCCGCGGCGACCCTTCGTATTCAGCTATAGGCAGTTCTCCTATCACTCTAGTAACCCTGTTCTTGTCCTCGTCTCCTGACAGCCACACCCCTGAGGGACTGGCGTCACTTAACCTCACGTCTTCCCTCGATGGAGTCGACTCACTCCCCCCATCACAACTCAGTTCACTCTTATTGTTCAACATATCACTATCACCGTTTTTCATATTGTCTATAGTCCTTCTAACACTCATATCTATCTCATCATCACTAGCGTCCGGTTCCGTCCTCAAACCTAGGGACACAGAATTCAATATCACTGAAAAGAAAAGAAAAAGAAAAAAAGGTTTTGTGAATAACAATGGTTAATGGGGAAGGATGGAAAGAGGTTAAACAGACAGCATATCATCGTCATTAGAAGTATTTAACTGCTTCTAAATATTATATAATGACAATGATGTACTGTCTCATGAAATAGTAAAAATAGAAGTGGGAAAAGCAAAGACAATGAACATGAAGCATGTAGAAAGAATATCAGAATCATTTAAAGAATAGTAAATAAAAATCCACGATCAGTAGATGAATTAGTTCGAACCTAATGAATTTAAATAACTGAACCAATTGTAAAGGAAGATACAGAAATAGGATTATGCTAAGTTACTTCAGTCAGACAAGGGACGTTTATTTTTAGCTTCAGCAAATACACAATTAATTGTACAACTTCTGAGCGAACTGTCTTAAGGTGAAAATAAATAAAAAGAAAGACAATCACCTTTCCAATCGTCGTTATCATCAAGGACAACCACTTCTCCATCGGCTACGACAGCTATTGGACTACTTTTGGTACTGACGTCTGTCGTCTTGTGAGGGTCTAGTATTGGTGAACTGTTTTTAGGAATCCCCATGGTGTTAGGTTCTATTATGGGTTCCCTCTCCCCATTCGTGTAAGAGGGCGATGTATGTCTGGACACCATCTTTTTCGGTTCACTGTTTATCCTGTGTAATGGGATCTGAAACACAACAAATGTTTTTGTTCTTCTGTAAAAAAAACTTCATCTACATACGAGTAGCCTTTTCGGTCTCCTAATCTATGATAAGTACAGCTTAAGTATTTTAGTAGAAATCACTTAAAGATTTGCTGGGTGTGCTATTTGATACGTTGCATTTAGCCGGCGTACTCTATTATATTTCTTAATTTCAGGGTCATAAAATAAATAGAGCGGCATGAAGCTAAGAGTTGTTAAGAGCCGCATGAAGCCCTTTCATGCACCTTGCGCGAGAACCTATGACCAGATGATGACCATGGTTTTACAGTCATGGTACTTATTGGAACGGTCCTGCACCTCTCCGATCTTTTTTGAAGTCTGAAGAAGTGAGAGTAAGCTCTCTTTACAATGTCCGTACAGACATCGATCCGTCCTGTCATCCTACTCATTCAACGCGACTTTGTGGATACGGATCCCACATACCAGCACAAGCGGGAAAGAACTAAACTAAGACTAGAACCGAACTTCTTACAGAGTAGAGCTTCTCCCGGACCAGAGATCTTACTTCAAATAACGATGTCTGTATTTTCGAGTCTTGCCATCTTGCTCGTTCGCGCTGTCATGCTGGCATGAGTGAAGGGGATGGCTACAGTCGAAAATACGGAGACCGTCAGCTAGAGCGTGGCTGTAGTAAAGCCTCAGCTGTGTGTGCGATTTTTCTCTTACCATTAGTTTAAATATAACGTTACCTCATTAGTAATATTTTCCGTCGCGTAGTCGACGGTGTCCTTATTCAAGGAGCGAACCTTGTTCCTCATGTTGTGTTTGTGCGTGGCGTTGTGGCGCAGCTTGCGGACAGCCTTAGTCCGGCTCTGGGAGTATATCTCACGTCCTCCCGCTATTTCTATTATCCTGGTAGAAGATAATGACTTGTTACATGCCTTGGATTGAAAACGAATGAAAAGCGCTAAAGGCTAATATAACTCTCTTCAAGATTTTCTTCCGCACCTGTCACGGAATTCCCCAAAAATCTCCACCGCGGACTTAAATCGTATTTTAAAATCGCTACCGATTATTTAATGTACTGCGTGCTTTGAAGGCATTGTCCTACATAAGCGATTAACGCGGCAATGTGACGCGACGCGACGCGTTACGATAATATTAAACAGTAGCTGTACTTATACGTGGACTACGTACGTACGACGCTGTATGGATTTGTAAGGGTCGCATAGCGTCGCATCGCATCGCATCTTGTCGTTTACCTAGAACAACGGGTAAGACTGCTGCGGTTTCGATTCCGTGGCAGACGCGGGTGAAAATCGCACCGTGAGTTCTTAGCCTAAAATGTTAATCATGTGAACTTTAACCAACTATTACGGCTCTCAGAGTTGATAGCATCTTATTTTATTTCTCAATGATGTGACTTCTTCTCAATACTGTAATTTGAATGTAAAATTGGTTTGATACTGTAAATAGTTAAGGGTATAGATGTTCCGGTCCTTACCTAGAATCTCTGAGTTTGTAGGTGCCGCCTTTGGAGTTAAGGATGACCAGCTGGCCCTCCCCTCTCTCCTCGTCCGAGGAGACGTTGTTGACATTGTTGTCTCGCTCCCTCTCGCGCCCCTCCAGCGTGGAGCTCAGTCTGTGGAGAAAGAGACGGTTATAATGCACCTGTTGCTTGGTATTGAATAACTGTCTTCTTATGTGAGGTTAGGGGATCTACTGTCGAGTATGATATTGCTAAGAATTTGGAAGCATTGCTCATCAAGTGGTAAACCGCGGCCCTTTTAGTGGCGGAACAGAATCTGAATAAAGAATAGTACATACAAAGACAAAAGGCAAAATTCGGCAAAATCGTTTAAATAAATAGCGAATCGTGCTACGGTACAATAAAGTGCAAGTTCAGATCGCGAAGCGCATATGTGGTCTACCGTTATATTTCAAAGTAGTCTAGAGGCGATACTTTAATCTAATGCTAGACTTGGTATTTAACTTGCCTATATGATCTAACGTGCTTCAGCATAATATAATATCATGCATCATCAAAGATTATAAGAGTAATCTCTTATTGTGCAACTGTAACATCTAATAATAGTGAAGTTAACCTAAGTATCTAAGAATTCCTACATTTATTACTTTTCTGAAAACAATAATAAAAACTAAGACAACACTACCTGTTTTCATGACTAAAACAGCACACACAGGACAAAGAACGTGAGAAAAACAATATAATATGGCGAAACAATGCGGAATAAGTTCTTCATTATACTGAAGTTTATTAAAATAAAACGAGAGCTTCGTGTACAAGCGAACGCAGAAATATGTTGATTGCTATGATATTTTATATTAGGTTTACTTAAAAACTGGTGTACAGTCACCAACAATGAGATGTATTCAAAAAAGTTTTTATGCCATCGTAATAAGGTCTCAAATTGAATGCAGATATATATATATACATATTGATGCTCGTGACTGTACCTATTAGGCGAGTGTACGTACAATTAACTTACATAAGCAAGATTACAATCATGTCACCAAGAGCAAGAATTGTATTGTAAAACAGAAATGAATCAGCGTATTTACGCTGATTGTATTATATGTAACTGATCGTAAATACCTAATAAAATAGCTTAAATGAGTACCTTGCTGAATATAAAACTTTCGTTACTCCGTGGAGCAACGTACTGAAATTTTTTTATCGATAATTTTCGAAGCTTCGGTAATTAAATGTGATAAGTAATGATTTTACGTAATAACATGATCGGTTCCATCCAAGAGATTTAATTTGTATTCCACTAATAAAACCTCAGATCTTTAATAGAATCCAATAAAGTAATTGGAATTATAAATTATAGTCCAATATACTAATCAATTTTCTTCCCAATCAACTCGTAATAGTACGAGTATTTCCTCAATAAATAGCATCAGAGTAAAAAGAATAACGTAAAAGAGGCCGTAGCAATAATAGCATTTATCCAATATATTTTTTTAATAAGATCCTCTAAAAAACTATTTTTTCTTATTGACGGCATCTGGTCTCAGGCAGTCAAAAACCGTGTCATTTAAAACAAGGAGTATCATGCTTAAGACATAAGTTCGTAGCCGACCACATGCGGCAGCAGCAAACGACGTGTCGACGCGAAACTACTGGTCCGTGTGTATTTCTATAAAATACCATTCGCAGCTAGCGACACGAAGCTTGCATATAAATACATAGAAACCAGAAGTGTCGTGGCGATATGTCGTCTGCAGCTGCCGCGTGTGGTCGGCTACGAACTTATACCTTTATTGATGTAGTTGCTTTACTTGCGTACATTCTCTTAAGTCTGTCTCAGTACAAAAACTGTAAAGATTTTATAGTGTATTAATAATCATAGCTTCTTCTAGTATCATCAAAATGTCGGTAATCATTTATAGCACGATTGGTTTCGTCACTTAACTAAAAGTCACTTCGTGAGCAGCGATTATACTTTGTGATTTACATGTCCTACTAGCCGAACTTTGACTACAGCGGCCAATTTCAACAAAAGATTAGCCATTCGTAATCCAAGATTCAAATCAATCCCTGCTATTTGCGTATTCATTGAAAGGTACACGGTAGTCGGTAGCCATGGCTGCCAGTGTCAAAATACGTGTTCAATGTATACGCAAACAACTGAGATTGACTTAAGTCTTCTCGGATCGGTTTCAAATGACGGGCGTAAGTTGTCGATTTCTGCGATTTGTTTAACATCTTGGGAGCTTTACTTCGGTTTCTCCTATCCTGGACCTTACAACCAAATTAGCTAAATCCATGTTGTTATATTCGACTTTTATCCCAAGTCGCCTGTGTCGCAAGGATCTGTCCCCATCTGCTTTTAGGCAAACTTCGGTTGTTTTTTCAGAAAGTTAATATTGAAGAAGTTGACACCAAGTTTGTTGCTTGTGTAATTAATTATGTCCAAGCTTTAATGAAGTCCCGAAGGATTACTTGGTAAAGGAATTTCGGAGGGGGTTTTACGCTAAGTCACTTTAAGCCAAATTATAATAGATTACGTTCATATCCTTTAATCCCCATTAGGGCATTAATTTTAAATTTTCTAGTTGAACGTTCAGTTTCTTTTTTTATATACATAATAATAGGGTGTAGGTATGTAGGAAACATGGTTGGTTAAAAACATGCGTATGCCAAAAACTAAAATAAAGCTTTCGTTAAATCAAATGGTTTTTCCAATAATTTTATAGCTATTTTATCAGTTAGGAATATTAACCAGTTTACCCACCCATCAAAATTCTTAAATAAATAATATATTTGGGATCTACTAGATTCTCTTACTCTCTGATAATGGTGCTGTACATTCTAGGAGCGACCCTTGGGGTATAGCCGCATGATGCACTCGCCGTCTTCAGGGGCCTTGACGATGTCTCTGTCTCTCATGCCAGCATGACAACGCGAAAGAGCGTGACGGCTAGACTCCAAAATCGTCGTCAGTGCTGAGCCTAGAATTCTGATATATTGATCTGTAGGTATCTATTATTTTATGTGTCACGTGCTCGCACGTCGTCCAAGTGCTTGAATGTCTTTGTATGCTGCTCCTGGCTCACCTATCGTGTAGGTGCTGCATGATCTTGGGGCGGCACTTGGGCAAGAGCCGCGTATGCACCACTGGTGATATGTGTGCACGTCATCCAGGTGCTTGAATGACTTTGTAAGCTGCTCCAGGTTCACCTATCGTGTTGGTGCTGCATGTTCTTGGGGCGGCACTTGGGGAAGAGTCCCGTATCCACCACTGGTCAACGCGTCGTCGTTGTTATTCGTAGAATTCAGATATATTGAATTCTAGATACTTATCATTATGTGTCATGTTCGCACGTCGTCCAAGGTCTTGAATGATTTTGTATGCTTCTCCTAGCTCACCTATCGTGTTGTTGCTGCATGTTTTTAGGGCGTCACTTGGGAAAGAGCCGGTTATCCATCATTGTAACGTTGGTGTTGGGCGTAAAATTCTGATATATTGATCTCAGATACCTATCATTATATGTCATGGATGTACGTCGTCCAAGGTGCTTGAATGACTTTGTATGCTTGTCCTGGCTCACCTATCGTGTTGGTGCTGCATGTTCTTGGGGCGGCACTTGGGGAAGAGCCGCGTGATGCGCTCGCCGACGTCCGAGCCGGGCGTGGAGTCGCCCGCGCCGTCCGCCCGCAGCGCGGCCGCGCTCATGACGACGCCACGGTCACGCCCCAATGGCTCCTAAGACAAATGATATGGAGTTATAATCTACTCATGCACGGTTTGATGGTCGAAATAAATATAATAGTTCAAATAAATAAAAAACTGCAATCGTATATGCAAACAAAAATCCTGAAATTCAGATTCCTAAGGTTCGGTGCTTATTGAGATGTTTTCGATAGAATAACTATGAACGTATGTACTTCGAATCATACAACATACTTCTACAGGTGTTACGATTTTGGCAAAAGACCCTAATATAAAGGAACTACTACTATACAACATAAGAAAAATACTCTGTAAGAAAATATGGACTGCCTTGATGACAAAATGGAAAATCGTATATAAGCATTAATAGACGATAAGTTTGCTAACTAAGATTATTAAATTGGGTGTCATTGAACAACGATGATATGGTGCTGACTGCTGAATGATGTAGAAATGTCAGATAAAGGAAAATGGACTCAAATCAAAACTTAACGTTTCAGAAACTGTCTCCTACTAGCTATTGGCAAGTTGCCTCATGTTATTGCTTCGAGCTCAATATTCGAACACTGTGCCGGCTATTATACTCCGCTTGGCAAAACCAAACATGTGTATGGACTTGGCGGGTAGGCTGAGAATTTATCATAGTTGTCTAACCATGGTAGCTCTACCTTGTTGAAAGATGCCCGGATTTTCGAAACCGTCGATCGCTTTCACTCGCTTTAGGATGCTGGATTAGGTGCGAAACAGAGCTGAGAGTTTTGACATCGCGATGTCAGAACTCTCATGCGTCGGTTTGTTACAGAGTAGGAGGGCCCAGTACCGAAAAAGATGTGTGCTATATTTTTGTTTACCAAAATTGTCAGTTCCATATTAATAACACCGATTTCTGGTATGAATTGCAAGTTCCAGCTGTACCTACGACTGCGAGTATAGCATGGTCTGGTTTTGATTTATTGATTTGATATAGTTTGAGGCCGGTGAGGCAATTTAAGAGTGAAGAAAGGTTACGGAACAGCTAAAGGAAGTTGACGATGACGAACACATTGATACTGCCGACTAATAATAATAAACTGGCTTTTTTGACTATCTTCAGCAAATTTTGAGACTCTTAGTGTGATGTGGTTGCCTCTGCTCATGCCAAAGGTTTCGGTAGACGTAGTCAGATCGGGGCCGAATATTTGCAATAATTTCTAACAGTAGCGATAGAAATGCGTCAAATCATCATTAAAGATATTTTAATTCTTAAACCTGATTAGGAGGTAGTAGTTCAACCAACTAGGTTAATATTAGTTTACAAAACCAACAACCTGCATGCAGATGACCTGCTTTATGAAATCACTTTACAGCTGAGAGGATATCGCACTAGTACAGTCAACCGCAGAAGTTGATATTAAAAATCCTTACGTCGCTAACTTTAAGGGTGAAAATGGATCATGTGCAGAGTTCAAGTGAGGCCGATGACGTATGCCGCATGGCACCGCCAGTAACGGCTGCCAAACTACGAAATCGATACCGCATTAGCGGTGAGGCCACGAAAACTTCGGAAAGTGTTAACTTTTAGATTGCGAAAACTGAACAATAAAGTGAATATTAACTTTAGAGAGCACAAGCTAAAATTTAATTTAAAATAAAATTTCTTTTCATTTCACAGTTATCTTTGCAGACACACTTGTACCTACTCGTTGGTGTATAAATGCCACGGTAGAAGATATTTTAACAGTTTAGTAAGGGCCACATGTCAAATAAAAATACTATTCTATTGTGATTTTATGAGCACAATCGAGAGCATGTTTCTTTGTGAGAGCAGCGAGATAAAAGATTTCTTTGTTATTTTATTTACAAGATTTTCTCAAACAAATTTTAAAAAATCGCCAAACTATAACTCTATTTAAGAAAGACTTTTTTAGGCCTTTACCTATGTATTTTTATTTTGAACTTAGACAGAGTCAATGACCTAAAAGGGTAACAGCACTAAACTTCAAAGCAGAACCGCCTCGATTGCGTGTTTAATACTTTAAGCTCATTCAGCCATAATGTTTAATGCTAGATTCATTCTACGGCTTTAAAACATGAAATCCAGTTAAGTGGACCATAAAACGTATATTAACTAGAGGACTAACTGTAACTTGACAAACAAAAAATAAACTGATTGCACAAACCAAACCAAATTACCGAAAAGATATGAAAATACTTTTAATGTATTAGTAAATGACGAGCCTAACAGTAAAACAACATTTCTTCTGAGATCAAACGTACACATGTAGATATTACATTCAGCTGATAGCCGGGGACATTTTCAGGCCCAAGCTTGACATCATTTAGGGGACTTTAAGCCTGAAGTGCACCAACACGTCATGTTTAATTTTTAATTAGCCGGTTTAGCAATATTTGACATATTTTGCATGGAAATTCTGTCAAATTAACCGTCAATCGATTATCAGAAATTTACCGGTTGTTTAAAAATAGGTGAACACAGTCTGTACAACCAGTAACAGTTTTTAACTGTCACTGAAGTGTAAATTGAAAGTTGTGCAATATTTACGAGTAGGTCTGAATTTTGAAAGGCGTAGTATATCCATGGTGTAACTCATCTAAGGTATTCATTTTGTCTGATCCTAGTCAAATACCACCATACTAATTCTACAGCCGCACTCAGAGTCGTCACTTAAAATTTAGTCTTTAATTAAGTTAGTTCTATCCAATGATAGTACATTTAAAAAGAGGTAGATGGGTCATTAGCGCGCGAAAATTAATTGCCTCAAATTGTGTAATTTGCACAATTTTGCATTAAAGTATGACATTTTACACGCAAAAGAACGTGTGCTCGGGACATCATATTCGAATCGCCGCCTAGTACGAGATGAGAGGTCTACCTCTTTTTTAAATAAATACACTGTCAGTGGTTCTATCACTTCTTCGACAAGGGCATAGAAAAGGACTGCTTGATACCAATGAAAGATCAACTGTAAGTGACGTCTCTGACTACGGCAGATAAGGTAAGTGTCCCCTGGTTCGGTATCTTAAGGGTTTTCGATTTCAATATTTTTTAATTAAATTTCTGAACTACGACGCAAGGAGCAAACCGTAATTTAAAGAAATCTGCAATTCCAACTTATTTTGTTCCGGTAAGCTAAAATAAAATAATACTGTTCTTCTGCTGATGTTTCCTTGAATACCAATGTCTACTTATTATATAGTTTGCTTAGTTTGGGCACAGATTATATAATAGTTACTGTTTGGGACTAGATAAATAAATAATAAATAAATAATAAATTGTTTCAACAAACACACCAATTACCTAGCCCCAAACTAAGCGTGAGCTTGTGCTATGGTGACTAGGATAACGGATAGAAATACTTAAATACATATAAACATCCATGACTTAGGTACAAATGCTCGTGCTCATCACACAAACATTTGCCCCTTGCGGGATTCGAACCCGCAACCGCATTTTATATTTCTTTTTCACAGGTCAAGATAAACGCTAGACGCACAGTTTCGTCCTATGTTTACAGAGATATTGTACCAGAAGCATTCACATGAATCAAAATGATTTGTCAAATCAATATGACGAATGATATCTAGAACCGTCTTATCAAATTGATTTTCATCAAAATTGGTTTTTCATTTTTCTCTAAAATAGATTTCATACTTTGGCAATTTTCTTTCGCACTGTCAATATAGTCGTAGTAATGATGCCGATAGCCGATTTCGACTACGGCGGCCTATCTCATCAGAGATTAGCCAACTGCGCAGGACATATTACAGTGCACAAGTGTGTGCGCAATACACAGGTGCACTCTCTGTTCCTTCACTCCCGTAATTCGGTGAGACGGCAGTCCGACATGACCGTAGAGAGATCAGGCGCAGGACCAACGGCTTAACGTGCTTTCCGAGGCACGGGAGTGTTAACACCACCAACTTCCTGACTCCGGAGCTGTGTCTGAGTAATTTCAAGACAGAAAAACCCAAACACTCTCGGCCCGACCCGGGATTCGAACCCGGGACCTCGTGGATAGTACCCAGCGTGCTGACCACTAGACCAACGAGGCAGTCGTAGTAATAGACTAAATGGTAATGTAATAGATAAGAAATAATTTGGAGTGTTCCTACTTTCTTATTTCGGTGCCTAAAAAATAAAACAAGAAAACTGCTGACAAACTACTATGCAGTCTGCAGATGTGAGGGCCATGTAATCTCTTCAGGTTTTTTTTTAAATTATTTTTTTTTTAATTAAATTAATTAAACGATTTAAACAACAACATTTTTCATTTCACTTATTATTTTTGGAACAACCGTATCTTCTGAGTTTTTCTTAAATGTTTTTACTTCACTCCAAAAGCATATTTTCAGCCATGAAAAATCCCATCCCATCCTATTTCGGCAGTGTCACGAAATAGCGGACACACGAAAAATAAAAAGACCGTTATTTCGTGAGTCGATTAATTGGAATTTAAAAGAAAATCTGTAATTTCTCAAAACTTTTTTTAAATTGAATTGATTGCTAAAGGTCACTGTAATGCACTTATTAAAAGTTAGACTGAAATGGACTTATGTTGTCTTCTCTGTGAGCTTAACAATTTCGGGCGCCAACCTTACGCGTCACGGAACAAACGCGCGCCGAATCGAGGCTTTTGGCTGACTGATCGTTTCGAGCATCGTATTGCTCTCAGTTCAGTTTCCAAAATGTTGATACTTTGTTTCTTAGACAGCTTAGAGGATTAAGATTTTTTGCTAATGTATAATTTAAACGAATATTATTTATATTTCTTATTTTTCGCACCAAAAGCAAAACTACCGAAACAACGTACTATCACGAACCAGTGGACAGTTACCTTAAACGCTAGTTTCGTTGACACATAAGCTAGGTTCCGCTATGAACAGCACAGCCGGCTGGCGACGACACTCGAATCTAAAGCTAGTGTGGTTTTATTGCCAACCGTTGACTGGACGTGTCTGCGGCCCTTGCTCTGGATCTGAATTTTCCACTCTATCCGTTCCTTTCACTCATGCTACGATGACAGTGCGAGCGAGTGCGATAGTTGCAGTCGATAAGGATGAGACTTACATAGTAGGGACTCTGGATTGGATGTTTCACTTCTTGTATAGGACACTCGAGTATATAGTATTATAAGGTACACGCGGTTTCAAGTCTAACTACACATGTTCGCCTCTATTCCCTATGTAATAAGCTGTTTTTGTAATTCACCTGTATATCTTGACGTGCTGTTGATTGTGCCATGTGTTTTAATTTATTTCAGTGACAAGTGGATCATTATTTTAGTGTCGTGTCGAGCGAGAGTAGAAACCGATCTGTGGTTTCGTCAAATCGCTCAAGTTATTTTTGATAGTGGAGAAACATTTTATGCCGACCACATTCAACTCAGTTCTTTTTCTTAAAAATATGTGCTGATCTTAATTCCTATTCTAAAACTAGGTCTGACCTCGTTCGCTCCTAAGAACGGGAATGTTCACAATGAACTCGTTATCTTGAAGATCACATAGCGTGAAACGACTCCCCGGTATAGATACGAAATGATGCGAATTTATGGACCAACGTTATGTGCGGTGCTGAATTAAATTAGGGTATACTATACAGGTTGAGGTACTTTGATTAAGGCGAATGTAATGTGATATTATCGAGATAATAATAAAATTGTAGGTTTCACTTGGGTTGTATCAAATAATCAAGTCTATTTGTACGTGTCGAAGATAAATATACAATTTGTTAGGCTCGTGGTTTTGCATCGAGAATCCTGGCAATATTTTGAAGAGATAGGAGAATCTTTTTATACGAGTAACGCTTAGTTAAAAACCAAATTTTAAAACATCAATACGCAAATTTTTAAATGTACGGCTTGAGAGTGGAATTAGTTGCCGGCTGAAGTGGTCCTTAATTAAACCTTATTTGACTGCCTCGTTGGTCTAGCGGTCAGCACGCTGGGTACTATCCACAAGGTCCCGTGTTTGGATCCCCGGTCGGGCCGAAAGTGTTCGGTTTTTCAGTCTTGAAACAACTCAGACACAGCTCCGGAGTCAGGAAGTTGGTGGTGTTAACCCTTTTGCCTCGGAAAGAACGTTAAGTCGTTGGTCCTGCCTGATAACTCTACGGTCATGTCAGAATGCCGTCTCACCGAATTATGAGAGCGAAGGAACAGAGAGTGCACCTGTGTATTGCGCACACACTTGTGTACTATAATATCTCCCGCGCAGTCGGCTAATCTCTGTTAAGATTGGCCACTGTAGTCGGAATTCGGCTAGGAGGACATTATGATCTAGATACTTTCAAGAAAAAAGTGAATAGACTGTTACTAGTGCTGACTAGTCAGCAGACATGACCCATTCTCGGCCGCATCGTCGCGTACCATTAGGAGAGATTGCGATCAGTGTCTGCTTATTAATAAGTAAAAAAAAAACGATACGCAAATAAGTCCGTCTACGTTGGATTGAAAATGATTTACAGGTTGTATCATCAGGCAAAGTATGATAGGCTAAAATCCGGTTTGAAAACATTCGATAAAAAACAAGTGAACGGGTAAAAGCATGCCAACAACAAGCCCTACAACATGTTCCTGTAACTCTGTCAAAGGCTCTAAAGTAAACCGTTTCAAATGGATAAAATTCGCATTTGCTGCCATAATTGAATTGCTTCTACAAAGCCTCAAGCACTCCAAACGGTCCTCACTTGCTTTGATCTAAATGGCACATAATGGTAAAGCAATTTATTTTTTCACTAAAATCAGACATTCAAAAGGGTCTGCAGTTGAAACGGAAACTTAAATTGTAGGCGGCATGAATTAAATTTGCTCAAATTCCCTAATTGCTCTCAAGAAAAGTGGCACGGTGACAGGCCTCTTGGCCTCACTGCACCATAGTAAAGTAAATGCAGTAGGCTCTATCACTTTCATCACCATCCTCTCACCACTTCGAACATCCATAAGTAAAAGTCCTATATTTTTAAAAATATAGGCTCTTTGACATCATTTTGCATTATTCATAACATTTCATTATTAATAACATTCATAAGATAATCTCAACACCACTCCAGCTAGCAGCTCAGATGCCGCAGTATTCAGCTTGACGTGCTGTGTCGTCGATACACCAAAAGTGTCATGTCATTGATACCGTCATAAAAATTTGACAATTTTAACCAAATCAAGTTGAATTTAATCGACTGTGTCATCCGGTGGGACTCGAACCCACGTACCTTTGCTATTATTTTTAATTTTTGTGAGCGAAATTCAACTTGATTTCGTAAAAACTTACAAAAATAATTGCTAAAGTTATAAAAATAATTATAATTTTAACCAATACCTACCTATCTTCTAGAATTAGTACCTATCTTCTAGAATTGACAACCTAGAAATTGTCGGTACCAGTTTAGTACATAATGTGTACCAAACTGGTACCGTCAATTTCTAGGTTCGGCTGAAAGACATGTCTTTCGATTTATTAATGAAGGCGGTCATGATTAGCGAGCTTATTTGTAGTTCATAGGTCTCTAGGTCGGTTTAGATTTTTTTGAAACCACCTCTACTGTGGCAGCATTACCAATTAGTTGCTAGCTGTGATATTTAATAAATTTCTTGAAAGAACGGGCGCCACTCAGCAATAATTAAGCACCATTTACGCGGGCATCTCGGTTGATTACTAAGTTATGCTATTATTCGCAGGTCAGTCAAGGGCCGGAAAATTGAATATATCCTAATAAAGGGCGAACAATTATTACACCATGAGTTTCGAATTTCTATGTAGATCGAGATCGAAATATAATTTTATTTATTATGGAAGGATCTAAGGCCCGTAAGAGGAATGTTCGTTTCGGAAGAAAATCACGCATTTCACTTAGAAATAAAGGAGTTTATATTTTTAAAGTACGCGACAAACATTATGAAGTAAATTGTGTTCTTAATAACATTTCTATGACGAATTAAAGGGAACGTGCAAAGATGAATTCACAGATGAAAAATATATATCTTCTAAACCAGGCGGTGGCGGGTTCGAACCCCGCAAGGGGCAAATGTTTGTGTGATGAGCACAAGTATTTGTACCTAAGTCATGGATGTTTATAAATGTATATAAGTATGTCTATCCGTTTCCTAGTTGCCAAAGCACAAGCTCACGCTTAGTTTGGGGCTAGGGAATTGGTGTTTGTTGAAACAATTTATTTATTTATTTATATAGCAAACAACACAAATTGGTGTGCGCCATAAAAACCGATCGTTCGCTTTGGCCAAAAGTAACACGAAATCAATTTTGCAGTGCCACAAACGTTCTTGTATTTACAATTTCAGTTCAATGTTTTCAGCACCCGGTGTTTTTATATGGCGAAACGTAAAAATGGTGATAAAACACGAAACGGCGCATTCGCTCGCTTTGTGATACATTTTTTCATAAAATATCACTAAATATCGTTAGAGCCTAAATTGATAACAATTTAACGTTCTTTTGTGTCCGACACTTGAAAGGTAAGTGTCAGAAATAAATACAAGATTTCTAGCAGGTAGTATGTATTACAAAGATGGATACCGACAAAGGTAAAGTTCTGGATATTATACCTACACAGTGATGTGAGGCCTAGAAGATTGATACAGTTCGGTTAATTTATAAAGTTCTTAGTAAAGATAAGCTTTGGTAGTGATACCAAAAGTTAAGCAACCCACGGCGCGGTCGTGATTGAATGGGTGACCATTCCGACCATTTAAGTGACGTCCATGACAAGCATCTCCGTGCTTCGGAAGGCACGTTAAGCAGTTGGTCCCGGCTAATATCTGTGGTATTAGTCGTTAAGCCTAGTCAGAGGCCCTAGGGCGGCTTGATAACTTCTGACAGTAAGGTTTGTCACTTGCCTTACATACACCCCTCCACCAATCCGCACTGAGCCCGCGTGGTGAAGTATGGCTCGTTCCTACTCATAGTTGAGGTGAGGCCTTTTCCCAGCAGTGGGATCTAATAGGCTGACTTATTAGTAAAGATAAATGTGTCGTCTCAGGCTTGTGAGGAATCGTTGTCAGGTGGCTCATACAAGGCGGTACACTTGAAATAATAGTCCAGTTAGTTAATACAGACGCCTATTTTCAGTATCACAAACAAATCGACACATAATAACTAAAGATTACATGGATGGCTTCGGATTACAATCGAGAAACACGAGTTCGATACAGCGACGCAATAGCCAAGACACAACCGTTTGTGTCGGCGCTCAATGATAGACTGCCCAGTGTTTTTACTTTCCCGTCAAAAAAAACGTTAAAACGACGGTAACAAGTGCTGCCGTCGTTGTATCGACCATGCTAAGTAAACTACTTGGCGTTCTCCGACTAAACTCAATAGATGGCGCTAAATTGACGTAATCGTATGATACGATTTCCGAACGAAGCTCTATGGTTAAACGACAAAACTGAATGACGTCTGTCATCACGTTCTGTCATCTCGAAACTTCATAATAAACGGCGCCAACCGCCTCATTATCCGACAAATGTATATTGCATGACACTGATGGCCGTCTTCGACGACATTTTGCTAACTTGGGTGAGCTCGCTCCACCTTCGACTACTGCAGAGTCGCGTAGCGTAGACAGCGCGACGCCACTGGTTAAGTCTAGCTAGAGTCAAGACAAGAGCAAACCTATTACAAATGAAAAACAAAACTTTAATGTTATAATTTTAGTAAAATTTGCACGAAAATTTTACTTTAGTAAGAACTTGTGAAGGAATTGAATATTTATTATCATCTGTTGTGTACAGTGGGCCCGACATCAACCTACCGATCTCTTTCCGCAATTATAATTCAACCTTATGTTGATCACATAGAGTTCAATATCATTTAAAATATCGATTGATTATTTGACAGATTTGGAAAGGTTGATGCGAGGCCCGCCGTACAAGTAGAAGTAAAAAGTTGTGCCATGTTTAGGTTTGATTTTGTTAAGCGTAATAGATCCTAGTAGTTATACAGCTAAGAATAAATACTTGATTGATACCAAAAGCGATTTAAAAATTCTAAAAGCACCCTCGTTTTTGTTAAGCGCTTTATTAAAACTGAAACAAATAATAATAATGTCCTCCTAGCCGATTTCGACTACGGCGGCCTATCTCAACAGAGATTAGCCAACTGCGCAGGACATATTATAGTGCACACTTCACTCTCATAATTCGGTGAGACGGCAGTCCGACATGACCGTAGAGAGATCAGGCGCAGGACCAACGGCCGAGGCACGGGGGTATTAACACGACCAACTTCCTGACTCCGGAGCTGTGTCTGAGTAATTTCAAGACAGAAAAACCCAAACACTCTCGGCCTGACCCGGGATTCGGGTCCTCATGGGTGCTGACCACTAGACCAACAAGGCAGTCGAAACCTCTGAAACAAATAAGCCTTGAAGAAACTGTGTAACAATATTTCGTAACGGAACGTTTTGAAAAACCGGCTGTACTTTCTCGCCATAATTTCATTTGCCGGACTTAGCATAATAATATTCACTCTAAGTAAATTAAAGGATTTAATCTTAATAAGGTATATTTTCTGCCTTTTCATTTCGCTCAGGCTAGATTAAGGTTTTTTAAACATTTTCGATGAATTTATATCTGAGGCCGGATAATTCTGATATATTAACGAAATAAATATCTTGACCCCGCAGTTTAAGTTTGAAAATTTACATTATGAAAAAATGTAATCCATTTTATGTTACTTTATTTTGCTTATGTATTTTATGTAATGTAAATGATAACTGACGGTAGGTACTTATTCGACTTACTGTACGTGTTATCGAAAAAAATTACAAGAAGTATACATGATAGAAAAATCATGAATACGACGAGATCAAATTAGCGTCAATATATTTCGTCTTTTTGCCAGTAACGTATTACCCATATTCAATTTGTGCTGCGCTTATATTCAATTTTTGCACAAAGAAGAAAAATTGTAAGTAATAACATAGTGATAGCCCAGTAAAAAGAATCTACCAATAACATTTTCGTCATTTCATCTGTTTATTCCTTCTCACTTACCTAAAGGCAGTCCGAGTGAAAGAGATACATTGAGATTAAGCGAAATTGTTTTGTGAAGTAGACCCGCCAGGCATTTCTGAATCGACGTGAAAGTCTAGCGCTCCAATACCCAATAGATATCGGCCTTTCGCATTTGTATAGAAATGTCGTTAATAGCGTCGCCAGATGTTCCGATTTTCGTGAGACGTCCCAATTTTTACAGATATGCACTTGCTTCCAAAGACTTTTTCTTAAGAACTGTTATACCGCTAGAATATAGACAACAATACATTAAACAACCACACCCTCTTAATTGGAATTGATCTCTTAATGTATGAAGAAAATCAGTCAGATAGTTATTTTAAGTAACTTAAGTGACATGCTGATGGTGACCCTACTTGTCAAGAATTTCCCGACTTCTCTATGTTGAATGGTGTTATTATTTTAAGTGTTGAATATGAAAAGACTAGACTTTTCCCAGCAAACGTGATTCCTGTTTGGCCAGGTCTAATTAAATGTTATAATAAAGCAATTGTCTAGAATTATTTAGAACGTCAAATTAAGTATGATGCCTAACGTAATTTTAAGTATTGATTATGACGATGACGTCTGATTCCCAAAAAAATGGATAAAGATTCGGTAATTACCGAAGCACCTGACAGCTGTCTGTCTTTTTTCATTTATTAAAACTAAGTAGTAAAACGAGAATGAATTTGAAGCCCAAACTCTGGTCATTTTATTTCCCCAAAATGAAAATACCTGACATCACTACTCGTAAATGTCGCAGAATTGTTTGTGAATTTATGGCACAAATATCGAGGCCGTCGGCTTTCGACATTCAAAACCCATAAAGAAAGGTCAGGAAGAAAAGGTACGCAATTTAATAGCTATGTGATGGATGACTGTCTAATACCTGTGACAGTTAATGTTTTGTAAAATTCAATTTTGTACATATTTTAAAGCAATGCTAGTTCGACGAAATACGATCGGATTTTCCATAGTTGCAAACGATGCCAATGAAAATAGTAAGTTTTATATTCGCGACGGAAGGAAAGTATGCCCATCCTGTTAAAACGAACACATATGGTGTTTACATGACATTTTCGCCGCGCAGTACGAGATGACAGGTCCACCTTTTTTTTTAACTACACTGACATTGACAGAAAAAATGAAATACGATTTACAGCAAATAGTTTACGCCACCGATTTAAATAGAAAAAAGGAAGAACGATAACAACACTGCGAGGAACGTGTTGCTAACAAATCACCCCTAAAAACTTATACAGTCGTTTTCTCTTTCCTCGTCAAAGAAACAACATTTCTTTCAAAAAGTTTTCCGTAACAAGAATCCGCATAACAGCTGCAGACTTCAAAACAACCCCTTCCATGTAGTAGGAGATTGTTTAGGAAAAACAAGTAATTTTCGCAAGTAAATTTGCAGATTCTCAAAAAAGGGAGACCCTTTAAAAAAACCGGCAACTTCCCTCAGCAAGGACCTTTAAATGTTTTACTTGAGTTTATATTGCCTACAAGAATTGTGTGGAAAATACAAAACAAAACGAAAAAATGAGCATAAGTATCCTATAATTATTATCATCGAACATTTATAATTTCATCAGTGTTGAATATTATAATAAACTGCTTAGCTGACTGAGCAAACTTCGTACCGCGTTAGGAGAGATTTTATGTTTTACTTTTCATGTATCAAAAATGGGGTTATGATATCCTGCCTGCATAACTGAGTTATAGATGCCACTTTACCAAGAAGAACCCTGTACAACCCTATTTAAAGTTCACAGAGCTCCTTGACATGCAAAGTTGCAATCTCATAACCGCTACATAGCCCTCGTAGGTAGAATATTAACAAGGGTATACCTTCTGAAAACTAATTATAATTACTTTTAAAACATGAAAGGGGAAAAAAATTGGGCGCGACGTGCCGTAAAAAGCGTTTGAGACCGAGGATTCGGTTTAAACACAATTTCGGTATTTTTTGTCTTGAATTGAGATCATGGCGCGATTTTTAATCTCCAAGAGCAAGAATAACGAGATCGGTTTCGTGATTGTCACCTTTTTTTTTTATTTCGGCGTATCCTTATTTTTGAAGGTGCTTGCAGTGGGGGCATTGGTAGCGTTTACCAATCCGAATAATTCCACGGCGTGGCCTTCGTTGGATGGACCGATCATATTACATACAAGCTTCTGTGCTTCAAAAAGCACGATAACCTGTTGATCCCGGTAAATGTCATTTCATTATTAAATAGATAGATAACTCTTTATTGCACACCATAAAAGTAACAACAATACAATTTACAAAGAAAGATGTACAAATTAGGCGGTCTTATCGCTAAAAGCGATCTCTTCCAGACAATCTAAGATTACCTTTATTAGATGAATATTGATTGTTAAAAATCTAATCCAGACCCTAAGGTCTGAGTGACCCTGGCTCATAGTTGAGACGAGGCTTTCAAGTCTACTGCCGGGCTTTATCTTTTAGTAGCAAATAGGTAGATCATGCTTGAGTATAGTGTGTTTCAATTTTTTTTCGTTATGAATTTCAGTTCTACAAAAAAAACTTATTTCATATTTGTACTCAAATAAAGTAAGTAAGTAAAGTATGGGATGGGACGGGTTTTAAAGTATGAGATCTAAATTTAACTATGATGATTTGTTAAGATTTTTCTTGGACCTTGTCCAAATAGATAAAATCTAAAGATCGGAAACACTCTAATTTTGAATACTATAAGGAACATACGAGTAATCTAATGGGATACACAGTAATAACTAAGGAATTAGGAAACATGCTAACTCTCATTTCTCTAAGGGGACTTCCAGAAGGAATCGATGTGTAGAGTGCAATGAAGAGTAACTAAGTACTACATAATTTAAGAAGTGATATTAATTTCCTTCTGAAAATACGCTCAATTCAGCTATTTTTACAGTATATCCAAGAATAACAGGCTAAATCTAGATAGATGAAAAATATCTACTGTAAAGTTGTACTGTATTTTGTTATGTGACTAAAGCTTCTAAAATAAAATTAATTATTAACCATAAAAGTTAGGGCAAGAATCAGAAATAAAGTACATACCAACCTTTCCTCAACATGATTCCGGGCTTATACCTGCAACAAGAAATTGCCATTAATAACAGAAATAAACGAAGTTGGACTATTTGGCGGAAGCGGCGGCCATCTTGTTTGGCAGGGCTGCCAACTTCGCGCACGTAGATAGCAAGTTACACCGTAAACATGAATGTATACCGGTATTAATACCGGTAAACGGGGTTCGCTTAGAAACGTTAAATTGTCTACAGAATTCGGAACTATTTTCATTTAAAACAGAGGAGTTACCTATAGCACTTATTACACCGACCTATTCGTGTAGCATCCTACTTAGGAAATAGGGAGATGTAATCACAGTTGACTACTTAGGTTCCTACCTTTCTAACTAGGATCCTGGGTGAACGCTACCTTCCTAGTTAGGATCCTAAGTAGGTTCCTAGTTAGGAGGTGTAATAAGTGCTTAAGTTTTCAGCTTCAACACGTAATATAGCTACTATTTCAATATTAACCTATATCACCTTTAGTCTGTGTCAATGTTCTTTTTTCATTTGTTTGAGATGTAAAGGAGTTTTCATTATCTATAAGTAGGTACACATGGCTGCACGCCAGACTACCCGACTTTGACCTTGAGATCGCCTTTTTTCCCTACGTAATAAAAGCTGCTTTTGTAGTTCACATGGGTAACCTGACGTGCTGCCAACTGTACAAACCAAACTTTGGCAGCTACTAGCCACTTAACCACAAGAAAGACTAACGAAATTAATAAAAATATAGGTAGATGTGGTTTCAGCTCGTTACAATAATGCTACGAGCTGCTAACCGCGAGCGGAAAGCTTATTGGCAAAATGTTACATCCTTTAAAGTGTTCAAAAATAAAAGATTTTCAATTTATTTTAGCGACGTTACCATCTTTAGATCTAAAACGAAAGAGATGCACAGTAAAACTGAAATGGGAAAGATCCTCGTGATCGATTTCAAACCCTTTGTCTAAATAAATGGAATAACAAATATCCGGTACAACTAAACTTTCTTTTATCTGATCGAGGGATAGGGCTGTCAGTTAAATTATAGGCAAGATTTTTTTTATCAAGAAGAAAATAATTTGATGAAGAAAAGAGAATATTATATTTGCCATATTGTTGCTATGTTTATTAGTAAGTATTTTGGTATGGGTATTTTTGGTAATTATGTAATTATTACCTAAGTATTTTGGGTATTCTTACTTTTACACCAATTATTTACTTAATGTGTGAAGTGTTTGATTGTAATTTAATTCATTATTTTTATTAATAATTACATCACACTAATACCTATGTCTGTTCATTAAGAGGCTTAGACAATGAATATTTGTAAAATTAAAGTCAGCCTATATAGATCCCACTGCTGGGAAAAGGCCTCACCTCAACTATGAGGAGGTACGAGCCATACTCTTCCACGCGGGCTCAGTGCGGATTGGTGGAAGGGTGTCTTTAAGGCAAGTGACCAACCTTACTGTCAGATGTTATCAGGCCGCCTAGGGCCTCCGACTAGGCTTAACGACTAATACCAACAGATATCAGCCGAGACCAACTGCTTAACGTGCCTTCCGAAGCACGGAGATGCTTGTCATGGACGTCACTTAAATGGTCAGAATGGTCACCCATCCAATCACGACCGCGCCGTGGGTTGCTTAACTTTGGTATCACTACCAAAGCGCTACCGCCACTGCACCATAAGCACCTCAATATTTATATGAAGTCACAAATCTACAATCACAAAGTTTATGTTAACAATGAGGTCACAACTAATTTGTGCCACCCCTATTTTACATCGTCGTTTTTCAAGGAAACCTGCAAATGCTTGCTTCTTATTCTTGTTCCCCCGAGGGAGAAAACACACTCTACAAACTTTTGTTCACATCGCAGCGTTCGTATCTAAAACATAATTCGTGATATTTTATGCACAAATACTCGTATATCTATACTAAAAAACTAATAGCCTCTATTAGAACATCCGACTAAACATTTTTATTGCAAAACAGCCACTATTTTCACAGGATAAGATATCGGCAGTGAGTACCTTGATGTGCTGTCGTCCGTAACCTAATGTCCTTTGTTCTAAGAAACTGTCGGTTACTTGGTTGTATTCATGTCTGGCTCTTCGCTTCAATTATTCTTCTTGTTCTGGTATCATCTGACTTTAGGTCTATTTTAAATAGCTATGTATCATGTGTATCATGTATCATGTTTCCAGACACAATAGAAGATTGATTGTTATTGGCCCGCCCGCGGGTCTTATGGGGTTTGACAGGTGGAGCTATTTTAAGGAGTCTTGTCAGTTGTCACTAAAGGTAATCGCTCTACCACTAGACATGCATCTAGGAAAATTATTAAGCGTGAACCGCGAAAAAACTTTAGTAATACCTGTGACTTAGGAGTAGTAGATAGAGGAAGTAAGTACTCGCTTGAATATTAATTTGATTGCCATACGAAATTTAATCTTAAATAACAGACCCAACACCATATGAAGAAACGAAAGCTGAAAATGATATGAAGGACTGTGGAGTTATTCCACTATGTCGAGGACAAAACAA
The DNA here is from genome assembly GCA_949316185.1 of Pyrausta nigrata. Taxonomy (NCBI): domain Eukaryota; kingdom Metazoa; phylum Arthropoda; class Insecta; order Lepidoptera; family Crambidae; genus Pyrausta; species Pyrausta nigrata. The sequence continues at coordinate 2,992,087 of OX438937.1, forward strand.
AGTGTAAAATAAAAATACCTAACACCCATGACACATTTAGAATAAGCAGGGTTATTTTTATTAGCAACAATTTAAAAAAAGGTCATTTTTATGAGACAAACATCGAAATTGCGAAAAAAAATAGCTTCACATACTAAATCGAGTCACGAATAACTGTTGGTACGAATGTCATAGTGTTTTAAGATTTCGATGTTGGTCTTAATTAAGTTGATGTGTTTAAGAACCAGAAACGGCCCTTAAAAGGTTATTATGTCTTATAAATAACCCTTACTCTGTATATTCAGAAAGACGAAATGTTATTCCAAAATATATAATGTCTTATCTTACAAGAGCAGTGGTTTCAGCATCAAAAGACGGTGTAACTACAGAGTGTAACGCACGAGTCAAGGTTTCAGTATCAAAATTCTGTCACGGAACTCTGTAATGAATGTATATGTGACCGGCCTAATAATGTCACCATTTATCATACAAACGTAACACCCGTATAAAGAAACAGGTTGGTAACGAGTCGGAATGTTCGCAGGTAAACTTGTACTGCGTGTTATATTTTAATCAAAGAAAATTTTGCGGCGGGCGAAACACCTTGGGGACTTGGGTGTTTGTGTACAAGTTACGAGAAATAAGACACTGAAATGTACGACTGAATCACAGAGGTCTTACTACCTTCGACGATGTTCGTATTTTCGAATGTAGCCGTCCCTGTCACTCACGACAGAATGACAACGCGAACGAGCGTGATGGCTAGACTCGATTATACGGACATCGTCAACAGGAGTCAGGAGTAGGGCCTCAAACACGAAAGAAAACTTACGGTTTTGCGAAACTTATGTAAGGGGGCGGTGAAACTTAGCGTCTACGTGTTAGATATTCGTATAAAGTTTAATCATTTGACTGCCTCGTTGGTCTAGTGGTCAGCACGCTGGGTACTATCCACGAGGTCCCGGGTTCGAATCCCGGGTCGGGCCGAGAGTGTTTGGGTTTTTCTGTCTTGAAATTACTCAGACACAGCTCCGGAGTCAGGAAGTTGGTGGTGTTAACACCCCCATGCCTCGGAAAGCACGTTAAGCCGTTGGTCCTGCGCCTGATCTCTCTACGGTCATGTCGGACTGCCGTCTCACCGAATTATGAGAGTGAAGGAACAGAGAGTGCATCTGAGTATTGCGCACACACTTGTGCACTTTAATATGTCCCGCGCAGTTGGCTGATCTCTGTTGAGATAGGCCGCCGTAGTCGAAATTCGGCCAGGAGGACATTTATTTATTTTAATCATGACCAAAGTGAAACATGAAAGCTTTGTTTTTTTGCGGATGCGATAGAAAAATTGAAAATTAGCACAGGATTTGATACACTGATTTAATATACAGGGTGTCCGGGTTTCGACTAGCGATAATTTAAGAGCTTTTTATTTACTAAATTTTAAAGACATTTTTCTAATGAAAAAAATTCTTTGATAAATTTTATTTTTAAGAAAAAAAAATTCTGAAAAATTCAATTTTTGGGTTTATTATAGGTTTAACTATTGATCTAATGATCTAATACCCTTTCGCTTATCACTTGTACCACATTTCAAGTACAGTCAGCAGTGCGTCAGGTTACCCATTTGAAGTACGAAAATAGCTTTTATTACGTAGGGAATAAAGGCGGTCTCAAGGTAAAAGTCAGACATGCGGCCGTGTGTGCTATGGCTGCCTAATTCCCTAGGCGTCCCCGTACGCATCACTGCCGGAAATATTACAACGATGTTACAAGGAATATTTAAATATTTGCGACTGCTCTTCCAGGGATTACGTTCCCGTGCTTTGCGCTCTGAGATTACAGAAGATAATAAGGAATTAGTAAGAAACAAGGTCAGAATTATGAATCAACTCGTAAAAAAGCTAATTAGATATTTCAATTTTCTTATGAGTAAATTAAATAAATTCAAAGGAGCCATTAGGAAATCGTTCATATGTAGAGTCGACTTTAAGTAATAACGACAGTTATTAAATGATAAACTGAAAATGGAAGGACTGCATTATTTTTCCCTATTGATGGAAGAAGTAACTTTTCTGACCACTTCGCTGCAACTCCTATTCAGCTAGGATGAGCAGAATCTATAGCTTGGCTGTAATAAAAACCTCAACCTAATAATACATACACTCTTTACCTACGTGATAGAAAATACTATTAAATTATTATTAATTATTAGGTGCATATTTCTTACGCGAACTATGTGTAGGCTATCGACTTTTGGCTGTGGCAAACAGAGCAAATATCCGAAACAAATAATCATCTCTAAATCCGAAAACTCATATCCTTTATTATTAGAATGCACCCTTTTCTGGTCCAATTTTATGTCCAGGTCTAGACGGACAAATCCGTGAATATTACGTACAGATCCACCGGACACGGACCATCCAGAATGTAGCTATCCCTGAAAGCCGGAACTCTGTAACACAGGGTATCCTAGTGCAGGTTCCGCTCCCTCACTTTAGCCTATTGTAGGATTGCATGCTTTAATACTATTTATTAGTATCTAAGTGATGTTGTAACGCCATTGTGATGGATAAATAAACGGATTTTGATTTGATTTGATTTGATTTGAAAATCCGGACATCTTACTGAGTAGTCCCTGTTCATTTGATAAGGACTTTAGAACCGAGCGAGATAATCGATAAATGGTTTTAAAACTCTTAGTGGTAGCTTCGATGTTCATAAAAAGATCTCTAAAGTTCCGTTACGAATTAAATCAAATGTATCGTTTTGTTTTTGCAAACACAAACGGTTTCAGTTTCGGTATTTGCGGTTTTGACTAATCGAACACCAGGAAGCAATGATAGAATATCATAATGATAGAATATAATAAAACTAGAAAAGTATAAATAATTCCTTTAAGTATCCATCAAAAGCCATTCAGTCGCTTTATGAGAATTGGTAAAAAGTATTTATCCAGTCGTTAGAACTTTTTTCTGTAACGTTCTGTTTATATATTAGAGATACAATTAAGTGGCTTTATTTCTTGCCGCAACGCCGGTATTTACAAGAAGACAATTCTGTTTACCTTATGCAAATTATACGGTTGTTTTACAGTTTTAATTACGTATATTACTTGCTTCTATTGTTTATAGATGCTTAAAATAATTGTAAACAGACTATATTTAAAAAGAGAGTTTCGTCGGGATAAAGATCAAAAGTTTAAAATTATATACAGACTTTTAACGGCGTTTGTCATATATGTCGGCTATTTCAATTAAGCTCTGGCGGTGTTGTAAGTTTAATTTATTTGTAATAACTAGCGGTTGCCCGCGACTTCATCCGCGTAAATGTCAAATTTCTCATACAAACTCCCAGCCCGCTTTTCAACCCCTCAGAGGTTCAATTTTCAAATTTCTATTTTTCACTGATTTAGCTTCAAACCTGAAGAAGTTTCCTACAAATTACCTCCCCTTGTTTATGGGGCGAATTTCTAAAAATCCTTTCTTAGTGCTCAGCTACACCATAAAAGGAAGCGTGGTTGGTGCAATATTTCAAGTTTATTATCCCAGTTGCTTGGGCTGTGCATTGACACCTATGTCAGCCAGTCAGTCATTAAGTTAGTTTTTTTACATATTTATATTTACAATGGCCTGCTGATCAGGCTACTTATACATTTTTATTGTAAAATCGTCCCTTATACAATAGCATAAAATACCGCATTGTTTACTTTGAAGTGCTTTCGTTCGAAACTGTTCGTCACTATTTATACGAGAGTCTTCATAACTTCCAACAGACATTCCTGAAAAATCTCCACGAGTCCACATACATCATTTCCTTCACCATAGCATGACGTCGCGAAACTAGTTCCTACAAAAAACACATATCTCGGATCATGTCATCAGAGCAACCCCAACCATACCCCGTGAAGATATTATCCGGGCTATCAATCAAAAAGCCGAACAACAGTAGCATCTATGTTATGAATACCTCGGTCAACTCATTTGGCGGCTACCATCTGCCTCCGCGGAAGAGTGTGGGTCCACTGTCGATACGAGGACGATAGAATTTCGTTGTAGTGATTAAAAACATCATGTATGCTGCTGTGAGTTGTGACCCAGCAAAACAGATGTGCTCTGTGACATTTTAAAATAAAATACTCTTCAATGGGAGGCCTATGTTTAGCAGTGGGTCCTATAAGTTGCAGGTAGTTGTATGTAGACCTTAATTTTTTTTTACTTTTAGTAGCGGACGGTGAAGTGATGGGGACGGTTGCCAGTTTCTTCTTTTTATAAATAGTACCTTAATATATTTATAGGTATAGCTCCATAACCGGTCAGCCGCCATGGCATAGATACGTCTGATCTTGTCTCACACGGCTAAATTAGACCATGGACATATGTCCAGGTTATAATATATGTATCTTCTTCGAATAGGTAACATACGAAACGGTTATTTTAGAAGTTACATGTTTAATGTTGTATGTTTTTTTTTTGGAGAGGGACGAGACGACTTTTCATCGGATAGATGATAACAAAGATGCAGTGGAAACAAGCTTTTATATAACGTGAGGAAAAGGCTATAGCATTAAGAGGAAACGATGTTAAGGATCTTGTTTTTTCTTAAGAGCCTGCCTAAATTGTACTTTCGGGGGTGAGGGTACTTATTTATTCTTGCAACACACCTACGCAAGTTTACTGCTGACATCTCCTTGGTCTTAATGCGTGATAGTCAAGAGCTTCGGTTTTTTGTAAGGTTGGAATTATAAAGTTAGAGCTTCTTTGTAATATGGAAAACACTACTGGAAGATAGATGGGAACACTATTGTACATAAAAGAAAGATGAACTGCCGGAGTAGGTTATGCAACAAAATGTGTTGTCTGATGTGCGAACCACTTTAAGCGTATACAGTACGTACTCGTACCATTATTTATTTAGCACGTACCACATGCTCAAAGTGATTAGACCCTCTAACTAATATGACAAACAGTGATCTTAGTAATTAGGAATGAGAAAGCTAAGCAATGTTAGCTTTTTAGGGTTCTGTACCTAAAGGGAAAAACAGGACCCTATAAACCCTATTAGTAAGACTCCACTGCGTCTGTCTGTCTGTCACCAGGCTATATCTCATGAACCGCGATAGCAAGACAGTTGCTAGGTTCACAGATGATTTATTTTTCTTACCGCTATAATAACTAAAAATTGAATTTAAAAAATACGTGTTTAAGTGGGACACCCATACAACAAACGTGACTTTTTGCCGTTTTAAAACTAAAACAAGGTTATAAATGCGTGGTCTGATGTTGTATAGATGTTGGTACGGAACCCTTTGTGCGCTAGGCCGACTAACACTTGACAGGTTTTTCTTTATTATTTATTTTGATGATTCACAAGCTGTTGTATTATCATCAGACTGTAATTCCACCGAAGGAACTATCAAAAACGATTTAGATGTAAAAGAAAACGGTGAAGTAGAGAACATTGTACACCTTTTTGTGTGAATATCTCTGCTAGCTAATTCTTTTATGCTGTGGAATAAAGAGTTATCTATTTTCTAACAACCCGCACACAGTAGTGTTGTTGTCAGTTGTAACCCTGACCCTCAATTTAATCGTCGTTTTCACAAAAGTCTTTATCAAATTGCAATTGCAGAGTCTGCTGCATTACTTCGTGCATTGTATTCGCGTAACAAAGTGCAATATTGCCGTAAGGATGGCCGCATACGCCCCGCCTCCGGAAGTGGTCACTCAGACGCGCCCTGCAATTACTGGTGACGTCACAAATGAAATGCTGCTATAGTATTAGTGGTCTAGTAAATAGCTTGGATAATAAGCGTGTGTGTCGGGTTTGAGTAAAGACGAAACATTTAAAAGCCAACGTTCTTGCGAGCATGTAAGTAATATGTTGGTTAATACTAAATATACTAATCACTTCGAATTTGCAATATGTTTAGCAAATGTGGAACCACTAAGAATTTATATTTTTAACACCTAGGCCACCTAGTCCTTAACCATCAGGGAACACAAGACCTAAATTACCTAGACAATGAAAGTGATCCCATATCCTGATAAAACCGGATCCTTATCTTTATAGATATATAACGTAATCTTTGCAAAACATATAGTTGAAGATGTGAATTCAGTCGGTAATTTGAGACGAAAACTGAGATGAGCTTTGGCTGATGCCAAACAAAATAGAAAAAAACTTAAGTACAAGAGTACCTACAACAGCAGCGCTTTTATTTATATTGAAAAATGACCTTGAACCTCGCTAAAAGTTAGTACATAAGTTCGTTAAGGGCTGTTTAGTAATTTTAGCAGACCCTTCTAGTGTGTTTAAGCTTGATGCAGACAATCGGTTGGCGGGAAGTGCCGCGATCCGGCTTCCGAGCGTCTGCGGTTTGTAATGTAGTCACAATAGAAAGATTGATGTAGTGCTGTGTAGAAAGAACGACAACTTTCAAAATTAGAATATGTTGCTAAAAGTTGGCGGCGTTAACTTGCACAGCTGTCTTAAGCGAGGTATAGATTAGCAAGTTCTTTCTGCAATTTCTTGAGCCAGTACTTGCTAGTCCGATTACATTACGTACAATATTTGTGATTTTAATACACATGGAACTTCTAGGAACTTCCGCAAGCTGTACAACTGGCAAAAAGTTCATAATTGTAACAGCTTGTGGAACTCAACTTCTGTAAGTTTAATACGCCTATTTCGCACTTTATACAAGGTGTTATTGAAATAACGCAAAACCTCTTACAGACATACTCTGCTGTACAAATACAACAAAGTTTAGTACAGAATTAACATTGAAATCTCAACAAAAAAAATCTTCTCCATACAAACTGATGTCAGCTGATTGCGGTTTAGTATGGGGAAGCAAAATTATTTTTTGCGATTTCGATGTTGGTCCCATAGAAAAAGTTGTTGTATTTGAGCGTCAGTATCGGCCGCTAAGGGGTTTTGCGTTATTTCAATAACACCTTGTATAGTCATTATAATTTGTACTATTATTTATTCGGTGTTATAACCGAAATCTGTCCATTTACGCTTGAAGTTAATAACCGATCCAAGATAGGAGATTTCAGTCAATCTCAGTTGCGTTACTATCCATTGCTCACGAATTTCGACAATGGCAGCCGGGGCTGGACTGTGGAATTTTTAATGGAGACCCAAATAAAACAGACTGATTTGAATCCTTGGCTAGCTCGGAAAACACCTTACGTAGGTACTCGTAAAATATTATCAGTTCAAAATTATATTAAATTTCGCTCACAAAAATTAATCGACTGTGTCATCTGGTGGGACTCGAACCCACGTTCCTTCGCTATACGGGCGAATGCTCTTACCAACTGAGCTACGGAGGACGTTAGTCACAGTGCATATTATTTCATCAGACATTGGTCTGATAAATCTAATTTTAGAACATTTTTATTGGCCCCTTAGTACTTTGTTCTTACGTAACCAGCCGCCCATTACTTCCATTAATATCAACTTTGAGAACCAAAAATGATTAGTCTAAAATGTCTTATTTTAGCTACATTGAAATACAAGTAGGTAGGTACGTCACAGAAAGCCGACTAAATTCAACGGAACATTTTCAATCCTAATCAGCTAATAATAGTCCATTCAGTCAGTGTAATTTTTTTCCATTTCCTAGCTTGACAATGGCTATTTGCGTTTTAACTATCGATTTCCACCTAACCTTTAAACCGGCCTGTCTAGACTTAGCCATGATTAATCGATATGGCCACAGCTCACATAAAATAAAGCCGGGTCGGGTAAACACTCTTACTGGCCTCCGTAGTACAGACGACAGCACGTCAAGCTACACTGCATCTTGGGCTGTCGTAATAGGGGCTATTTTGCGTCGCCAATATATGTATAAGTAAGTAGTATCATGTGCCAACGTCTGTACAATTTGAAGGTTCCTGTTTTAATATTATTGGAGTTCGTTTAGTGAAAAGTTGTACGTATTTCCAGCATTCCCAACGAATATTAAAAATCCGCAAGTAAGTCTGTCAAGTTTGTCAGTCAGTTTGTAACCTTTACGACTAGACAGCTGAAATAATATTGAGTTTAAGTTTTCAAATGAAATTTTTGAAACAGACATTGCTTATCGCAAAAATAAACTGAAAATTTAGGGGAAGCATTACAATTAAAGACTATTTAAGCCTTTGTCTGGCACGGAACTAGACACAATAGAATTAAATTGTTTGTGGGTCACCGGTGACCACCATGGCGCTCAATGTGTTAACAAGGTAGGCCAAATCCGCTAAAACAGTAATGTTGGACGTTTATGAATAAGACTACTGACACACTTAGAAACGTCAATTAATTTAATCTAAAATAAAGTCTCGTCATGTCACTTTCTTTGTCAGTAAAATCGAAAAGGACGGTATGAGACTTAATAAAGGATTAACTTTAAATGACATCTCTGAGTACAGCAGTAAGTCTTTGTCTCAGTCGGAAATATTTGATTGACGTCACTGACCGAGCATAAACGTTCAATATTCTCAAATCGCGAGTGAAAAGGGAGGCAATATCCTTGAATGGTCGAATAAAAGAATGTCTAACCTTGAGATTCGAGCCGAAGCTCGTTGACGCAAAACAGTGATCGTCAAATTAAATCAATGAGGCCGCCGGAGGTCGGAAGGGGTCAGAGGCAATTTCCCGACATTCTGATACTAGAGAATCGGTAGAAAAAGGTGCAGTAGACTCGTAAGCACATACCATTATTTAGGAGCCGTGCAGTTGAAAGACCGACCACAGCCACTGACGGCTAGCGACAAGCTGTTTACATCATTTTTAATACGTCGCCGCACACGTGAAGCGAGTGGTGCTGGCCACTCGCGACTCGGTGTTCGCGACACGCCACCCCAGTGGCGGCCACTCGTCTTTTTGAAAAAAAAAAACATCTGTCAAAAGATCTTACAAATGAGTGTTACCTTCGTTAATTTTCAAAAATTGGTATTTGGCTATTTGGTTAAAAATTCGGAATGACGTATTTCAGTTTTTTTTTTAATTTTACCTTTCAGGGTGAAAAAGGGTTTAAGAGAAATTCAACATTTGCGCAGACGAAGTCGTGGGCAATCGCTGCAGTGAAATGCCTTTATTAAATACTTACAATACGAGATTTGTATTATAATAATATTATTTTATGTTTTACGGCTTAACGTCTACAGATATTACAAGCAAATAGTTTATGTATGATTGGTTACAATACCATTAGCCAGTAGCTTAAACTAAAAACAAAGGTTAGTTTATCCCCAGTACACTTTGACGTATAGGAAACTAGTGGTTCCCCGCGACTTCGCCCGCAAGAGTTTGATTTTCCATATAAAATTTCATCCCCAATTCACCCCCTTAATGTTTTTATATCACGACCAAATGTAGCCTAGGTCCTTTCCAGGGTTTCGAACTATCTCCATACCAAATTTCATCTCAATCGGTTCAGTGGTTAAAGCGTCAAGAGGTAACAGACACACAGACAGACAGACAAACACACCTTCGTATTTATAATATTAGTATGGATAGTACCTTAACCTTACCTTAGAGATTACTGTATCTATTTCGACTGTACCAGCAATGTGCTATATTTGTATTCACCCGGCAAACAAAGTGCGCCATTTTAATATTAAACCGTAAAGAGAATTTCATAAAAGACTCCATTAGAATTATATTGGTGCTTAGATTTTAGGAACAGGTTTTTGGCGCAACTGGGTTAGGAAGGCAAAGGGAAGCGCTTCCTACCGACCGGTTGTTATGGTCGGGGACCAAGGTCCAATGGTCACCGTCTTGGTTTATCTATATGTAGTCAAGCTCGTGCTAAATCTTACATATCGCGGTTTGTGTTGTATGGAGCGGGCTACCAGCGCCATCTAGCCTGTAGGAGCCGATTCAGGGCGTCGCGTCTTGAAGTTGCTTGCTAGTGTAAGCGACAGTGGTAAGATGTCGCTACACCACTCCCCCCGAAGAACCGGAGGTTGATTGAGCCAGGGTGGTTGAGAGCTCAGCAGTCTGTGCGTAGTGAGCTTGCAAGTGCCAGTGCTTGTTGAGTCCACAATTTGCCGGGATGTGCATGCGCGATGTCCACGGCGAGTCGGGATGGGCATGCGTAATGTCCACGGCGAGTCGGGATGCGCGATGTCCACGGTGAGTCGGGATGAGTGCGCGATGTCCACACGATGAGTCGCGATGTACATGCGTGATGTCCACAGTGAGTCGGGATGAGCATGTGTAATGTCCACGATGCGTGCGGATGAGCTCGAAGTCCACAGTGAGTCGGGATGATGAGCTGGATGAGGCTGCCGAGGAACCAGGTAGAACCGGTGCGGTCTGCGGTGGTGTCCTTAGGGCTGGTGAGCTGGCTTGCAGGAGACTGCTGGCTGGATGCTGCTGGCTGGGTGCTGTTGGCAAGGGAGAAGGTGACGCTGATGATGACGACGATGAGGCTCCATGCTCCAGTGTAGATCACGTCGGGGTCACCACTTTGGCGCAACTGGATTAGGAAGGCAAAGGGAAGCGCTTCCTACCGACCGGTTGTTATGGTCGGGGACCAAGGTCCAATGGTCACCGTCTTGGTTTAGCTATATGTAGTCAAGCTCGTGCTAAATCTTACATATCGCGGTTTGTGTTGTATGGAGCGGGCTACCAGCGCCATCTAGCCTGTAGGAGCCGATTCAGGGCGTCGCGTCTTGAAGTTGCTTGCTAGTGTTAGCGACAGTGGTAAGATGTCGCTACACCACTCCCCCCGAAGAACCGGAGGTTGATTGAGCCAGGGTGGTTGAGAGCTCAGCAGTCTGTGCGTAGTGAGCTTGCAAGTGCCAGTGCTTGTTGAGTCCACAATTTGCCGGGATGTGCATGCGCGATGTCCACGGCGAGTCGGGATGGGCATGCGTAATGTCCACGGCGAGTCGGGATAATGAGCTGGATGAGGCTGCCGAGGAACCAGGTAGAACCGGTGCGGTCTGCGGTGGTGTCCTTAGGGCTGGTGAGCTGGCTTGCAGGAGACTGCTGGCTGGATGCTGCTGGCTGGGTGCTGTTGGCAAGGGAGAAGGTGACGCTGATGATGACGACGATGAGGCTCCATGCTCCAGTGTAGATCACGTCGGGGTCACCACTTTGGCGCAACTGGGTTAGGAAGGCAAAGGGAAGCGCTTCCTACCGACCGGTTGTTATGGTCGGGGACCAAGGTCCAATGGTCACCGTCTTGGTTTATCTATATGTAGTCAAGCTCGTGCTAAATCTTACATATCGCGGTTTGTGTTGTATGGAGCGGGCTACCAGCGCCATCTAGCCTGTAGGAGCCGAGTCAGGGCGTCGCGTCTTGAAGTTGCTTGCTAGTGTTAGCGACAGTGGTAAGATGTCGCTACAGGTTAAATAAATACAAAGTTGGTTTAATCTGCTGAAATACACACAAAATAAACAATTTGTAACCTCGTTTCAATTATAATAATTTCTGTTTTTTAATTACAAACAAACACAAATTTAGTTTATAAATAAATGGTAAAATTTTCGACGTCGTAGGGGACGTCAGTTCAAAGCGGCCACCTTTACTTTGAGGTGTAAAAATATTTGTTTTTCATTGTGCGCAATCCAAATTTGCAAAAAGTTGAAAATACATATATGACACGTAAATTACGAAAAGGTGGCAAAAAGACGCTTTGCCCAAGGTGCCGCCCAAAGCAGGGGGTAAGGGGGTAAGGGCAAAGCGGCCAGTCACGTAGTGTATGAGAAATGTAAATTTTTTGACAAAAGATATAGGTTCAAAAAAAGAAGATTGCTAATAAAAGTTTAAAATCAACAACGTATTTTTTGTAAAACACATTGTTAACATTAACTTTGTAAGCAAATAATACGCAAACATAGTCTATTAAATGATTGACAAGGCAATTAGTAAAACAGGCTGGATTTACCTTTAAGGAAAACGCCAAATATTTAAAAATTGTCACTGCACGCACGCGCTTGCCGCTACCTCTGCCGAATGACTGATCGGGGCGGGGCGGGAGGTTAGCTGTGAGACGAACCGGTAAAGTTCGTTATGATATTTAATAGAACCGTATTCGGAGCTATGGCCGCTTTGCCTACCGTGGCCGCTTTGAGCTGACCTCCCCTATATTATCAAAATACAGAACTAAATTCTTTTGTTATTTATATTTTACATACTTTTACCCAACTGCATCTTTTTGATGACGGTCATTGAAAAGCTATCGCCTAGTACTAATAGCAATTCAAAAACAATGACCGTACGTTTTGACATTTTCAGATTTTTTCGAAAGATATAATTAATTTCCAAACTACAGTTTTAAAGCTACTATCGCTATCCCGAAAGCTATACTTAAAAACTAATTAGAAACTAGTCGATTCGAATCCCGAAAAAGATATGTTTCATTATTTTACTAAGTTACTAATTCACGAATTCAAACAGGACAGTGTGCTTATTAGTACGTTTATTTAACAGATTCTGCCTAGCTTATGACTAGCTACAGATATGCAATATAGGGTGTCCTATCAGCACTATCTCAAAGCAACTATGTCGAGATAGTTCCGCTCTACAAATTGATTTTGTTGGAGACGAACGCGCTAGGGCGGAAAATTACCGGCGGTTTATGTGAAACGCCTACTAGGTATTACCTATTTTCGTGTAAATAGCAGTGGCGTATTGATTGTTGGCCTTTTACTTTTGGAAAATATAATATTTTTTATAATTTTAGCAATTTATTTGCAAGTTTTTTACGAAATCAACTAAACGACTGACTAACGTCCTCCGTATCTCAGTTGGTAAGAGCATTCGCCTGAACAGCGAAGAGTCGTGGGTTCGAGTCCCACCGGATGAAACAGTCGATCAATTTTTGTGAGCGTTAATTTTTATTTTGGAATATACCTACGCATTCTCCGATCTCTAGCGTTAATCACTCACTTCATATCAGCCTATTGCAGTCTACTGCTGGACATAGGCCTCTCCAAGACGGCGCCAACTTTCACGGTCCTCTGCTTCTCGCATCAAGCCACCACCGGCCACCTTCCTCAGGTCATCGGTCCATCTAGCAGGGGAGCGTCCAACACTACGTTTCCCGAGACGTGGTCTCCATTCGAGAACCTTCCTACTCCAACGCCCGTCGGTTCTGCGACAAACATGACCAGCCTACTGTCACTTCAGCTTAATGCACCTCTGAACGATATCTATGACCTTCGTCTTTTGGCGGATGATCTCGTTCGGATTCTATCCCTTAGCGAGATCCCAGAATAGACCGTTCCATAGCTCGCTGAGCGACATGCAGTCGGTGGGCCAGTTTGACTGTCACGTTCCACTCACTTATAATAACAGTATAGTACACGCTTAATATTATGATGTATCCGACTGTTTCAGAGGGAGGTAGGTTACGTTTTTCGTGTGTATGTAGATTACTGTTAAGTGATATCCTATTTAGAATAATAAAAGACAGATATATAAAAGCTCAACCGTTGTGCGGCAAGTTTTGGGTTCACACTTCTGGAACTATACGTTTCGAATATTGTAGGGAGTTTTAACTTCTTTTATTATTTGTTTATATAGACCAGGGATGGCGAACCAATGGCACGCGTGCCATTGCTGGCACGCGACAAAATAATTTCGGCACGTCACTGATTACGAGTTTAAAGAAAAAAGTATAAATTATGATTATGATGTAGCTAATACCTATGAATCTTTGAAAGGCAAACGCGCGCGAGCGTTCGGGTCCGGTGCGCGGGGTGGAGGCGGGGCGTAGTTGCTATGCTAGCGCGGGGACTGCGGCGGTGGCGCGGGGCGCGGGAACGCAGCGCGGGGGCTTGACTTGAGTAAATAAAAACAAACGAACGAGGCGCAGTGCCCGCGCAAATTGTTTGTTTACGCAAAAAATAGTTGAATTTCATTGTGAAAGTGAACTTTAAAGTTTATTTAAGTTATTATTTGCTGTAATTTAATATGGCTAGTTCAGCAAAAAAAATTAAAAGTGCAAAATAGCAAGGATACTAGAGAATTTCAGACTTGGTGGACTGATAAATTCGGCGTGATTAATAAAGGTGACAAAGCAGTGTGTGTTTTATGTTCTGGCACCATGGTATGTAGAACATCTTCCGTTAAACGGCATTTTGATCACAAATCAATTTGTCAAAAAAGCGAAGCAGAGCAAAAGGAATTAATTGCGAGTGCTTTGAAAGACAGAAACAAACAGTCAACATCAATAAATAAATTTGTTGGCAAAAATTGTCATACAAGTGCGGCAAGTTACACGGCTGCAAATGTCATTGCTCGGCATAGTAAACCTTTTCAAGAAGGCGAGTTTTTAAAGGAAGCCTGTTGGGCTAAGATGTACAACATCGTTAAATTGTCGTTAGACATAAGAAAATTTGTCATCGTGTCTTATTTTATCATTTTTCCTAACATGGCAACCACTTACGATAGAAATACTTCCCACGAGAAGCCTTTATCCACACGACCACAGATTATATACAACATTTCGTTGATATTCAATCATTCGTTTAATTTTACTACCGATTTGGCTTAAACACTTAATCCCAAGCACGACTATCGAATTAAAACTAAATTACTTACATCTGTTTTTGACATGACATTGACAGTTTTGACAGCCGAGTCCCTACTCTAGTTGACGATGTCCGATAGCCATCTCGCTCGGTAGCGATGTCATTCTGGCGTGAGTGACAGGGACGGATAAAGTCGACAATACGGACAACGTCAATCGGAGTAGGGCCTCTGTTTTATAAATCAAAGTCAAAGGCGTACCCATTAATATTTTCCAACAAATTGTGTTATTAAACTAACAAATGGAAAATAAACTAATATGATCATTTACTTTTAAAACTGTGATGTAATATAGGTACAGATTACTTATCATACATGAAAGCGCACCTGGGTTTTGCTACCTTCCTGACTCCTCAAGGAGCTGCTAAGGTGGAGCAACCAGTAGGATTACCTTAGGCCTATATTGGTTGGACGAACTGGGTCCATATCGCTCAGTAGAGCAGTGAAAAACAGTAAGTATTGAAGCATTTAAGCAGACATGCAACATTTTGTCATAGAGTGTTTTCTTTGGTATTTGAAAATTTGGTAGTAACTAAACCAACTATACCTACATACTTAGACGTTTAAGTATGCACAAAAAGAAAATACATATTAGTTTATTAAATAATAATATGTGTTTACATTGTATTTCAGGATTTAATTTTGGAAGGTACGCTGGAACAGAACAAAATTGGATTCAAATGTAAGGAAAAGTTTATTTCACAGAATACTTGTAGTAGTACCAACATGCATCACTTTGATAGTAATTGTGAATAATTTTTGATCCCTTCAAGCTTGTGATATGTTAGTAAATATGCAGGTTCTATTGACATGTTCATTTGATTGTTCATAATTATTATGATTTAATTGCTTTCAACATTTTCCACCTTTAATAGATACCTTGAGTCACCTGTAACAAAATCAAAAGATATCATGAAAAACATAGTATTAAAGAGTATGTATTATTTTTCAGAAAATGTCATCGCAGTCAACGTTGACTTGTAAGAAGCAGTGGAGACTATGGTGATAAGATTTATCGTATTAAAATTTTAAGAAAAGGTTTATCGTTTGTAATACCTTATTATTATTCTATAAAATTACATATTATTGTTTATTTGACTAATGATTTTTCTACTTCAATTAATTTTACTTTTATCCACCTTTATATATAATAAGGTATATAAGTATATGGTACGTAGGTAAAAGTAGGCTCCCCATAAGTTATTCTAAAGCAAGTTAGGCGCAGATATTGACTGGAATACTTTTTAGTGCACAAAGCTACATTAAGGAAGTTTAAATATCTAAGATATTTTAGTGTGCAAGTTTTCACAATTTATTTCACCGATTTACATACACTTAATATATGCTTCCTACTACTGGTCCTAGACTGTAGACACTGCTTACAGTAGTTTGGGCTTAGCACAGGGAGCGGTGTTGTCCAATTTGCTGTTGTTTTCATGGGTCAAAAGGAGGCAACATAGGTAGACCCTAAGAAACAAAAATAATGATTACCTAACCTATCCTACCTATGTAAAATAACATACATTATAAAAGGTTAGGTTCTGTTTTCAATACAGTATTTTGTAAGTTTATAAAACACAACAATAACAGCTATTCTTTGCTTTTGTGTAGGTGAAAGAGCTCTTTGTGATAAATGATTTCCGTAAGTGTTTATATTGGAGATCTCACCTTCAAATAGGCTAGATTCTCTAGCGGCTAGAAGGCTTATAGACTAGTTGGGGCCAAGCTAAGCCTGTCAATGATGTGAAATATCAGTATCCATGGGCTTAAATATTCGCCAAAGTGACTGAAATACACTCTCAAAAATCGACTTGATCGCAAATATCACCGATGCGTTTCTGTCGTATTTCTTACACTGGTCGTTCGTCATATGCGTTTAACACAAAATATATAATGGTATTATGGTACGGACATATTTTTCGCCTTTTACACAGTTTTTCACCGACTTTAATCAAGTTTTTTCTTTGTCGTTAGCACCAAGTGACCACGATAATATGTCATGCGAAAATGTCAAAAATAGATTAAAATAGACAAATAAAAGAGACTCATGTTAGAGTGTGTAGACAATTCTATCGTTTTCTATCGTATTTCGTATTTTGACAGTTAGACATGACATAAATGGCATGACATGTTAGCAGCGGTAGACTAATGATATAACGCTGTCAAAATACGATAAACGGCCGCGATAATGATATGTTGTTCAACTCATGCTAGGGCCACTGGTTAGCATGCGCGCCTTCTCTTTTTAATGATTTCGAGAATAAAAAAAAGATAATTCAGCGCATCAAAGATACTCCTTTGTCCAGAAACACAATAAAGGAAAGAATCTTAAAATTGGCTGAAAATGTTACAGAGCAACAAAAGCTTGACATTCACTCTGCTTCAATTATATCGCTATGCCTCGACGAAAGCACTGACGTCACAAAATCTGCACGTTTAGCTGTTTTTGCTCGATACTGCGTAGGAAACGTCATTAAGGAGGAATTAATTGCAATAAAATCGTTACCAACAACTACAAAGGGCGCAGATATTTGTACGGCAGTTAAAATTCGATAGCTGAAAAAGAAATTGATATAAAAAAAGTTGTTTCTGTAACAACTGATGGTGCTCCGAGTATGGTGGGTAAAAAAATTGGTGTCATAAGTTTATTTCAAACTGAAGTAGGACATTCGATTCTTGAATTCCACTGCATCATTCACCAACAAGCCTTATGCGCTAAGAGCGGTTTAACATCTCTTGATAATGTTATGGCAGTAGTTACGAAAATAGTCAACCTCATCTCTGCTCAGGCTTTAAACAAGCGAAAGTTCGACGCTTTGTTGGATGAAGTCAACTCCGTGTATAATGGCTTACTGATGTATAATAATGTTCGGTGGCTGAGTCGTAGGTCTGTACTTGAAAGATTTGTTGAATGCTTGGAAGAAATCAGACTTTTTCTGCAAAATGAGGGAAAAATTGAACAATACCCACAGCTTTTGGACGTCATGTGGCTTTCAAAATTGATGTTTTTTACAGACATATGCCAACACTTAAATACGTTAAATGTGAAGCTTCAAGGCACAAATAAAACAATAATCGTCATGATCGATCTCATTCACGCCTTTGAGGCTAAACTGCAAGTTTTCAGAAACGATATTATCGCAAAAAAACTACAAGTATTTTCCATACTTGAAAAAATATATCAATGAATCTGATATACATGAGACAACAAATGCAGAAAATATTACTGAGGAATTTATCTCTGTGATTGATTCTTCAATTAAGGAATTTTCAACAAGATTTTCTCAGTTCAAAGAATTATCAGAAACGGTCAAGTTTATTATGTACCCAGATGTAACGACCTTTCATACACTGAACTTCTCCCAGTTCGATTGGTTGGAAATTGAAGATTTTGAAATGCAGCTGTTTGATTTCCAATCTAGTTCAATTTGGATACGAAATTTATAGACATGAGAAAAGAATTAGAGTTAATTGAAACAGAAAGATTGACCAGTAATATAAGTTAAATTGCCAATAATAAAATTTTAGAAACCTGGAATGCGTTGCCAAAAACATTTAATTGTTTAAAGAAGCTGGCTCACGCTATTCTAACTGTATTTTCATCAACATATGCCTACGAGTCATTGTTTTCAGAGATGAATAACATCAAAGACTCTGTTATAAATCGACTGACTGATGAATCAAGTTCAGCATGCATTCTGCTAAAAGTAACATCGTACAACCCCAATATAAGTCAATTATCGTCCAATCTGCAACAACAGAAGTCGCACTAATTTTTAATTGCTCTTGTAATTGTATTTTTGGTAAATATAGAGCTTTGAGTTGATATTGTTTTTTTACATTATTTTTCCACTGATCACAAAGTCAAGAATATTTGATGGCACGGCTGCGACGTCATTAAATATTATTCCAGAAAATTGGCACGTATACGCATAAAGGTTCGCCATCCCTGATATAGACACACATTTTGTTTTACTAAACCTTTAAATAAAAGAAAAGTTCACGAAAAATCCTTTGTATAGGACAACTTTAATACGAACGTCAAATCGATGAAGGCCGCGGACGCACGCGATTCGCTCTTTACTGCGTGACGCCAAGTATACGACAGCTTAATTTTCCATTATAAACCGATCCTTAATTGTACAGCCTGTGGTTTATATGAGAGGTCAGCGTATATTGGAAACGATGGCAAAGAAGTTAAAATACCATTCTAAGCTGAACCCCATATCACATACTTCGTGCCTTATGTAAGGGTTCAAAATACAGGACTTGTGACTTGACTGGTAGCGTACTGGAGATATCATACATTCATAAATAAATAAGGTAATTAAAACCGCAATCAACTGCTGTATTGTGATGTTATTTTTTTCGACACATGTTTTTCTATCTTAACTTATTTTATGATTTATAAGCAACAAACAATAAATCAGTAAAACAATTTCCAATATCATTTGCAATTGAAAGTACGTATTCAGTTTTCAGGTTTTATCTGGATAATTATAGGGTTAAGTATATCCCATGCATTGATTGTTTTTTACCATCACGCTTTATTAAAGGACTTGTCCTCTTTTTGTATGGAGGCTGGTTTTTTATTCCAAGGTATCACCAACCACCAATAAACCTATATTTATCTTTAAGCTACTAAAATATGAAACACGAAACCATAGAAATCAGATTTTTAAACGCCTCCATTTTTGAGAAAAAATATGTTTTGTAATGAGGCATCATCCATTGATCATTACTTGTATTTCCTGGCTGTATGGCTATGTACCATTGCCTTTCCACTGGTGGAAAAATACTACTAGGTACTACCACAGATTATATAATAGGAACTACTGTCAATGGAATGTCAATTTTGCTAATATTTTTTTCATGCCTAAATTGGCATAGGCGAAGGTGCGGTTTATGTACAGACAAAGAGAAAAATTAATTTCAATTTTTCTCTAAATCGGAGGCCTTAAAAAATATATTAATTATGCAGAAAAGCTAGTTTTTGTGAACTCTTTCATACAATATTTATTCTGGTTAGAAATATTGACGAATAAAAAACCATTAATGGACAAGTCCTTTTGTAAGCCATTGAATATTCAACACCCAACATAGAAAATGTAATTAGTATTAGTGCATTTCTATGGAAGGTGAGTTTCCATTTATAGACGAATGTTTTCTTCGAATAACAAAGCGAACAATGCCTAGTTTTTTGAATGGGTAGGCAGTCAGTAAACAGTATACAAATACCTACAAAATATGCAAAAAAATAAAATAGTTGAAAAATAGATATGTAACAATAGAAAATAAGTAAAAAGTTAATACTTATTATATTTTAAAGTTAATAAAGTATATTTATCCTTAAAATACAACGTTAATTTAATCGTCCTAATTTCAAAATGAAACAAAAAATTCTGGAAGCTCGGATTTAAGAGTAACTGTAAAAATTGGGGCAATTTTGGGGACACGCTGCATACACAGTGTGACGTACGAACGTTGAACTCAATTTTTGCAGTGTAGTTAAAAAAAAAACAAATAACACCTTCCTTTGACCGTATGACCAGTTAAGCCTTGCCAAATCAAAGGCTATTCCAGCGAACGAAAATTAAAGGTCACAGCGACCCACATAACTCGCTTCACGTTAGAAAAAAGGAAACTTGACTTGACCATTGCGTATTAACGTAAACACGTTAATCAACCCCTCACCGAGGACGTGACCACAAGAATGTAAATAATACACTTTGTTTTGGAGAACAGACTAATAAATAACTCAGAAAAAATATAAACTTGTAAACTGTAACCAAATAAACCCTCTAGGAGGTGATTTTAGGGTTAATATATATTTTTAAGTATGAACATTCTGATTAATACTATGCATTTTTGTGACTGTCTAAAATAAACAACTTAAACAAACCGATTTTTTATTTATAGGATTGTTTACATAAATACCTAAGCATGGTGCTTAAAAATGCGGTGCGGTATCTGAAAAAATCATCTTGGTATCTTAAAAATATATATTTTTCGTACTAAATTACTGACCAGCTTGTAGCATGTTTGCAAAGGGCTTTGTTATAAGTGAAACATAGACTAAAAAGTCAGAACATAATATATTATGAGAGTAATTGTACCTACCATTATTATTAGTAACATGAATTGGGTTCTGTGATGTCATTGCCTGATCTTTGTAATATCTGTCAGTATATTTATACCGTGCGACTGCCAATCCATTTACCAATGTATTCTATTCAACATTCATTCATTCATAACATAAGAGCTGCG
Source organism: Pyrausta nigrata (assembly GCA_949316185.1). Classification (NCBI taxonomy): domain Eukaryota; kingdom Metazoa; phylum Arthropoda; class Insecta; order Lepidoptera; family Crambidae; genus Pyrausta; species Pyrausta nigrata. The sequence goes on from OX438937.1 coordinate 3,012,869, forward strand.
CTCTTGTCGATGGAGCAATTTCCAACAACCAAACAACGACAACATAGACACTTAATTCCCGTAAAATATTAAACTGAATGTAAAATCCTGTGAAGAAACGTGAACTCGATGATTATTATAACGAGGCCGGTCGCTCTGTGTTATGTTCACAGTCCCATTGCTCGTTAAATCATGTATCACGGCCCCTCAACCTACCCTGATCTGGCAAATTTCCGCAACCATATTTCAACCTTATGTTGATCACGTAGAGTTCTATATCATTTAAGATATTTTACAGATTTGGGAAGTTGGTGCGGGGCCCACTGTACACAGAGCGGCGCGGAAAGCACTTATCGCTTTTAACCCTTTCAATGAAGCAATAAATGAGTGAGCCTGATTCCCAACAGCACTCTATAAGACTAATTTTAAGTTTATTCTTTCTTTTTCTCTGCTAAAGAAACGAATGGAGTCAGAATACAATAATTTAGCAACAACGAATTAAACAGCTGTCTAAGGATACTACCGTAGACAGCTTAGGCGGAATATTAAAAGCGATCACGACTAAAGTTAGACGACAACACAAACAAACTTGACTTACTTTTGACATTTTAAATTATTCTTGTATAGTGACATTATTTTAATAGTAGTCTGTCATAATAACCTGATCTGCCATATCCTGGATCATGGTCCAAAGCGGACCCTGGGCCCTCCCAGGGTCCCTCGCTTGCGAGAGTGCACAACCGATATAACGATAGGATGATAATTGCAGTTTGTCATTTTCCTTCCTTGAGCAGAAAAAATAAAAGAACGAACTTAAAATAATTCTTAAAGAGTGCTTTCGTGAATAAACCCCAGTATCGCGCGGGCGTATACAAACATTCGTACAAATCTAGTCGGCGAATTATAATGGTAACGTATTTGCGTGATGAGAGACTAACAACATATTTATGAGGCGGAGAATTAAGAGATAATATTGTTACAAAGATGTGGGATTTTGTGTTGATGTAGCGACTGTAGTCAAATTGCTTTGGATTGTGGTTGTCTTTTCTACGTCAGTGTTATTTAGGGATATGACATGTTTGCTATTCGTTGACTATAACTGGCGGACTGTTAGGAGTTCAATCACTCTCTCCGTAATCGGTGTTAAGAAAACAGTGACGTCATTGCATTGTTAAGCCAATCAGGTAATGTAAATTGTAGTCCTATTTCTTGATTGGTCAGAGGTGGTTGCAATGACGTCACTTTTATCCTAAGGCCCACTTGCGCACGACCGGATTAGCAAATCCAGACTTGTGCAAGTTTGCTTTAAACTCAGATAACTATGCCTTGAAAAGGTCCGGAATAGCTAATCCTGACGAGCGCAAGTGGGCCTAAGAGCTGTTTTTTCGATAGTCAGATAAGAAAATCCGTCGAATAAAATACTCACGAATCATGTGATTTCTGTATGGAAACATGAATATTTTTAGATAATAGAGAAAGTGTTTGTATTTGAGAACCATAAATTGGTGTTTTCCAAATACAAATATTTAACCAGTAACTTTTATCTGCCTCGCTTTTGTAGTGCATCAGGGATGTTCGCCGAGGCAGGCGTGGATTGCTTCTATGCAATGAAGAAACGGTGCGTGTCCCTGGTGCGCAGGGTGCGGGCTAGCGGCAGCAACATCCTAAATATGATCGCTGGTAGACTGGACTGCCGATATGATAGCCGTTCTTGTGCCCTTTGGGGGGTGTGGTGTGGAATGGCCACTTTAAATTGTAGCCATCTAGTTATTTTAATCTAATTATCTTTGCTAACATAGTTTTTAAGTACCCTTCCTACTACTAACAACTTAAGTAATTGTTACTCGAGATAATAAATAAATTCATTCCTAAACCTTAAGGCGGTCCTGCACGAAAATTAACGTATTTCAAAATTACTTGTACGATGAGCTGAATTAGTTAAATACATTAAAACAACTTATTTACGTTAGCCTAATCATTGTACAAGGTCCTGGTCTTGTTGAAATTTGAAACAAAATCTTTATGATATAATAAACATGACTTGTAGCTAATGATATCTAAGAGCATTTTTTTTTCGAAAACTTGGTGATTTTTACGCATAAAACAATAATTTGTACATGAAAATGATTGTATTGATATTCCGCATGTCCCCATCTTTTTAATATACACGAATGAAATATAAATAAGAAAATATGAACACTTTTCAGTTTTTAGCACAAACGTCTGATGGTTTTTGCGCATTGTGCAGAATAAAACTATTTCTAATTAAATCATCAAGTCTAAAACTTTAAAGCAAATGGATCTAATTACTAATATAATAAGTTCGATTCTGTTTGAAGATCGTTTAGACTTACTCGACTTGCTTCGCGCTGCACCCCCTTAGCGGATAAACGTTTCCAATATTCCAGTTCATCCTTTCAACAATTTACAGGTTAACATTTCTATCTCCTAGCCCTTTCTTCGCTCCAATTCACCCCCACTGTTGACCAGTATTCCCGTAGCATTTTATGAGCATACAAATCGAAAAATTTGCACACGTTACTCCGTGCTTCTACGTGACGATAGTTAGGAATTGTTTTCATTCGACAATGGTGAAGAAAAAGGGGGCTATACTACAACATAAACCCTATCGGCCTTGTTACAAAAAACTTAGTACTAGGTTTAAGCCAAGATTAAATATTAGCTGACAAGTTAGAAATGAATGACACATTCGTGACATTACCTAAACGAGAAACACTTTTCTAATTGGTCGGCTAATATTTGGTCTTCGTTTAAACCTGGTACTAAGTTTTTGTAATAAGGCCGTATATGTATGTAGTATGTATTGTACGTAACAATTGACTATCAAAGAAAGACGGACCAACGGACGTAGTGATTTCTTCTTTGTCTATAGGAATAAGGAAAAACATAGTTCTTAAAGAGCAGCCAAGTCATATTTTTACGTATTGATGTATATGTCTTCACATATTCAATTGTGTGACTTCTGCTTTAGGCATTATAAGAAAGAAAAAAAACAATAGTAAGAAGTATGTGCTATTTTCACGTCTTTTTTTACGCGTAAACACGTCACACGCAGGAGGATACCACTAACAGAAGACCGCTGAGGTGTACCCAAAAGAGGTGGTGTGTTCAGTTAGGTAGTTTCACGAGGGATTGGTATTCGATGGCGATGTTACGTGTTAGAAGTTAAGTGTTTGCGGAAGACCTTTGCCAGCAGTGAGACGGCAGGTTGTTAAAAAACAAATATTTGTAATGATTTGTATTCACGGAGTACAATATATATATACAATAGATTGGTCCTGGACTTTATCACAAGGAGTACTCGCATGGAAAAAAATATTATTGCATGTGTGTAGAAATTTATAATAAGATTCCCCACAGTATAAAAATACTTCCGTCAAACCAATTTAAAAAACAATTACACAAGTGGCTTGTAGCTCGTTAGTTCTATTCCTTGCAAGAATTCCTTAACAACAAAGAAACTTCTATACCTAACTCATTCATATCAATCAAACATCAATTTGTAGGTTATTAATGTAATATTATGTTATAAAATCTTCATTATGGTATTTTTATGTATGTAAAGTACTTATCCTAATATATATTTGCTATTGTTAATGACAATTTGTATGCTATTTGTTAATGGCTGAATAGGCGATCATTTTATTATATTGTCGATCTTCTGTACACCCTTTTCAAAGCAAATAAAACAATTTCATTTCATTTCATTTCAATAAGCATCTGAGGCCTTACTCCAGATGACAATGTCCGAATTACTGACTGTAGTCATCCCTGTTACACATGCCTGCTATGCCAGCAGCCACGGACCTTGCCATCAGGAGTAACGCGTCTGCTTTCTTATGGCCTGGCTTTTCAACCCAGGCTGTGGCTACTGTTTGGCCAGGGTAAACGTTTTAAAGCGCTCGCTCTGCCCCTCCAGCCTTATGAAGACATAATTAATTAACGCGCAGACGGTTTCATTAGACAACCAAGGCGTTTGCAGCCTGCAAAATGGAGGTAGCCTTCGGGCGATAGAGCTACATAAAATAGAAGAAATTGTAAATTTTGTAAAGGTATAGCTTTTAATTGAATATGAAAGTACGCGGTAAGGAAGTTGTCCGACTGGCAACGATGAGCAAGCGAGTGGAGCTAGAAACTAGAAACGAGTTGTCGCTGTTCTATAAGCAAGTCTTCTTGGGTGAACGGCTATTTGAATTTGGAACAGAATTTGATCGCCAAGCGAGCATCGCCATGCTAGCATTATCTTTGTTACTCTCTAGCTCAGCGACAAACTAATAAAGCTAGTTTTCACCGGCGCAGTGTAAACAGTCAGCTGCTATCATCTCTTTTGTTTACACGAAATCTCTTTGTTTATCTATTGTACGTTTCTTGAGCGGGAAAATCGCCGATAGTTACTCGTTTGCTCGTCGGCAGTGAGACAGCTGCCTAAAACTATCATATAAATGACATTTCATTAATTTTAAGGTTCCATACCTAAATTTACTTTTTTTGAACTTAATCGTACATCGTCAATATACTCCTTCGTGCTTTGTAACCTTATAAATAAGTACAACTACTGTTTTATTAAAGTTGTAGTCGTGTATCGCAGCCTCAAACACCAGTCTAAGCTTTGAAATTAGTACAACTCTAGTAAGTAGTACTTACTAGCCAACAAAGCAAAGTTTGTGTCTGTGAAGTTAGCAAGTAATTTTGCGCTGACCACTGCGCCACTATTACGGCCGCGCCTAGCAACTGTGTGATTTTGCAAGGTCGCATCAAAGTTTACAACTTGTTCTATTGAGCACATGGTTACAAATATTTTGTAAGCATTTCAACGAAAGCTGCTAAGTTTATGCTATAATAAGAGTTGGAAAATTCAGAGAAGCAGGCGGTTAAAGAGCTATCTTCCACATGCATGAACGCATTTTTTAACTTAACAAAGGCTTACTTTAAGTCTACGAGAATACCCGTATTTTTGACTGTTGTCTTTCTTGCATTAGAATGTTCAAATCAATTAGAGTGGGACGGACAGATACACAGTGTTGAAATACGAATACAATGTTACAGATAGAGCCCCTTAAAAAAGTAGAAAAACTCTAAGTAATTTATTTTAGCTCTTTAAAACATACATGCCCTAGTGAGTAAAGGTTTTATACTCATAATATTTATAGTAGACTTCACCTAAGCTTAAATAATAACAAGATAAAATCAGTTGTCACGTCACACACGCTACTCCTCTCGTTTTGCTTCAGAAGCGTTCGCTATAAAGAGAGCTTGCGAAATTATTAAATATGAAAAAATACAATCTGGGAATTGCCTCCGAAAAACATATTTGGTACGGAAATAAAGAAATACTGTTACGCGAAGGAAATATTCCGGCTTCTTTGTATTTGCCGTAAATGTATTGAGAACGATGTTCTTTGAAGCAATTGATACGAGTATTTTTATGGAGTGCCTCCAGGCCTTTGATCAGGACTGAGCAATGCCGATTTATTAAATGGGCGACTCCCGTTAAACAGATACGAGGATATTGGTTTGAATACTTTCAGGAATAGGAATTTTACGAATGATAAGAACATTACTTCTGTTAATTAGATATTTCACTTGAAAAATCCGGCCAAGTGCGTTCCGTGCCATTCCGTGAATAAGGATCCACTTACTTCCACTTAGCCAAAATACGACAATATTTTGTTGACAACAAATATAACTCTGTTTATCACAGTGTTTGTATGAAGAACAAAGTTAGGTATGTTTGTGGTTGTTGAAAATGTGCTATATCTAGAAAACTACTAGTTCGATCTTGTTCAATCCAATTTTCGTTGAAAGAAGTTGTTACGATCTACATTACGTATTTTTTTCAAAATTTACACTTGCTTAGTTCAAAAGTTAGATGGGGGGGACTTTAACTTTAAGAGAAAATGGTTTTAGGAACCTGAATGTCATTTTAAAAGACCTATCCATCCTCACACGCATAGGTTTGACAAAAAAAAATTTTTTTGCTTTTAGGTTCATGTAAAATGTTATATATCATTATTTTTTATTTTTTGTATGAGAATCGTAAAGCGGTTAATAGGATACATCTACCTAAAAATTGTCAGCTGTGTAATGCTAATAGTTTCAGAATAAAGTGACTGTGACATACGGACGGACGGACAGACTGACAGACTTGACGAAACTTCCGTTTTTTGCCATTAATAGAACCCTAATGACCACCAGGCGGGAATTGAAGGATACGCAGGTTCAATTCCCGCCTCTGGTGGTAGTTTTTTTAGGCGAAATATCTAATCTTAATATTGCAAAGTGAATGCTTCTCATTTAAAAATAATAATTTATCACTTCTATAAAAGTTTTATTAGATTTGAATACATGTGTTAATAATAATTAAAAATATATATTTATTTGCTTCGATTGATGTTTCTACACGCTGAAAATTTTAATGGTTGTTTTACTGCAGTAAAATAGTTCTGTTTATGCTGTATTGCTTAGAGCGTAGAGCTTCTTTTGCTTTGAACATTGATTTCGTGCGGCAAGCAGTACCCAAATACGTCAATTCTCGTAAAAGAAACTATCTTTTCTCATCACGTTTTCGAGTTGATGTTTTTTTTTTTAATTACTTTGAGAACAAATATATTTTTAGTTGAAAAAAATATCTTGCATGATTCGATAGTACTACCAAAGGTAAATCGTTTTGCTGTAGGAAAACAACCACTAAAATTTCAGCGTGTATACTAATAGATTAGTAAAATATATGTGCATTTATAAAAACATAGAGATTAAATCGAACATAATATTTCCCTTTTTTATCTATGGATACCAAACGTTCAACGTCGCAGTCAAAAGCGAATACGATATTTAATGCAAAGATATCGCGAAGAATACAAAAAAGTGCTTTGAAATAAAATCTTCTTTTGTCTCAGCGTGTCGTTTGTTTAGATAAGCAGACATCGTGGTTTCAACCTGAGTTTCAAAGAAATTGTTCTCAGTAGAGTACAGTGCAGTCCAGTGTAACCGTAGGGTTGTCAGCTGCGAAACAATATGGCATCGAGGGCTTCGGGGACTCAGGTCTAAGTCTACTCATAAACTACAAGCTCATGATAGCACAAATATAAACCTCAGTGGTTTTTAGTCGCTGTCATTTAAGTTATCTTGTATTATGTATTTTTATTCGGTAAATAAATTAAAAAAAAGGTAAATTAAACTTTATTTTATTGCAACGAGAAATGTTGTGGAAGAAGCAGAAAATGCACTAGCAACTAAAGCAAAAAGTTTATATCTTGATACTTATGGGACACTTTTCTTGGACTTGTTAACAAAATTTTATTTGAGCTGTTTCAATTGTTTTTAAATAATGTATAGGAAAAATAAACTCAGATAACCGCTTAGCGATATTTCGAAGAGGAAGTCATTATGCTTATTAGGTATCTATTTAAGACGTAAGATTAGCTATGTACAGCCTTGAGCACTGTTTGAGAGTTTAGGCAGTGGATTACACGTGGAGGGCGACAATGATAGGTGGAAAATAAGTCAGGTCTGAGCACTTATAGCTAGGTACTTGCCGGTCAGGGTTCAGGTATCACTTCACAGGCCACAATCACTCGAAATGTCTGTAAGGAGCTTCACAGGATACACACGCAGCGAAAGCGCTCTGGTCGGTCTAGTACATGTGTCATAGGTAACGTCTCGATGTCGACTCGATCTTCGGGGTTCTCACGGTACGTTTTAAACAAATAAAAATAAGGCAGGTATGCGTGTGAGTGTGCGCGGCGTAGTATCAATAGGGTACACAAACAAATCAAAATATTGTAGTAAACAAGCACTTTATAGTATGACCTATACAGGCGAATCCTGTATAGGTGATATGAGACCTTAATACATAAAATCACGCCTGTGTACATTGGTCGTTACTGTACTCTGCTACGTTGATTTTGCGTGACACCGAGTTAACTCTAAAGTTGGCAACCCTAATACTACCTACTCTAGTGAGTTTAAAACGCGGACGAGAGTGCCACTTACTGGCCAGAGAATAGTTAGGATTACCGGGAAATAGCTAGGTCGGTTACCTTCGCTGTGTAATTTCATAGCAGTGTTACGTAAAACTGGTACTATTAGGTGGGTATTAGTAAAACGTAGTGATAATATCTCAAGGTGCTGTAGAAAAAACTGTACTGTAGTGTAAAAGGTGTTTTAACCCACATACAATGTAAATATCTGTGTCTCTGACTGAATCATTAGTAAGTAAAGTAACTAGTAAATATTTAAGTACAAGCTGAGATTATACTATGTCAGAGAAAGGATATATTTTTTGACACATGACATAGAAGCTCATAAAATTTACCATCAACCCACAAGCTACCTAAAAAAAGATCAGCAGCCGCCTAACTCGGTTGCTTTCAAATAGCAATAGTTAGATACTGTCAAACTAGACAGTCTAAAAACTGTCAAACTAGACAGTTTTTTATAACTAGCAACGTTTAGCAAAACAGTGATGATAACTTTCAAAATAACGGATAAAAGAGATAGAATTTTCATGTTATTATAGTCATTGCTTACCAGACGTTACTTTGAAAGTACAGTCAGCAGCACGTCAGGTTACTAATTACAACTGTGAAAACAGCTTTTATCACATAAGGAATGCAGGCGGTCTCAAGGTAAAATTGGACCGTGTGTACACCTACTATAGCTTTGAATTAGGCGGTAGATCTGCAGTTAAAATAGAAGTTATGTACTAACTGAGTCATCATCCTCCTAGCGTTATCCCGGTTGTGCAATCGCACGCCAGGGCCCAGGGTCCGCTGACTATGATCCAGGATGTGGCAGATCAGGTAATTACAGTGGCGACTGCCATCTGACCTCCGTGACCCTGTTACCAGGGGAACCTGACCAGTTTTGGATCATGGTTACACATGTATTAACTGAGTCCTGAAATAAATTAAATGTTTTCTAGAAGGCGGCAACCCTAGCCATGTAACCTTAGTTTTAAACTCTGAGGAGAGTGGCACATTAACTGGTGAGTTTCAGCGAATAGCCAGGGCTTTTATACGATGTGGATGCCTTCGTATCTACCTCTACTTATATTGTAGCTTAAAGACCTTGTACAAGAGCATTAGCAGTTAGTTAGTGGTTGTTTGTAAATGTTCAGGATAACGATAAACAACTTTAAGTATCTTTAAAAATTGACAAGCTACTATCTATTATCAAGAATTTTGATTTCACTAATAATCCATACTGGATATTTCTAAACAATAATAATTTGACTTTCTTATAACAACACAAATAAATTGCATATAAATCGCCCTAATCGGGACCATAGTTTCGGGACGGCATCAATTTCCCCGAGGATGTATCAATTTCTTGCCGAATTACCCCCAAACCCGGGAAAATATTTCCCAAATAGGTTTTCTTTGAAGTAAAATATTTAAACACCACGAAATAACATGATCCCTTATCAATGTGTTTATGTCAATTTGGTCAAGAAGGTGAGCTGGGGCTGGGATGTACTTATGTGAAGAACTCGGGATTTCGGACTCAACTCATACAAGATTTTCTTATCCGACACTTGAAAAGGTCAGACAATGATTTAGTAAATACGAGGGAAATGTTAGAACTTTTAGAACTTCAATTGACATTAACAAAAGGGCCGAATTCTGACCAAAAAATGGTACGAAATGTATTGCAAACATGAGTTGGGTAAACAGTATAGTACATTGTTTTCTAAATTTCTTACAAATAGTATTTGAATAATCTATCAAAAACGTACACATTGTATTGTTTATACAGTGCTTAGTGGATTACGTGGTGAGGTAGCCGACGCACCGATTACCACTATCCCTCAAAAAGAAGAATCCTCTTTCAGCACAAGATAAGTAATTCTCGTTTAATAGCGATGACGACATTAGGTTTTTATAACTCAAAAAGTGATAGTCCTAATTAGTAAAATCTCTTTTAATTTACAGTATAATAAATAATAATAATAAGTCAGCCTATTAGATCCCACTGCTGGGAAAAGGCCTCACCTCAACTATGAGGAGGAACGAGCCATACTTCACCACGCGGGCTCAGTGCGGATTGGTGGAGGGGTGTATGTAAGGCAAGTGACAAACCTTACTGTCAGAAGTTATCAAGCCGCCCTAGGGCCTCTGACTAGGCTTAACGACTAATACCACAGATATTAGCCGGGACCAACTGCTTAACGTGCCTTCCGAAGCACGGGGATGCTTGTCATGGACGTCACTTAAATGGTCGGAATGGTCACCCATCCAATCACGACCGCGCCGTGGGTTGCTTAACTTTTGGTATCACTACCAAAGCGCTGCCGCCACTGCGCCACAAGCATCTAATTTACAGTGCGGAACTGTATTCAATCAAAGTGACTGAAAACTTGCAATAATATCTTCTTCCTTTATCACTCCGTCCGTGATCTTTGTATTGAAACGCGCAAAACCCATAAAGAGTGTTAAAAATGCATAAATAGTGTCTAACTTAGGAGTCGAGGGTCTCTAAAGTTTGAAGTCATGGTAATTGCAGCTCATTGGGGGGAGTTTAATGCAAGGCGCGTTCGGTGGAGCCCTCGACTTTACAAGGGCCCTTTGCAGGTGAGAGCCTGGGACCAGTAATATGTGCGTCGTGTTGTGCGTTAGTTTTGATATAGTTTATGAACTTTCATTATGAGTTTGGTGCTTGAAATCTAATTTAGTAGGAATTTGTCCACAAATAAATAGGTTAGTAAGGTAGTAAATACTTGTTTTTTTTTATTTGCTTAAAAATAATGTAGGGTAAATCAGACAAGAAGATTTCAAGAATCCTGGCAAAAGATAGGACTACCCGCTAAATAGAATACACACTTTTTTTTTACTATACTGTTTTTTTTAAATAACGCATTGCATGCAACGCGTGCATTTCGGGCCAAAAAGCTTTGCCCTTAATGACACTAATTCCAAATCAAAAAATAAATGAACAAACACGAATTAATAATCTTAATCGCAGTTGAATGAACCCCGCTTAACGTCAATCAAAGTAACTTTCAAAACTACAAAGGCCAGAGGTGTAATTGCATCCATCTCATCTTCGTGGGACGCAAGATTTAATGTAAATCGCGCTGGAGAGGCGCCGGTCCTAGACGCGGCCCTTGAGTTAGTTGCCAGCGCGGCAGCGCAGCGCTGGATATATTAGTTCGCTGCAAACACCCACAGGGGTGGTAGAAAAGCCAGCACAGATATTTGCCACAAAAACTACTCAAATATAATAGGGCCCATGAGACAACTTCAGGTATCAATACCTACTAGTTTATTTAACAGAGAACAATTAAAATATGGACATCTAGCACTAAACCATTTATCACAAATAAAATATTAAGATAAACCAAGAAATTGGCTAAAAGCGAACAACCATAAAAGGACAACCTACGCACACCACCACATACTTGGCAGAGCCAAAGCATCGCACGCTAAGTGACGCATACACCCTTGTTTCTCCTAGATTACTTCTGATTCACGCCTACGCTAGCCAAACGAGAGTTCGTACCTAGGCGTTCTTAGTAAATAAGCCACCGACACTCATGATGTTACGCTGAGTCGTATCGTAAGAGCTTAATAGTCTCTGGAAGAAATTAACATATACTTTAAATTAGAAAGAAAAAGAGTCGACACCTTGATAGTGAAAGGACGTACCATAACTGGTTCTTCGATAAGATACAGCCTTAGGAAAATCTAAAGTCAAATATCACTAAGAAAAAAAAATGTCAGTAACATGGACACAGACGCAGTATTTTTATATTAATCACCCTTACTATATTTGAATAAGATGCCGCAGTGTTTAGTAGCTGTGCTGTCGTTTGTTCATAAATTAACGGTGAGATAAAACAAGGAGTTTCGAATCTTTGATCTGGTTCTGGATCTTTGACGGCTGACGCTCACTTAAGCTTGCTCAAATAGTAACTGAATGAAATATTTTGGAGAATTAATAGGAGACAGTTAGGTTCTTTCGAAAATAGTAAAAGCGAGGATTGTGTGGCTGTTTAGCCTGCACTACGTTGCCATCCTTTACATTGCACGGGGGCCAATGAAATGTTAAGCTGAAGTGGACATTCAGCGCTGAAATAGGTCAATTTGGTACTGTTTTAGAAGAGCTTTCGCCGGTAATATCACTTAATTAGCGACTCTGTCGGCAAATGTTTGCGGAATCAACTGAACGCGATACATAAACTTTGCTTATGTGAACAGGCAGGAAATTTCCTCGAAATCCGAAATTTCGCGGAAATTCTGCTTTGGAACGATTAGTATTGCGAATAGTGTTGCGAAAAGGTCAACTTTTTAGTCGACAAAATTTAAATTAGAGAACACAAGATAAGATTTGCTGTTTTATAATATTTTAAATGTCTAAGTTTCTGCTTATAAATCAGAACGAAAACAAAGCGACGAACTTAATATAATTCTAGAAAACTGTTACACACAGTGCTACATTCTAACAGAACAGATTACCTTTAATGTCATCAAACCCCATCTTTGATTCACGACATAACTACTGGTTTGTACAAACATGTTGATTAGAAAATCACGTGCACACAACTATATAAGCGGGCACAGAAATAACAAGCACAAATTTTCAGTGGAATTCGCCTGTTGTGGGTTTAGAAAGGATTAATTTGTACTGACCTGGAAATTCAAAACGGATATCCAAATGCTTTCAACGGTTAGCTGAAGCTAAAATGGCACGCGTTTTAATACATGTTTTTTTAGTAAACGTCTGAACAACATAATTAAATTAAATGTCGCTTACGACGACAGTCGATAATTTTTGCGAGCGAATTTTTTTTTAATTTCGTAAAAACTTGCAAACAAATTGCTTAAGTTATAAAAATAACTGTATGAACAACAAGCTTTGGATTCACGGAATTTTATTAAAACGGATTATAGATCTGGAACCGCGTTAAAAAACAGTTTTATAGAGAACCAAAGCGAATTCAGAATCATTGAACAAAATTACAACAAGGAGAATGACAAGGCAAATCATTTATTAAAGGACGTTAAAACACAAACATAAAGTGTACTTTGAAAGGCAATGAAGATTCGCCGTCAGCTAAGAAAGAGGGAGGCCCGAATTTACTGCCGGAATTCTTTGTACCAAAACCCTACTACGAAATATTTATCGGATGTATTTTCAGCTAGCTATCCATTTCACACACTTAATAAACGAGTGCGGATATTTAGTCAATAAATAACACATAATTATTTTAAAAATTTGACCAAAAAAAATATTAGATTTTTTAAACTTTTCACTTGTTTCACCTGATGTAAGAAAAACACAACCCTCCTTTTTTCATTTGCTGGCGCAATTTCCAAAATATTAGCCTTCGTCACTACTTCCACAATTCTGACAAATTCAACGACACCTCGAATGTCCAAATCCGTCGGTCAAACAAATCTATCTATTGTGTATTGCGTGTCAAAGAAAAATACATATTAACAAACACTAAAATCTTTATCCTCCTTCACAGAACTTGGTTCACAGAGTAGGCATGGAAAAGATTGCTACTTATAATTCATTTTCATTTCATGAAATGTTTTTTTTTTCATATGAAATCACATGGGAAATTTCATTGACAATGACTTTTTTTTTCGCAGTGTCATAATGTAACACTTTTTGCTATTTGCTACTTATAATGAAATATGAATTATTGTAAACGGTTGCTAATTTGCTACTAATATGAAATGTCATATTTAGGTTGTCATGAAAAATCAAGGCAAATGAATCTAAACTTTATGTTATTAAGTTTTAAGTTCTTAAATGCCCACCCAGTATCGATCGTCACCTATGATCGCATAACTAATGTGTTTGTCTTTTTATAACCCGCACCTAGGGCAAATCATTCCTACTCGCTCGCTCGCGATTCGCTCTGCTACATGAGTCATCAATGAATGAAATGAAATGAGCATGATCTATGATTTCGCAGAGTGCGATTTGTAGCAGTCTATATGAAAAAAAAGTAGCAGGTGTGAACAATGAAATTCATTTCATATGATTTTTCATCTGCTATACATGAAATCGTCCATGCCTATCACAGAGTAGGGCCTAAGGACGTTCCATGAACCACGGCAACTAAAAAAGGCCATTCGTTAGGTCTATTTACTTCGCGACATTTATAACCCGAAGTACCTTAATAAAATTGCATTGCTTCTCGTACTTGCTTAATTATAAGGCCGAGTTTACGTATCTCTAACTCGGGTTGATGACTTTTATGTGCGTTTAAACGACTGTTAGCGGTGTAAGACCGCGACCTTACGAGTTCCATTTTAACGTTCCGTCTCTCGAGTTCTATAATGTTTAGAATTATGAATAATTTAACTGAGTTTGAACTTATAAATGAATCATTGGCAAATCTCTGACTCAGTAGTTAGGATTTCGAGAAAGCAGGAGTAAGGAATTAAGGAAGTTAAGAGTTATTATGATTTTTTCTTCGTTCGGCCCACTGTGTTTCGTCCCACATAAAAAAATCTTGGTTTGTCCCAAACAATTTGCTTTTTTTATCCCAAAATTTAGTTGTAGTCCTTTTTTGCATTTCTTCTACAGCCCATTCTTTTAAATATGCCAAACATACCGTTTTGTACAGTCATCATAAGAAAGTCTTATCTACGTATTATTATTTTTTTAAAATTATCATGTCTCAAATATTGTTTAAAAAAAGTAGATAAGAAAATATTGAATTTTTATAACTAAGATAAGTATCTATGAGAAGTATACTTTCCGCAGTGAAAGGATTGCGTTAATAAAAATGTACTAAAAAGCTTGTAAATGGCAGACGCCAAGTTTCTCAAACACTGTCAGCGGTTTTTCGTGCAGTTTTTAATAAAATTACAGACACCAGACACAAAAACAACCAGTCTGAAAGTTCGTTAACAGTATTTTGAAGCATTAATCAAAGTCACATTAAACACAGATAAAACTTTCATGCCGTGGACAGTAACGAGTGGGCATTGGCCACTTGAAATATGACCATGCGGCGTGCGCGAATCAAACGCAGCGACTACCCGTAAAATAATTTTAAAGCCACAATGCATCACCAAACTCAAGCCATCAGTGTAGTCAGTGCAAAAATAAAAGTTTTCATAACTTGGTATGTATTTAAATTAGCATTTTTACGCTCACCGTAGTGAAAACGCATCATTTTTTTTTATTAAATAAGGAATAAAGACAGTGCAATATAAGCACCTTGAAGAACACTAGAAACTCCGAACTACAAAACAATTAAGCTATACCATATGAATGAATTCGTTGCTGTTTCCAATTTATTCTATTAATTTTAAAACCAAAAGCAGTCTTTTATTTATTCGACCTGAATAGAAGTACAAACATTACTAAATGCTTGACTGGGGTCCATCTTTTCTCCACCAGTTTATGAAATGCACCACGCCCAGGCGCAGCCGGCAACGATATGCTACAGCTTGTCTGCATCCGTAGTGTGATGTATAGCCTGTTCATGATGCGATATGGTGTTCTGGGGACTATTTAAAGCTTCATGACGGCTGAATATTGCCTCTAGTGGATGATAAACACCTGCAAAGGCAATAAACGTATCTGATTTACATATCTGTTTTGTAAACGTGAATGGTGTGCGAAAATTTTGTACACAATCTTACAGCAAAATCTTTTGAGGCGTATTAAAACGATTACGGCAAAAGTCAGATTTTACGGATTTTTTCATCCCCCATTTCACCCCCCTGACGATTTTATATATCGCGACCAGAAGTAGCGAAACTATCTCTCTACCAATTTTGATTTGAATCGGTCCAGTAGTTCCGGCGCCTGTTCAATTTAAACAATGAAATCAACGAATCAACAAAGAAGGAATATCAAACAGATAGCTAGGTAACATAAATACAAGGTGTTTCGCAAAAACGAGTAATGCTTGATATGTCATAGAAAGTAAATGAATCTGAAATAACTGGCGCTGTTCCTTTTTTTCCTATTGTTAAGGTTTCGGAAAAAACTTATATCGAAGTTTTATTAAAATATCGATATCAATTTATCGTAATTTCCACACTATCCTATCAGCTGCGCGGGTCATTAATCTCATAAATCATAGACTATTTTAAATTCAGAATACTACTTTATCTACATAAAGTGCCTATTTTGCATACGAAACGTTTTATTACATGCCAAATTCATGTACATTATGTTATGTAAATTAACGATTAAAGGTTACTGTTTGTGTTTTATTACATTACCTTTAATCGTTTATTTACAGCAAAAATATAAAACTTGCTAGAAGCTAGGATTTTAATCTTAGCGCTGTCCGTGGTCTCGCAGAATAACAGAAACAAGAACAGATATTTTAATGCTACAAGCATTAAAATATCTGTTCTTGTTTCTGGTTTACTGCTGTCGATTTAATGAGACTAAACATCAAATGAAAGTGATGATATTTTTCATATCTATCTACCTATTATTTGAAAGTAACTTATGATAAGTCACCACACTACATAATCCTAATAAGTAGTTACTAAACCTATGTGCCTGATGCATTATTGAAAGTTGCCAAAGACTTTTCTGTTATTCCTTACTCTTTGCGATGTTACATTTTACATGATTTGACTCCTATCTTTTACTCCTAGTAGTGATTTTTTAGTGTGTTCCGTATAAAAAAAAACTTTTGGATTTCCGACCATAGGCGTCAATAAAATTTAATTTGTTAAGTTGTTTGTACAAAAAAACAAGTGGAGCAAAAATCTACGTTGTCTCTTTTGCAAATCGGGTAAAATACATTGTACAGCGGCAGCACATCAGGTTACCCACGTTAACTACGAAAACAGCTTTTATTGCGTACGGAATAGGGGCGCTCTCAAGGTCAAAGTGGGGTAGTGTGATGTGCGGCCGTGTGAACATTGACCTTGATCTCTACCAAACACTTTAAAATAACCGGCAGACTGAAGTAAGAAAATACTATTCTTCTTGGCTTGTATGCAATGACACATCCTGGTGTCAGACTTTACGAGCCCCTACTTTAACATTTAATGATTTATTTTCGACCTAGAAATCAAACCTAGAACCATTGCTCACCGAGTTCCATACTCGATCCATTAGTTTACGGGAATGGAGTACTAGGACAACATCACTGCTTCCGCCTACGTATTTTGGTTTTTACAGTTTCTTGCGGAACCAAACAGACGAGCAGAGATGAACAACATTTAAAAAAATGATGATTTTAAATAAAATAATAAAGCAGGAGACAATTGATAAAAGCAGGTTATCATAAGACAGCAATTTGGCTCTAATATCATAAAAATTTTAGTAAGATTAACTTACTTGCAAACTTGGTTGATCGTTTGATCAAATGTTCGAATCAAATTTTTTGTTTTATGAAAATCAAAAATACGACTGCCTATCGAGACTTACGTAAAATAGCAACAGCTTTTATGTTCTGTAGGTTATCCGCATAACTAACTTAAGAGGTAACGCGATATGCCACCAGCACGGGAAGCGGAACTAAATTCAACTAGGTTTAACTGAAACAAACTATTTTTCCGTACGTTTATGTTTTGACTCCTTATTATTGCAATAAAGTTTTTAAATAAATGAAAATAAATTTATTTCTAACTATTTAGTGGTAAAAATAAATTCTAAGTTAAATCTTTTAAAAACAAGAAACATGTTACCAACTGTTGACGATCACTAGTCAAGTACCAGGGCGCACTCGTTGCTAGGCAACGACAACAATGGGAACAATGGGCGCCCGCGCCGACAAACGGCCGCCATGATAGTTTGCCGGCGAGCCGCCCGCGCTGCGGCTAGGCGGATTTCTTTGCGGTGTTGCCAACTTTTAACTCTTTGTAGTTAAATGTAGCTATTTTATGGTGTTGGTCAGCTACAATTTTTGAAAACTAGTAGCTACTTTTTCAAACACCTTTACACACATGAATGCATTTAGAATTCGTAGTAGGTAGAGTAGATAAATTATTATCTGAAATGAATGTACATGTACAAGTAAAACTAAGAAATCGATTGAGTTTTATTTAAATCGATTTGAAAATTTGCTGTTAGCTCCTAATCTAACTAGGTACTAGCTGGATAGGTACTTCAAGCTACTTTTAGGGTTGAAATTTGAATTTTTTTCAAGCAAATTTTTAAGGAGCAGTTGGCAACACTGCTTCTTTCTTCGTTCAGTCGATCATTTGCTTTGTGCGTTTTCGGTGTTTTTTACAGGCATTTTCGTTGCAAAACCTGTGTTCACTTGTGTGATTTCAAAATACTATGAAATGATGTTGTGTGTCGGTCGAACTGATGGAAATTTAGCTCAAGCACGGGATCTTTATCGGGAAAGATTCATCGATGGTAGGCCGGCAGCTGAAAGGCGACGTCTGCCGTCGTATCAGTGCTTTCACAACATGGTGACTCGTCTCCACTCTGCGGGTTCCTTTCATCGTTCGGGTGGCAGTGGGCGTCCGAGTAGTAATGAAGACCGTGCAGAAGAGGTTCTGCAGCTTTTCGAAAGTGAACCGACGACCAGTACAAGGCGTGCCGGGGCGAGACTCAACATGAGCCATATTTCAGTGTGGCGAATACTTAGAGATGATGGTCAACACCCGTACCACTACCGTCGTACCCAGGAACTAATTCCGAGTGACTTCGCGACTCGGATCACGTTTTGCGAGTGGTATCTCGCGCAGCTGGTAGCCGACCCCAACTACGTGAACCGGGTAATTTGGACGGATGAGGCTACGTTCACCAGGTCCGGCATATCAAATGTTCACAATGAACATGTTTGGGGCGCACGAAAATCCCCGTGTATCACGGCAGGGGAATTTTCAACACCAATGGCGACTCAATGTGTGGGCAGGAGTTTACAACGGCCATGTCATCGGTCCGGTCATTTTACCCGCGCGGCTAAACGGTGATAACTACCTGACGTTCCTCCAAACTGAGTTCGAAGACGCCATTGACGACATCCCGGTAATCGAAACCAATTACTTCGACCAGCAATCAGACATGGTGTTCCAGCACGACGGTGCCCCGGCACATTTCGCTCGTGATGTACGAGCGCACCTATCTACTCGGTTCCCAGGAGGATGGATCGGCCGCGGGACCTGTAGCTTGGCCGGCTCGTTCCCCCGACCTTACGCCTATGGACTTTTTTTTGTGGGGTTATGTGAAGGACAGGGTTTATTTTACGGACTGCCAAACCCGTGTGCGGTCTGTGTTTGCTACCATAACGCCTACAATGGTGCGAAACGCAACACAGGCCATAACAAGGCGGGCAAGATTGTGCATCCAAGAAGGAGGACAGCATTTCGAGCCACTATTGTAGGTAAAGTACCCAAATAAACATAATTCATTGAATTAACGTAAACGTCAAGATAATTAGTGTGTTTTGTGCAAATTTTTTTTGTTCATTTGTTTGATTTTGACTTTTGTCTCGTACCTTCGTGAAAAAAAAGATAAATGAGCATGTGCGTGTGTGTATGTCTGTGTAGGGATAAATGTACTAGGCGAACATGACTTATTGGCGGCTATTCCAAATTTGTAAACACGAAAAAGATAACCAGGAGGGGGGAGGAGGTGGTTGTTTATTATTACTCCTATCTAGTAGGGTAATGAACCTGAATTAGTGCTGAGCTGCACGTTATCGATATTAATTTTCAACATTTTTTTACTCGAAATTCAAATTTAACGCTATAAATGTAAGAAATTTACTAAGGACTCCTCAAAGGAGTTTATTGAACACCCTTCAGTTATTACTCGTTTTTTTGAAACACCTTGTATAACTGAATTTGATCAACGTCTGAATCTGAATGACATTTCGGATAGACAGATATCTTACAGTTTCGATAAACCAAAAAAGAGAATAAGCCAGACATAGATATATGTTAAAAGATCTAATAAAACAGAAGAGACGGAAAACACAGACAATCAAACGTTTGTTCAAAACAAACTGTATCGAGTATATTGCGATACTAAAATTTCATTCGAGTACACAATACAGTCGGTATTGTATTCAAACAAAATGTTAGGTACAGTGCAGAGATCAATTATAGAGTCATCGCTGTATGTGTTCGAATATTAACGACCAATAAACCGTTTGTTTAGTGTCCCATCAAAAGGGAATTTGCCTTCTGCGTCCAAACAAATAATACGTAAAATCTCTGTAACGAGCTGGGTCGCAACGCAGCGTTTACAATAAATCAAGTTGTTGTTTGATAACGTAAATCACCTTGTCGTTTATTGAAATTCAATATTTTCGGCACTTCGAGTTTGCTAAATCGATATTTCATTATTTCTTGCGCTTGTGGGTTTTCGTTTGTTTGTTTTTATCAGTATTCAAAAACATTCCACATTCAATTTTATATAACCTTTATTCATCAACGCATATAGGTAGGTTGAGTACATCAAAGGTTCCAAAATAATATTTTGAATAAAAACTGTCCAACAATAAGGTTGTGGCATACAATTTTTTAATATCTTGGATATTTCAGATGTAATCGGCATTGGGTCAGGACTTGATCTTATTTATGTATATCGGAACTCCTGACCTTGAATATATTTACATATTCCCGAGTTCCTTTAAGTAAATAGATCACAATAGTGTTCGCCCTCGCTTTCCCACGCGCAATAAATCCACCAACATAACACAGGCTATCAATGGAACCCGCAATGAATGTAGATAAGGGTTCCTTATACGGAATACTCGTAAAACCCAAATAAATATTCCGAATAAGCCGACCTGATATTTGGGGCTCTTTTATGTGTCACAGTTCCTTGAACGAGTACGAGTAGAAGGGGTAACTGACGCTTAATGCTAAATTCGAGAGTATCAGCGCAATAACACAAATATATTTCAAAATAATGAGGACGGTAGGTACAAGATACTTATTATACATGAACACTTCAGAAATTTACTTAAGAAATCTAACGAATGTAGATAAAATAAATGAAGAGGAATGAACAAAACAAACTTCAATCACAGACCAAGCTATTATTTTAAATACGGTTATGTACATTTGCTACTAAATAAATGCTGGGTCACAAAAAACGTATTAAATGATATTCTGATTAAAATATTTTAATAATTTATATTACCGAACGTAACTCGGTAGTTTAAGCAACTACCGAGTTACCAAAATGGAATTGAATATCAAAATGATCTATTCCGAACAAAAATACGAGGGGATGTGAATTTAAAGTCATAAAGCATCTTAATGCGTTTGCAATATAACTTGGAATTTCTAGTTGCGAAGCCATAAATGTCTAGTAATAATGAAACTACAAAAAGAACCTATAAAAACTAAAAACAAAGTTATTCCAACATAATTAGTTTTACTTAGGACATATTTTGCAGCTACCTCTCTGTCGTAAGATGCTATGAAGCAAAAAACATAAGACTAAGAAGCAAAAAACATAAGACATTTGAGGGCACCGAAGTAATTTCAAGTAGTTCGATCCTCATGTGTCCCCAGAGACAGAACCTTATTTAGGAACTGTCCAAGTTCCAGTGTAAATCAATTTCACCCCCCTCAAAGTCTTGCGGGTTATGAGAAAAAGCGGCGTTTTCTTCCTTTAGCACCTCCCCGGGACCCATGACATTTATGCCGTGGACAAACCACGAAACAATTCTTTAAAATTTATTGGCCTTGGTACGTGGCTTGAAACAGTATTTTCAAAAAGCGTATCCATTTTGATCCACCTAGAATTATCTTTCATGATATTCTGCTTTGCCATTCTGTAAAACTCAAAACACGAACACGCACTTCACTTCGATCCCCGCACTCGATTCGATATGTCAGTTTGATTTGGCATTTGACTGAGCGTGTTGCGACTAGAGACTACCCGCTTAGCAAAATGCTATTCGATTTTTATCGATTACAGGTTTTCGGTACAATTGTTGATTGATTGATGGCTTCAAAATTTTAGAATTCAAGAAATTTAGGGGTAAAAACCGGCCAAGTGCGAGTCGGACTCGCGCACTAAGGGTTTTGTGCCAACTTTAACTGAATTAGGATCCGCTTACTTCCACTTAGCTAAAATACCACAATATTTTTGACAGCAAATATACCTAACTTTGTTTATCATAGTGTTTGTATGAAGAACAAAGTTATGTTTGCGGTTGTTGAAAATGTGCTATATCTCAAAAACAACTAGTTCGATCTTGTTCAAACTAATTTTCGTTGAAAGAATTTGTTACGATCTGATCTACATCAAGTATTTTTTTCAAAATTTACACTTGAACTACCCATAGACACCTTACACGCATAGGTTTGACAAAAAATATTTTTTGATTTCATGTATGTGGTTAACAGGATACATTTACCTACCAAGTTTCAACTGTGTAATGCTAATACGGACAGACAGACAGACAGACTTGACGAAATTATAAGGGTCCCTTTTTTTTCCATTCGGCTACGGAACCCTAAAAACAAGAGAATTCCAATTTGTGGCATATACAACCTCCTTGATGTGTACGAAATTTTGACTTATTTTATCTATGATTCACCCATACAATCAACGTGTTATTCGGTGTGTATTGCTCTATGTTAATAACGGCAACCAGGTAGGCGCTTAAAATATTCAAAGAATATTAAGGTATTCAGATTTCGAGTCTATAACGTTCAAGACCCACATACATACATACATACATACTACACACAAACAAAAACTTAAAAAACTACATTTTGAGGGTTCCTTACCCAAAGGGTAAAAACGGGGCCCTATTACTAAACCTATATACTATAGACCCTATTACTGGCTGTATCTCATGAACCGTAATAGCTAGACAGTTGAAATTTACAACAATGATGTATTTCTGTTGCCGCTATTAGCGATGACAGTTATTTTGGACTTGAGATCTGTAAAATTATGACAACTGATGGTTCAATAACGTAACGATTATCGGATATTTTGAGAGCGAAATTAAATGACATTATTAGTTAATATTAGAAAATTCTTAGTTTTATACTAAAAAAAACGAGTAAAAAAATAAAAATCACAGGTAATCCGTTTTTGCTAACCCATTTTACTCAGTTAATAACCGAAAATGGTTACAGTTTGACCATTATAGGTGTTTCTTAAATGCCTATAATAATTTTCAAACTGCATGGGATAGTTTTTTTTTTCAGATTTTTCTCATAATAGTTACAATCAATCATGTCACCCCGTTTCAGCTTGACGTTGAGTTCTGGGACACTCTGTATACCCTTGGTTAGGAAGGCAGAATAATCATAACATGTCATTGCAAGATGGACACGGCTTGCAAAAAGTGCTGACTAAAATAACATGTTTACAATGAGTTTTAAAGAGCTGAGTCAAACAATATGTAATTGACATTTGATCTGTCTAGCCGCCTAGGCCACACCTTGTGCAAAATAAGTGAATATTTTTAATAGTTTTTTATTATTAAAAATGCAACGGAATAATAATAATTATTAGGTATACATTGTAATGCGTTGGCTGTACTAATGGGTAGGATAGAGTGAGATGGCAAACGTGGGGATATAACTACCTACCTTTGTCGAGCATTATTGATCCTAAATTTTCTGTAAAACTCTTTGGTTGGAGTAATTAAATCGAATTAATAAAACTTCATTAAATTAAATAATCTGCCAAAGCTTTTATTTTTTTAGTGGATGAAGTTACGCATCTGTCCTATACAGTAGCTTAAATTGTGTAGGTACATCCGGCCGTCTGAGCCAGAGTCCTATAGAAATCTCGCATATGTAGATTGATAGCGAATCGTAGGTGATGGCAATATACCAAGGTGTCATCGTTTGTGACGCAATAGTTTATTTGAAAACCAAAATAAAAAAAAACCTGGCTCAGATAGTCGGAAATTCATTTTTTTGGGCACTTTGGATCTCTACTTCTAGGAAGTTTCAGAGCAAGCAGGCAACGGCATCTGATCATCCATTTTAGTGTAACAGTTTTCAAGTTAACATGAAAAACCTGAGGTGAGACAGCCTGTCATTTGGTTGTCTGAGCCAAGTTGTTTTTTCAATATTTCACGAAATATATTTTGAACTAGCTCGAAATCCAGCCTGCTCTCTTGGTTGGTATGCATCTAGCTTTTCCCTCAGTCAGCGTAAATGGAGATGGGCAGGACACATTGCACGGATGAACCACTATCGATGGGTTAGAAAGAACCTAGAGTGGAGACCCCGCAATGACACCCGCGGCAGAGGAAGACCGCCTTAAAGATGGACAGATTACATCCGGCAACAAGCTGGAATTAACTGGATGCAGGTGGCCAGGGACAGAAGCCTGTGAAAGGTTGAAGAGGAGGCCTATGTTCGAAGACGAACCCAAAGGCTGATATAGATAGATAGATAGATTTTGAACTAATCTTTGCTGGCTATCTGAGCCATCCAGTTTTACTACTTCCAGGTGTTCTACGTAGCTGATATCTCATCTAATCTGTTACGGACACCCAATCGGTTACATTATGTTTATATTTGAATGTTGTAACTTAGTATAAGATATTTGTGGATTCAATAAAGTTTAATTTTCTCATAGGGCTTAGCATAAGAAACAATGTAAATTAGCTCAGGGCTTGTTTTATTTAATGAAGATAGCAAACCGGTTATCTATAGGTGATTCCCACTTGCAGTAAGTTAGGCAGGTAGGAACTAATAACAAAATATAAAGTAGGTAGTTTGGTACAGGGGCGAAGGAGACCCTATCTGGTCGTCCCACTCAGGCAGTGTGGGACCGGTAAGACCAATAGTCTGTCCCTGTCCCCCATCTCGCACATTCCGAGGGTAGGTAGGGAAACCCGCAGAGGTAGAATGTTGTGAGTGGGAATTGTTAGGCTATCGGTAGGTAGTTGTGAAATGTTGTAGAAAGAGATAGGAGATACGCATCGGTTGCCTCCCTCAGTATTTCGATGTTTTGAGGGTGGCTGTTGAACGCGTTGGAAAGAGTAACGTAGGTGCTATCTTTATCCTTTCGCCAGTAAACACTAGCGTGCTTTAGTCACTAAGTAAGACCTATGTAATTAGTATAAGTATAGGGCCGTGAGCGCCGGATTTTGTTAGCTGCTCTCACGGTCATCGGTCTCCAATAAAAGAAGAAAGAAACAAGAAGCGTTTTATTTGAAGAATACAGTCCATAACATCGAGGGAACGATCGTCTATATATTGGCTCGAGTGCGTAGCTAATATAATCCTTAGTGACGGCGATGGTTAATACGAATTGTCGTTTGTTATGGCTCTCGGTTGCAGGAACTCATTATTTTTGTCAAGACATAACAAATATAAAAAGTACATTATATGCAAGCTCCAAAAAAATTTTTTTGAATCTCTTATAAAAAAAAATGATAAAAAACGTGGAAAGAAGTCTGTGCCACCATAGACGTACACAAGTTTGCATAAATAATAATGAATAATATTTTGTCGGACGCGTCTGTAAATAGTTCTGTTAAGAAAAATACCAAAAGTAAAAATAAATATGTATGTGGTTGGAATAGGCATGTAAACGCAGCACATAAAGAGGCGCGTCTGTGGTTTCACTATTGGGTGCTTTATAACAGACCTCGTGAAGGATATGTATATAGGATGATGTGCGAGTCTAGAAAAGTCTTTAAATCTAAGTTAATATGGTGTCAAACAAATAAACAACAAATACAGTTACACATTCTAGCTATGCATCATTCACAAAAAGAATTTTCTAATTTTTGGAAACACACGAAAAAGCTTAATCCTAAACCTAGTGTTCCTATAAGTGTTGAGGGGTTAAATGACCCAAAACAGATAGCAGAAATGTTTGTGGAACATTTTAAGGTTCAACCATCGTTAAGCTCAGTTGCCAATAACAAATCTCAACAATGCTATCCTGGTGACCTTACTTCTCCACCAGTTCTGATAACAGCAGGCGAAATTAGATCTGTACTAAGAAAAATGACTAGAGGCAAATCGCCGGGCCATGACCACCTTAGTATTAAACATTTGCTCTTCGCAGGCTCGCACCTGCCTCGTGTCCTAGCTTTGTTTTATTCCCTTTGTATGAGTCATGAATATTTACCGGATAATATGTTAAAAACTGTGGTCGTGCCTATTGTCAAGAATAAAACTGGAAACAGTAGTGAGAAGTCAAATTACAGACCTATATCATTGGCTACGATATTAGCGAAGGTGCTGGACAGGCTCCTTGACCAGCAGCTGCGTAAGCATATTAAGCTTCATGATGCGCAGTTTGGCTTTCGACCAGGCCTTTCTACCGAAACTGCCATTCTATGCCTCAAGCAGACTGTCCAGTACTACACTAGCAGAAGTACACCTGTTTATGCTTTGTTTCTGGATCTGAGCAAAGCCTTTGACTTGGTTCAGTACGATGTTCTCTGGGAAAAGCTTCCTAAAGAAACAGATGTACCTAATGATTACATAAATATATTAAAATACTGGTATTCACATCAACGTAATTATGTAAAATGGGCGGGTGAGCACTCGGACATGTACGGATTGCAATGCGGAGTGAGGCAGGGGGGAGTAAGCTCAACAACCCTTTTCAATTTGTACATGAACGAGCTGATCGTTGGGCTCAGTGGTTGGTTCTATTGATGGCACATTAATGAATACCATAAGCTACGCCGACGACATGGTGCTCCTGTGCCCATCGATTAGTGCTCTCAAAAAACTTATAACCATCTGTGAACATTATGTGGAGGCACATGGTCTCAGGTACAATGTGTCTAAAAGTGAATTACTGGTTTTTAAGGCTAAAAATAAGACGTATAACGTGCCGATGATAAAACTTAATGGCACTCCTTTAAAGCAAGTACACAGCTTCAGGTACCTGGGACATTGGGTCACCGAGTCGCTCAAGGATGACCTTGATATTGAGAGGGAGCGTAGGACACTGTGTATCAGGGCTAATATGCTCTCCCGCAGGTTTGTACGTTGCACCAAAAATGTTAAAGTAACGCTTTTAAAGCTTACTGTCACTCACTTTACACGTGCAGCCTGTGGACAAATTATACCCAAAGAACATACGGTGTCCTGCGCACCCAATACAACAATGCATTCAGGGGGCTGATGGGGCTGCCACGATACTGCAGCGCATCCGGAATGCTAGCAGCAGCTGCAGTAGATAGCCTATCGGCTATTATTAGGAAACGCGTCGCGTCCCTGCTGCAGCGAGTGCGGGGCAGCGCCAACAGCCTCTTGAAGGCGGTCGTGGCGAGACTGGACGCGGACAGTGCTATTATGCAGCACTGGACTCGCGTCCATCTCGTCAAAGACGCGAAAATTAATTACAATAATTTTAATACTTATTAATTATTTAATTTGAATTTTACTAACATAGTTTTAAGCTTAAAATGTTACTAACACTATATGGACTCTGGTTCGAAATACACATATTTTATTTTATTTTTTTTATTTTATGAAATGCGCTTTATTGTTGTACTTTTTGTTAGATATTCTTTGACTTTATACAAAAGTAATAAGCTCTTAAAGCAAAAATCTGCAACTGAGATTTTCACCTTTATACGTTTTTCTGTTAAATATTTATTAATTTTGCGTCTTTGGTTTATATTAAAAATACGAGTGGCAGCCCTCCTTCTTCCTTCCCCTGCTAGACACACATTTTTTAGTGCCTCCTCCTACGGGGGGTAGAAAATGTTCAAAATCACCTAAGGAACAAAAATGACATAAAACTTACAGCATACTATACATTTTAAAGGTCTTGTTATTACAGCTCCGCCCGCATTCGTTCTCTTTCGGCTGAAGGCGTTGGATCTTTGTTTTCTTTCCGCCGTTAAGATGATGGAGCAGTAACAACTGCCAACTGACGGGATGCTATAAAAAGAATGTAACAGTTTTGATGTAAAATCGTTAAAGATAAAGATATTTGTGAATAAAAATAAATCGCTTAATGAGCTAAACTGTTTAGAAAAGTCCTGCCCTTCTGTACGGATTGAAATGCTGGGCCGTTTAGAAGATGGAGGAATAAATATGGCTGCATGAGCGACAAGAATGGACAAGAAAAAGAATGAGTTTAAGGGAAGTTTATAGTAATGAAAAAATCAAAAACTGAAAACCTGTTCCAAGGTATAGGTATATTTATTAAGCTGGCATAATAAATTTTAATATACTTAGATATTGATTGATGTTGCAAAATAAAAAACAAGACTAGCATTCGTATGTATCAAATTTTATATAATTTGTTCTGTGCAAGTTTCAGTTTTTAGTAAAAAGACACGTCATACTTACGAAAAGTCCTACGCCAACATTTGTACGATAAAAACTTAGAAACGATAAAACTCGACTAATTTTTAAAATTGTGGGGGCTCTCTAGTCGACATCGTAAATTTGACATCTGCAGCAACTGACAAATGTTACAGAATACCAAAATAATGACAGGTGAAGTGAACGTCGAAGTGAGGATCGAAGTGAGCTTCTTGTTTGTGACATATTTCGATTATCGAGTAGGGTAAAAGAACGGAACTTCGTTATAGTTTGCAGCATACATCTACGCGCAGATGGGTCACCGACCACCACGACCGCAGGCTGTCACTCCACGCCCTTTGGTCCCGCGCAAATTAGCGAACTAGCGAAAAACGCATGAAAACTAGAAAACACGTGCTTTCCCAAACATAAGACTAAACTGATCGATTTTTCACCCCTGATAACAAACCCGAAAACCACATACCAAATTACAGCGAAATCATTGGAGCCGTTTCCGAGATCACAAATATATATCCGTATTATCTTCTTCTATAGTATATATATATATATATATATATATATATATGTATATATATAATAAAGTCGTGTTAGTTACACCACTTACAACTCAAGAACGGCTGGACCAATTTTTAGAATAGAAATAATAGAATAGATAGTCCAGAATATAACACCTAATAAGTATTAAAATATAATATTTATCAATAAAACAAATATTTATGGAAATTGAAAAAAACCTTAAAGTTCCGGGGGGACCGAAGAATTATTTAGCTAGCCATTTGCAACTACGTGATTAAAGGATAATGATGGAATGGCGGCCAGCATTTGATGCGTCAATTGAAGCTCGATCATTCGCACATTCTATTGAAACATCATTTGGTTCATCAATAACGTAAAAATGGTTAATCGCGATTGATCGTCTCGGGGCACTTTAGGGTTTTTATTTACTGTCCATTAATATTTGTTTTATTGATAAATATCATATTTGAATACCTATTATCCTATTCCGGACAAAGACAAATTACAAAAACACAAATTTTGGTCCAGCAATTTATACTAAATGGTCCAGCCATCCTTAAGTTCTTAAAAGTGGTGTAACTAACTCAACTTACTTTTAAGATATTAGGTGACCTAAGAGCTGGCAGCTACCTTGCTCAGCGTATAAGCATCGCTATCCAGCGCGGTAATGCTGCCAGCATCCTAGGAACCTTACAACCCTTTTTTTAATTTTTGTTTTTGTGTCGTATTAAGAATTTATCTTAATTTTTATTAATAAGTTAGATATTAGATATATACAAGAATTGATCGTTTAATGGTATAAGATTAAAGTAGTATGCAAGTTCCTTATCATACCGATGTATGGTACGTTTACCTTGCCCGTAAATTGGCGGGCTCGAATGCTAATGTCATCTCATACGAATGCTTATGTCATCTCATACATTATTGTCAAAGTTGACAATAAATTTTACAGAATACCAAATCATAATCCCGCCGCGGGAACCGCTATGGGATTTTGACATTAGTTTTAGAGAATCGCACTGCTGGTTTGATATGTTGGTACAAGTTTGGACTTGTAACTCGTCACTATTAGACAGTAGGCAGTTATTATTATTATGTTCAACAAAGTCGCTCTCCCAAAAGAGTACTATTTCATATTCTTTTCAAAATAAACAACAACGATAGTAAAGCAAACTAGTTGCAGTTTGCTTTGTTAGAGATCAAACATCGAAAAGCGGTCAAACATTTTCGTATTATTGCGAACCGATACACTTCTTTTAGAAGAGGAAAAATTAGCAATTTTATCCCGACCTCATTGTTGAAAGTTCGGGACGCGAGGAAACCGAATTTGAGACCCTTCATAAAAGAATTTATTATGTAACAACGGAATATAAAATAAAAACATTTTCATCAAGTAACATCATGATCCCGTTCATTTGCATGGAGTTCGTCTGCGGGCTTCGGTGATTCGCGGCCCAGTCTATTAGCACTTTCGCTTTTCATCATAAAACTGTGCTATATTTTACAAAGCCCTATAATCTTTGTCGGTGTCTGCGTCTAGAGGTTGTGGCTACATATTTATTGTTTGAAAATTTATTGCTTTTACTTTGGAGATTTCAAAAATATTATGGATTTCATATTAAATATATTGAATGCGGGCTTTAACGTTTTCATCAAATCAAAAACAATATGTTCGATTGGTTTTTGTTATTTGTGTATATTCTGGAAGACGAACAACCTCATATGCTTCACAGCAATCGCCATATTTGACTGACAGTTCAATTACTGGTATTGGACGCTGATTCATTAATCATCTTTGTACTTACGTGTACTAGTTCATTTATTCGTGTGCAGTGCTACAGCCACAATATGTGACTTGTTAATTACCTCGCAAAGAATAAAGAAAGAAAATTGTTAATTCGACGATCAAAATAAATTGAGATAAAAAAGAAACAAGATGATCCACAAAGACCTATTCAAGGGTTAGTTGAGGTCACACGTATAAATCAAACAGCAAATTTTGCATGCAACACATGTTTGAGAAAAATCAGACGAACAAAATCTTACAAAGTGAATGCTGCATTCAATACAACAAGCTCAAAGCTTAATCTTCCAAACAATTTCCACGTGCACAGAGCCGCACTCAGCCCTCGTTTCTCTCTTCAAAAACACCGCAAATCGCTAAGACTGTTGATCCCTGTCCAGTACCCACCCTCGTAATCCGGTCCGGCCCTGCCCACCCCACTCGTCATTTATTATTTTTTTAATCTGATACCCGAGACACCCTCTCGTTGAGAATAGCGCAAAACATCGTTTTCGATAAACATTTTCTAGAGAAGAATAACTTTTAATCGCATCCGATGTCCCTCGATATCGTTTTGTTTCGATTTTCGTATCGCTGTCGGTAGTAGAGATTTCAAACGATAGTTAAAAGTTTTAATAAGTGGTATCTCATGATCATAAACTTACAGCTCGGCTCTTGTAGGTTGAGTAATCGACATTCCTCTCTTGCATTTGTCAGCAAGAAAGTTGCTAGTGGCGAATAGTGACAAAATATGGTCAATTGCTATTTATAAGGAAGCTTTCATTATAGCAAGAAATTATTTTTACGAAATGCCAGTATATAATCGTATATTTTTTTCAAACATAAGTATAATAAGTTTTTGACATATGATTCGATGAGGGAAACGTGACTTATTTTAGGTCTGCTTAAGCATCAGTATAGGTAGAAAACCTGTGGGAGAGGGAATATTAAATTAAAAGGACAGGGCAAAACTAGGGAAAAAATAAGATGACAAAGGAAACATTCTAAATATGTAGTCTTTATTCTACGAAATGTACGACACACGCCCTCGCTCCCAGAGGGTAGTGTCTAGATCTTTGAAATATGAGACGTTTATGCTTATTTGTATTTTCTAAATTGGAAAACACCTCCTTTTATTGCGAACTCACGGCACTATACGAGGGTCAAACTGAAAGTTCTTAGAACTGGCCACTTATAAACAATATAATAAAAAAAATATTCTAAAATTTGAAAATAGAACTCTTTGCCAATATTACTGAGTATATATTTCATTCATTTGTCATTTGTTTTACGACTTGGCGGCAAATTGAAAATTGTCTGTGTCACGTCAAAATGAATTTAACACGAGAAAATTTTCGTGCAATGATTTTTTATGACTTTCGATGTCATTTAAGTCAACAAGAAAGTTATGATAGACTACGATTGGCCTTTCACGATGAAGCCCCATCTCGTGCGACTGTTTACAACTGGTTTAATGAGTTTAAACGTGGTCGCACTAATCTCACTGATGATGTACGTGAGGGACGGCCTTCTACGGCGACGACTGAAAATAACATCTGTGTTGTGCGGCGTATGATAGAGACTGACAAAAGAGTGACCTATCAGCAGATTCGGACAAGCTTAGGCATCGGTATGAGTCAAGTGCACAAAATCCTCCACGAACATTTAGCGGTCAGGAAGCTTTGCGCCCGGTGGATACCTCATAATTTGACTAAGGCTCAAAAACTCCATCGTGTGGATTGGTGCCGTAAAATGATTGAAAGACTTAACGGAGGTGACTCAAATGCTGTGTTCGACATACTAACAGGTGACGAAAGCTGGATTTACTGTTATGATCCTGAAACCAAAAGACAATCTGCTCAGTGGGTGTTTCCTTTCGAGGAGTTGCCAACTAAAGTGAAGAGAGATCGAAGTGCGGGAAAAAAAATGGTGGCCTCGTTCTTTGAAAGGATAGGTCATTTCGCAACAATTGTGTTAGAGGATCAAAAAACAGTTTCTGCAGAATGGTACACTACCAATTGTTTGCCACTTGTCTTGGAAAAAGTTCGAGAGAAACGACTTCGCAGTAGGATCCTCCTTCACCACGACAACGCCTCGTCGCACACCGCCAAGCGAACGATCGACTATTTGGCGACATCAAACGTTGAATTACTGGGTCACCCGCCGTATAGCCCCGACCTCGCGCCTTGTGATTTTTATTTATTTCCAAAAATTAAAGAAAAACTTAAAGGAAAGCGGTTTATGAATGCTGAAGAAGCGGTGGCTGCGTATCGCGATGCCATTGAAGAGACCCCTAAGGACGAGTGGGCAAAGTGCTTTTCCCAGTGGTTCCATCGCATGCAGCGGTGTATTGACGTCAATGGACAATATTTTGAAAAGATATAATAAAACTAATAACTGGCTAATGTAATCGGTTTTGGATTTTCTAAGAACTTTCAGTTTGACCCTCGTACTCACGGTGCGTTCTTCAGTTACTTGATCTGCGAGTACAGTTACGAACACTAAAATGTAGTCAGATGCGAAAGGTATATATAACCTTTAAACGAGCAATTACTTATATTGTACATTTATTTATTTTTATTATATAGATATATACGAGTATGTATATATTTGGGATCTCGGAAACGGCTCTAACGATTTCGCTGAAATCGTTAGAGCCGTTTCCGGTGTGTATGTTTAAAGTCAGCCTATATATATCCCACTGCTGGGAAAAGACCTCACCTCAACTATGAGGAGGTACGAGCCATACTCCACCACGCGGGCTCAGTGCGGATTGGTGGAGGGGTAAGTCAAGCGACACACCCCACTGTCAGACGTCATCAAGCCGCCCTAGGGCCTCTGACTAGGCTTAACGACTAATACCAACAGATATTAGCCGGGACCAACTGCTTAACGGAGATGCTTGTCATGGACGTCACTTAAATGGTAGGAATGGTCACCCATCCAATTACGACCGCGCCGTGGGTTGCTTAACTTTTGGTATCACTACCAAAGCGCTGCCGCCACTGCGCCACAAGCACCTCTTGTGTATGTTTATCGGGGGTAAAAATCGATCTAGATTAGTATTATGTTTGCGAAAACGCGTGTTTCAATAAAAAAATATAAGTTTTCATGCGTTTTTCATTCGCAATTGTTCATCGCAGATGAAGTTCAGTAATTTCGTAGAAGCATCGTGGCGGAGTGCATAAGACGTCGGGATGAAGAAATGGAGAAGACCTGGGTTCGAATCTCCCTCGAACGAAGATTTTTTTTCCTTTTGTATTTTTTTGTAGTTATCCGTTATTATAACTTTCTTTTTTATAAGACTTACGAATTATAACTACTTATTAAATAGTAGTAACCTCGCAAAAAATGTAGAAGGAAATTTTGAAAATAGAACACACCTATTTTTACTTATAAATAATCATATTTTCGAAAAAGATTCTCACCGGCCAGTCTCCCATAAAAAACTTTTTTCGCAATACTTTCTGAGTGGCCTATTTTGTACAAGGTTATTTTTTGTTTATGCCAAACCTATTCGGGGCAGATTCACACTTGCACACTAGCGCAAGAGTTTTCAACTTAGATGCGCCTTGAACAAGTCCGGATTAGCTTATCTGGACGTGCGCAAGTGGGCCTTAAGATGTTTTGCATCAATAAAAATATTGTTGTAATTCGGCGGATAGATAACCGCGTGACTAGGGAAAGTCAAAGGGAAGACATCTTTACAATCCCTATATCGTTTTCTATTAAAGGGTAGAAATCCCTTTACGTACAGTTGGGACCCAAAACTCATTGTCTACGAGATACGACTCCGACGCGATGCCTGCATTCGTAGGGTTGACACGCCGCTTTTTTAAGTTTAAACAAAAAATACAACAAGAAAGTATACATTTTTGGGAATGGGACTGACGCTTACATGGGGATGAATGTTTTAAAAGATCCTAAATTAGTTGTCTCGAAATACAGTAGGTATGACTGATATTTTAATTCGAACATTGGGTACTTCAAAAATGTTTTTTCAAAGTGACGAAAAAAAAAATTAAATCCTATCGTGTTGGTGTCGCATAGAACAATATTTTTTCATATTATTCTTTTATGTAAAATTGAGACTAAGATATATTATGTCGTGTGTCCTTGTAACTAAATGTTTGGAAACGATGTTGACCAACAGGGTCGTATTAGTTACAAAAAATCGCATTGCATTAAATATATTTTTATTGTTACAAATAGTTTACATAAAAAAATTAAAAACCGTGTTAATAAGTGTTAACATTTTTAGGGCTGATGTAATATCAATATTTATTTTCCATGATCGATTCTGCGTCACCTTTGGTAATGAACCCTTAATGTTACTTAGTTGGCAACCCTGCGCCAGCATGAAGACAGGGGATGTTTTGGGGAGGATATCTGATGACGGGTCGTTACACGGCCCTCTGGGTTCCATGTATTGCTTGTTGTCAGTCTTCTATAAGTATATCCAACACGAACTAATATTCCACGTTCAAGTGGGATTTTAACAATAGCAAGGTCAACTACAATGCTTTTTGAAAAAAGTTCCTTTACTCAACAAGGCTTGTTTTAGCCTTTATTACGTTACTAGCAGTTCCCCGCGACTTCGCCCGCGCCAAAAGTCGGATTTTCCATACAAATTTTCATCCCCCATTTCACCCCCCTGATGATTTTATATCGCGACAAAAAGTAGCCTATGTCCTTCCCAGTGTCTCAAACTATCTCTGTGCCAAATTTCATTTGTTTAGGTCCAGTAGTTTTGGAGCCTATTCGATGCAAATAAACAAACAAATCTTTCCTCTTTATAATATTAGTCTAGATAATGTTTATGATTAGCATGTTTTAGAATCTATTTTATCTGAATTTTGAAATCCGCAAATTTTAAACGTAAGCACTTCCACTACATGCCTGTACACATAATATTACAATAATTTGTTTTTGTTTTATGCTCAGTGATTTTGACGGCAATATTTACATAACTTAGATAAATACTCGTAGCGCGTCTATCAACAAAAAATAAAACTACAATTTTGAGCTGTAAGATAAATCCTCATTGACTAACGCTGTTATGTTATGTATACGAGTATCTTGAGAGCTGGTACCTACAGATACTATATTTTACACTTAATGTCATTCTTCATAGAGTAAATGTCAGAAAATCTTACTAGATAAAATTCCCCAAATTGCAGGTAGGTAGGTACTGAACTGAAGGTTGTCAGTTTGGCCTCAATCCAGCAGACTATGGCCCACTTTTGACCAGGTCATGGTCGAATCTTCCCGGGAATTTGCGATTTTTCGGGAAAACAATCAAATTAAGTGCATCCTATGCTTCCGGCCAAAATCTCATGTTTTTGTGTAGACTATATGAAGCCATTTGTTGTACTTAAAGTATCAAACTTACTTGGTACATTTTGTGTTACTGATAGACGTTGCATAAGTAATTGGGACTTACCTGAAATTAAAAAAAGAAAATCTTAGTGAGTTAATAAAAATAATCGACGCTACTCTTATAGAATATCGTTTAAAATGCAATATGAGCCAGGCAATGCTGCCAGACTACCGCATAACTCCATTGCTTTAAAAAATAGAAACAGTTATAGCTTTCAAGAAAGCAATTATAGCTTTCGAACTCCCAAGCACCTAAAAACAATCATAGTTTTAAAATAAATAAAATGAATGAATTGGCATGCCATTGTTTGGGATTGCAATCGTAATCGCGATATCATTCAAATACGCCGACAAGCCTGCTCATACTAACAAAATAGGTAAAACCTAAAATTAGATACGTCCATGTATATGACATACAATGCACCAGCACGCAAGTGCTACTCACTCAGCATGCAAGAAGTCGCCGCAGTGTAGATATCCATATTTACCCGACTGCGGAAGGAGGGTTATGTTTTTCGAGAGTATGTATGTATGTATGTATAATTGTTTGGCACGCCCTACAGCCCAAACGGCTGGACAGTTTTTGACATATGAGGTGTCGTTGAATTTGTCAAAATTGTAAGTGACATAGGCTATATAAATTTTAAAAATGGCGCCCGCAAATGGAAATACAGGGGGGAGGGGGAAAGATTCTTTCCTTACCAAAGCAATATGGGTATCAAATGAAAGCCAGTAAAAAGACCATTTCAAAAATATAAAAAAATTTGCAGTCGGGTGTTTTGTTTTTTCGAAAATTATGTTTACTTGTTTCTATATTGTCTCTGATATTATTCTATTTACTTTGAAATCAGAGTAATGTATGTGATGTTGTCTAATATTTATTTATTGTTTGAGATTGCAATCGTGATCGCGATATCATTCAAATGCGGAAAGTATGAGCAGGCTCATACTAACAAAGTAGGTAAACCTAAAATTAAATACGTCATGGACGTATTTAATTTTTGTTAGCAATCTTTAATCGATAACTGCGTAAAATGAAACAAGTATACGTCTGTGGCGCCTCTATCGGGAAATAAAGACAAATGTTTGACAGATTTGACAGCAGTATTTGACAGTTCTTTTTAGAGTCTGTATGTGGAAGCATTTATTTGAGAAATAAAGTTATTGAAATGTACTAATGATGAGTTTATTACTCTTATAGAATATCGTTTAAAATGCAATATGAGCCAGGCAATGCTGCCAGACTACCGCATAACTCCATTGCTTTAAAAAATAGAAACAGTTATAGCTTTCAAGAAAGCAATTATAGCTTTCGAACTCCCAAGCACCTTAAAACAATCATAGTTTTAAAATAAATAAAATGAATGAATTGGCATGTCATTGTTTGGGATTGCAATCGTAATCGCGATATCATTCAAATACGCCGACAAGCCTGCTCATACTAACAAAATAGGTAAAACCTAAAATTAGATACGTCCAAGTATATGAAATACAATGCACCAGCACGCGAGTGCTACTCAGCATGCAAGAAGTCGCCGCAATGCGGTCGATGACCCCTAACGATCGCCACAGACGACCGACAGGCGGAGCGGCCCGCTCACCCTTCACGATAAGGGGAACATTAGTTTCTAAGGGTTACGCTAATGAACACATGCAGTGGCTAATTGGATGTGTCTTTGACGGATTTTTTGGTTGTTGTTGACTTAACGGGGAAATGGAAATGTTTAGTCAAACGTCTCAAACGAAATACACGAGGCTTGTTTTTCGAGCAAGGATAGCAAGCTTTATCTTCCTAGAAAAAAAAATTCTGTATAATATCCTCCTAGCCGAATTTCGACTACCGCGGCATATCTCAACAGAGATTAGCCAACTGCGCGGGACATATTAAAGTGCACAAGTGTGTGCGCAATACACAGGTGCACTCTCTGTTCCTTCACTCTCATAATTCGGTGAGATGGCAGTCCGACGTGACCGTAGATTCTAAGGACCAACGGCTTAACGTGGTTTCCGAGGCACGGGGTTTTAACACCACCTCGGCCCGACCCGGGATTCGAACCCGGGACAAAAAAAAATTTCGAATTACAAATTAAATGTTTGTCAAAGATAAGATACATCTATAGCACACCACATTCAAAATTCGCTTCAAAATTCTCATACAAAATTGTACAAAATAGGCGATCTTATTGGTAAAAGCAAAGCTTGTTAAAAAGAACAACATTATTGGCTGCAGGACGTCCCCTGCTGAACAAAGCGCTCCTCTATAGATTAATAAGTGACATGATTACAAGCGGCCTGCATGCAGTGCGATCCTGCTACCTCTATAACGAGGTCATCTGTCCATCTTTCCGGTGGACACCCTACCCTACGCTTTTGATCAAATGGTCCCCGTGACGTTTGACCACCGTGTGGTGCAGTGGTTCGCGCTCCGGACACAAAACCAGATGTTGCTGGTTTCAATCCCGCAAGGGGCAAATGTTTGTGTGATGAGCACGAACATTTTTACCTAAGTCATGGATGTATAAACGTATATAAGTATGTTTATCCGTTTTCCTAGTTGCCATAGCACACGCTTAGTTTGGGGCTAGTACTTATTCTGTGGTTTGGGGCTAGGTAATTGGTGTGTTTGTTGAAACAATTTATTATAATCAGAAACCTTTCTGCCTAAACGGTCATCAGTTCTTCGCGCAATGTGTAAAATAAATAAAATGGTTGTTCAATGTTGTTTCATAGATAGACGAAACATATAAGAATAACATTCAACATGCTATGTAGTCTGCAATCTACTTACAAGCTATTGGATTACCCGTGTAACCGCAAGCCACTTGTGTGGTACACTACATGTTGTGTACACTAACAATGTTAGGTATTAATGTCGACAGTGCAATGCAATTATAAACAAATGTTACTTCTCGTGCATGCCCATCTGACATTTCTCACGACTTTACAAAAAACCAGAGGTTTTTTACAAATTCAATCAAAGGTCAATTACAAAAAACCAGAGGTTTTTTGTAATTGACCGTTTAAAAGACCGATATCTGATTCATTTTCATATTGTAGCAATGTTTACAAAAATCCGGATTCAAAAGAACTCTTTCTAAAAAATTGTAATGTTTTTTTTGCGTTCTCTACTTTTAAGAAAATTACCTTATAACTCGAAAACTGCGGCGACTTCTTCGCTTTCGCAGAACCAAATAGCAGATTGTTTTCGGACGTCGGAACTGATCGTACTAACTGATCGAACTCGACTGATTCGCACCCATTATGTGCACTCCCACCCATACTCGTAGTACTTGGAAGGTTGGGATCGATTTATTTAAAGTAAGTTAGTGCAATTGTAAGTCTGTAAAGAGCTCATAAAAATTGATAATTATTCAGCCAGGTACTTACAGAAAAATAACAAATATATATTTTAAGGGAAAGTTACGAAGGCACAACAACAAGTTGATGCAACACAAAAAATAAAACCCCAGCCGACTTCTCAAGAATTCGCAACCATTACAAATTCTGATTCCCAACAAACTCTGAAAACGAGGAGAAAATTCCGAAAAACGTAAAGAAACTCGAACTTATTGTTACAATAGAAACCCGCGTTGACGGGGAAGCAGAAAAACTCGACCCAGTTAAAGTATACAACCCAAAACAAGATGGCAATTTCCTAAAGGTATGGCGCAATAAGTACCTACTTACTTTGCACAGGTTATTATTAATAATTGGTAAATGAAATTAAAAGAAGAGCGCATATGGCGTGGTTGCTAAACGGGTTGCCTCTCATGCGAGAGGTACTACGTTCGATCCCACGTGCCGCCATGTACTAATGATTTGAGTTTTGAACCAGATTTATTAGATTTGCATTAATTAAGCTCGATAGGTTCCAAACTTCCAACCAGAGTGGTTCGAGGAGCCAAAATATGATTCGCGAATGCCACGAGTGCCGCTAATTTTATGTGTACCAAACATTTTAAAAAACTTGGTAATCTGCAAAAAAAAACTGTTAATACCACATTCTATACTAAACGTCGAACGATTTGGAGCTAGCATTCCCCAACCACTCAAAAGGACTCGAAAATTCTAGGAGTCGTCATGTAAAAAAATATTTCACGCGACTCGAGTGCTGTGTGAATAAGCCAGCATGAATATGGATAATCCTATTCACACGGTGACCTGTTTTAAAAACAGTTTTGGAGTGAAATGCGAAATTACGAACCACAAGAGTTCCGTGCATCGAAAACGCATGCAATTGCAATGTCTGCTCATGTTTTACACGTAACAGAAATAATGTATAATAAGAGTATAGAAAGGGTTAAAATCGATCATTCTCTGTTCGTATCGAGCGGGCGGGTATCTCCTCATGGGTAACAAACATTTTTTCAAAGTGATTATTAGGTCGTAAATATAGTGTCTCTTAGAGAAGAAGAGGATTTTATTAGGAACACCTGATAAGCATGTCAACCTAGTTCTGAAGAAAAGAGTATTACTACTTGCATCTGTTAACTGATGCAATATCATGGCGGGGCAACATGACACGTATTAGTCTCTGTTGGTTCCCTGAACTCACGAGCATTCGTTCTTCTCTGTTCGCCTGCCCGGTACTCATCCGTGTTTTGTGCTTCATACGAACTAAATTGACAGTTCTGTCAGTTCTTGACAGTACTGTAGCTTCCTTTTGATATATGCTCTCTCTCAACCATAGACAATCTATCTTTTCCATGGTATAATAAAATAACTTTTTTAATTAACTTTCATTTCCAATCATTCTCAGTTATCACGCATAAGCCCCTTATGAGTATACAAAAACAAAATGTCATTTTATCTGCTAGTATTATTTATGAAACTGTCGAACGTGATCCCAAGGGTATCAAACGCTATACCAGCGAGCACAATCAATTCAATCCGAATTGTGTAACGAAAAATTTGTAAATTAAAGATAACAAAATCCAATATACCGAGCTCACCCCTGCCTGGGGCTCTACTGTTTTAGCTGCCGATCCATGCTTTCTATTCTAGTTACCTCTTTCGCACGTTTTTAAATGCAGGCTTGGGTGATAGGGACAGATCGAGTTGGAGAGAAGGACGTCGACTTACATAGTAGGGCCTTTGCTTTGAACGCAATATTGCCTGATGTTTTATCACGGCAAAATAAACAAATCATCGAGCGCCCGTACCTGAGCAAACGTGTAGTGTAGGTACAGTTTCAAGCAGAAATATATGATTTGAGCACCAATTTTAGGGTTCCGTAACACAAGTTTTGTTACGCATAAAAGTTGGGGCCGAAAACTACTAAAATGGCTCCTTACCGCATACCACAACGACGATTATTTTAGTAAGTTAATTAATAAATAAATTGTTCCAACAAACACACCAATTACCTAGCCTCATACTAAGCGTGAGCTTGTGCTATGGTGACTAGGATAACGGATAGACATACTTAAATACTTTTATAAACATCCATAACTTAGGTACAAATGCTCGTGCTCATCACACAAACATTTGCCCCTTGCGGGATTCGAACCCGCAACCGCCTGGTTTAGAAGTCCGTGGCGCGAACCACTACACCAAGACGATCGTCAAGTTAAATTAATGATTATTAATTTCGAAGAAAAACTTTCAAGCAGCCCCTTTATGTATTCAAATTCATAATAGTAAAAATAAATTATGTAGTAAATAATCAAGTACAATCATATCTTCAACAAGTTGTGTAAAAAAGTAAGTAAAGTCAGCCTTTATAGATCCCACTGCTGGGAAAAGGTCTCTACCTCAACTATGAGGAGGTACGAGCCATATTCCACCACGCAGGCTCAGTGCGGATTGGTGAAGGGGTGTCTGTAAGGCAAGTGACAAACCTTACTGTCAGATGTTATCAAGCCGCCCTAGGGCCTCTGACTAGGCTTTACGACTAATATCAACAGATATTAGCCGGGACCAACTGCTTAACGTGCCTTCCGAAGCACGGAGATTCTTGTCATGGACGTAACTTAAATGGTCGAAATGGTCACCCATCAAATTACGACCGCGCGTGGGTTGCTTAACTTTTTGGTATCACTACCAAAGCGCTGCCGCCACTGCGCCAAAAGCACCTCAACAAGTTGTGTATTGTCTCGAATTCACTGATGCACAATATCTCTAAATTGACATATCCTGTCACCGTTTTTCAAATACGTCAACGCAATAAGCTTCAATCAAACGTGGCAACGTGATTTCGCGTGTGACTGTACCTACGTAATTGATTTAGGAAATCCCTTTGTGCTGAATGTACACACGGCCGCCCGTCAGACTACCCCACGTTGAACTTAAGACGCCTCTTTTTCCTACGTAATAAGAGCTGTTTTCGTACTTCAAATGCGTAACCTGACGTGCTGCCGACTGTTCACACACAGACACGTTCGGGCAAATAGCTCTTTGTGTGGCACTGGAGTCTGGGTGATAGAAATGACAATGAGATAATGGAGAGACAAAAACAAATAAAACGCGTAATTGTATCTATCGAATCGGTGATGGCTGACAGGCGTATTCTTTTTTGTCTAAAAAGTATGTTTGATTGAATTCAACTTAATTCCATACCAACAATAGAGTTTACCAACACATGTTTAATTTTTAATACATTTGACAGATGCAGGTTATACATTTGGCAGATTTTGTATGAGAATTGTATCAAATAAATTCTCAATTCATGTTGTTTAAACCGGCTTATGAATTGGTGAACTCAGGTCTACTATTATTAATGCAGAAGTAAGTCTATCTCGAACTCTATCGTCTAAACCCTTTACATTTTACAACCGAATTGAATTAGATGAAAGATAGAGTAAGAGATAGTTCGAGTCCCGGGATAGGACAAAGGATTTTATCCCAGAAATCATTCTTTAAGGGGGTGAAAAGGGAAGTGGAAGTTTATACTTCCAAAATGAGTGAGTTCTATGAAAAAAAAAATAACTTGCGTCGGCGGGAAACCGCTAGTCAAGTCATAAAGTATAGAATTGCATTAGCTAACTGAATTTTAATTAATCTGACAGACACACTTAAACATTATACACGAGTAAGCCTCGAGTTCGTCAACACATGTTTTATTTTTAATCAGCCGGTTTAGCATTTATTTACATATTTTGTAATTTGACAGAATAAATTAACCGTCAATCGAGATTTACCGGCTGTTTAAAAATTGGTGAACTCGAGCCTAAGACATACATTTGTCTTTGTTGTCTTACTGTGTATCTAACACAAGGTTAGACAAACATTCACAACTTCAATAGTGTTTGAAACCAGAATGTTTTAGTTCGAAACTATTAATATCTGAAACTTAGTTGGACTAAATCCTGAAACGTACTGATCTCGGAATGAAATAATTTTGTCTATCACTTCGTCTGCCTGGTCATTAAAAACTAAAGTATGAATGAATAAATATTTGTGAATAATTTAATTTATAATGTATGTTTGCTTACTGTTTATATGCTAGAAAATTATTATGCCCGATTCATGGACGAAAAGATATTTTTTACGTCGAAAGCTAGATTACACACATGGATGTGAATATTTTCCACCACTACATTGGAACAAACGCACTTTATTACTCAAAATAATACACACAACATATAGCTGCACTATATTAATTAATTATTAATTAATTTTTGTTTCTTTAGGAAGTGTAAGTCTTAACGAATAGACTTTGTTTCGTACACTACAAAAAAACGACATGGAAGATTCAAATCTTTATTCATTAAATTGTTGTAACTGATTTGAGTAATGAAATTCGTCATGGCATATTCAACCGAATTATGATCATTTCCAGCACCCTATCTCGTTAATTTCGCAACAATTTTGTTCATGATCTATCACAGCACAGAGGGGCGATTTTTCGTTCCGATAATTCCGACTAATTACAGGATTCCGCCCGACATAGCATGTTGCTCATCCCTACGTGTAATTCGTTTGTTTCGAGTAGGGCTGCGCTGAATATGATTATTATGGTCGAGAAATCAATTCAGTTTGTCATTGAGAAATAATCGATAGATTAATTAATGGGGAAGCAAACTGTCCAATTAGTTCCATATAGAGGGCGCCAAATGTTTGTTACTTAGAAACTGTCAAAACCCATACAAATATTTGTTGTTTTGTTTTTATTAGTTTGTATTTTTAAAAATGGGGCGCTGTGCATCTATTGGGTGTGGTGAAATAGGTTCCTACAAATTCCCCAGTAATCCACAGCAAAGGAAAGAAATGGGAAAAGGCATTGAGAAGAGGAAACTTTAAATCAAGTGTCTTTTCAAGGTTATGTGGCAAACATTTCGAAGAAACTGATTTTGAGACTACTTCTAAGACTACAGGTAGGTAAACAATGAAAGCTAAAGATACATACTATTATAAAAAATACATTATGCCAAGCTTATATTTAAGCTTTTAGAGGTTATGTGGAGTTTACAATTTTTTATCCTTTAGAAATAATAAAATGGGTATTTTTCACAAGAAGCTTTTAGTTTAGACTTTATTTTAACAAATTTAATCCTAGATTTGCTATGAAATCGTGTAAAAGTATAAAAAACACTGTTATCTTACCTGTCGACTAGATCAGCTTTTTTCCCTTTTAACGAAGCTCCACGTTTTCTCAACTCTTCCTTTAGCCTATCCACACGCCACCAGAAGGAATACATTGTAGTAAGTCCACAAAAAAATGGTATAGAGTCAAAAAAGTTCACAAAAGCAAAAAAGTATTCAGAGTAACAATATTTGACATGTAACAAACACACAGCGCCCTCTACCAAAAAGTTTTGCGTAATCTTCCCCATTGACGACCAATGTAACTAAAGTGGTCAAGAGTTGTGGGGTTTTAATTTGTCACCCATCGATTATATTAAATCTACTTATACTAATAACAAGCGATTCCCTGCGCTAAAATTAGCATTTTCCATATAAACTTACATCCTCGCTTTCAGTCTCTTAATGTTTTTACATCGCGACAAAACCTAGCCCCTGTCCTTTCTAGGGTCTCAAACTATCTACATGTCAAATTTCATCAAAATCGGTACGCAGTTTAAGCGTCCAGAGGTAAGCGACAGATTGGCAAACTGTCGCAGTTATTATTATTATGGGCAAAAATTGTGAT
The DNA here is from genome assembly GCA_949316185.1 of Pyrausta nigrata. Taxonomy (NCBI): domain Eukaryota; kingdom Metazoa; phylum Arthropoda; class Insecta; order Lepidoptera; family Crambidae; genus Pyrausta; species Pyrausta nigrata. The sequence goes on from OX438937.1 coordinate 3,057,777, forward strand.
ATACATATAAAGATTTGCTGATCTATAAACCAAATGTTAGATAGATACTCTTTATTGCACACCACACACAATATACATTTACATAAATGCTCATAGAAAATTGTACAATTTAGGCAGTCTTATTGTCTTATTGCAATTTCTTCCAGACAACCTATGACTAATACACTAATCGTATCATTGCTACTGGTTTATTAAAATAAACACACCAGTTAAACGGTTATAACTTCATTAGTTAATGAAAACCCTTCAAATGTTAAGTTAATTAAATAGGAGAGCAACAGATGTTCTTTGGGAACTTAATAAAACAATTTTTAATTATTCGTATATTTCGTCGAAGTTGTTTGCCAAATCTTAGACGTATTTATGTGTGTGATGAGCACGAGCATTTGAACGTAAGTCATGGATGTTTATATGTATTTAAGTATTTCTATCCGTTATCCTAGTCACCATAGCACAAGCTCACGCTTAGTTTGGGGTTAGGTAATTGGTGTGTTTGTTGAAACAATTTATTATTTATGTCAAAAATAGCTTTCAAGACATCAATATCATATCAAATCACAACATACTACTGAATAATCGAATCTGACCAACACGGTTAAATCGTAACCACGCATCACTAGTTATTTAGTTTAAAATGTCTCCAAAAGGGGTCGCTGGTCTCCCATTACCAGACAAACGAAATTATTTAGATTTATGAATTATGCATCGATGTCTCCGTACAATAAAACGGGTTATACTTTGATATTGCTGAAGTAGAGCAAATTAATTAACGAAGGGATTGTCAGTTTATTAGTTGAAGGCTTGAAACTTTGTTCAGCTGTAAGGCTGGCACAGATAACATATTTTATCGTGGGCTACATATGCTCAATATTGCAAAAAAGGTTTTAAGAGAGATTACGAGTAGTACAACTTTCTTCAAATTAAATTAAATTACCTTATAGTAAGTATTTAAAAAAATGTCTAAAGTTACCGTGGCACGTTTTATATTTTTTTTCTTGTAGAGTGGGTTGTGCACATTTTATTAAGGTATTAGTCAGCAACAGTTTTGCATAAAACATATTAATTGAAATAAAAATGTTAAGTAGTCAATTGTTATTTCCTATACTACACGATATGAAGAAATGTAGAAAATCATATTTCCTACATACGTAGGAAATTAGAATTTTGTACGTAACGTTTCGACAAATTTTACAGTGTAAAACAGCTTTAGCGATGCGCGATATAATTATGTATGTGAGTATTCTATATTTAGATATTCCAGTCCAAATAATTATATTCTACGTGTAAAATGTATTCTTTGCAAATCTGGTAGCACGACGAAAATAGCTAAGTTTTTGAGTACTTACGATGCAAAAAGTTTGCCGTTGGGTAGCCTCACAAATTGGTAAATTCGGCAAGTCTGACAAATCTAACTAGTCTGCGTCAATCCGTCAAATTACGTTGGATGCTTTCGTGGACGTGTGAGAATATAACGGAACCGTCGAAAAAGATTGATTTTATCTTAAAGTAACTTGAAGATACAATATAATTTTGACGACCTCCGTAGCCGAATGGTTCGCACACTGGTTTTCATGGTTTGTCGCCATCTCTGAGGTCCCGGGTATGATCCTCGATCGAGTCAATGTAAAAAAAAGAAATTCAAATTTGCTATATTGCCTAGGGTCTGGGTTTTGTGTTACCACCGTTGTTTCCGATTTCCATAACACAAGTGCTTATAGCTACTTACTTTGGGATCAGAACAATATAGGTACATATGTGTTGTTGTCCAATATTTATTTATAAATATTTTATGTAGGGCCGTATTCTCAACTGTCGGAGTTCCTGGTCCAATAACTTTATAGCAACTTATTTAAAATGGCATTGAAGAATATATTTAATGTTCTATTGTAAAATCAGCCCTAAAATCAGCCTAAGTACAGAACTGAGGCACTTGGCTGTAAGTACATGATTCCTTTGCCAACCCAGGATAGGTGAAATTGACAAAAAAAGTAAAGCAGTATAAATTGTAAGATATAGCCGTAGTGAACCCTGGCAAAAATTTCGAGCTATAATATACTTCATTACTACTGATAATATGGATATTATCATGGACGAATTTATGGACGCATCGGTTATACATATTCGACGACGGTCTTGGTGTAGTGGTTCGCGCACCAGACAACTAAAATCAGGCGGTTGCGAGTTCAATTCCCGCAAGGGGCAAATGTTTGTGTGACGAGCATGAGCATTTGTACTTAAGTCATGGATGTTTATAGATGTACTCGTTTAAAAGTATGTCTATCCATTATCCTAGTCACCATAGCACAAGGTCACGCGCATGTTTGGGGCTAGGTAATTGGTGTGTTTGTTGAAACAATTAATTAATTTAAATTTATTATATGAAGAGGTGATAAATAAGCAGCCCCATAATAAACCACTCATTTCCCCCAAAATCTCATTTTACGTATCACAATGAAGCACTATCATGAGGCATCATGTACCACACCTCCACACATCAACATACCCAAATCTGTCAAAAAATCTCAAATTATATAGAACTCTATGTGATCAACGTAAGGTTGAATTAAGGTTGCGGAAATTGGACAGATTAGGGCAGGTTGATGTGTGACCCACTGTACAGCAATCTGTTGTTCCAGCGCTTTAAGCGCTTTGCCTCTAAAAATAACATCGGTTTTCGCCGCTAGTTGTCGACGGCGTTGCAACACACTCTGGCTGTCGAGTTATTATTTCCTTTGCCTCGTCTGTTTTAAGCAAAGCAAAAAAAAGTTAGCCTGATTTTTTAAGGTTTCGTTTTAATGTACAGACCGGGCAAACACTGCGGAATCTTAAGCAGTTGTAATAGGGGCGATTTTGCAACAAAAATATATTTATAGGTGTCTGACGTGCTACTGTAGGTACTTTGTAAGGGTACAATGTAGTAACTCTGGTGTCAAATAAGGAACAAGTGACTCAATTTTCAGCCATATTTTTTAAAAGTTCCTACTCAACATATTATTTGTATTTTAGAAAATCTATAATAAAAATGCAGTTGAAAAGCACAACATACAAGCTGAAAGATATATTTGTTCTTATCTGCTTTTGGTTTTTGGCCGAATTTTCAACTGTTATCTAATGCCCTTACTAACAATGATTATTTTATTAATGCTATTGCTAAAACACTTGAATAAATATGAGACAGCTAATTTGAAATGTTAGTGTCCACTATGTTATGTCACCTATCTCATTAATTTCTAATTGGTCGTCTCATATTTATACAAGTGTTACAGCAGTGGCAAATTCACTATTAGTAAGTGGGTAGCTATACAGCGACCTATTACACCATTCAAAATGTCATTTTAAAATCAGCCGTACTGTAGGTACTTTATTTCAAGAACATTTCTTAGACCATTGAAATGGTTGTACACGACAAAAACTGAAAAGCTAGCAAGCTTTCCAACATCTTTTTGCACAGTGCTGCAAAATTTCAAAGCTAGCAAAATACGCACAAAGAACAATACACTACAAATAGCTACAAAATACAGAATCGTTATTGAACCTTGTTCGTATTGATGGCAGCTGTTTTAGAGTCCAATTTGAAAAACCCTATTTGCTGTACAGCTGGGCAAACGGGCAGGATTCAATACTGATGTGTAAAACAAAGGGGATTCCAACTATGGAATGGATAGGTCGTTTTTCCACGTCTACTTCATCATAGTTACATACCTCATGTCATGACTAAGGGTCGGGATCATTATGTGGAATGAAAACGCACAACGACTTTCTTGGCAATTTTTAATGGAGTGGTTTGCTATTAGCCTCGACGACCGTCTTGGTGTATTGGTTCGCGCACCGGACTACAAAAGCAAAGGTTGCGGGTTTAAATCTCGCAAGGAGCAAATGTTTGTGTTGAGCACGAGCATTTGTACCCAAGTCATGGATGTATATAAAAGTATTATAAGTATGTCTATCCGTTATCCTAGTCGCCATAGCACAAGCTCACGCTTAGTTTGGGGCTAGGTAGGTAATTGGTGTGTTTGTTGAAACAATTTATTTATTAATTATTGTCTTCTCCATTTCACACACTAGACAGTTGGCGATGTTTTCCGTCTCTGTTATCTTTGAAAAAGACTGTACTTAGGTTTTTAGGGTTCCGTAGTCCGACAAGGAACCCTTATCAAATCGTTCAGTCCGTCCATCCTAGTCTGTCACAGCAGAATATCTTCTACGTTTATGGACTGATTTGCATGTAACTCGGTTCCAGGATACTTCACATATAATCTCATTTTGAAAAATACAAAAAATTAAAATTACCCCTTTTTAAGGGTCCATACATATATACTCCATACAAGTAAAGGGGGGGGGGGGTGAATGATTTTTTTGAGTGCACCCCCTTGTGTGGGGTATTGTTGAAAAGGACTATGAAAATAAGGTAGGGTTTCCATACAACACTTTTTTATCAGCTATACTATTTGCGAGATATAGCCCGCCAAAGTCGTTTACACGGTGTCCCCCCCCCTGCAATTCTTTTCCCCTGTTCTAAAGTCTTGGACCTATAAACTTCAAATCACACGTAAAGAAACAGGCGCGGAAACTCTTATTCAAAATTGTTTCGGGTATCCTGTGATGAATACTTTGGAAATTATAAACAAAATAAAAATATATACTTGTTTTTGCCTATACTATCTAATGTTTTAAGTTAATGGTACGGAACCCTTCGCGCGCGAGTTCGACTCGCACTTGGCCGGTTTTTAAACAAACTCAGTGGTACAGGCGGGGATCGAACTCACGCCCTCACGGATGAGAAGTGAAGTTTTTACCGGTCTGCTATCGCACCTTTAGCTGAAGACGCGATTTCACAAATTTTTAAACAGCCGGTAAACATAGATTTACGGTTTATTTGACACAATTCCCATACAAAATATGACCAGTAATATTATATCAGCTGCTTAAAAATTAAACATGTGTTGGTGAACTCGATCCTAAATTTTTTACTAGTAGCCATCTATAGGCTAGAGGCTTCGTGAGATTCAATTAAGGGTAACAATGTCATAGCTATTATAAGACTGGCTTTGCCATGACAGTTGTATGAGACACGAGATTAATTTCAAAGTTTTGAAGGAACGCATACATTTTTAAAGGGTTCTGCATAGAATGCTTATTCCGATTATTTCTTAAACACGACTGATCAGAGACGAAGACTTACTTCGTCACGATGTTCTCAAGGACTCACATTAGGAACTATTTTAGGATATTCATTAAATAAGCATCTACGGAAGAATATAAAACGCTCAAACACAAACTCTTAGCTGTGATCCATCATTGTTCACGTGGAACATAAATATAAATTACACACTTAACCGAAATTGGCAAGGGGCACGCGGATTGAAAAAAGGCACAATATAAATTACTCGAGGGATTGGGAATAAAAAATCGCCGTCTTAAATCGTTCGGAAAAACCCTGAGGCCGACGTCATGCACGGCTCATTAAAAATACGTTATATAACGCTGCCAAAGTTACTTACAGAAACCAGCCGAAGGTTTTCTTGTTTATCACGTTTCAGTTAGTATCCATGTAGGGGTTGTGTAACTTTCATCACGGCACACTGCGTCAAATCACAATTACACAATCACGTGAGCTCTCGACGTGGGTTTATGTTATCGATAAGGCAATGGGATCGTATAGTGCGAGTAACGTCACTGCGGGTTTGCTACGTGCTACGGTGTGCTACTACGGCGGCGTAGCCGAGGGTCGCGGGTTCTCCGTAGAAGTGCTACGGGCCGACTGCGACGGTGGTTCAACCCGCGCATGCGCCCAGTCCTGCGTAGGGATGGATTCGCATAATGGTCGTGTCAAACCTTCCCCTAACCCCGATCGGTTATATCATTCGGTAAAAAGATCGACAAATTGTGATTAGAATCGCTTTGCAGCGGGCATTGACCCCGTGCAAGCTAATTTGTGTGTAACTAAAACTTTCAATCAACTTAAAGCGAGATAAATATTCATGTGAAGCATTAATATTCAAAAAATTCATCAGTAATGAAACGTAAACTCGTGTATTTTATGCCGCTACATTTGCAACGAAAGAGTTACGCATTACGCACGTACTAATAGGTATTCTTGGGTATAATTCATGTAATAATAACTTTTCCTCTATGTAAATTCGATGTAAAATGATCAACAAGAACATATAGATTATCTGTTACAATGAACAATGTGGTGAGTCGAATGCTGGTTACAATTTAAGTATTTTTTATGTAAGCTAAAGAAAGAAGCAGTTACAATACCATGAAAATTACAATTGACTGAAGCGAAACGCCAGAACCCAACAGATATGCTATCTATAGCCACACATCCTCAATTTTCAAGTAAATTAAATTCCGAAAGGACCGTAAATCTCTCGTCATAATGCCGTAGACAATGAACACTCGCTAATAGGGCTTTAACTTTAAAAGCCACCATTACCAGCCTCAACCGTTTTTAATTTCCAAATGTTCTTTTGTGTTTTCCATCTACTATCTCACTATAATAATGAACTGGTCCAGCGGCGCGCGGGAGACTGTTCAAACGTTTCTTTCTCGATAGTGTAACGAGAAAAGTCAGGCAACCACTAGTAATGAATGACTGCTTCATTGGTCTAGTGGTCAACACGCTGGCTTTCGTCTGAGGTCCGTTGAAAATCCGGATCAGGCCAAAATTCGTTTTTGGGTTTTTCTGTCTCGGAAACAGCTCGGATATTATGAAATTAGTGGTTTCAATTTCAACATCCCCCTGCTTAGGGAAGCACGTTAAAAGCCGCTGGTGCTGCTTCGATATCCGGTAATGTCAGATTGTCATCTCGCCGAACTACGAGAGTGAAGGAATAGTAAGTGTACCTGTGTATTGCGCACACACTAAAAAAAAGGATCACCCAAACTCGTTTTGTTAGCTGAAGGTTTCGTTGTAGGGAAGTCAATTTTTGTTAAATATAAACAATCTTCTGGTTATCAGTAGCAAAACTAGTTTGTTACCAGAAGTTCGCAAGTCACTAGATTACGGCATACTAGTAGCCAAATCTTGGTTACTGTTAACCAATCACTTTTTTCAGTGCACTCTTTTGTACTTTCATATGATTTACATACGCCTAGTACAGAACAAACAATAGTAGAAGTGCCTAAGCCAAAATTCGGACTGAGATTTCTTTCAATGACATTATTCCATCCATTTCTTACGTTGTGGGCAGACTGTTCTCAGTCGAACCTTGATCCCGGTAATAAAAAACGTGCTCTTTCGTTTCTCATTCCAGGAGGCGTTAATGAAAGAATTCCACGAGTGGTGCCTCTTCAAATTAATTCTCAAATGTTTTCAAAGTTCGTCGGAATCGACTGTTATGAGTTTATTCTTAACACATTTTTTGCCCGGCCGCTTGGAAACCTCGGTGTAAGTTGACACAATTTTGGAGAAGTTAAAATATGAATAGTAAAATAAAGAGGGAAGTTTATTTGTTACCACGACAAGCCTTCATGAGAGCCTAAAAATACTCCACACAATTGTCTTATCATCGAACAATTAATAATTTATACAAAGATTAAAAATTACTAACTTAAAAATGTGCAATGAAATTACTTAAATTATAAAATGAATGATCGCTTGAAGCGGTTATAATTAGTGACAGCTGAATTAGGCCGCATTATTTTCAATACATATATATATATATATATATATATGTTTATACATATATGTTTGTTGTATGTTTCGCTTTGTTAAAATATTATATAATGAAATAAGGCAAAAGGGAAAGGTTAACAATCCCATTATAAAATCAGGTTATCAATCACATAATAAAATCATCATTTCTTTATACCAACATCAAAACATATTATTTCGCATTTATTTTAACCAATGAAATATTTTCTAGAACTCAATTCAAATATTCGTTGTACGTAAAAGCAACAGGAATTTTATAGTAATTATTACTCAATTTCAAGACTTTGATTTTAGCGTGTGCGTTACCACACATACACACGCTAAAATCAAATGAAACCAGGCTACCTACCTACTGTATTATTATAACGATAATGTGTACAGCAATGGTTTGGATATTCATTAAATGCATATTAATTTGATGTTTTGAAGAACTGCTGATTTAAATTACAGCGGGGTCACTGAACTGCGCTGTAATACTAGATACTTATACTGTTTATTTAATTTGTGGTGATACTGGTAATAAAATACATTACATATAATTAATTTGAAGACCTAAGCCCCCTGACAAAGTAACTTCAATAGCGACAATCAGATAAATGTCATTTTGGAAAGTAGACTGAAGCTCCTTATCACATTGCCATAAGGCACTCAATTCTAAAGGATGGATTGTATTCTCAAAGCTCATCGAAGACAACGCGGTTCAATAGGAATTGGGTTGAACTCTCAAAACTAAGATCCAGTCAGATAAATTCATTATGATAAAAAGGTTATCAATCTTTTTCACAATTTTAAACTTCAATTGTCTTTTAAAAAAATAATTGCAGTAAAGTTCGTTTAAAGAGTAAAGAAAGTGCTACACGAGATGCTTACCTGGAATGGAACCGCGCGCCAAGCCAGAGTTATTTCAAATCCACGTTTTTCATTAATCTGACCTGGGTAAAGTAGGTACGTGGTATTGTTATTACAGTTCTAGTGTCGTTGCCGTAAAGGCTCCTACTTCAGCGACGAGCAAGCCCACCCTTTGTTCAATGTAGCAGCTAGTCTGGAACGCTACTCTATAAGGCCTGAAATTTCTTAATTTCAACTAATAACCGATCCAAGGTCAAAGAATTAAACCGATCTCGGTTTTTACGTGTCCATTGTACACGTAATTCAGACAACTGTCATTCGTGGCTACCTCTAATTATAGAAATAAAAGATGTGTTATAACTTATAACCCGGTAATCCTTTGCGAATCCGTGTCGCCAATTTCATTCACAACACTCGTTGAGGCGCAGTGCACGCACACAATTGTCTGTAAAATGTGACCAATCCGCCGAGGAGATCGATAGTTCTTCTTGGCCATATCGCGTTCATGAGGGACACGCCCCTATTTCATATTTTCTATGATCGAGGTGGCTACCGTGGACTATTAATTTGAATTTTGGATTGGTTACTTCGAGCGTAAGACGAAATCCGTATTCTCGGTTATAGATGGCCAGCGCAATTGCTCGCACAATCATGCAGGCATGAGTACAGGGAATGGCAGGGATTAAAATACGGGCATAGTCTTACATAGTGAGTGAGGGCCCCCGGGCCCCAGCCAGTTTTAACAGTGGACTGGCTGAAACTTAGTCGAGTTAGGACCTAGCCGTGCAAGCAGCTGTGCGAGTAACTTTGATGCGCATTTTCATTTCGTTTGTTTGTTTGTTCTTAGCTTTTGGTAAGTCTACGAGTAAAACAGTACGTATGTATTCAAAACTCGACGATAATGCGAGTTCCTCGCAACAATGGCGTCTATCATACAATAAAACGTTGTGGGTTATCTTCCAGATCAACCAGTGAGCCGCTGGCGGCGTACATTGCAATATATGAACCTTGACTAAACGCTTTGGTTGCCAGGAAACCGCAATAACGTTGATTACACGCTGAAACGCTTAATCATCTCAAAATCAATCAGCAAACGACACTAGTGCTACGAAATCATAAAATCATTTACCAGTACTAATTTCTGGTACACTGGCGGTTTCTTTGTCAACACAAAAGGCATAGATAAGATAAAGTCAAATTACTTCAGAAACCATGTGCCTGGTTTTCTAGGTAAGTACTTTGACAGTTGGTGGTTGTGGTTTCCTACATGTCATAAGTTATAGTGTAAGCAACTTCTCTACCATCAATTAATAGTACCTACATTCCTTATTCAAACCTTTTTAAACCCCCAATCTACCGACACACCAATTCCAGGATCGGGTGTAAGTACAGTCAACAGCACATCAGACAAAATTTTAGTTGCAAAATCGCCTGTATCACAAATGCATAAGACGGCGCAGTTTAGCATTAAGGACTGTGCCCACTACACCGTATGATACCCTGACCGTGCTAGGACCTTATAAAAAGTACACACTTGATTTTTGATCTTTAAAAGTTTAACCTCGGTGTTCGTCGATGCACCGTTCTGGCACTGTCAAAACGAACACAACGCTTATATGCTTTGAACTTTAACTCCTCTGTTTAGGGTTGAAAAAGAATGTGTATTTAATACGGTTCTAGCACGGTCATGGTATGGTACGGTGTAGTGGGCAGAAAGCTATATGCGAACACTGTAACCCGGCAATCAGAGGGGCGGTCCACGGCCGGCGGGCGTATGGCGCCCAGCGCCATCGATTGGCGAGTTTAGCATCAAGCTTACAATTAAATTACAAGTACGGTTTAATGTACATGTGATTAAATTAGTTGTGGAACTTGCGTGTAGTTTTATTTTTAGTGCGTCATAAAAGTTGATTTTATGCTCGTACATGTTCCAGTATAGGCCTGGTCTGGGTCCTATTTCACCTAACGCGACAGATGCGATAATTGTCACAAATATTTTTTTAAGTTATTTAATTGAATATACATTCTACAATGGTTTTACTTGTTCTATATTTTTCTTTAAACACAAATTTTCTAATTTCAATTAGGATATTTATTCGTTCATTCGACATATAGGCTTTTTGACACATTGTTCAAGCAATTCCAAAGGATTTAATTTATTTATAGGAATTTATTTCAGGTTCTTGAGTACTTTTGTGTATCTACTTGAGTTCTTTAACTTATTGGTGGGTCTCCTGTCTAATATTACTAATACCCAAATGTTCACAAGGGCTGAATTCTTCAAGACTTATGGCTTAATTGGGGACACGTAGGCCCTACTACTACTACTACAATATTAAGTTTAACATCGGCGTACGTGTACGCCGATGTTAAACTTAATATTGTATCAAGGCATATTTACCTACACACATTTGTTAATGGAACATACTCTTAAGACGACTCGATTTGTTCAATAATAAAAATAAATACAATAAAATACTCGTCTCGGCGTGTAACAAAGTCACGTATAGAAACAAGTAGGTTCATTAAAACCTACATCACCAGTCATTATTTTATAATTGTAGTAATTTTTGTTATTGCAATAAATAATTGACTTAGTTTCAATAGCATGTGTGCAAAGAAAACATACCAACTAAATATTATTTGTTCTATGTAATGTACTACGTCCTACTATTATTTAGGACTTCAATGTTTTAACCAGATTTGCCATGAATAATACCTATATCATGCACACATCAAGCAATTCGAAGAAGCACAAAACATAACAAAAAGAAAACAGAGTAAAAGAACGTGGGATCGTCGCTGTAGTGTAATGTAGGTGGATAAAGCCTTCACCAACTTACAACTTTGCGTAGCAACGCCGACACAATGGGATGGTTAGAGCGACAAATGAACCGAACTAACCCGTGGAACTCCACCTATTTATTTGATAGAACGGCTTTCAGTACAAATGGCATTTAGGAACTTTAGTTCTGTCATTACGCCACGCTGTCGCTAATACTTCAGCGTAGGGTTGACAACATGTAATACGTAGTTGAATTTTAGTGTTAGAGTACGAAAACTAAGGCTTCGCGCAGATGAGCCACCGATCACCACCACCGGTGGATGTCGCGCGCGGGCGTACCCTTTAGTCTCGCTCAAACAAAGGTGGTAGGTAGCTGTTACAACTGACACTCATCTGCTAGATCCTTTGACAAATGTTGTGTCAAAATGGCGAGCGGCCGCTACTCGCTTCACGTGTGCGCGACGTATTAAAAATAATGTCAATAGCTTGTAGCATTTGCGCGGAGCCTAATAGTAAAGGGTTTGATTTTGGTAGGCTAGAATCATCATGAAAATGTTCATACTTCCTAATAAGACTAATCAAACAAATCACATGGCCATCTCATCAAAAAACACCCTCCTCACGTCTCAAATAAAATAACAGCTATGGATAAGACAATAGGCTACTTTTCGTAGCGATATAAAATCACCAGGGGGGTGAAATGGGGGATGAAAGTTCATATGGAAAATCCGACTTTTAGCGCGGGCGAAGTCGCGGGGAACTGTTAGTATTTTATAATTCGTTAGCAAAATGAAAAATTTATTCTTTAAATTTATGGGAACCGCTGCGGGCAGCAAAAATTGCAGCATTAATGCAACTAAATACCTTTGAAAGGCAAATTTGCCTTTTAAAAATGTATTTAATTAAATGCATTAAATCCCGTTTGTGTCGTTAAGTGTATATTTAGAAATGCAACAACAAAGTTTGCAATCAATTAAGCTTTCAAATTAGGAGGTAAGCCTGCCGGTAATTGTTTATCTTATCGTTACATAGTTTCGAATTCCACCTTGTCACCCCATTATTCAGTGCACTCATCCACGCGCGGCGCACATAGGTATTCATCGAGTGACGTAGAGCCTGGTAAGCGCATATTTATGTAGCTCAATGACTCGATTACCCGACATAATGGATGCAACACTATATCAGTTTTGTTACATGTTAACAAGTACACTTATCTGAAATGCTTATAGATCTGATATACGAAAATATTACACTTTTACTGCGCTTTTAGAACTGTCACACATGGCAGCAATACTATTATATCATGGTAGGCAGCAGCAAAAAGTTATTTTGTACCAATAAAACTAACTACATTTTATTTTCATGTCTGCTTACGATTCAGTCGCAAAGCTGTTCAGCTCTAGCTTTAAGCTCTGTGAGGCCTGCATGCAAAAACTGCCCTTTCATCGCCTAGGAAAGGGGGCAAACTTTTATGAAACTCAGTCAGTTTTAGAGCTAAATCGAGAAAATTTGATATTAAGTAATTTAATTAGAAATAAAAATTGACGTATTTCAGGATTTTTGGAAAATCAATCTTTAAGAGGGTGAAAATGGGGGTGGAAGTTTGTATGGAAAATTTGTCACTTGCGCGGAAGAAGTCGCGGGCAATCGCTAGTTGATTGATATGCCATAGCTCAGGAAATTGCAATCGTAATCGCGAAATCTTTCAAGTTTCAAGGTTTGCTGAGCTCACAGGAAAAGTCAATAAAATAACATAGAATATTACATTTTAGGGTGGTGAAGGATCTACCTCCTAGCAGTCCACCCCGGACTCCGGAGTTTGTGATGTTGGCTGAACGATCCTAACAGCGGTGGTACCTAGCTACCAGGCGGCATCTAACAGAGCCTCCGTTAGGTGTTACCTGGTATCTATGTTCCTACCACTCTCACACCGGAGCCCGGCGCCAAGCAGCTTGATGTGTTCCGTCGGTGAGTGGGAGTGCCATAACTTTCTGGGTGAGCTCGCTCCACCGTCGACTCTGTCTACGCCACGTCTGGTTTAGTCTAGTGACAAGAGCAAACCCCTTCCAAATAAAAAATAATAATATGAAGATTATAAACTGCATCAAAGCAGCTAACGAGAACTATAATGTAGCACCTCCCTCGTTAGCACATACACGGTCTAATTGCGTGATCCTAACGTGACTGCCGAGGTGGGGCGACTGTGATATTAATGCCTTGGAAATGTAATTCCTGTTTTATTGCGGCTTGCGGTTACCACGAGACAAGGTTATGAAGTTACGGAATGAGAAACAAATTATGTTAACATCTCAGTAGATGTACATTATTGTACAGTTGGCAGCACGTCAGGTTACTCATGTTAATTACGAAAACCGCTTTTATTACGTAGGGAATAGAGGCCCTAAAGGTCAAAGTAGGGTAGTCTGATGTGCGGCTTGTTGCCGTGACGTGTACATTAGATAAATGTAGATGGAAAACTCTGTATTGCACACAATAAATGAAACAACAATGCAGTTTACACAACATGTACAAAGTAGGCGTTCCTATCGCTAAAAGTGATCTATTCCAAACAATAATACAACTACAATAATAAACAATAATACATTTTTTAATACGTACTATCAAGAGCAGGCGTGAGCGTAACCAATTCGATCTATCTGGACTTACGTTTGTTATCAGCATTTGGCAACTTGAGCAGTTAGGGTATCGTACTTACCTGTAAAGATCAAAAAATAGGTTAAACTCGAATCATTTATTATTCACCGAAATAAAGGTATTTTGCTAGGTATCAAAATACCTTTATTTTAAAGTGAAATAGAAACATTGGTATTTGTTAAATATCAAACTGGGAGCGGTATCAAGACTAGCATCCAATAGTGGACGGGCACTAAAATTTAACAACATTTTCCAGGGGTGATGACAACCGTCGAACAAAGAGCTAAGGATGCGTTCACACAGCAAAAGAAACGGTTTCGTTATATTTCGCCCAAATGTAGTAATAATAAGAATAGCGTATCCTTAATGTCGTATTTTGACTACGGCGGCCAATCTCAACAGAGATTAGCCAACTGCGCGGGAGATGTTATAGAGCAGAAGTTAGTCCACAATACACCAGTGCACTCTCTGTTCTTTCACTCTTATAGTTCGGTGAGACGGCAATCCAACATGATCGGAAACAGATCAGAGGCCTTACTCCGGTTGACGATGTCCGTATTTTCGAATGTCGCCGTCCCTTTCACTCACGCCAGAATGACAACGCGAACGAGCGTGATAGTTAGACTCGAAAATACGGACATTGTCAACAGGAGTAGGGCCTCAGGCGCAGGACCAACGGCTTAACGTGCTTCCCGTTGCTATACTCGTAACGCCACACTGGCTGTATTCTGCGGAGATTTCAGGCATCATTCATGGATGTGCTGAATTTCATACATTTCCCCGCGGTGATGAGTACACAGCCTTATATTTTCCTCGTACGCGGGATTCGAGAGCAAAGTCGCTTGATGATGCTGTTGGTTCCGTATCTGATACTAGATAGAGCTGGTGGTGTTGTTTGGGAGCAATTCTGGAGCTTAATAAGTGTAATATAACATTAATTGTTCCTGCCATGAAAGCGTATTTGATCACATGTCATAGGAAAGTAGTTTTCGTAACATTTAATAAGTATGAAATATTAGCACGTTAAAAATGGCTGAAAAGATATGTCGGAAATGGCATTTTTCACTGCACTGCGTTCTCTAAGAATCCATAACAAAGTATTATGTGTACCTTGGCACTGTCTCCATAAAATATTGACTTTACCAGCAGATTTTATGAGTAGCGACAAAGGTTCTATGTAGATACAGAAACGACATTTATTAATGCAGCAGAACAACCTGCTCTTCTTTGTGAGAATGCTGAAAGGAATTAAATTGTGATATTTTCTATTTGAAAGAAAAGGTACTTATAAGAAGCCTCTCACAAAATCATGTTTTAAGGTCATTTTGAAATCTCATTATTTCGTAGGAAATTATTAATTCTTAATATAGAAATAAGTCATTACTGCAAAAACATCATCTTCTGAAAAAGTTCGACTAAGTGATAGTATAGTGTACTTAAGAATTTGCCAGGTGTTAGCATTAATTACTACTAAACTAGGCCTAGAATTCTCAGGTTTCACGACAAAGAAGTCTAAGATGTTTTGGTTTATTGTTTAATAGCGTTTAACTAAAAAAGACGCTTTTCTGACAAAGTTTGTGATAGCTCTTAAGAATCGGAACTTAAAGTATACATTGATGCCACCTTAGGTAATTTAAGTCCTAATGAAGCCCCTGGAAAATCGAGATAATTTTATAGTTAAGTCTTGTAATGTTGTGAACTTTGGTATCAATAAAGTTTTTATTTATGTCCGTATGCGTTGACTGAATAATTGTGTTACCACAAAATGAACGTAATCTTTAAATTTTATGAAGCTTCAAAAAGCAGTAACTCCGCAACCTTGTGACACGATACAAAATACATAAAACCCATGTTCCCGGTTATCCTAGCGAATGCTATTGTAAGAAACTACAATCTTGCGATGCGATAATCATACTTTCAAACCATATGAGAAAATTTTTTTGCTCAGCTTTCGCTACAACTACATTAGTAAAACATTAAATATTTAAGTATAGCATAAATTACAAGTAGAACCTTGACGCGACTATACAGCTATTTAATTAGATTTTAATGAAGTGATCTCAGTCATACATATTTAAAAAATCCTCTCAAGACTCCTTCCAAATAGGTACACAACTCGTACTTTACTGAATTAATTAAGCAACGTTGTTATGTTAGAACCGTAATTTTACGATCTAAATGAGCTTATTGCACCCAAGCTTGTGGAATATTTAAAAACGGGTACACACGTAAGAGCGTCTCTACTACACACGAGAAAAATAAACCTAATCATCAAAACTCAAAAATATAGATTGTAGGGAAGAATAATAGTAACGTATCATTAAAAAAATGAAAATTGTAACATGACAGCTGTTTATCGCCTGTTCTATGGGTTCAACTTACCAGTGTAGTAACTCTCAAAGTACCTACCTTTAATTTTTGACGACGCTTTAAATGTTAATATAGCAATACTGTTGCCAAATCTTGCATTATTATATACGCAAGTACTTACTATATATACTTAATACCTATTGGCCAGTATTTTTCTGCCAGACTCAAAACTTAAAAGTACCTACATTACAGTCGATCCCTAAAAGTAGACACGTTCTAAACTCTGGAAACTAACTTCGTCATTACTGGGTCGCATGTGTACCGGAATTCATGGAAGCCTTGCCCTCCCCCGTTCAAAAAGCGACCTTAAGTGTTTTGTATTGTGAACAAATTCAGAAATGCCAACGGCGCGCCCGCCCCAAAAGTTTCCCGTGTGTTTTAGAATAGTTTCTGTCTCATTAAAGGGTCGCAGACAGGGGGAAGAAAAATGCGGCGCGCCGGCGTGTGTTCGCTGCTTTAGTTAGCGGTATCACTACTGTGGATTGCAGGTGTAGTGCTGCCTTAACACAAAGAAAACTGTGGATTGCGGGTGTCGTACTGCCTTAACACAGAGAATGTGGAATTTCATATTTTTTAAATACTTAGCTAAACCAAAAATAGTTTTGGAAGAAATCAGATTGCAAATTTTGCTATCTATAATAATAATAAAAGTTCTAAGTACACCATTTGCACTACAAGTATGATGTACAGAAGGGGGTGAATATGACTATGAATATTATGAATATTATGAAAAGTTAAAAAGTGGAATGGAAAAAGGTTTGATGTCAAACGACTTGTTTCTAGGGCTAGTGATGTGCTAGTCTGGATAAAAAGTTATGGTAGGTACTAATACCTACTTAACCTACAAGTAGGTATATACAGATGATAAATAGATTTAATAAAAGTAAACAACGTCTTGATATATTTTCTAATTAATACTTCGATTTCCTTGTTTTCTAAGAAGCGGCCAACGATTTTTTTTATTTAAAAAAACGAGTAGAGTATTTTTCTTTACATCTTAACAGTCAAAAGTTTGTCTTTTTAACAGCCCTAGTACTAGCGCCGAGTTGTCTCTAGAACATCTAGCAGACTTCCGTGGCCGAGTGGCTAGCACACCGGTTTTTAAGGTGTCGTCATCTCTGAGGTTCCAAGTTCGATTCCCGGTAGGGTCAATATACAAAATATTTTTATAATAGTCTCGGGTTGCTCCTGATATCTATAACACAAGTCCTTGAGCTACTTTCTTTGGGACCAGAGCAATGTATGTAATGTTATCCAATATGTATATACATTACTGTTCGCAAGTACCTACTACTGCAGTCTGCAATCGATGCTGCACAGTGCACCGGAGCTGGATGTTCGGTCGCACCCTGAATATAAAATAGGAATCGTCACCGTTGCCTAAGCTCGTCCAAGACCCGGGAAGTTTGTCGGAATAAATAAAACCGGCCAAGTGCGAGTCGAACTCGAGCACGAAGGGTTTCGTACCATTAACTTACAACATTAGACAGTATAGGCAAAAAAAACTTTTTAAGTTTACACTGTTCTTTTGGAAAAAAGTATATATGTATTTTAATTTTATTTATGATTTCAAAAGTATTCATCACAGGATACCCGAAACAATTTTAAATAAGAGTTTCCGCGCCAGTTTTTTTACGTGAGCAGGCCTGTGTATCTCCCCGCGCAGGTAGCAAAAATGTACCTACGCGCGGCGACCCTTACTTAGGAGCTAAAACAAGTTGCGTGTCGCTACGTAGCTGACTGGACAAGAATGAATAAAGTACTAGAAAGAGGCGCTAGATGGCGTTAGAAGCTTCTCATAGCAGTCAACCCTATCGCGTCGCGTGATATTACGTTACTGAATAGGTTTAGTGTATTATGAATCATATTCCAGAGCAATAAGTATGAAGTTATCTTGCAATGGATTTTTGTAGGTGTCTACACGAAAATGTGCTTGACTCTGAGGCGAAAAAAAGTACGCCATATTGTTGACGACATTGAGTAGACATTCCTTTGAATACAATTGCTAAGTCATACTTCTGTACGAAGTACTAGTACTTATTCTGTGACGTTAGTGATTTGAAGTTTACAGATCCAAGACTTTAGAAATTACAGGAGGGGGGGGGGGGGGGCACCGTGTAAACGACTTTGGCGGGCTATATCTCGCAAATGGTAAAGCTGGTAAAAAAGTGTTGTATGGAAACCCTACCTTATTTTTATAGTCCTTTTCAACGATACCCCACACAAGGGGGTGCACTCAAAAAAATAATTCACCCCCCCCCCTTTACATGTATGGGGAGGTACCCTTAAAAAGGGGTAATTTTTTTTTTTGTATTTTTAAAAATGAGATCTATATGTGAAGTATCCTCAAACCAAGTTACATGCAAATCAGTCCATAAACGTAGAAGATATTCTGCTGGGACAGACTAGGACGGACGGACTGAACGCTCTTATAAGGGTTCCTTGTCGGACTACGGAACCCTAATAAATTGGCGCAATTCAGTGTGCCCGGTCAGCGATGTCCGAGCCTTCATGAGTAGACTAAGGAGCAAAATTTGCAATCACTTTCCTAATAGGATCCACTTTGGAATCCCAAAATATTTTTACTCTCCCATACTAATAAGTAAATCGGCTATGTAGATTTGTATTGAAAGGTGATATTTTTTGGTCTGTTTTCAAAGTTTATGTAATAGAAAAAAATATTGCAGGTCAACTTATCTATTACCTCTTGAAGGCTTGGACATCGGTGACCGGTCACACTTCATAAGATTTTAACTTTTGCATTGCATTACAATACTCAGAGAGATTCATTAAATGTTGTCGTTAATTAAGTCTCGTTCTGTCACTTTCTTTGTCAATGAATTAGAAAAGGACGTCAGGAGTGTTAATGAAGGATTAACTTTAATTGACGTCTCTGACGGCACGTGCAGTACGGTAGTTAGTCACTGATTTGTAAGTCAGTATTTTTTTCTGATAGTGAAAAAATCGGCCCTTATAGATGTATTGATTTATGAGGTATTAATAATGTTAACGTCCAAGATCTCTATTGGATTCATGTCAGCAGACTTGACTATTTTAAGATTTTAAAAGAGATATTGTAAAGAATTATTAATAAGCAACCTTTGAACTAATAATAACCACAGTCTAGGACGTAGACAGTCGTTAAATAAAAATATCAGGTGCAAATGGTCGCCAGCGCCCCCTGGGGAAATCACGACGAATCAGCGCAGCTTAAACGATACCAACCTGTGAAGATTAGGGACAGATGGATTTTAATGAGTTCGGCAAATTAAGAAAATTAAAAATATTTGCTATGGGTATACTATATTCGAAATATAGTTTTTTTATTACAACGATCAAACCGGTCTGTTGTCACTGTCAATCACAAAAAGATACGAGTAGAGGTATGAATGAGTAAGCGCCTAATCCGCTATTTTGTTTAGATCTTACAAAGAGTAAAGAAGTAGTCTGTCAGCACCATATTTCAGAATTAATGCACTCTTTAAAATATTGTTATTTTCGATTAAAACCAATATATACGAGTATTATCTCATATCACATATTATCGATCAAAAAATATACGCAAAGCTCGACACTTTTCTTAAAGTTTCGGAGTTACTTCGCTTCTGTAACTTACGTGCTCGTTGTCTGTGACTAACTGTGTCAGCATCACCAAAATCATAAGTCTATGTTCTAATAATACGAGTGCAAAAATAACTTTTCAAATGCCACAACTAAAGCGTAGATCGGTCGGACTTTTGAGATCAAGTGATAAGCGAACCTATGCACAGTAAGAGTCGAAATAAATCTTTGACTTTCAAACTTAGCACTTTTCGGTCTGGTGAGTAAACCTGGTAATTTAATCACGCTTTGTTATGACAAGTTAATAAAGTTAAGTACTTACTTACTACTTTTCATGCAATTTGCAAATACAACCACAATCTGAATTATTTTAAGTGTTAGATAACGAGAAGGACATCATATTTTTTATTTTATTTATGCTAGTCACATTATCATTGCCACCTACCACCTACTGGTTGCCAGCGACAAATTTTTTAATCTGCCTTTTCACCTCATTAGACGTAGAATTTCCAGAAATCCCGATTACCTACCGACATACGCCACAATTTGTTAATATCTGGGCACATGGCTATACGTCGCGACACCTTGGTACCTATCGTTAAAATGAGGGCCACAACTATTGCTATTATATCACGGTAATGTGGTCACGGCATAGTTGTCAATCGAATCTAACTGTACGAAATATTCGAAATTGATTCACCCAAGTTCGATGGCCACTACGGAACTTGCTTCTAGCTTCAAATCGCCTATTGTTTGGCAGCACTGCACAAGAATCATACAGTTTTTGTTTGCCCTACATGTTAGGTTCCAGTTTGAATACTGGATGGCACAGCTCATTGAAAACAGACTCGCCAAAATACTAAAACATTATCGGATATCTTTGATGTGAAAACTGAAACGATATTTTTGTGAATTTGCATTCTATTTCGATCTTTAAAATTCGTATATTCAAACTATGGGAATCTTGAACTTGGATTAACTATACCTACCTGAAGACATCGCATGAAAGTGACAGCCGCGACGCGAGATATTTGAAAAGATCAGGCCAACTTTAAATAACTTAAATTAAATATCGTCTGCTGTTGACCAGTAATGAATTACTAAGACCTGAGTTTACTAATTTCAAACAGCCGGTACACCTCGTTTAATTTGACAGACTTCCCATAGAAAAAATTACAAATAATAAAAATGTTACTCCTATGCTTACTCTCACGTGAGAGTTGTGTCATGTTCGGTTTTGTTTTTGTAAGGTGTAGTATATAATAATATAATCTAAGTCCTAGTGTAATAAATCCAATATCTTGCTTGAATAAATAACTTTTACCGATCACGACTATTTTCTTTCTCTAACCCGCAGAAGTCTGGCTTGTATATCGATGCTGTGACACTATCGAATGAAATCCGTCATTAATCGAATCTCAAGCAAGGAGCACGTCGGAAGAGATTCGCCGGCGTCGCCAGTTCGACGCAAATGGGATTATCCCGTGATCGCTAAGGAAATCGCTTAATTCGATAATTAACTCCCAACTTTAACGAAATGTGATTTCAGTTCAAACGAAACTACCTACAGTTTCGGTGGCGAACCCAGTCTTATGACGGATTTTAAAGTCATGCAAAATATTAATATTTTTCGTCTTCTTTTGACTATTTAGGAAAGAACATAGATAGATATTCATATTGCACCAAAATAACACATACAGACACATTTCAGAGCATATGAGCCATCGAGCACGTAACCTATAGAGGCAAAGAAGCGCGATTTTTCTCCGAAACTCATCAGTGCTTGGTACTGATACGAAAAGAGTTAAATTAAGCGTGTATTTTACAATCGATATTATGAAATATGAGATATTTTGGGTTTAATCGTAAATAACAATCAAATCTTTTTAAACTGCACCTTTATTTTAAAATATGTAAAATAATTAAAATATAAGAAATAAGTGAATTTGTTTGACAAAATGTGTTAAAGAAAAAAAAACGGAGGCATTAAAAGCCAAGGGATTTAGACGGAATTTTTCTGAAACAAAATTAATGACATTTACACAGTCTCTATGGGTTGTGTGCTCGGTGATATTAGCAAAATATAGGCGGACTTATCGCGGTAACATAGTCGGGGTTTGATGTGGCATAACGAAAGTATCTTAAAGGTCTGTGCCCACTACATCGTACCGTATTATGACAGAGCGAGGGCCGTATAAAATACACATTTTGATTATCAATCCTGAACAGAGGGAATTAATGTTCAAAGTGTATAAGCGCAGTGTTCGTTTTGACTGTGCACAGTGCATCGACGAACTGAGCTTATTATAAATTTTGAACTTTAACTTTTCGCGCT